>CM057453.1:176140000-176740000 GCA_016271365.2 Neoceratodus forsteri
CTGACTTTACCCAGCCCTTTGAAGTGCATACAGATGCATCAGAGGCAGGAATTGGGACTGTATTGACCCAGAGAGCTGAAGGGAGGAACATCCAATCATCTACATCAGTAGAAAGTTGCATGAAAGGGAAAGAAAATATGCAACTGAAAAGAAATGTTTGGCTTTGAAATGGCTGTGGAATCCCTTAAGTATTATTTGTGGGGAACTGAATTTAAAGTACTGACAGATCATAACTCCCTCTGTTAACTCCACCAGATGAGAGAAAAAAATCTCCGCATCATGAGGTGGTATTTAGCCTTACAGCCCTATCACTTCGCAGTATCCCATAGGCCAGGGACTGCCTATCTGAATGCAGATTATTTGTCACAATATGGGGCAGGTGTTGAGGAAATATCTTGAAAGATGACAATATCATGTTTGTTATACAATGTTTGTGTAAAAGATGTACATCATGAAATATAATGTGCATATTTGTCTCGGGGTAATTGTATTGCTGTAAAATTCACTGTGGTAATGGTAAACCTTAGTGATTGTTAATTATTAATAGGGACCCTGAGATGGAGTTTCTGAAGTGGGTGGATGGACGCTCCATCATTTCCAGAGATAGGAAGGTGGAAAACAGTCTTAAAGAAAACTGCTCCCCTCTTAACGTGGGGGATGTGTGGCAGGGGAAACTCCCTGTCACGATAATGGACCATGTTTTCTCATTTTCTGAGACTTCTGTTGCAACAGTTCTCTCATTTCTCCTTTTATTCTATCTCTGTATTTTCTAGTCTAAAAGGTTGGCCACCTTTAGGCGCCCCCCTCTTAGCTATCACCCACTTTCATTTTCTTTTTTCCTCTTTAAAGGTCCAGCCATTGGGCGGTTAAGAAAGTGACCTCTGCAACATTTTGATAAAAGGAGCCCATATGGGGATAAGGAAAAGTACTGGTACCAGTAATGAAATGCCCTGAGCAACAGTACGCTCAGGACAGGAATGTATAAACTGTTATTCGCCAGAGCAAATGACTCAAACATTTGCTTAATGGAACACCCCCTTTTATATTTCTGTATCCCTTTAGTTTCCCTGCTGCCCCATAGTATTATGTATAAAACTGCTGAGATATTAAACTGAGTCCTGGCTGAGGGGAGATGCAGCGATTGGGTTCTGGTTGAGTACAGTGGCTTTCTGTGCATATTTGTTGTTGTTGTTGTTGTAAAATTTTATTCAAATTCATAAAAAATGAACAAGAACATAGGATAAACTCCATTGAGTTAAAAACTAATTTCCAAGGAGGTCCACGACAAGCATTCAGTTACAGACTTTAGAACGTACAGCACAACTAACAGACACAACCATAGTTTCAACACAACAGTATAAGTTCATATAAAGACATAATCAAATTGATTACCAAAACCTTATACAAGCAAATTTTAACAATATAAAAATGCAAAAATGCAGGGAATATCTTTAGTTCCATCTAATTAGTGCCTATATCAGAATTTTAAAAAGCTATAACAGGATTTACCTATTATCTTATAACATATCTTAGTCATAGATCAATAATAAAGCTTATTATATAAAAATTGCTCCCCAGACTATATCATTGGCAGCACTGTTTTGGACTATATTTAAATTTCTCAAACCATTTTTTTTAACAACCCAGGGTTAAAAATCACATCAACTTCTTTCATTTCCAATGGCAGAGCATTCCAAATTTTAGAACCCCTGCATAAAACAGAAGTTCTGCCCACCCCTAAATTACATTTTGGAATAACATATTGTATACCCCTTGAGGATCGCAGTCCCTCTCTTTGTTCTCTTACAACAAACATATCCAGAACATATTTGGGCAATTTCATCCCCCTATTTTTCTCATAAAGTTTAAAAATGGAGGTTTCTCCTATCTTCCAAACACCACCAATCTAATGCCATATGCAGATCACAATGATGGGTATTTCTGGGGGCATTGAGGATGAAGCGGGCAAGCCTAATGTACATCACATCCAGCTTAGCCAGCTCCACCCCGAGGCACCCCCATATTAACCTAAAACAAAACTAAGAGGAATGTTTTGATAGAAGAATAACACAAGTTTGTATCTGTTTCTTTAAGATGTTAGCTGCCCCCCTTCTAAAATATCTTTTGCAGCAGACAGCATGTTCCTGCAGAACAATTTGGGAGTTCAAAATGTTCTGACTTCTGACCTTTTCTAGTGTTGTAAACAAACCTGCAGGTGCCAACTGGACTGTTCTCTATGGCGCAACAGTGGCTCCTAGTGGCTAATTTTATGTTATGTCTGATGTCAGTCACAGAGGAGTGGAAATTTCCTAACTTGTAGAGAGCCTGTTAAAGCTCTAACTCAGTTCTTGACTGAGTTTTTAGGCTGAGACTGAGAGAGGGTCAGTTCCTGCTGACTGGTGTAGGTAGAGGATTGAGAGGAGTCCCATACTACTGCTGAGTGGAAGCTGAGAGAAGTTTGCCACATCCTAAGAACTTTATCTGTGTTCATTGTCCTGGATTCTCCCCTGTTCCCCCACAAAAGACAGAGACCACTGTATGTTGTAGTGCTCAGATTGGAAATTAATTTATTATATCTCATAATTCTATTTTCCATTTCATCATCTTTTATTATTATATCTTTCACAATTGCATTTTTATTGCATCCATCTATCAATCTCTGATCATCCCTCCTTCTTCCTCTTCTCGCTCCCCCAGGTGAAAACCTGGGTGCCGTCTTCTTCTCTTTTCCTGTTAGGTAACGGTGAGAACTGAGACCGCTTTTTCTCCTTCAGCTTCTTCTTCTTTCATCCTATTCCTTTTTCTTTCCTCCCTTCGCTCCTTCCTCCCCTTTTTTCCCCTCTCTGCCATCCTCCTTTGGCAGTCCAATCACCATCCTACCAGACTATTCTGTCATCATCTGTGACAGACCAACCATACAGCCGCTTTCTGACTGTCTTCTCCTCAAGCCCTATAGTTCAAGGGTGGGTGGGAGGGATCAAAACTCCAGCAAAGTGGCTGAACCACTCCTGTGCTGCCCATTATGTACCTCCTTAGCCCCTTCCTGTTGCCTGCCTATTGTTCTGTCTCCCTGTCCCCCACTTCCCTTCCCCTCCCCCTCTGAGCACACCATCTTCAAGTAAAGGGAAGGGCTGCACCAGGACAACTTGGTCTGCCCCTTAAAGGGCAAACTCCATTGTTCTGGATTCCCCCCTTTTCCCCCACAAAAAAATGGTGAGAACCGAGACCACTTTTTCTCCTTCAGCTTCTTCTTCTTTCATCCTATTCCTTTTTCTTTCCCCTTCCCCTCTTTCTCACCACTTTTTTCCCCATTAGCCGGTCTCCAGCTTGCGTTGGATGACTGGCTTTTCCCTCAATTTCTCACTCCCTTTTTTTTTTTTATCTTCCATTCTCTGCATGTCTCCTCCATGCTTCTATGAAATCCATGGTTTCTGTATTAAATGTATCTATGGCTAGATCTGACAGATGCACACCATCTGACCTGTAGAAATCCTCTATCCACTCTTCCACGCCCTGCAGTATTACATGCCCTCCCATTTTCCTTATCAATGTTCCTATCCTTCTATTCATCTTTCTCCTGGCTCTATCTATCGCTCTATGACTGTGTTCATGTCTCCATACCCTTCTTGGGATCATGTCCGACCAGACAAGGCATACCCCTGGCCACCACTGCTCTATTTTCTCTAAGTCCCTTTTCACTTGCATGTATGTGTCCAACCATGGCCTTCCCCCAATGTCATTACCTCCTAGATGTACAATAATTAGGTCTGGAGTGGGTCGGCGTTCCTCCTTTCTTTCAGAGTGGGAAGTAGTTGTGCCCATCTCATCCCATGGATGCCACGCCAAACCAACCTACATTTTTTCACATCCTGATACAGCTGTTTTCCCCCAGCCTTTTTCTCAGCTCTCTTTTCTGCCCAAAAAATGTAGGAATGACCGCAGATCCATGCTTCTGTGATTCTCCCTCTTCCTGTAGGATTAAAGCAAAATAGATGTCTTATATATGTTCTTAACTCCCTTTTCCTTTCCCCACCCCAAGCCCCCTCCCCCCAATGTGGCTCTGTATCTGTAAAACAAAACACAGGTGATACGTTAGTCTCCATACTGCAGTGCTCGAATGTATCTTTGGTAAATGGCAGACCGCCAGCGCCCCTCCTCCAACATGTTAGTCACTGTCTCACCTGCTACTGCCCCCTGTGAAGCAGCCCCTATCCATAAGGAGTGAGATGAGTAATTGCATGGGTCCCCCCCCAGGAATTGCATGCCTTTTTTGAGCATGGCCGTGACTTGATAGCTTGTGACCTTTTTTCCATCTCCATGCACAAATAATCTCCCTGTCCTACTCCCACGCTCTGCGGCGTAAGCCCACAAAGCCCTTACTGGGCACACTGTGTCATCCATGTGCACTTTCAAGGTTACTTCACAACCCTACCCCCTTTGATCCATCTTTGACCTCTAGATCATGATTTGTATCTCTTTCATCACCCAGCTTATATATTCCCATTCCAACCCCCCTTCTTTGTCCTTGCTGCCATGTCCCATAGCCTCGCTTACTCTTATGGCCCCTGCAAACATTACCAGATAAATCGTGAGAAATAGCTGTGCCTCAGCTTTTGATCTGCATATTGCCGGTAATACCTCTTTTAGTTTCCCAATCCACTGCTCCCCTATTGGCCTTCTACTATCCGTAGCTCTCTGTTTTAACCTACCCCATCCCTGCATCATTCTTCTAATCAGCATTGACTTTGTCGGGTCCTTCCAGCCCTTCAGGCTGCAAACTAAACTGATACCTGCTAAATAAACTGACATCGTGGTGTGGGCCATTCCTCTCTCTCATTGCTCTACTGTGAATTTCCTTAACTGTTCCTCCATAAGTGGCCTACTTACCTACATGTGGTGTATTGCCCTGAATGTTTGGAAGACCCGTCAGGCCCCTTCATAGGCACTCAAGGTCGGGGTGCCCATGAGCTGCGAAACTACAGTTCTGCTCCATCTTGCCAACATCCCAGATGTTCATTGGTATGGGTGTCTTTCCTTCCTCTGCTGCAGGTGCCAGCCTCCAGAAATGATCTAGCTGCAGACGGGAAAGGCTGTCAGACAGCATATTGTGTACCCCTTCTATGTGTTTGGCCCTAAATGACATGTTCAACTTCAAGGCCCTTAACACCAACAGTCTCGAGACCCCCATGACCGTTTCCGACCTGGCCCCTCTGTTGTTTAAAACATCTACCACTGCCTTGTTGTCGCACCAAAATGTCATCTTCTGATTCCGCAACTCTTCCCCCCACACCAGGGTGCAGGCCCAAATGGACATGATCTCCAGCAGCGTGATGTCTTTTATTTTCCCATCCATCACCCATTCTACAGGCCATGGTTCCGTGAACCACCTGCCCCTCAAATAACCCCCCATACCTAAGCCCCCTGCTGCATCTGTGTAGAGATCAAGGTCCGTGTTGTAAACCCAGTCCTCCTGCCAAAAGGAACAGCCATTATAGGTGCTGAGGAACTCCTCCCACACCCTGAAATCTCCCCTAACTCCTTTCATCATGTCTGCCCAGTGGTGTCGTCTGGTTACTCCCACTGTGGCCCTTCCTAGCCTTTTGGTGAAAGCCCTCCCTGGTCCAATTGCCCTGCATGCAAAGTTTAGGTGTCCTAGGACCTGTTGCACCTGCTTTAATTGCATTCTTCTTCTGCTTGTATGCACTTTTATCAGCTCCTTCAGCTTCAATACTTTTTTTGTCTGGCAACCTAAAAACTTCTCCCAGGGTGTCTATTTCAATACCCAGGAATTCCAAAACCTTACTGGGACCCTCTGTTTTTTCTGGTGCCAATGGAAACCCTAACTCTCTGCATAAATCTTGGAAACTGGCCAACATTCTTTCTGTCTCTCTCCTCCCACTGCCTATTAAAAGGAAATCATCCACATAGTGAATGACCATCTTGCAACCAGTTTTTTCTTGAAAAAAACACTGTAAGCAGGTGCTGAATGCCTCAAACGTAGCACAAACTATGGAACATCCCATGGGCATTGCTTTGCCAAAATAGTACTGCCCTCCAATTTTAAACCCCAGCAGGTCCCAGTCTTCCTTCCTTCCTAACCAGAAGCAATCTGAAAGTGGACTCTATGTCCGTTTTTGCCATCCAAGCATCAGGAGTTGCTCAGATGATCTGGACTGCTTCTTCTAATGTGGCATAAGTCACTTTGCTATGTTCCTCACTTATGAAATCATTCACAGATTCCCCTTTTGGAAATGACAGGTGGTGAATTACCCTGTATTCCCCTTGCTGCTTTTTGGGAACCAAACCCAATGGAGAAATTCTCATATTCTGCAATGGTGGGATATTGTATGGCCCTTCCACTCTACCAACTGCCTTTTCCTTCTCTATTTTCTGTCCTAAGATTTCTTCCTTCCCTTTAACTGAGCCCAGGTTGTTCGCTTCTCTCGCTTGTCTTGGGTATTTACACTGTAATGAAAAACCTGTCCGAAAACCTGCCTTGAGCGTCTCTGCCACTTTTTTATCTGGGTATTTTTCTAACCCGTCCCCCAACACCTCTACCTTGATGGGCATTCTTGCTTCTTGAAATTGATCCCCTGCCCTCTGGCTTTCCTTTCTGCCATACTCCCTTCCCCTGCCATTTTCTTGGCCAAGGCAGTCAGTAAGTCTGACTCCCCCTACCTGTATGCCCTCTGCTTCTCCCCCCTCTATTCCATGCCTGCCCTCTATACCCTTGCCTTTCTCAAAAAAACTGCTAATTTGTTTCTCGCCCTCCTGCCCCTTGGGTTCCTTGTGCGCATGTCATTCTGCATTTGCTTGCCGGGTGTGTTCCCCCACATTTGAAGCATGCATCCCAAAAGTGCCATTGCGGCTAGGAACAAACTGCCCTATTGTAACCCCAACAACACTTGTGAAGCAACATGCCCCTCTTCCCCATCTATCCTTCCAGCGTGGACTGATCAGTTACATAGTCAGTCCACAAATCTAATTGTTTCGTGTCCCATCTTACATCCCCGTACGTCACCATCCTTTGTTGGAAAAATGAATCATAGTATATCCACCCCACTACCCCCTTTGCCTTTGCCTGCCTTATTATCAGAGAGAAAGCGATGAGTGGAATACCCAACTCTGGCTTCCTCTCCAGTACTATTGCAGAATACGTGGCAAACCCAACAAACCATCCATCCCAAGTATTCCCTTTAGTAAATTTGTCCTCCTGTTTCTTACCCAACAAAACTATTGCTGCTGCCATTTCGCTCTTTCCTATATTCTCTGTTTCCTCATATTTTGCTGCTGTTTCTCGGCTTACTAGAGCAAAAATATCCACATACTCCCCCTTCCATATTTTCTCTTTTGTGGCCAGGGCACGTGTTCCCCTATCCTCATTCCTGGCATTCCTATCTCTCTTGTTCCTTTTCCCATGTTTTCTATCCCTTTCTCTCCTTCCTTCATTGTCTCCTTATCTGACTTAATCTTAGCCAGTGCTGACTCCATCTGTCCCAATGACGCGGATACATTACCTGTGCTCTTGTCTGCTCCTTGTGGCCTGTTGTCCTTGGGATGCCCTGGATTGCCCCCCTGTGGTTGACTGGCTGGTTGCATTAATGGTGGTTGCAGAGGAACCATTGTGCTCTGGGGATCCGGTCTGGAACCACCACATGGTCTTGGAGAGGTACTGATGGTACAGGGTCATTGAGCTGCAGAGGTACTGGGCTGGCCACTCTGGGCGGTACCACCATCGGTGGCTATACTCTGGTTGGGCTGTGCAGCCTCCCTGCTGGCCATTTCCCTCTGCCCCCTTTTCCCTTCCCCGCTTTCTGCTTCTCCCTGGATCTCCCCAGTTCCTCCCCCTCCACCAACTGCCACATTCTGTTGGCTTTATATGCCAGCTCCACAATGGCCCAGTAAGCTTCCTCTTTTGCAGACCTGTTCTTTTTGGTGCCATGTTCCTTGTTTTCCTGTGGACAGCTGTGGAGACAACTGACAAAAAGTTGTTCTATTAAACACTGTTGTAATTAGCCTGTGATATAGCCAGTCCCACTTTCCCTTTGGTTTTCATGTCGCTGTGTATGGGAAAAAATTCCCATTGTATGCTCCAGCCATCTCCGTTACTAGGCCCATCTCTTGGCCTATTATGCCACCTGCATCCTTCCACTCATCCGGCCCCTCAGCCAATCCCTCGGTGCCTCCTATCCCTTTCCCACTGCCCTCCAAGGTTCCTAGCCGTCTGCTGTGGCTGCCTCCTTTTTGGGTTCTCTGTTTCCTTTTCCTCTCCCCTTGCATGCCCCGCTCCTTTCCCTGGAACTGCCCTTTTTTCAGGCACCATCATCACCGTGAGCTTCCCAGGACATGATAAAGACAGGCCATGAGGCCACTGCCTGTTTTTTAGGCCCTGGCCTGACTGACCAGGCCTCTTAAATGCCCTTCTGACTTCCTCCCGGCCCGTTCTGGTTCTTCCCTTAAAATGTTCACCCTCCCCCAGGATCTCCCCCCTCCCAAAAATTCATGGAGCAGCATCCCGTTTTTTGTTGTTGTCATTAGGAAGGCCCATCATCTCGATTCGTGGCCTACCTACGGCGTGTGGCATCATGCCATGCAGCCATTTCCTTTCTCCCCTTTCTGTCCCCCCCATCAGTTTTCCAAGACAAAAAAAAATACCTTGTCCTGTGGGCATGGCTCCTGCACATATATCTCCCCTGGTTAAGGCCCTTGATCCCCCCTTTTTTTTTTAAACTTGTTAAAACAAAGGTGAGTGCCGCCATGCCACATGGTCACCTCTGTCGGTCCCCAAGCTGGGTTTTTCCAAGGCCTTCAGGATCACACGCCCTATCCCCAGCCCAATTACCTCTCTGTCTGACCCCCAGGTCCAAATTCCCCTCAGAAATACCGTCCGCTTTTTCCCTGTGAGTTCCTTGGAAATGGCTTATGATGTCAGGCTTCTAGGCCCTCTCTGTTGACCCTCAGGTCAAAGTTCCCCTCAGAGTTACTTTTTCTGTCTACTCATCTATCTTTGGAACTGGCGTGTGATGTCACACCACGAGGCCCTCTCTGTCAGCCCCCACGCAACCCCATATCTCAGACCCCCACCTAAATGCTGGTGTCTACACGCTCAATGGTAGCCCAGCTGAGCACCAGGCTGAGGATGAGGGCTTCTCCCTCCTTTTGCTGCAATTGCACACTTTCGTCTCTTGCACCCTCGGTCTCTCAGTGAGTCGCTCCTAACGCCATCCTGCTTCTCCCTCCCCCAAGCCATCCAGCTCATTTTCCTACTGCCACCTTCATTACTTCCTTTCTCGTCCCCATCGCCTGTCGCCCCCAAAACCTCTTTGTCTGCTCTTTAGGCCGAAGCCAGCCCATCATTCGCATGCTGCTCTTTCCCCTTCAACAATGGGTGCTAGAATCAGCTCCCCACTTGCTTCCCCAGTTCTCTCTTCAGATTCTGGTTATCATCCTAATAACTGTAATGCTAAGCATAAAACATCCTCAGATGTCTCTTTCGGTGTCTCTCTTTTAGAAATTAATTAAGGGAACAGGAAAGTAAACTTTGGAACTTCTCTACAGCTATTCACAAGCACAGAAGAGATTTGAGCCCCTTATATATTGAGAACTATACTACAGCAACGCATCCTTTTAACCCCTTGGCCTACCGAGGCTTGTTCAAATACGGAAAAAAACACTTGCATACCCAACAACAGCATTCACCTAAAACCAAATTCATGTTTAGTACACTTCTTCTAAATTACAGGCAGGAGCAGACCTGAACCTCGATCTGTTGACAAATCCAAAACAATCATTTTTTTTTAATTTTTTTTATACTGCTGCCTCACGGCTGAACAAAGCTGTTTGTTTCTTATCTGATTTCCTAGTGCACAAACCTCTACTCAAACAATCAAGATGCCAATCTGAAGTGCTGCAGTTTCTGTGTAAATCAAAACTCCAGCAAAAGTGGCTGAACCACTCCTGTGTGTCCCATTATGTACCTCATTTAGCCCCTCCTCTTCCTGTTGCCTGCCTATTGTTCTGTCTCCCTGTCCCTCCCCTTCCCCCCCCCGAGCACACCATCTTCAGGTAAAGGGAAGGGGTGCACCAGGGCAACTTGGTCTGTCCCTTAAAGGGCGAACTCCATTTTCTGTTTATTTTTTATGAAGTCTGTCTTTTGCATCTGCCTTATAGAAATGTTTATTAAGCAATAAACATCACACTAGACAAAGTGTGTTAACCTTATAAGAACTGTGTTGTGCCCATCTGTTATCCCAGCCTCCTACAAGTGTTCCCTTCACTACGACTATCCCCAGGTTTCCATCAGTATTATCCACTGTTTTTAAGCACTTATCATCCAGTGAGGTCATGAAGTAGTGGCAGTTGCATCCTTGTTCATCCTAGTCACAAGAGAAGTTATGTTAAAAAGCAGGTATTCAAAATCAGCTGCAGACAATTGAATTAAAAATGGTTGATTTCTTTCAGAAGGAAGGGTATTTTTACCAGTAACCTTTATATTAAAGGAATGCTCCCTAAGACCTTTCTTTTTACCTTACTGTAAACAGCAGGTAGAGTTATGTGCCATCACTAACAGTAGTGATTTGCAGAGAACACTTTTTCTACAAAAGTGCTTTAAAGTGCCTGTAATATTAGTGTACAGGCAATCCACTTACACATGCTTCCCAGTGGCTTGTTTATATGTGGCCAAGCATTGCCCACCACTGGTGGGCAGAAATGATGACATGCCATTGTCCCCGTCTCCCTATATGCTGAATATGGAGAAAGGTAATCTAGCTCCAGTTTAGCACAAAAATATATTTTCCTACTTTTGAGCATAAATGGGACTTTTCAAGTGTATTTCAAGAGTCTCTGCCTCCTCTTTCCAAAAAGGTAAAGAGGAAGGTCCTAGGGAGCATTCCTTTAATTTTCCAAACCTGGTCTCTCTTAGGACACCGATTTCCAAAATGTGGGATCCCGGAAGTGTTTTGACTGTCACATATCTGAAATGACTTTCAAAATTTAGATCAATGGATGTGTTTCACTTCCACTACAAAAAAGTGAATTGAATCCCACGTAGTAGATGATGGGTCCCACTAACATGGCTAGGAGCTGGGGTCCTATGGCAAGGCAGTGTGTAACCGGGCAGCTTAGGCAGACTTTTAAGGGAACACAGTTCATATGTTTCACTCAGAGATGAGACAGATGTTAAGCTCAAAGTTTCTAAAGGAGTTATTTTTTTCTATGCAGAACTAGCTGTACCTCAGGACCCCATCAAGCCAGCTCCTACAACGGTTTTCTGGACTTGCTGCTTGTGCCAATCTGTGGCCAGAGTTACCTGTATCTGTGGCTCCTTTTCAGTGCAGGAACCAAACAGAAGTTGCCTCAATTCTCCACTGTAAGCTGCAAGGCTTTTAAATTCCTGACTCCCTGCACCTTGGACTTTGCTGTAATCTTAACTGCCACAACACCGGGGTCAAGAAGGGCATAGTCTGCATCTATGCACCCTTCCCCTGCTCTGTGTCACCAGCTTCAGCTGTACCTCAGGAACCCTTCAAACTAGCTCATAAGGTACTTTTTTTGAGTTGCTGCTTACGCTAATCAGTGCCAGAGTTCCCCCCAGCCATCCCTCTTCTTCAGCTGTGATTCTACCAGGACTGATGTCCTTCCTATCTATGTAACACTGAAAGTGGTCCTTCCATGCTGCAGTACAAAGGGTGACAATAAGGGAGTCCACCTACAGGATTCAGCCATGGGAGGCAGCTACAGGCTGTACACACTGCCCAGAAAGAACTCCAACAAGACATGCAGTGGGTACTACTGAAAGAGTCCAAGTAACCATGCCAGCAAAAGCCCTACACACTTCCATGTAACTCCATGTTTTAGTAAAACAAGTAATTCCTTATTTATGGAGTGCCCTATCATTGAAGCTCAGAGCACTTTACAATGTACAGACAGTGAGGCAAAGATTAATCCACAATACTGGCCCAACGGCAGTGAGGGTTGAGGTGCTGGATGCCGCACTTCGTGCAACAATGATGACCCAAGTTCGGGAGCGAGCATGGGTTGCCAGAGGTCATTGTGGGGGGGCTGGGAGTGGCTTGAGTAGCTGCTTGGCTTCTCTCCTCTCCCAGATTAGGGAGGCAAGCATTCCCGGCTCTTGACTGCCACTGGGTGGAGGTCCATGGCAGTGCCGAGCAAAGGGGGAACTGGCATTAGGCCAGGGGTGGGTGGAGTGGGGTCTTCAGTTGTGGAGCTCATGCATGCCTCCACGTACATGCACAACTGTGTCACCAAGGCATAGGGGACTGAGGAGGGAGAAAACAAGAAAAAGCCAATGCCCCCCCCCATTGCCATATGTGACGGCCCATGGGAATTCCCAGGTGCTGCTACATATAGTTCCCTGCTGGTGTGACAGTAGGGGGAGTGATAGAAGGGACTTGGGGACCCTTAATACAGGTCCCAATGGCAGGAGTAGGTGGCAGTGAGCAGGCAAACAGCTATATGAAGAAAAAAGATTAAGCCACAATTTAGAGAAACAACAACTAAATTAATAGAAGCAGTTATAAAATAAAGTAAGAGAAAATAATAGCAAGATCACAAAAACCAATATGGATCAGATGCTGACAGCTTCCCTAAAGAGATGTGCGTTCAGGCCCCACTTAAAGGCCTCCAGTGATGGGGCCTTCCTTAATGAGCTTGGAAGCAAATTCTACAGGGCTGGGGCAGCCACCACAAAGGCACGATTGCCAGATGTTTTTAGCTGGACCCTGGGAACTGCTAGGAGGCCTTCCTTCTAGGAGCAGAGGAAGCACTCAGAGTGGTAGGGAGTCAGGAGATCACTCAGGTAGGTAGGACCCAGACCATATAGGGCATTATAGATGAAAAGACCCACCCTGAAGGAGATTCTTCACCTCACCAGCAGCCAGTGCAGACCACAAAGCACCAGGGTCACTTGACATGACCTGAGAGTTTTAGTACTCTGCTGGCAAGCATGTCTGCCTCACTGGTATCAGCTGTACCATAGTCAGCATAACTTGTAGGTAGTAACCTATTGAACTTTCAGGCTTTCTAGCAACTCCCTATCTGGGTGGGGTGCTTTTCTGTTTACTGTGCTAAGATAGTGCTGTGTACTGTGATACTATAATGCAAGTCCAGCAACTGTGCTTAGCTCAAGCAGGTCAGGTCCCTTTTATAGCTAGAAAGCTGTAATAGGACAGGCATGCAGTAGCACAGCCTCTTGCAGCTCTTTATACCCTGTAGCCTAGGTATACCTGCTTGTAACCAGTGTGTTATCTTACCTACTGGTCCTCACAGGTAAAATCCTACTGAGGGTAACACTTGGAATTGCTGATATCCTAGAAACACACTTTCTGGGTGGTGTGTACTTGCCTTACACAGAACTAGATTTGTAGAAGCCTGTCATACGTGAAGCTACCATACTGATTTCTAACAAGCCTAGCAATTACTGGGTAGCTCACTGGAATATAGTTTTCTTCCCAGAAAAGCGATTTACCAAGATGCAGCATTCTAGTTCATTCTGCTGCTGCCTGTCCAGGCTGGCACAATAATCAAACTAACCTACTTCAGGTAGCTACTACCCACTGACCTTCCCAACTGGAGATGGTGCTAAATTTGATGAACTCCTGACACCTCCTACCTGTGTAGAGTGTTCTAACATTTATTCTGGCCACACTCACCGGGCACAATGAACCTTCCAGTGGCAATCCTGCCAATGAGCACCCTGTTAATGGGACTCTTCATGATGTCTGAATCATGCACTCACATACTGGTTATTGACCAAGGTGCTCTCTCCCAATTTACCAACAGCCCGACCTTGCTCCTGTTCCCATCAGACGAATGGGAGCCCTGCACTAATCCCTCACTACTCCTGGCCCTCCAGGAGATAAGAGAGAGTCACCTCCTGGATGCTTTCATAATCTCACTGACTCCTTTTTGGTTCTCCCTACCCACCATAAGCAGCCCCAAGCATCTTATCCCCTTACAGTTGCTACTCCTAGCTGGGGAAGTCAAAAGCAACCCAGGCCTGGTTACCTCACCCCTCATCCACACTGACCCCATTTGGATGAGTAGGCACAGTCTCAAAATTGTGCATATCAATGTATGCGGCCTTCTGTCAACATTTGCTGAGTTGGAGGCATGGGTTTCCCTATATAAATCGATGTCATAGGCATCACCAAAACATGGCTCAAGCCTGCAACTCCAGACTCCAACTGCAACTTGAATGGTTTCTCTCTGATGAGGCAAGACAGACCTGGGTCCAAAAAAGGTACTGAAGTACTATTATATTTCAAAGACCCCATAAGTGCCACTCTGGCCTACAGCAGCACACCTGCTAGCTCATTTTATGATTCGATTATTAGTGAAATGTCTCTTTGGTCTGCTAAGAAAAATAAAACTTACATCAGTTGCTGCTATAATCCCTTCAAAAGTGGTTTACCTGGCCTGACTCATTTGCTGGATGGCATCAGTCATTGCTCCCCCTCTAGGGAGATCATTATTCTGAGAGACTTTAACCTGAATTGGCTGTGCAGCACCCAAACAGAATGCTGTGAAATGTTAAAAGAGTTCAGTATCACCCAACTCTTTACCACCCCCAACCGCCAAAACATCCAGTCCTTGAACCACTCCCTCCTGGACTGGATAACAACTAATTGAGAAGATAGGGTTATTTATGCAGAAGTCCAATCAGACTCCGTCTTTGACCAATCCCTAACTTTCTGCATCTGGTCCTCCAACCCCCCAGCCATCCCTCAAATTTTTTACCTTCAGAGACTTCTCAAAAGATGATGCTCTTTGCCTGTTCTCTGATTTAAGTGCAGTCAACTGGCCAGTCCTTCACAGGTTGCCTGACATTAACTCGGCCCTATGTTTCTTCACTGCAGCCCTAACTGCCACCCGGGACAGGCACTTCTCACTAACCACTCAGAGAGTGTGGGGTAAAAATAAAAAATGACTCTCCAAAGACCTTGTTAAAAAGATGAAGGCGAGAGATGCCAAATGGGCAGCACAAAAAGCCACACCTCCTCCTCCCACTGGAATGAATACAGATGCTTGCGTGACCTTTGCAAAAAAGAGATTAAATCACACAAGGTCAAGTACCTCCAAAACCTTCAAATTTGGAACCTTGGCAATCCCAAAAACTTCTGGTCAGCAGTGAAGTCCTTAATCATACCCAGGACCAAACAGAATGCCATAAAACTAGAAACTGGGGCAGGATACTTAATTATAAGTCTAATTAATCATTCATGAACTAAAGAACATCAGTGATTGACTGCAGTGCCAGTCAGAAATCTCCTGGAAGTGCCCAGCAAGGCAGCCACACAGCTGTTCACATGCTGCTGTCTGTGAGTCTTCTCACCGCAGCTCTCAGTGAAACACATAGAAACAGCTGTGATGAAATGGCTGTCACTCAAAAACAAACCGCAGAAGAATGAAGGTAAAATGGAATTACGTGAACTTCAATTTGACATGTTCTGGGGTGCAGACGTGGAGTAGTGGCTCACAGATATGGTTCTTCAGTACTAAGAAGACCTGCATGACACCTCCCTGAATGCCAAAAACCAGTAAACAGGTAGCACACATACCACGCGGCACTGCTAAACACACAGAAGAGATACCATGTGGCAGTGTCACCATGAGCCGCAAAGAAACAAACAAAAAAAAAAGTCCCAAAAAGGTCTTTACTGTGATTGGACTTATAATCACAATAATGACCACACAACTACTCATTTCCTGTTGATTAATGACTGGCTGGTGGGGTTGGCCTCCCACCCCCAGTCAATCATTAATCTCCAGGATATGACTAGCTGTTAGGTCATTATTGCTTAATTGACCCATCCAAAGTGGCTGAAGCCCTTAGTACTAAATTCACTGACCTGTCTGAGTACCTTGATAGACTTCCCCCCAGGATCCCACCCATTGACCTATTGACCAGGTCACTGACAGCCCTAGTGTTCCACCCTTTCACTTTAAAGCCATCTCCCAGCAGGAAATCCATAAGCTCCTCATGACTCTCCCCAACCATGGTAGCAATGGCAGTGATGGGCTTTGCCGACAATTTCTAAAACTTGTAACCCACGTTATTGCCAAACCATTGCATACGGTATTTAACTTATTCCTTACCTCTCCTCCGTACCTCTTATACGGAAGCATGCCAGAGTCATCCCCATTTTCAAGTTCAGGGACCCTACCTTCATTGACAATTACCACCCCATCGCCATCCTCTCCCACCTAAGCAAAATACTCAAAAAGGTTGTTTATCAGAAAATCTCAGACCACGTGTCCAAACACAGTTTCCTCTCTCCCCAACAACATGGCTTTAGGAAAGGCCACAGCACCAACACTGTACTGGCTTGCTTCACTGATTACATTTTCAGAGGCATGGATGAAGGCAAACTAACTGGCACCATCTTTGTGGATCTCACCAAGGCCTTCAACCTTTGGAGTGTAACATATTGCTAGGTAAGATTAGCAATATTGGGTCTGCCATCGCAACCACTGCATGGTTTCTCAACAACCTTTTGGGTCAAACTCAGGTGGTCTGCACAGAGGGAAAATTCCAGCACTCAGGTGGCCCAAACCAGGGTCCCACAAAGGATCCATACTTGGGTCCATCTTGTTTTCCCTGTTCATCAGCTTCCTCCCCATGGATTGCATCATGTGTAACTCACTGCTGTATGCAGATGACCTTATACTCTGCCATAGTACAAAGATCCTGGCTGAACAATCATCCACACTCTTGGAAAATTTCCGCAACACCCAAAAATGGTTCCTTGCCATCAGACTCTTGGTAAATACCAGGAAGAGAAGACCTTCTCTGCAGCTGCCCTGAGCCTTTGAAACAGCCTATCTACTCCACTAAGGACCCAGAGATCACACCCCCAATTTGAATCCCACTACAAAATCTAGTGTACCCACCCAGTTAATAAACAGAATGTAAAATACAGTAGGGCTTTTCTTCAGCACAGATAAAGTAAAGCAGTCAGACTCTCTCTTCCTCCTAGTTTGGATTTTTCCATTCAGACCTTGGGTCTCTCTCCAAAGCCCTCTTGTTTGGTTCTGCAGTTTTACAGCTCAGATGCTTTTACAGCCTCCACTAAATTTTTGTCTTGCAGGCTACTCTGAGAGCTTTTGTCCACCATCCCTGCTTTCCAGCAGGCATCCGGGCAGACTTCCCTATCTCTGTATGTCTCAATCTTACAGGGTTCCTCTCCACCCTATACATTCAGCCATGACTTCTTTCAGAGCTTCACTTCAGCTCTGTGTTCTGAGGTGTTTACCTCCCCCCCTCCTCAGATCCCAGATCCCCCTCCCCATTGCACTGAGGCATGCTCTTTGTATTTGGCTGTGTCAGCCTGCAGCTGCCCTAATTATCCAATTAAGAGCTGATTGCAAGTTTGCAGGTCTCCCTGCACTGTGGTCTTAGGGCCAAATCACTAGAAAGGCGTATCTTTTTTTTTTAACTCTATTTGTAGCCTCCCAGCCTGGAACTCTCTCAGGCCACTGCTCTCACCACTTGCTCTACCACCTGCAGTGTTCCCCCTGTCATCTTCAAGTACTTTACAGTTCTCCAGGTCAGGGATGACAACCACGGAGAGACCGTGGGGGCAGTGGTGGGGTAACCAGCAATGGGCATGTGGCAGTGGCACTGGCAGGGCTGTTGCCTATCCAGGGCTGGAGGGGTGTTTCTTGTAGTAAACCCAAGCCCCCTCCCCCACATGGGCACGTCTGACTCTGGCACATGACAACCCTGCCTACATCTGCCACGTTCTTACATGCAGCCCAGCGGCTCAATGGTACCTCCAGTCTCCACCGGGGGTTCCCAGAGCACCGAGCTTCCCTAACCCTCCCACCTGGAGAGGACAGCTGCCCGAGGGTACTCAATCCATCTCCCTCCCCTGCTGACCCCCAACTCCCGAGCTCACTCCCGAACTCAGGTTGTCGGCATGGCGTGAGGCGTGGCGTCCAGCACCTCAACCCTCAGCACCACCAGGCCAGCTAGAAAGGCGTATCTTGCCAAATCCTGGCTCAGCTCCCACCAAAACCCCTGACAATACCTTGCCAGGGTCCTACAAAGTGACAGGGGAAGGCAATGGGGAAACATACCCTGACACAGGGCCCCTTCTATGTACAGTCAGACTCTATTATGCCCAGGCAGGGGTCAAAACAGCAAGTTGTAGTTTATGCTTGTATAATTACTAACAACATGATAAGTATGTTGTTTGTATTTTGTTTCATTCTGTGCTTGTTTCATTTGTTGCCAATTTAATAAAGTTCAAACAATAAAAGAAGAAGAGATAGAAAGTTGAAAAAGTTGTTTTTTCTTAATTTCTTTGTAATTCTATGGCAGTGGGGAGGTTGTGCCTTTGGTTCCTCCCCCCTCCATCCAGCCAACCAAGCCCAGCTGCCGCCCCCCCCAACCTGGACAGAGCTCTGACCTTCTGATCGCAACCCTGCCTGGTCGCATCACGACGGGTACGTACCCCACCACCACGGAGACCAGGAGGGTGGATCCAGGAGGGAGCTGTCTCACGCGGCAATGCCAGTGAGCAGCCTTCATGCTGCCAGAGATTTTTTCTGGTGTGGTTTCCCTGCTGGAGGTGGTGTGCAATGACACCAAGGGATGGATCACGCACACTACCGTATGCTCTCCTCCCAGTGTCAGCCTCCTCCCGCCCCTAGCTACTGCAGCATTGGCAGTTTTGCGCCCCAGCTTCCACCGGGGGGCAGCCGCATGCCGACTGCTGATGACCCCCCTTCCCAGAGAAGGAAAGCAGTCCTCCAGACACTCAATCCTTCCCCAACCCTGCCAACCCCTGGCAACCCATGCTTAATCCCAAACATGGGTCGCCAGTGTAGCATGAGGTGTGGCGTCCAGCACCTCAGCCCTCAGCATCACCGAGCTGGCCAAAAGTTGAAATAAAGTTGCCACTTTTAGATTTTACAGTGACTGCTTGACATCATGTGCTATACCTTTTCTAAACATGGCTAGGGTCCACACTTTTATAGTAGCTGTCAAGTGATCATATTCGAAGCCAGTCAGACTTGTAGGGTGAAGTGCAGTGGTGCTAGCCAGGATGCAGTTCAGTACCGTGCAGTATTACTGCAAAATGCTGCAGTATGCTGCAGTGAATAGTGTAATTCCATGGCAATTGAGCCTTTTGTCATGCAGTTGTAACCCCTAGATGGCGCTATCCCAAGGGCTACTACCCCTGCCTGATTTGCCACTAACAGGTTGAGGGGCCTGGATCCAATGGCGGGTGCCTCCACCCAGAGGTCAGGGTTTGCAATAGTTAAACTTACTTGGTCACAGCCCTCTGGGACACTGCAACCCCCCTTTCTTCCCACTAGTGGCCCACACAATATATCAGAATTACCTTCACAGTATACACTTACCCCAGGGCTGGTTCAGGCACTGGGACCTCCTGTAAAATAAGATACAGTGCAACATTCACAGTACAATACTTAACATAGACAAATACCTCAGGCAGTATAACTTTGCTGAAACAAGCAGCTCGGATTTATTTAGGGGAGATATAACAGGACAGGGGAAATCAGGTTAATTAGCTTATCACTTTACTCATCTACCTATGGCTCTGTGCACAGGCCTATCCTACCAGTTACTGTCCTGGGTACCCAAGCCCTAGTGGCTAGTCCAAACCGTGGCAGCTGGTAGGGCCCTTCCACAGAGAAAAGAAAATTAGTTTAAACAGTCAGCAGTACAGTGATTCCATTTGGGTTCAATGTGGCAATTCAACAGGAGTGACCCTGAATTAGTACTCATGACCTCCAAACAAGATAGGGTCCTTCAATGTCAGCAGGGCTACTCTTGAGCTCCACGAGACTCCTCACATTTATATGGCAAACTGCAACAGGCAAAGTCCTTTAATGGCAGCAGGATTCACTTGAGGTACACAAGCCTCTTCACACATTTATATGGTAAAACAGAAAGTACTATACCAGGCAGGCTGCTTCTCTATCCCGATCGCAATTACTGCACAATACCGGGAGAACACACAGCAGATTCAGTTCCTGACAGACGAGTGTAATTCAACTATTTCTCCAGTCTTCTACAGGGTGAGCCTGGTTTCTACTCTTCAGATATCCTTTGATTCTCTTCACAGGACGGATTCAGTCCTAACAAGTAGTTACACAAGCTGCAGACCGGAACTCTGGGCCTTACACACGTTTCCCGACTAAAACTGCACACTGAAAAAGCACAGGGCTCCTTCCTTCTTCACTGTCAGAGCTCAACTGAAAAACTTCAACAGACAAAACCGGGCACTTCCTTTGAGTTCCTCCCAGTTCTTGACTGGATTGGCTGTCACTCACAATAGACTGCTCCTGTTGGTCCAAAAAGGCGCCGAAGTCTAAACTACATCTCCCAGAGTCACTGCCCATACAATCCTCTTGTGGCTGGCTCAGATTATGAGTCCAAGTTCTGATTCGTCCAAGGCACCATTTTAGAGCTAGCTTACCCCACACTGATTGGTCCAGTTCAGCAGTTCAAAACCAGAATGGGGAACTAGGCAGACACAGTTCTGACTGCAAAGAAAGCAGGTTAGACAAATTGTAATTTCATTATTACTCTAAATGGTTTCTGGCAAACAGTTACATCTTTCAGATAGGTTCCCTTTGCACTCCTAGTGACTGCAAAAATGGAGTGAATTGGCAGCAGCTTGAGTGGTACTCAATCAAAGAAACACACAGTCCCCCATACAAACTAATTATGTCTGCAAGCAGACAGCTCTTAAAGAGACAGTACCAGAGGTTCTAAAAACACTCACTGATAAATGGCTTAAACGCCAAACACCATTCAGGCTTGGAGCATTCAAGCAAGCTCCTGGAAGTCTTTTGGGAACCCCCATTTGCAGGGGGGTTACACAGTATTTTATGACATGTCATTTACTGCAAGCTACTGCATTGTATCATGACTGGCTCCTCTGTAGTACCATCTCCAAAACATTGATATTTATATTCATTGCAATACAACCCCATGATGCGTGATTTCTTATCATTTGAAAAATGCTCCATCTAGCATGACTAAGGCTCTTTTGAAGCAATTTTGCTGCACATTTCTGCAAAAAAAACCAGTTCTGTGAGATTAAGCTCTTGCCTTACTGAATCACCTCAGGCAAGAATGGATAAACCCTGTAGAGCAGGAATTAAGTACTGTTTTTGCTAGATAAATGTAGACACTCACTAAAAAATAGAAGATCCGATTAGGAGAAAACTGTGAAGCAAGAAGAGACAAAACTTCTATAAACTGTACCAGTTTTCTGCACGGATGAGACAGGGCTACATGACCCATCAGGTTTATCTCCCTGCCAGTTCCACAGGGGTATCTAGAGAGTTTATTGAGCTTCTCCAGGGTGGTCTTAAATGTTAGCACTGACCATGCCTGGACTGCAGAATCTTGTGAGCTAAGCCACAGCTTGACTACCCTTTGTGAAAAAGTATGATTTTCTCAGGTACCTCCTGAACTTGCGTGCTATCCTGAATAAGTTAAAACATCACCATTGCCAACTTTGACTATGCAGAACGTGATTACTATATGCACCCTCAACCATCACCTTTCAAAGGAGAACATTCTAGCTCATTTAGTCTGTCCTTATACCTGATTGGCACTGTACATCTGATCATCTTAGTAGCCCTAATTGGAACCTTTTCTAACTTTTTTAAAGCATAGTACAGTGACTATAATGTCTTGCCTGTTGTCTTTGGAGGTAAAAGATTTCTAAGCAGTGCAATTGTTTGGAAACAGATGTGAAGGCAGGAGAGGAAGTCCATTCACAGTGGACAGAGTCCTGGAGGAGCTCACAAAACTGAAGGTGGACAAAGCAATGGGGCCAGATGGCATACACCCAAGGATATTAAAAGAGCTGCAAAGAGAGCTGGCATCACCTCTGGCAGCCATATTCAGTGAGTCACTCAACACAAGAGTGGTTCCAGAGGACTGGAGGAGGGCACATGTAGTCCCTCTACACAAAAGTGGTAGTAGGGAGGAGGCAGGGAACTATAGGCCCATCAGCCTCACCTCAGGAGTGGGTAAGATCATGGAGGCACTGCTTAAAGAAAGAATAGTGGCACACTTGGAATCCAATGGTGCCCAGGATCCGAGGCAACATGGATTCACAGTGGAAGGTCATGTCAGATGAATCTGATATAATGTTTTGACTGGGTGACGAAAGAGGTAAATCGTGGGGGAGCAGTGGATATCGCCTACCTCATTTTCAGCAAAGCGTTCGACACCGTCCCACATAAAAGGCTGGTTAGCAAGATGGGTAGTCTGAGCATGGGACACAAGGTGGTAAACTAGGTTAGGAACTGGTTAATGGATAGGAGCCAGAGATTGTTGGTAAATGGGATCCAATCTGGGGAGAGGGGGGTGACCAGTGGGGTACCTCAGGAATCAGTCCTTGGGCCAGTCCTGTTCAATATCTACATTGGTGACATTGCAGAAGGACTAGAAGGAAAGGTCTGCCTGTTTGCAGATGACACCAAGATCTACAACAGGGTGAATACTCCAGACGAGGTGGAACAAATGAGGAGTGATCTGGGGAAGCTTGTAAAATGGTCTGAGGTGTGACAACTGAGGTTCAATTCAAAAAAGTGCAAAATTATGCACCTAGGATGAGGAAACCAAGGGAAGAGATACAGGATGGGGAGGGGGGAGTTGCTGATGATCCCCAAGGAAGAAAGGGTTCTGGGGGTTATCATTTCAGATGACCTAAAGGTGTCTAAGCAGAGTACAGAGGCCGTAGGGAGGGCCAGTGGCATGCTGGGCTGCATAGGCAGAGGTATCACTAGCAGAAGAAGGGAGGTGGTGATGCCATTGTATGAAACACTAGTGAGGCCTCACCTGGAATACTGCATATAGTTCTGGATGCCATATCTTCATAAGGACATTGACAGGGTGGAGGCAGTCCAGAGAAAGGCCACAAAGATGGTACAGGGCTTGCACCAGGAAACATATGAGGAGAGATTAAAAAACCTCAATATGTACTTACTGAAGGAGAGGAGGGATCAGGGTGACATGATAGAAACATTCAAATACCTTAAAGACATACACAAGGTGTGGGGGGTTACATCTTCCAGTATAGGAGAAGCGCAGGAACAAGGGGCAAGATATGAAAATGGAGGGTGGCAGGTTAAGGGAAATGTGAGGAAGTTTTTCTTCATGGAGAGGGTGGTGGATGCATGGAATAGTCTGCCACAGGAGGTGGTGGGAGCGAGCACAGTGGAGGGATTTAAACATGCATGGGACAAACATAAGGGAACCATAGAAGTGGTAAGGAGAGGAAAATGCCAATGATCTAGTAGGTCACAGGCTGCAAACAAGGGGAGGACATACGGGCAGACTGGATGGGCCTAGAGGTCCTTATCTTCTGATAATTTCTATGTTTCTATGGCAATGTACCGGACACCTGTAGTCCCTTACCTTCATTATGACTGGATAATACTACCTCTGTTCAGCTGTTGCCTGTCACTGCTGTATTACTCACACTCTCAGCTCTACCTCTGTGCTGAGCTGATCAAGCTTTATGGGAAACCATACCCACTAATTTTAGATTTTTTTTTCAGATTCAGATTTTATTTATTAAAAACTATAAAAACAATTGTTCATCACACATACAAATTAGATGAGCATGGTAAACACTTGCTAGACATAGTTTACTCTAATTTTAAAAACATTACATGTGCAAATGATGCAACTGCAAATAATACCCAATTATTCAGTGTTGACATCAGTTTTGCTACAATATAATCATTATACCCACACCATCCACTGGGGATTTACTCATACTCCCGGTCCCTTTGTGGGAATTGATTCTACGAAGCATGCTCCTCCAAGACAAGGGGCAGGGAGAGGTCAGAATGGCCCTTATTAATGTGGTGGTGGGACCATCTTCCTAACTCCATCATGTCTTTCTTCCTTCCCACTTCCACCTCTCCTCCCATTCCCCTTCCACCTCTCCTCAGACATCTGGAGGTAGACACACAGGTATGTCTTGGCACCATGCATCTCTCTCTCTCTCTCTCTCTCTCTCTCTCTCTCTCTCTCTCTCTCTCTCGTGCAGTGAGCAGAGCAGGAATCCTTTCCCAGCCTGTGGTGTGTTTAAGCCACCTCTGCTTACCCAAAGTGATGTCTCAAATACCGATCAGCAACCCATGTCACCTGCATTACAAGTGGCTATCCCGATATGGATTCCTTTAACAACCTTGTAGTGAAACCTTTCTTTGCAGCACTACCAAGAGTGGTCTAGTCTAGACAAGTACCAAAAAATCTACATTTGTACTTAAAAGCCCTGCTTCTTTTGGAGTGCAACCATTATAGGACTGTTTGCAGCTTATAAATTATTCTGCTCCAAAGGACCTCTTTCCAGAGTTCTCCTGTCTGATGAGCTGTTGTGTTATGCTGAATCCTTCTACAAATGTATAGACAGAAAAAGACCAGTAAGCTGCTGAAGAAATACATATCCTAAGTCTCAAGTAGCTTATTACAGTGCCGTCAACGCTTGTGTGTGGAGGGACTGAGACTTTATCTTTATTCAGCACTGTAATCCTTCTGGGACACTTGAACGTGATTGCATCAGTTTCAATGCCACCACCGATAAGAGACTGATCGTTCCTTCTTTGACAGAGAACTCCCTTGGTAGCCTGGTTGTTAACCTAAAGTGACTGCCTTATTTCATTACTCTATACATCTCCCTTTGACTTCCCTTTCCCCCCTCACAGCACATTAGCACAGCAAATTAACATTGTAATTGCCTTTTAACCATTTATCAGCGTGAGAAAGAGAATGCAGGCAGGAGCCAAGTAGGTATCCCAGGAGTGTGTCTTCAAATCAGCATCTCCATCTGTTTGTATTATAAACAGATAGACAACTACTGGGAAAAGTAATAGTTCTTGAAGCTCTGGATGTCAGAATATACCCACACAGTATGATGGTGCATGCATGTACCTATGATCGCATAACCCAAATTTATCCTAACAATAATGTCTAACAATAAAACTTGTCCAATTTGCTAGAACTGATTGGCATACTTTTCTAATTGCCTGCATTAGTCAACCTCAGAACATACACTTTGCTATGGTATTTTTTTCCACATTTTTATGGGGTTTGTGTAGGTAGGCAATTTATTAAAACTGGACTGTGAAACTTAATGTCTTTTGCATTCAACATGGTTATAAAACGTATTCACTAGTCAGTATACAGTTAAATGTGAACTGTTGTAACATGATGTGATGTGGCATTATGTAATATTTTTGCAATGCATTTTATATTTTATATGTTCACTGTAACAGCTTTGTAACACACACAGGACTGTTGTAAACAGGGATTCTTTTTTACCTACTGACATGTTTATTCCTGTATAAAAAGAAAGATTTTATCTATCTGTCTATAAGAAGATATTGTACTGAGCCTGACATTCCGGTAGCAAATGGAATTGGCATTGCAAATTGCACCTACATTTTTTCAGCCTGGTTGCTAATATGAATTTTGCAATTCAGGGTCATTTGCATTTTTAACACCGTTGTCCAACTAATTTTGTTTCAGGTGCATTGACTTACATTCTACCATTTACTTAAGGGAACAGTATTTATTATTCTGCAAAACATTTCATCATATAGTTTTGTTAGCATTAATATATTTTTGACACTATTAAATTCATCATAAATATATTATTATTGTTCTAATATGTTTTTAAAACTGCTCTTATTACCAGTTTTATAATCAGTTACTCAAATTATTAAAGATGGTCAACACTAACAATTTTTTAAACATCTCTTCCTTTGGTGTCACTTTTTGGCCTTACATACTGAACCCATACTGTGAAACACAGAAACATAGAATTTGTTGGCAAAAAAATGACAGTTTGGCCTATCCAATCTGTCTAGATGTACCCTGCCTAATCTGGCTCTGCACACCCTAACTTTCCCTCCTCCCTGTCTGTTTTCTAATACACCCCTATGTCTATCACATGTATGCTTGAAGCCCCACATCCCCACTTTTGCCTCTACCATTTCTGCTTGCAGTCTGTTCCAGGCATCTAGCACCCCTTCAGTGAAGAACTATTATAAAAAGGTATGAGAAATGGAGCTTTCTGATTGGCTGCAAACATTCTAACAGCCTTATGTTAATCTTTTATTAACATACATGTAGAGCTTAACCATATGCTGAACAAGATTTAACACTGTTTAAAAACATTTTTTATTATAATAGCAATAAGGCACTCCCAGGGATTATGTTAATGGTCAGTTAATCACCTCTAGGATGGCACCTGCCACACCTCAGCTACAGCACCCTAGAAGGTGATTAACAGACTATTAACATAACCCTTTGGTCATGCCTTATTGCTTAATTCCTCACATCTCTCAGGCCTCCCGCCACATCACATGTCCCTAGTCCTGGTGCTCCTGCTAAAACAGACTTCCCTACTGCTCCCTGCTCACTCCTGTAGCTGTATTAGGAGGGTGCTAGCATACATTTCAGATGAAAAGCAACACAGCACCTTGCCAAAATGTTTAATAAACACATCACCTTGCCAAATTGTTTAATATATTCATATTGGAAGTGGCCAGAGAGCAGAAACTTGAAAAGAAATGGATATATTGATGTTTTTGCCAGAAATATCTTATTACTAAAAAAACCTATATGATGAACTGTTTTCCACTGACAAATACTGCTGCTTTAAGTGGAGAGCTTAAAAGGATATGCAAGGTTCTTCTGGTGTGCACTCCTAGAAGAATGACTTTGCTAGCACTTATATTTAGTAGACTCCTAGGAATTATACAGCAGAAGCAGTTTACAACATAGAAACACAAAATGTTTCAGCAGAAAAGGACTGCTTGAACCATCCAGTCTGCCCAGGATGCGTAGACCCTAACTGGTCTCTGGCATCCCTCTCTCCTCCTTGTCTATTTTCTAATAGAGCAATGAATGATATAGCAAGAAGAACAGTTTTGTCCCCCCAACCCCTAGATCCCTTTGTCTCCTACTGTAACAATTTGGGTCCCCAAGGCTGGTTGGCAGACAGGTGATGCAAATGCTTGGTGGCCTCTGCCCTCCTCAGCCCTAGGTACTGCAAATCTCACCTCTGGGACACCCCAGGCCCCCAGCAAGGGAGTCCATGGCACACACATGACCCCTGGTCTCCCAGGAGACTGAGAAATATGCTGCCACCTAACTACTAGTTGTCAGCATGGCTCAGTTGGTAGCACATCTGCCACTTGACTAGAAGGTTGTGGGTTCTAGTCCCATGTCAAGATTGGGCTCATGCCATAAGTTCTGGCACCTTAGTACAGTACTAGGGTGAGGCTGTACTATCAGGGTGTGCCCATCCTTCACATGAAATGTTAAACCAAGGTCCTTCTGCCCATCTCTGGTGCTGTTCTGGTGGGTGTCTGGGGGTAGTAAAAGAACCCAAGGCACTTTTCACAAGAGTAGGGGATTTTCATGAATGTCCTTGCCAGCATTCTCCTTTCTATAAAAGTGGTTAATGTAGTTCTCCAAGGCTATGTGTGAGTGACGATGTGTGAAATGGTTGCCAGTACAAGTTTACAGTCACTTTACTTCAAGTCTCTCACTGTTTACAAAGCACTATGGGATATGATGTGGATGAAAAGTGCTATATAGATCATTCTTCTTCTGCAGCTGCTTCTTCTTCCTCTCCTTTGCCAACCTCTCATAGTGTTTTTAATGGGGACAGTATGGACTACAGGTTACATCACTAAACTAGGAACCCAGAAGCCCAGCAGACCTGGTTTTGAGACCTGTATTTGCCACTTGTGTTCTGTGCAACCCTATGTAAGTCTCTTAACCTAGTTATGCTCCTGAGAACACATGGAAAGGCATTTCAATTCAGGGTGCCTTTCCCAGCCAATAATTCTAAAATAAAATAACTATAAAATACTGTGCAGCTTGAACAGAAAAATATATTCTTCACTTAAGGCAATCTCTAGGAACATGTAGGAGCATGAGCTAAACTAAGAAAATAGTAGAAAGAGCTGGTAAAGGAAATAGCATAAATTGTAGGAGTAGTAGTAAACAGTTTACTGGAAAATCTATTGCTGGAAACCTTTCCACAAGCTAAAGTGACTAAACATTTAACAAATGGAGTCACAGCAGGAAAATTATCTCTCAAGAGAAGGACAAGGAAGGGCCGCCTGCTGGCCCAGCAGAAGCGTTACATGTTTCCATGCTGGTGACCTGGGAGCAGATCAGGGATGTGGATCAGGCAGTCAGGGGGAAGGGGTCTGGGGTAGTGCTGACATGCAGCAGAGCTCCCATCCAGGGAAGGGAGGGAGGTGCCCTGGTTCTGGTACCATAGTGACTTCTGTGGTGAGCCAAGGGAGCTTGTCTTTCCTGCAGGACATCACTGCATACATCCAAGGTGATGTGCTTGGGGATGCATGTCCTGTGACCAGGTGCCAGGGAAGGGGGAGGCCAGGAAGAAAACCAAAAAACCAATGCACAGCAGTGGCTGACACATTAATGAAGCCCCCAGTGCACTTAGGTCCCTCCCTGTGTGGATCCCTGCTGAAGAGACAGTGAGGAGAGTATTGGCTGGGACTCATGTTGTGGAACAATAACCTGCAGCAGGTGAAGGAGGCCCCAGTGCCCAAAAAGTTATATGAATAAAAAGGACCAGGCAGGGATGCCCACTGTCCACTTTATCACTTACCATACATCTCAAGCCACTTGCAGAACTTTTAAGAAGCATGGGAAGAATAGACTCAGCAGTGGCTAAGTAGAGCAGAGTCAATTGGAGAGTGGCAGACTTCGGTCTAAGCCATCGCAGAGTTTCTGTGTAATCTACAGTCTGTGCTAGAACCTAACCTGAACAGCTTTCCATTCATGACTTTTGCTGCTGATTTCATTTACTGCAGCTGTTTGTGATATACCATGAGTGACTGCTGGGCATTACCTCACTTGCTCTAGCTAATATTGAACTGTGATTGACCCAGTCTCCTAGCTGAAAAGATGGCAGCCTTTGCTGGGAGGATCCTTTTTGGTTTTAGAAACCTGAAGCAGCCAGATGCAGTGGTATATCAGTGGTGGGGGCTAAGTGGCGTGGCAAAGTTAGGCAGAGTTTATAGGAGTGTGGCAGACTCCAGTCTGAGTCCCCTCACAGAGGTTCTGTTTAATCTACAATCTGTAGCAAAATCTGGCCTGAAGAGCTTTCCATTCTTGACCTTTTGCTGCTGATTTCATTTGCCACAGCTGTTTGTGATATACCATGGGTGACTGCTGGGCATATCTGACTGTCTTCCTATTACAGACCTCACCTGCCATAGTTAATATTGAACTGTGATAGACCCAGTCTCCCAGCTGAAGTGATGGCAGCTTCTGCTGGGGAGGAGTCTTTTGGGCTATAATATACTGATCCAGCCAGACGCTGTAACGTTTCAATGATAGTGGCTATGTGGGCTGGCAAAGATGGGTGGAATCAATTGAAACGTGGCAGACTCTACTGTGAGCCCCTCAATGAGCTTCTGTGCAATCTGCAACTGTACTCAGTTGTGTAGCTAAGAAAATAAAATTGGCAAGCCAGAACCCTTTGATGTCTGTTTGCCTCTCCCCCCATTGTAGCCATAACAGTTGCAGCCCACCCTCTCCCCAGTGACTAGAGGTGTTCTGATGGTAATGGTCCTTGGGGAAGGGGTGGCCACAGCAGACACTGTGCCAGATGGTTTACATTTACCAGGTCCTCACAGTCTCTGAATTAAATTATAACAAAAGTCACAAAGAGGGTTAACCTCATCCATCTTCACAGTTGTCCAGGGGGATTCATGGCTCTATAGAGAACCGACCATATTCACCACTCTTGCCTTCCCTAGTAGTAGTGGGGATGCGGTTTGGTGCAAGGCTGCCCATATGAGTCAGTGCCCCCCCACACACACACAATATTTAGTATGCTCACCATTCAGATCTTGAAGCAGAGCATAGTTTTTGCACAACATTAGTCCTTCATATGCAGACTTAGAACAGATGGCTTTGGTGATCTTCTGGGCCTCCTGGAGTGAAACATTGGAGCTAAAGGCATTCAGGTTGTGGTTTTGGTAAATCTTGCCCAAGATGCCATGGAAAACCCAGTCTTTGTGCTTCTCCTCAATGACATCCCACACTCTCTCCAGAAGATAGGAATAATCATACTGGGGGTATTTCTGTCAAATGTGCCTCTCCTTACAGTCCTCTCTGCCTGGGACCACTCAGGCAAACTTTGAATAGCTGTCCTTAGGGTCTATCCCTCCAGAAGCCACACACCATTGTGATACTCCCACTCCTGTCATTCTCACTCCTCAGCCTGAATTCGATGTTCTCTGGGCCAGAGATGGACTATCCCTGTGGAGGAAGAATCCTTCATGACATGACCACCACAGCATAAGGGGATGCAGGGTCCTTCTCTGACTCTTCCTCCCACTCATCGACCCCTTCATGCCTCTCATTGCCTTCTGCTCCTCTGACCTCTGGATCACAGGGGCAGGCAATTTCAGATGACTCCGCCACTGGGCTCTGCTGATGGCTTGAACTGAAATGCTGATCCCCTAACAAAGATTCACCTGACATGACAGTGGGCACAGACGGCGGGGCCATATCAGTCTTACGAGTCTCTGGACTGGATACTTCATGTGGCACTCCAGCTGCACTAAAATCAGCTGGAGTCAATAACTTCTCCTGGAGCTCCTCTGGCAGGACTGCACTGCTCGGAACAGATCTGCTGCTAATCATTCTGGACAGCCTGGTCTATACTGGGGAATGGACTCTTCTTTCGGTTGTACCTCCTCAGCTTCAGACCCACTCCTGGGGTCCACATGCACTCCAATATCCTCCCAGGCTCCCAAACTCATACTCTCTGAAGCCAGTGATGCTGTTGATTAGCTAGGATCAAAACAGGGCCATTGGGACAGTGGGAGTCCTTGGATAAACAGCTGGCACCTCGATAAGCGACACATACAGGGAGTACCTGTACTCTGAGGCCCTAGTACTGTTAGAAAACATACTCTCTGGACACAGTTGACTTGCCAGCTACCTCCCACATCCATCTAAACATTTCAGTGGGCACTCTAACATCTGAGGCTGAAGGAACTCATGCCATCTTGTCCACCAAGTTCAAGTTTATTGTAGGAAAACTCCATTGAGCAATCTCATTCACAAGGAGCTCCTTTGACACAGACAGGTAGTTACAGATTGCATAATTGAAAAAAAACAGTACAGATTCAAGTACAGAATTATGGGCAAGCATTAACATGTTGCATAAAAATGACAATGACATAGAAAAATACAAGTACAGAAAAAAGGTACAAAGTGCTTGTTTCGGAGTATCAAGGCAGCTAATTTCTAGGTAAGAGAAAGTAGTGGGCTAGGTTTAGAGCAGTGGACTGGGATTTAGAAGCAGCTGCCATACCAAAGTTGCAGCAATTTAAACAAAAGCCAAGTGAACAAACTAACACCAACCCTCTTGTTGCTCTGCTGAGTTCGCACCCAGGCACCAAACTCTGAGATCACCAGTCCCACCCAAACATGTCCATACAGTCCAATCCAAGAGTGAGCCCTGGTCCATTTGGATGGGATTCACATGGACCATACACATGGTTCTTTTCCACAGACACTCAGGCACCACATACAAACAAAGGCACAAATTTTCTCTGTCCTCAAGCACCATATTGGTTCAGTTACAGTTCATTAATAAAGAAACTGGCAACTGTGAACAACAGCCTACAGCACCAACTGCACCCCAAAATCACATCCCGGATGAGCCCCCACATGCAGCCCACCCCCTTCCCGGTGTTTAGGGTTATGCTGATGGTAACAGTCAGTGGGGAGGAGTTGGCCACAGCAGACACTGCACCAGATGGCTTATGTTTACCAGGTCCTCACAGTCACCGGGGTGCCAAGCTCTTCGGATGCTGGGCTAAAAGGAAACCCATGTTAGTCACAACAAACATTTGATGAAATAACTTGTAGTAACACACTTTCTAGAAACAACAGCGGGGATCCCATTTAATGAAGTAATTAATGCAACTCCACTGAGCCAGAAACAGTGGATATAATTCAATGAGGTAGCATTTCACATTTGACCTCGATGGTCGCACATTCCACAAGCACTCTCCAAACTCTTGGTGAAGGATTTAACCTTTGTGGCGTGGTACTGGGTGTCCAGTCAAAACCGTGACTGTAAATATGTACTGCCAAAAACAATGTGGTCATAACAGTGCCATGCGGTTTCAGAGTTAGTATATCTAATCTAGTGCAGTTTTGGACCGCACGGTTTTGTATGACCGCGCATTGTGGGCATTGACCATGCTGTTTTTCACCATGCAGTCTTGACATAATGCTGTGGTACGGATGTCCCCCTTAGACTTAGGCAGCTCTGTGTTCCCAGTCCCCCCTTAACACTCAGGCACTTCTGTATTCCCAGTCCATTCTCATTCCTCTTACTCCCATGACATATCCCAATGGGGCAACTGGCCTCTCACCTTGGGGCCACCAGCCCCATCTCGACTTTTACTGTGACTTTGCATAGCCTTCATTAAGTGACAGTCCCCACAAATTATGGGTGGCCTGTCCCCAAGTCGTATCCTACAGCCTCTCATCTCTTCTAGATCTCTCTCACTCTTCGGGGCCATGAAACTGGATGCATCCTAGACACCACTCCTGGCCACCCTTCTCTTTAGATCTACCTCAAACCTCACTCTTTGGCTGCAGTCCCACCAGTGCATGTTGCTCTAGTCCCACTGGGGTGGCATGAATGGAGTACCACATGGGGCTCAAAACTCTGGCCACTGCCATGTCCTTTCCCCAGCTCTCTCTCTTCATGCTGCAGGGCCAAGAAATCTTTCAGCTAACTAGAGCAGGTTATCACCCCTGCCCCGATCCTTAATGGGCACACACCAGACGCAAACAGCAAACTTTGTATAACAAGGCAGCCATAACATAAATAGGTGTAACCCCCCTACAAATGGGAGTTCCTGAAAAGCCTTCCTTGAGCTTGCTTAAATGCTCACTGCCAGGCTGGTGTCCTGCATTTTAGCAGTTTAAATGTATTGCCAGAGAGTGCCTGTATACCTTATGTGTACTGTCTCTTTAAGAGCTGCCTGGATTGCAGTTGTAACCCCTAGATGGCACTATCCCAGGGGCTACTACCCCTGCCTGATTTGCCACTAACAGGTTGAGGGGCCTGGATCCAATGGCGGGTGCCTCCACCCAGAGGTCAGGGTTTGTAATAGTTAAACTAACTTGGTCACAGCCCTCTGGGACACTGCAACCCCCCTTTCTTCCCACTAGTGGCCCACACAATATATCAGAATTACCTTCACAGTATACACTTACCCCCAGGTCTGGTTCCGGCACTGGGACCTCCTGTGAAATGAGATACAGTGCAACAATCACAGTACAGCACTTTAACATAGACAAATACCTCAGGCAGTATAACTTTGCTGAAACAAGCAGTTCTGATTTATTTAGGGAGATATAACAAGGACAGGGGGAAATCAGGTTAATTAGCTTATCACTCTAATAATCTACCTATGGCTCTGTGCACAGGCCTATCCCTATCAGTTACTGTCCCTGGGTACCCAAGCCCTAGTGGCTAGTCAAACCGTGGCAGCTGGTAGGGCCCTTTCACACAGAGAAAAGGAGAATTAAACAGTCAGCAGTACAGTAATTCCATTTGGATTTAATGTGGCAATTCAACAGGAGCGACCCTGAATTAGTACCACGACCTCCAAATAAGATAGGGTCCTTCAATGTCAGCAGGGCTCACTTGAGGTACACAACACTCTTCACACATCCATATAAAAGAAAGCACTATACCAGGCAGGCTGCATCTGTATCCCGATCGCAATTACTGCACAATACCGGGAGAACACACAGCAGATTCAGTTCCTGACAGACCGATGCAATTTTCAGCAATTCCTCCAGTCTTCTACAGGGTGAGCCTGGTTTCTACTCTTCAGAGATCCTTTGATTCTTTTCACAGGACGGATTCAGTCCTAACAAGCTGCAGACCGGAACTCTGGGCCTTACACACGTTTTTGACTAAAACTGCACACTGAAAAAGCACAGGGCTCCTTCCTTCTTCACTGCCAAAGCTCAACTGAAACTCCAACCCGACAAAAACCGGCTCTTCCTTTGAGTTCCTCCCAGTTCTTGACTGGATTGGCTGTCACTCACAATAGACTGCTGCTGTTGGTCCAAAAGGCACTGAAGTCTAAACTACATCTCCCAGAGTCACTGCCCATACAATCCTCTTGTGGCTGGCTCAGATTATGAGTCAAGTTCTGATTAGTCAAGGCACCATTTTAGAGCTAGCTTACCCCACACTGATTGGTCCAGTTCAGCAGTTCAAAACTAGAATGGGGAACTAGCAGACACAGTTCTGACTGCAAAGAAAGCAGGTTAGACAAACTGTAATTTCATTATTACTCTAAATAATTTCTGGTAAACAGTTACATCTTTCAGATAGGTTCCATTTGCACTCCTAGTGACTGCAAAATTAAGTGAATTGGCAGCAGCTCGAGTGGTACTCAGAGAAAGCACACAGTCCCCCATATAAACTAATTATGTCTGCAAGCAGACAGCTCTTAAGAGACAGTACCAGAGGTTCTAAAACACTCACTGATAAATGGCTTAAATGCCAAACACCATTCAGGCTTGGAGCATTCAAGCAAGCTCCTGGAAGTCTTTTATGAACCCCCATTTGCAGGGGGGTTACACCCTTCCTGGCCTGGGAAAGCTTAACGTCCGCGTCAAGCAAGTACCCCCATAAGTTTTAACTGCAACCATATACATTTGCATTAGGCTCGCACATGTAATCATCAGTCAATATATCATTTTACCAAGAACACATTTCTGAAACATTGCAGTACGTCACTCTTTACACAGTATTACACACACATTGTACCATAACTCAAGTTATTACCTCTTGTACATGAAACCTGAAGAGAGGGGGGCCCTTCCCTATCAGTTACCTTGGGGCTGGACGGGGCAAGGACACCATACTTAGAGGGCAACACAAGTAACTTGGAGTTAGCACTGACGCTCAGTTTGGGCAATGAGCTCGGGGACACATACACTCCTTTATGGACAACATTGAGAGGCAAATCCACAGGCCTCCCAAGGGAATCATAACTGAGGTGCACCACAGGCTTTACAGCTCGACCAGTCTTTCTAGGGGAACTGTTATAGTCTCTGCACTCTGAGCCTCATTTTCAGCATTGTCCTCACTTGTCAGGAGTCTCCATGGGGTAGAGAGGCTAGAACTTGGGGCACTTTCAGCTCCAGGAGTTACAGTTTCTGAGTCCACAACATTTGGCTCACATGGAGAGCTTTCGGACACTGGCAGTGGACTGTCAGGGCACTCAAAATACTCTTCTTGTTCGATTGTATCACCAGTCTGCCCCAATCTATCATTTTCCTCCCTGAAAGCTCAAACAGTTCAACCATGCACAATGATTCCATTTCATCTGATCTGATGCTTTGCACTTCACTTTCGGGAGCATTGGCTCCAGGGATGAAGCTGGGGCTTAGACAGTCAGAAGGCCCAGCTTTGTCTCCAGTATTGACTAGGAGATTGCCTGAAACAATTGACTCAGTTCGTAAGAAGGATAGTATTCAAAGTCACTCTCACTTTCTTCCGATATGGACTGACAGTCATGCTCAACTGGGACTTGTGGAGGGGAACACTTTAACTTTGCTTCTGTAGGTGCAGACTTTCTTGATCTTTTCTTAGCAGCAGCTCTAGTCACTGGTCCAGAGGGGGCATCTTCTAGGGGCTCAGACTCAATTAAGATTTGTCCAATGGGCAGTAAATGATTTCTATGCATTGTTTTTACATCTTTTGAATTATTCTCAGGCCTTACTTTGTACACTGGCAGATCATCTAGTTTGCCCACTACAATGTGAGGGAGATGGTGCCATCTGTCAGCAATCTTGTGCTTGCCATGCAGTCCCAGATTTCTTAGCAATACCGATCTCCTCCTGGAGTTCCTGTGCTTTCACCTTTTATCATACCTTTCTTTGTTGGCCAGATTTCTTTTGGCAGCCATGGTTTGAGCCAGTTGGTACGCATGAGTTAGCTGGGCCTTTAACTTTTGCACATACTGTAAATAGTTGTCAGCTTGAACCCCATCAGGAGAGACCCCAAAACACACATCTACTGGTAGTCGAGCTTCTCTTCCAAACATCAGGCGGTAGGGGGAGAATCCAGTGGCATCACTTTTGGTGCAGTTATAAGCATGTACCAGGGTGCTAATTTGTTGGCTCCATCTAGGCTTGTCCTTTGGGTGCAGAGTGCCTAGCATATCTAGCAAAGTGCGGTTGAAAGCGTTCAGGCTGTGGGTCCCCCGGAGGTAGTGAGAGTGGTTCTGGACTTCGCACTCCCCACAGAGAAAGCATCTCTTTGATCAGACGACTCTCAAAGTCTCCCCTTGATCAGAATGGATTCTTTGTGGAGCCCCATAGTGAACAAAAGTTTTCTACAAGTACTTTGGCCACAGTGGATGCTTTCTGGTCTTTGGTGGGAAAGCTTGGGCATATCTCGTGAAATGGTCAGTGACCACCAGCACATTACTGATATTTCTTTGATCTGACTCCAAACTTAGAAAATCAATACAGACCAACTCCATGGGTGCACTGGTGGTGATGTTAACAAGGGGCAGCCCTCTGGGGCAAAGCTTTCCTCTGTAAGCGAGACTACAAGTTCGAATGTGTTGCTCACATCAGCCCCATCTTAGGCCAATAGAATCTGGATCTCACCAAGTCAAGTGTTCTGTCTATACCAAGGTGCCCCATGTGGGTTGTGCAAGGACCTCAGTACTGAGTCTCGAAAGGCAGTGGGCAGCACTAGTTGTTGTTTGTCTACTTGTCCCCTCTGTCTACTGTTTCTCTGTATAACAGTTTATTGATCAGTTTCAACTTAGGACCTTCTTTGTATAACAGTGCAGTTCTCAAATCAGTGGGCGTAATTTGGACACATCTTTTCCTGCATAGAGGCTTCTAAAGCTGCTTTGATCATGGGATCGCGGGATTGAGCCAGCGAATACTATCATTGTCCAGCTGAGCAGTGCACCAATGTCTATTGCAGAAAAGTGGCAATAAGCAGCAGGTATACAATTCTCAGAGGCTCCCAAGCAATCCACCATGCAGTCCACTGCGTCCGTGGACATTGTTCCTCCCTGTCAAACTTCCGGCAGAGTGCCCGAATGTCAGGTTCTGCCAATCGGACCCAATCATTCTGGGGAACAGGCCTCCGGAGAGAGCATCAACATCTATGTGGTTCAGACCTGCTCGTATTCGAGACATAGTCATATGTTGATAATGCAGAAAGCCACCTATGGCCAGTGGCATCCAACTTAGCTGAGGTCTGCACATAGGTCAAAGGATATTGTCAGTTTTACTAGTATTTTAGCCCCATACAAGTACTCATGGAATTGGTCAACAATAGCCCACTTCAAAGCTAGGAACTCTAACTTATGTACAGGATAGTTCTTTTCGGATGGGGTCAGGCTTCTACTGGCAAAGGCCACTGGTCTCAGGCCATTCTCGTGCTCTTGGTACAACACAGCCCCAACCCTTGCAAGCTAGCATCAGTGTGCAGGACGTAAGGTTTTCTTGGATCGGCATAGGCCAGCACTGGAGCATGGGTAAGTTGATATATGATCTCATGAAAAGCAGTCTCACAATCAGGAGTCCAGCGGCCCCAAATACTTCACTCGGATGAAAATACACTCTTTCAGTCTTGAGGGACGCTGACTTTGGTATTTTTTGTGGGTTGGGGATACCCTTGAGTAAGGTTAAGTAAAGGGCGGATCACTCTTGAATAGTCCTTGATGAAGCGCCCGATAATAACCACAGAATCCCAGGAATCTTTGCAGTTCTTTTAGATTTTTGGGCTGTGGCCAGGTGGTCAAGGCCTCAACTTTACTTGGTCGGTCTCTATTCCCTCGGTGGATACTATGTGTCCCACATACTTTACTGATGTTTGAAAAGAATTGACACTTATCAATGGACAGTTTAAGGCCAAAGTCCTCCAGTCGGTCCAATACCTTAAATAATCTGCTCTCATGTTCCTCCAGTGAGCTGCCAAACACAATGACATCATCTAGGTATACCAGGCACTCTAGTAAGTTCATATGTCCCCACATGCACGCTCCATCAATCGTTGAAAAGTGGCTGGGGCACCTGAAATCCTTGAGGCATCCTCATGAATTCATAGAAGCCAAGCGGACAGATAAAGGCCGTCTTCTCACGGTCCTCTGGGGCCATCGGGATCTGGTAGTACCACTGCGGAGATCCAGCACAGAGAACCACTTGCTCCCGTTTAGGCAGTCCAAAGCATCCTGAATGCGGGCATTGTGTACTGATCAGGGATAGTCCGCCGGTTTAAGGTGCGATAATCCACACACATCCTATTGTTCCATTCTTTTTCCTCACTACCACAATGGGGAAGCATAAGGGCTTCTGGATTCTTGTATTACACCAGCAGCTAACATCTCTTGCAGATGCCGTCTCACATCATCTATGTCAGCAGGTGCCAGGCGTCGTAGACCTCTCAACGGAAATGGTCTTTTCATTCATGCAGCCGGATATTGTGCTCAGCTCCTTGCACGCATCCTACATCCCATTCCTTTAAAGAAAACACCTGGTCTCTCTGGGCAAGCTTTCACTGATCCTCACTTTCCATTCAGCTGGCAGCGAGGGAGTCGCGAAATCAAACAAGTCAGGCGTTACTCTGTCATTCTTCCTTGAACTCTTGCTGCTGGTAGCACTGCAGTGTCTGCACAATGCACATTAGCCAGGATGCAACCTCTGTTTACTCGAATGTCTCTTTCAGACACATTATGAACTTGGACCATTACCCTTCTGGCATAAGCATGGCTCTAGCGGCAAAATACTAGGCTTGACCAGCAGTCCTCTGGCAATTTTCCATCGCCTGGTGCATCCAACATTAATATTTTATTCTTAACATCCTTTCTGATACGGACCTCTCCTGTAAGGTACACTGGGCATTTGGCACCAGGATCAGAGACTCAGGATCCTTCTTCCATACAATTCCACCGGTTCCTCTGGTTCTGTTTTTTCAGCATCTCTCTGTGCCTCATAGGCCTTCTTAATTAAAGCCGGAACTCTTAAAGCTCTACTACTCTTTGACCCCTGTTTTCATAACACAACTGTGCCAGCCTTCCAACATATGAGCATTTGTTCCAATCAACAAAGGGACACCATCATACAGTCCAGTGGGGACACACTAAGGCTAGGGTCTCTACTTGTTCACGCCACCCAGCCACGGAGGTGGGGAAAGACAGCCAAATTCGATATACCGAATAGGGTAGGCCTTCTCACTTAACCCCCATACATGCAGTCCTTCTAATGGTTGTAAGTGGTACGCCTGACAAATGCTTCTGATACCAATCCTGGAACATAATTGTCACTTGGGAGCCACTGTCTAATACAGCTCTTGTAGACACTCCATTCACCTTTACAGTGGTCTCCATGGAGGGACCCACTATTCTGGACCAGTCTGGAGAGGCGGTAGTGGGGGCTGGGCAACTGACCTTGCCACAAAAGGACGTGAATTAGCATTTTGGTGCCCTCACTGGGATCATGTGCACCTCTTAACCACTGATTTCTTCTCGAAGCTCTCCTTGTAGCCTATATGCAACTTTGTCAGTGTCTTTGGGGACTGGCATTCCCTTTCATGTGCCCATCTTTCCCACAATTATAGCAAAACATACTTTCTGGAGTTTGAGCTGGCCGAGGCGCCACACTGGGAGCCAGGGCGGGGTATTACTAACTGGAAACCTTGGTGCCATCTCTGTCTGCGGCGTGATAAGCATTTGGAGACATCTCGTCAGTTTCTCCACTTCCATGGTCAAGGAATCGAGTTCGAGCTGTTATCAGCAGGAGATACATGGGTGGTACCCCCACCCCCATAGCAGATGCAGTCGGATATAGGTCAGGGCCCGTACTTGCAGGCGTGGCCTTCATAAAGGGACTGTTTTTGAATTCTCGGATCTCTCTCAACAGTTCGCCCCATTGTGACATATCTTTTTCCTTGTCAGAGCACTCATTGACTGCCAACCTCTGCCCCTGAACTTCACTTGATGGGTCACCCTCAGTCACTCGGGTCGTAGCCGCAGCTATTGGTGCAGGTCCCTCCCGAGGTCGTCTTTTCTCAACTCCTCTAATTTCTCTCATTAACTCATCATAGGAGGGTGGGATTCAGTCGATCTGCCAGGCGTAACTGAAGCAACAGCAGTTCTGAGAAGGGGCAGACTTAAGGATCCTGTCCAGCCTGGTTCGGTCCAGTTCAATCGCTAGCAAACTACCTTTTCTGAGGCATTCTTGCAACAATTTTTCCAGCCGAGATACATACACAGACAACAACTCCCTTGGTACTGTTGTGCATCTCTTACTCTCCACCATAGGTCCTCATCAGAATCTGGGCTCCCATACACATTCTCCAAGGCCTCAAGATAGGCCTGTGCAGTCGCTTCAGGGTTACTGGGCCGCTTAGCACGGATGGTAGCCAGGGCAGGACCTCGGAGGCTCTCACTAACCTCTTTCGCTTCGCCTTCCGAGCATTGCCATTCTAGCACTTGGGGCAATATAGTCTCATCCAGGTCTCCAGTCATCCTCCCCTTGGGGTGTGGGAGGGTGCCAGAGAAGATCCTCAACCTTCGGTAAGAGTCGTGACTAATGGCAGGTGCAGAAATAGGAGTCTGCATTGGTTCAGCCACCATTACGGGCACTGGAGCAGGAGAGGGTGTTGGGGAGGAACACCCCAGGTGGTAAGAATAGTTTCTTCAAGTCCTCCACAGTTTTCCTCTCCCAGCAACCATTCAGCAAATTTTTCCTCAAAAGTTTCAGATAGTGGTGGGGCTGATTCCCGGGTCTCTTACTGTCCTTAGTTTCACTCTCCAAGCAGTGAGGGCTCCCTCTGGGGTAATGGTCTGTGGCACTTTGGAGCTATCTATGGGATCCTTAAACTCTACTAGGGCCAGGAAAGTGTGGGTGAGCAGATTAGCATGCCTGACCCACCACCACAGGGTTTTGTAAACCTTCCACCTTGGAAAGTACTCCCTGCACAGTGTCCGTATTGATACCCAGGGGATGTCCAGGATAAGCATAGCATTTTGGGGGTCGATCTCCTCCCAGTACACCACTCCACCAGCGGTGCACAGCCACTTCTGTCGGGTACCCATTTTTTCTTAACAGTGGTTCAGAATATGGCCACTAGAGGACACACAATCCCAGCGGTGAGCCTCCAAGATGTAACCCTAGATGGCACTATCCCAGGGGCTACTACCCCTGCCTGATTTGCTACTAACAGGTTGAGGGGCCTGGATCCAATGGCGGTGCCTCCACCCAGAGGTCAGGGTTTGTAATAGTTAAACTAACTTGGTCACAGCCCTCTGGGACACTGCAACCCCCTTTCTTCCCACTAGTGGCCCACACAATATATCAGAATTACCTTCACAGTATACACTTACCCCAGGTCTGGTTCCGGCACTGGGACCTCCTGTGAAATGAGATACAGTGCAACAATCACAGTACAGTACTTTAACATAGACAAATACCTCAGGCAGTATAACTTTGCTGAAACAAGCAGTTCTGATTTATTTAGGGAGATATAACAAGGACAGGGGGAAATCAGGTTAATTAGCTTATCACTCTAATAATCTACCTATGGCTCTGTGCACAGGCCTATCCCTATCAGTTACTGTCCCTGGGTACCCAAGCCCTAGTGGCTAGTCCAAACCTGTGGCAGCTGGTAGGGCCCTTTCACACAGAGAAAAGGAGAATTAAACAGTCAGCAGTACAGTAATTCCATTTGGATTTAATGTGGCAATTCAACAGGGAGCGACCCTGAATTAGTACTCACGACCTCCAAATAAGATAGGGTCCTTCAATGTCAGTAGGGCTCACTTGAGGTACACAAACCTCTTCACACATCCATATAAAAGAAAGCACTATACCAGGCAGGCTGCATCTGTATCCCGATCGCAATTACTGCACAATACCCGGAGAACACACAGCAGATTCAGTTCCTGACAGACCTAATGCAATTTTCAGCAATTCCTCCAGTCTTCTACAGGTGAGCCTGGTTTCTACTCTTCAGAGATCCTTTGATTCTTTTCACAGGACGGATTCAGTCCTAACAAACTGCAGACCGAACTCTGGGCTTACACACGTTTTTGACTAAACTGCACACTGAAAAAGCACAGGGCTCCTTCCTTCTTCACTGCCAAAGCTCAACTGAAACTCCAACCGACAAAACCGGCTCTTCCTTTGAGTTCCTCCCAGTTCTTGACTGGATTGGCTGTCACTCACAATAGACTGCTGCTGTTGGTCCACAAAGGCACTGAAGTCTAAACTACATCTCCCAGAGTCACTGCCCATACAATCCTCTTGTGGCTGGCTCAGATTATGAGTCCAAGTTCTGATTCGTCCAAGGCACCATTTTAGAGCTAGCTTACCCCACACTGATTGGTCCAGTTCAGCAGTTCAAAACTAGAATGGGGAACTAGCAGACACAGTTCTGACTGCAAAGAAAGCAGGTTAGACAAACTGTAATTTCATTATTACTTTAAATAATTTCTGGTAAACAGTTACATCTTTCAGATAGGTTCCATTTGCACTCTAGTGACTGCAAAATTAAGTGAATTGGCAGCAGCTCGAGTGGTACTCAGAGAAGCACACAGTCCCCCCATATAAACTAATTATGTCTGCAAGCAGACAGCTCTTAAAGAGACAGTACCAGAGGTTCTAAAAACACTCACTGATAAATGGCTTAAATGCCAAACACCATTCAGGCTTGGAGCATTCAAGCAAGCTCCTGGAAGTCTTTTATGAACCCCCATTTGCAGGGTGGTTACACAGTCATAATTAATCTGAGAGGGAGCTCTGTTAGAAAATGTACTTGTTTGCTGATCATTTGATAGAGTAGTAATAATATTACCGTTTGTTCTAACCTGCTTTCTTTGCAGCATGGACAGTTCTGTTTGTTTCCATCATCTTGGTCCTGGACTGAAGAATGGGACAATCAGTACATTTGGGACTCTAAAATGGAGTCTGCCTACAGGGACTTGGTGGGGACAAAACTTGTAGGAATTGTAGTTTTGGGCTTTTGGCACCTAAAATAACCTGGAAGGGGAGCCCTTTTTGTGACTGACAGACAGATCAGCGAACTGAACCTTTTGGATCTAGGGCAAAGTCCCACACTGCTTGCAGTTTAAGTTAGATCTGAGTTGGGAAGTGAAGAAGTAACAGCTCAAGGTAGTTCAAGCAGCAATCCATAGTGGATTCGCGTGGGAGAACTGTGGAAAGGCCTGAGTTTGGCCTGTATTCCCTGAGAGGGAACTTGTGTTTTTTGCTTTCAGACTGAATCTGAATTAAATTAAGCCACTGAATTGTGACCAGGCTTTCACCTGAAGAAGACTGAAGATTTGCTGAATGCGATCGGCCTGTCAGGACTTCCAGCTACCTCTGAACTCCTGGATTGTGCAGAGACTCTGTAATTGCGACCAGAGAGCCATTTGCCTGGTACAGTGGAATTCCCTTACATGTGAATGTGCTGTGTGCTTATAGTGGGTCATGATTTGATTCACCACTCTGTGTCTGAACTGTGTTTTGCTTGCTGGAGGCTGTATCCAGCTCTATGGACTGAATCCATATCCATTTCCATTTGCCTGGGCCCTGCTACGCTGGCCCAGCCAGAATACCTGCTACGCAGAGAAAGTCTTCGACAAGAGGCCTGGGGATCAGCCCTCTGCTCAACACCTTGAACAGGAATGACGCCTTGGTGATTCGTGTGGGCCCTGCTTCTCTGTGCACTCCAGCTCAATAGCCTGCAGTCTTGATTTCATCCTGCCTGTGTCCAGTACTGGATATCATGAGTAAACATCAGGGTAGCTCCCTGCAACAACAGCTACATCTAAAAGTGTTGTCATCTGATTGTCTTGTTACCTTTTCTTTCATGAACTGAGCCCTCTGTCTCTGAATTACAAATAGTGTGTGTTGTGCGTGTTGCATTCTTCCATCTCAGGGTCCCAACCAGCTGCAATGTTCCTGGCTAGCCCACCATTTTCCTACCTGGGTACCCAGAGTGTGTGACTGAGTAGGGACTCTGAACTGCATGCATAACTGTCTGATTAATATAGCTTTTAAGCAAATGAACCTGATTACACCCCTCCCTTGTTCAAGTCCCCTGAATAAATCAGATTTAACTTTGTTTGCATTTAACCTGACTGTGGTTTCAGTTTGTGCCAAAAGTATTGTACTGTTGCTATTTGCTGTGCTTAACCTTGATTTACAGGAGGTCCCCAGGGTCAAGCTAGGGGAACCAGCTCTGGTGGTAAATGCAAACAGTGTGGGTAATTGCCTGGTGAATAAGGGTCATTGTGAAAGTAATTACTGTACATTGTTCAGGCCACTAGAAGGGAAAGCGGGGGGTTACAGTGTCCCAGAGGGCTGTGCCCAGGTTAACTTGACCACTAATAACCCTGACCTCCTGGTGGAGGCACCCGTTTCATTACCCAGGCCCCTTAACCTGCTACTAGCCAAGCAGGCAGGGGTAGTAGCCCTTGGGATAGCGCCACCTAGGGGTTACACAATATTGGGCTAACACCCCTACATATTGCCTCTGACCAAGGCTTCCTCCAGAGGAAAAAGTTTGCTATCTGCTCCCAGTGGGTACCCATCTCCAGTTTTTTTTTTTTTCCGTACATATCCCTGGTTGGACCACCCTTACAGGTGGAGGTGTGCATCCCTCTTTTGCCTTGCTAGTGGATATCAGACAGTAGGAGTAACCAAAATCAATGGTCAGGGCCCAGAATGCCGTTCCTTCTCCAATAAACTTGTTACTGTGGCTAACTTGGCGTATACTTTGCTACATCTATGACTGTGATGAAATCTGACCTTAATACTTTTTTATTTGTGACTTTTACCACTGATTTCATTTACCACAGTTGTTTGTGATTTACCATGAGTGACTGCTGGGTATATTTGACTGTCTTCCTACAATAGACCTCACCTAATCTCTGTAGTATTGAACTAACTAGAAGTTTCCTACCCGAAAGGGTGACAGCCTTTGGGCTTAAAAACTTGTATTCTGCCAGATGCAATGGTGTCTCAGTTATGGCGGCTTAGTGGGACGGTGTCAATCAGAGTTCAGCAAGCTGGTGCATGTTAGTCTACTGGTTTGAATTTTACTTAGAAAGACTGTTTAGCGTGTATATTTCATTGGATTGTCTTATATTGACTTTTTGATTAGTTTTAACTTAGTCTCTTTTGTTTTTATAGTTGCTAAACTTACATTTTAGTTATTTGATGCCACAGGTTTTTACAGAATGCAAATATTACTGTTTTGTATTTCATTTTATTTTATTTTAAAATGTAGTCTCTGCAAGAACAGGCTTTTTCACAGTGGCTACCTCCTTTGTACAAAAGTCTGTGCACAAAGCAAAAAGCACTTACAAGGAGCCTGAACACAGTGTCATTAGTATGTTGCAACCTTGCCATGGCCTACACCTGTAATTTAAACTTGATTTTACTGAAAGTAGTTAGCAGGTACGTTCTATTTAATGAGGGTATCTATAATGTAGTGTTAGTAATTAGAGTATTCAAAGAGCCTCAGCAAAAACTGTAAACAGTAGATGTATACTTTTTTTATCTAAAGCGTGTTTTCATTTTGATGATGCTTTTGATGTCAGATAATGTAAACATTAATACTGTTCCCCTGTCCTTGGGTGAAACTAATTATTTTCCCCTAACATGAAAAAGAATCAAGCAAAAACACAGAACCCCACTCTGTGGGGTTTGGGTCAGCACCGACTGTGTGAAAAAAATAAAACCTTGGCATGTTGCCTAGTTAAAATGCTGATGATGACTTGACCTTCGCTACCTAAGCGCATAATCGGCCACATCGGTTGCTCTGCAGCTTCCTTGCACATGACACTTTAACTACGCAACACACCAAGGTTTTTTTTTAAATGTAGTCAGTCTGTTGTTTAGCTGTATAAGCAAACTGCTGTCTATGTGTGTTCGATCTGACATTCATGAATTTGTAACTCCGTTGTTGCCTGATGGAACTCTTGATGAACTGTGTGCCTGTGCTGACTAGTCTCACCGTGTGTGGGTAAGCCTCGTAATTTTTGCATACCTATTTGGAATCAAATAAAAGTTTTTTCTGTGTTCACAACTTAGGCCTTTAGTCTGTTGTTTGTGGTGCTGACCCAAAGCCCACAGAGAGGGGCCCTGTGTTTTTTTTTGTTTTTTTTGCTTCAGACTTTTAACTTCTGTGTGTTGTGCACATATATAACAGTGTGAACCCCCGTGTTTTTCCATTTTGAAAGGAATGACTTCAATAGTATGTGTCAATGTAAGCAGTCTTACAGATAAAAATGATGATGATGATGAGGCCTGGATTAAGACAACTACTTTGTCAGAAACCTGGTTAACATTACTGTGAGACAGGCAATAATGTGACAATGCTATTTGTGGTTTATAAGAGATTTGGTAAGAAATGATGGGGGGTATTGATTTATGTCAAGAACTGTTTTTCAGTCCAGGAGTGTGACTTTACACTTACAGAGAATCATTGTGATTTTATGGTAATATGGCTTTCAGGGGAGAGGGGGGTGAAAAACCTGACTGTGGGTACTTATTACTTTCCCCCTGTTCTTATGAAAAAGGGAAATGTTTAATTTCTCAGCAGTATAAGAGAAGCAATAAAATGGTTCTGTTAAATGAAACTAACAAACTGGTTTGTTAAAGGGATTTTAAAACTTCAAGCAAAAATAAAAGAGTTAAAAATTTAACTCAAGCAATTGATTCGCCAGGCTACAAAATGCAACTGCAAGACTAAGAATCATGTTTAGATTGTGTTTGTTACTGCTAAACATACAGTACATGCCAGATTTTTTTAAAGAAATTTACAAAGTTAACTCTTTCCTGTAAAATAATGAATTTCTTTAAATAAATTAAGACTATTCAATACAAAAGGAGTAATAAACAAACATGACCCACATTTTATCATATTGCATATGAGCCAAGACCATTACTGTCATACTTTGCTCATGCTAATACTTTGAATTTATGGAAACACTTAGAAACTTTAGCAATTGGACATTTCATAATGAAGGATACCCTTTTGAACAGAGTTCCACTTTCCCTGAAAATAAATCAGTTAATCTGTGTCTACAGAAAACTTTTTTTCCAAATTGTTACTGTACGTAGGTAGTAATATATTTTTTCTTGGTTCAGTACTATGGGGTAATCCCTTAATACAGAATAAGTGTACACAACATGCTCCCAGGTGGGATAATGGGTTGCTACAAAGTGTAAAAGAGCTTTTTAATAAAATATTATTAACATTTAGAAATTAAGGTAGAAATACAATCTAAATGCCAAGAATAGAAGAATGTTTTCAAAAATAAAGAACAGTTTACAAGGAATATTAATGTTAAGATTAGGCAATCTGTAAAATACACCTTAAAAAACTATTATGCAGAACAAAATGTTCTATGATTAACACCGTAAATAAGATTTATAAGCTTTGTTGAAGGGTCAGGCACCAAACTTAGACAAAACATGAAGGTGATGTACGGACCTTGATGTTGAAATTGCAGATGACAACTGGAAAATATTTTTAAAAATATAAAAATATCCAGTTCAAATGTGAATTTAAGAACCACTCAGTTCAAAATTATGCTCCAAGCTTATTTGGCAACCAACATGATGGGACAGACAAAATGATTCTGTAACTTGTCAAAAATGGAGAAAGCAGGCTTCTTTAATGTAATGTGGAACTATTCATCAATTAGGGTATTTTAGAACAAGGTTATTGGCAAGCATACATAAATATCATCTTAAGAAGGATTGCAAGATATTTCTTTTAGGGTTGATGTCTTCTGAGAATCTTTCAGTGCCGGTAAGAAACTTGAACTTACGGCATCAATTACAGCTAAAAAAGGTAATTCTGACTGATTGGGAAGAGGAATATTCCCCCTATTTATGCTAAATGGATTAATCAGCTTAAAGGGATCATTATTTTGGGAAAAAAATAATATTGTCATTTGTGGAAATGTAGACTAAAGAAATCTGGGAACTTGCAAAGGAGGAGTTATCACATTGAGTACAACTTGTTTTCTTGCATCAGGTTATCAATACATTTTATTTATTAACAAAGTAGATTTGTTAATAGTTGTGTTTGTCTTGTATATTTTCTCAGGATTGCTCAGGTTTTATTAAGGTAGTAGTATGCCAGTATGACTCACCACAACTGCCCCACACTTTTCAGTGGCAATAATGGAGCAGTTTCCCTTTCTCTATTAGTTCGCTGATTTTTTTTAAGAAGTTCTTTTTCTCAGCACTGATTATATCCAGTGGTAAGCTGTTCCAGAGTCTTCCAGCCATTTGTTTAACAACATATTCCCTCCTTTCTGATTTTAAACACATCCATCCCTACTTGTTTTGAATGACCCCTAGCTATAACTGTCTTTTCTTTAAGGAAAATACCCATCTTTTTTTGTAAAACCTCATCACTCATTATATCAAACATGAGTAGTAGATCACCCTTCCTCCTAACCTCAAGATCCATAAGGCCAGTATAATTAAGCCTCTTATGATACTTCTTATTACTTATATCAGTTAAACGTTTTGTTGTTTTCTGTTGGATTCTTTCAATTTTCCTCTTACCCTTCTCTAGATGCAGGGGTTAAATTGGGCAGAAGCCCACAGAAACTAAGTTCCACCATCTCTAAAAAAAAAGTTGTATGGGAGCTCCACCACTTCGGTCATCATTGTCCATTGGCTACTGTACGACAGTTCCACCATCTAGAAACGTCAGTTCCACAACCTAGAAATCTAGATGAGACAGTTCCCCCACCTAAACAGTTCCAATGTAACCACTGCCTAGATATGGGCACCAGAACTGATACACATAATCTAGGTGGGTGTAACATAATTTCTGTACAGTGGCTGTATCACCACCATGTTCCAAGAAATAAAATTTCTTCTTATGCACCCCACTATCCAATTTGTCTTAACCACTATTTCATCACAGTGTCTGGAACTTCTCAGTTATAGATTAAGATTCCAAAGTCTCTTTCTTCCTCTGTTGTTTGTAAGTGGATGCATACTGGTGTTTATTGTTTCCCAGTCCAAGGTGATTCACCTTACATTCATATCCCATTCCTTCATCCATCTTTCTATCCCATCTAGATACTGTACATCTAAAGTTTCACAAAGGTATTATTCTAATCTACTGCCCTGCCTAACTTGGAATCATCTGTGAGTTTCTCACACCTGCTATTATATCATTTTCTCATGCCTGATATGAAATTCTGGAACAGCGCTGGCACTAATACAGACCCCTGGGTCCTACTCCAATACTTTTCCTTTTCTTTTTGATCTCTAATTTTTATTGGTGATCCAGCTGTTTATCCAATTAATTATAAGCCTAGGGAGCTCCATCCTGCACATTTTGTATACTACTTCCTTGTTCAGTAGCAAATTAAAGCAGCAGTGCATGATATTGGTGAACATTTTGAGCTATACTTTTTTATTCTATCTTAAATTTCCCCTTATTTTATCATGTGCATGGCACCCTTCTTTCTGTAATTTCAGTCTGCCTTATTATTTATTTTCACATCTGAAAGAATAAAAAGAGTGCTCATTTTAAAATGGCTTGAACCAGGTTTTCATCACTATTCTCAGCTGTTTTTGTACATTAGTTATTTAAAATCACTTCTGCCATGACTGTAATGAACTATAATGCAGCTGAGAGTACTCCCTGCCCTTATGGGAAAATAGGTGTTCAAAAACAGCTGCAAATATTGATAAAAACCTGGTCCAAGCCATATTTAAAGGAGCACTCCTTTTATTATTTCAAATGTGACAAAAATACTAAGAAGGATATCATACAAGTCAGGAGACAAGGGACAATCACAATTAAAATAGAATAAAAAAAAGTATAGGTCAAAATTTTCCCCAATATCATGCATTGCTGCTTTAAATGACTTTTAATTAGTCCAGAAAAAAAACAACACAAAAACTAGTATACGCATGTCTAAACATTTGCATGTCTTGTATGTTGTTTGGTCTTATGTTGTATAGTAAGTAGACTTCTTATGGGCATACAACATTATTTGGTACAGAATGCCCTTTTATTGTACTCTACATATTAATATGACACATCAGGCTTCAAAGTACCGTTTTATATATCAGTTTTCTGATTCAAGTTTTATAACATTTTACACTGAAAGTGGAGTTCAGTACTGGTGCCCACACCTCAAAAAGGACATTACCCATCTGGAAAAGGTCCAGAGGAGGGTTGCAAAGATGACAGCAGGTCAGCAGGGTAAGGCATATGAGGAGAGGTTGAGGGCACTGAACATGTACTCTCTAGATGAAAGGAGAAAGAGAGAGGAGACATGATTGGAACCTTCAATTACTTGAAAGGGATAAATAAGGTGGATAAGAAGGGTCTCTTTCAACTTTGTGGCAACCATAACATGAGGGAGCACAGTCTTACGCTGGAGGGGGGAGGTTTAGGAGAGAGGTCAGGAAGCACACCTTCAAAGAGAGGGTGGTGGACACTTGGAATGTGCTGCCAGAAGAGGTGGTCTTCTTGAAGACAGTGGGCAGCTTCAAGGGAGGCTGGGATAAGCACAGGGGGAAGGTGAGGATCATGGGTATAGAGGATGGGAGGAGTGAGGCAGGCAGGGACAGCAGCTCAAGCTATGGACCCTGCAATATGAGCAGACTAGATAGACCAGATGGCTTTCTTCTGCTGGCTTCTTTGTATGTTTGTATGTTCATATGAAGCATGGTGTTGTACACTTGCTTATATTCTGTTGTTCTGTTCTTTTCAGCAAAGAAGCGTATCACTGGAAAGTAGCTAAACAAAGTCCCTCCAACCTGGGAGGAGTGGTGGATCACAGTGAATGAGATGTATCACACAAAGAAGCCATACACACCTAGTGAAACTGCAGGAGTATGCTTTGTACAATAAATGGGCCCCATGGCAATGAGTAGTGCTGTGCGGAATTTTCAAATTCCGGCAGAACGAAATTCAGCTGAACTTCTGCCAGAAGCAGAATGGTACAATTCCTCAACAGAAAATAGTTGTGGAATGATTTTCCGCAGCAAAAATGCTGTTCCACACAATATTATTCCGCAGATCTCAATATTTTCCGTGGAAATTGTTGTGGAATAATTTTCCATGGAATAAAATGGTGTTCTGTAGAATATTATTCCATGGATCACAGTAGGTAGAATTCCGCTAAAGAACTAGTGAAATTCCAGTGGAAATTCTGCCAGCAGAATGGTCATTGCATGTTAATTCTGCCGACGGAATTCCATATTCCGCACAGCACTAGCAATGAGTGATATTTATTATGCTCAGTGTAAATTCATTTTTTTTTAAGAAAATACATAGGACTACAGAAGAAATCAGATTATTTATGAAGAGCTGGAGGAGACACTGGTACTGAAAACAAACTCTGGTCAGAGCCAATATGGCTGTGGAGAACTTTTAGGAGTGGCAAGAGCAGTAAACAGAATATGTTGTGCTCTCACTGCACAGGAGTCAGCCATAATACTGCAACGATTACAGTACTGCGAATGCATAATACTCGCACATGTGCAGTTTGCCCCGGAGTCAGCCTTGTGCAAAATGGCGGTGCTGACATAACTACGTGTAGCAACCCAGTCCATTCAAGTTACTAGAATCCCATTAATACTAGTCTTAGGCAGGTAGGAAAAGGAAGCTGGTGGGGAGGTCATTAGGGGCTTTCTACATAATGACATCATTGTTTACTCAGCTAGCCTGAGAGAAGGATAATTATGTCATTTAGAACTCTCACAGCAGCATAACCATTTTAGAGTCAGTTGTTCTTGGGGAGCTTAGAATGTTAATCAGTAAGTTCAAGTGTGGCAGTTAGACTGGCAGGAGGTCTTCCATTGGGGCTCTGTCAAAGGAAGCCCTGGTATTTCTCACCCTAGTTTGGTAAAATCATAAGTTTGCCTGCAGGACTCCTTAGTTTCACTCCAGGGGGAGTGAGAGGGAATGCAGTTCTTGTGGATGCAAGGGGCAATCCCCTGAAGTTCCTGAAGTTCACAGCTGCCTTAAGGAAGAATGATGAGTAGAATCTGACAGCTACCAGAGAAAGAAAAGTGCCTTTTGTTCTTTCCATGACTGGGAGGAAGGAACAACTAATCTGTGAGTTCAGAATTTGAGACTGTTTTCTGAGAGAGTTGTCTAATATGTTTGCACCCTAGATAAGGCTAGATCACACCAGTCAGGACCCCTTTAAACACAACTGTGCTGAATTTAAAGTTAAAGTTTAGAATCTTTAGCAATTCATTGGGGATTGGAAACTAATTTGGTGTAACCCTGAAGGAATGGCAGAGGCTGTTTGGGGCAAAGGGTGAGGAACGCCATCTGGAGTTTCAGACAGGACTAAGTGGTTCATAGATGGGCATCAGTATTCCCTGGGCAATGAACATGCACCAGGAGGATTTTAAAGTGTGTACACTTTGGAAATGGAAATGGAAATGTGTGGAAAATATTTAAAGTGTGTGGCACATCCCACAGATATACACTTAGAAAGAGAGATAGAGATTTTTTTGTGGAAAACAGTACTGCCTAGCAAAGTGTCCTGCAAAAAAAAGTGTGCCTGTATTGCAATGAGAAACATTTGGAGGATCACCCTTGCTTTATGTAACATCTGTAAATAAAGCCATACTACAAAATCCCAGCTACTGCTTTGGACATTCTGCTTATTTCGTCTAGTGTGAACATTATTGGGGATCCTCAGCAATTAGGTCTAGCCTATGTCTAGCATCCTCTCCTCTGGACCTGGTTGTAAATAAAAAGGTCCATTTTAGTATGTACCCCCACCCCCATCCTGTAGATAATGAGTCCAGTGTACACTGCAATGCTAGGGGTGGTACCATGAGTGTAGCTCTGCCAAAAGAAAATTGTATGCCATGTAGTTGTCAGTAGTTCTTTAAGGGGGTGCCAGCTACCCAGAGGTGGTGTGGGGGTTACTTACATATGCACGATACTCATGCATGCACAGTTTAAGCCGGTCCCACCATGTTGCACATGGCAGCTGTCACATCTGCACTTGCAGAAAGGAAAAGTAGTGCTTCATCAGGTGGGTATGTTTATGTGGCCTGCAGAGGGGAAGGGCTGCATAAATAGAATCACTGGAAACTATGCTGAAGCACTGGGGCAGAACATCAGGCAGGGGTCTGGTAAGTGCTTCCACAGTGCTCTTCTACAAATCTGATGATGGCATAACATCTGTGGAGCTTAGCCCACACAACTGTAAAAATCAGACTCAGGAGGAGACTATTAACAAACTAGAGATCTGGTCTCGGATTTGCTCATCATCACAGTCACTTTCTCATTCTTTTCTAAGCAGTAATTTCTGGTAAATGTGCCTTAATTTCTGGTAAATGTGCCTTAACCATATTGATCTCAGTGCTGGTAGACTACTTCTGGTTTTCCCTTGATTGTATTAGGAGAAGGTATTAGCAGTCTTGAAATGGTTTCTGCCAGTGGTGGTATGCTCTGAAAAAAGTGGTCCCCATGCTCGTCTGCACATTTTAGAAATAACCCCTTGTGTTAAAGGGGACAGGAATTGATTACTTATGTGCAACTGTTTGAAATCTCTCTATTTTTATAAATTATATTCATACCCCTAAAGGATCCCTATTTTAATTGTGTCTGAATAAAAGCTGAAGTTGTCAGTTGTGTTTTGGACACATGTTGAGACATGGACATATTAGGATAACAGCAGCTCAATTACAAGGGGGTCTGTGTTAGGTTTGGGTGTTGAATATATATATGCATTAGTCACTTGTTACAGAATTTCAGATATATCATGTTTAAGATAGTATAAGTTTGACTATTCATGAGTAATATGGACTTATTGTTCATAGAGTTTAAGAAAAATCTATCTGAACAGTACACTGTGTAAAATTTGATTGACACCACTACGTGAAACAGCTGGTGAATGCTTAACTTACAGTAGGGCAGATTGTCTTATAACCTATTTTTTACTTAACACATATGTATTTTCATATTTATAAGACTTTTAAAATTATGTACTATGTATTGCTTAAACAGCTACTGACGCCTCAAAGAAAACTTTGAAAAACATAAAAATTAGGAAAAATTCTGCTTGCATTCCATATATAGTCTAGATTTCTCCTCCCCATTATTTATGACTGAGAAATGTGCATGAATACATGCTTTTTATCCTTTGCAGTTACTTTAAAGTTAATCTGCCTCTGTAGCTTATTCCCTACTTCAAGTCACAATGCTCTGTACACAATATGTTGCCATGAGAGTAACTGCAATGTCACAACAGTGCATTATTACCTCAGGTAGGGAGACAGCAACAGAAATAGATGAACTCTTCAGGAGCAAAAAGCCTGTTTTCATGCAAATGACCTCAGCAATAAATAATGGGGAGGAGAAATAAAGAACTAATGTGAAATACAATCTGAACTTTATCTAAATATTATGTTTTGTTAAAGTTGTCTTGAAAGTGTCAACTGCTCTTTAAGCTTATTTTTCCTTGTGTTTTTAGTCATTGTCATTTACTAATGCTAGCACAGACATAGACACACACACACACACACACACACACACACACACACACACACACGGTTTTAAAATGAAGCTTCAGTTGGTTTATAGCTTGTGTCAGGGAGTGAACTTTCAAGTCAATTAAATTTGACCCTGAGATAGCTTTCTTTGATGGAACTAACCCTGTCTTGGCAAAGTAATTTGCAAAGCTGAGGCTGTTTAGACGTACAATAGGAGTTTTGCTAAACAAATGTTAATATCTCTAAAAGTATACAACTTACAGATAATAAACCTGTATGAAAGTTGTTCAGGGCAACAAGACCTTTCAAATGAGACTATTCATTAAGCTACATGAATTATATTGTTTTAAACTATGGCCATCTGATTACCTCAATTTTCATTTTTTATGTTGATTGCGCACATGCGCAAGAAACATATTGCGGCAGGTTGCAAGAAGCAGGTTGCAGAGGCTCAGCACTGTTGTGGCCAATGCCCCCACAGCCTTTAAAGGCTTGGCCTGCTTTCCCCAATGGTGTGGCACGCTGCTGCTGACACTACTTCAGCCAGCGTGCCACATCCTTGAGAAGTTTTAGCAGCTGCAATCAGGGGCCGCCTCGTCATTGCAGTGTCATCCACTGCAATGAGGGAGTGACCCCTCATTGCAGTGCTCCTTTGCATTCCCCACCTCTTTGCCAAGGGGTGCCCAATCCCCTCAGCATCATGTCCTCCCCAGTTTTTTACAACGGGTACCCAGTCCCCGCCGACATGACCTCTCTTAGTTCTTGTGTGCCAAGAGGGTGCCCAATGCCCCTTGACTCATGAGACCCCCCCATACCAGTATGTGCTGATGGGGGTGCTCAATCCCCATCAACATAATGTCACCCCTCGGCTTTTGTTGTGTGCCAATGGGGGTGCCCAATCTCCATCAGCATGATGTGGCCCCCCCTTTTGTTGTGTGCTGACAGAGCCCAAACCCCTGTTGACTACAGCTGGCCCCTCCAAAAAAAATAGTCCATTGGTACACTGGGATCCCACCCCAGGGTGCCACATCCCCTGAAAAAAAATGGTCCCGCAATGTTTTTTTAATTTTTTCCTGTGAAAAAAGGAAACAGTCCCTCTGCAGTCTCCCTGCCCCCTCCAGCAACCTGCACCCACCCACTGTGCACCCTGCCTCCCCACACCCCCCTCACCCCATACTTACCTCCAGAGTCTGGCGCGACGATCTTCGGTGGACCGGGAACACGTCTGCATTCTTCAAAGGTGACTGCGAACTGAGGAAATGCCGGTAAGCTGTATAATGGAATAAATAGTTTTTTTTCAGCTTTGATGCATACTGTATCTCAGTCATTTTTTTGAATTTTGGCACCAAATTTTCAACATGGGGTTTTTGGGACCCTTCCTCATGAATTCTGCCACTGTCATGGCATTACTTGGCCCTGAAAGGTGATTTCACAGTCACTGCATGGAATCACCTTTCAGGACTGATTACAAAATGACAGTGCCAGTGTTCATGAGGTGAGCTCTCAAAAAGCCTATGTTGCAAATCTGATGGAAAAAATCCAAAAAATGACTGTTTTATGAGCATGCATTTAGCAGTTGCTATGCACGCTCATACCTTTGCAAATTTGCAACATTTTCACACCAGATTTTCAACATTGGCATTTTTACACACCTCCTTGTGAACAGTACAGCTGTCATTTTTCACATGCTGGCCGAAATCTGTTTTCGCACTTCCAGCACAGAATAGCATGGTTGCTGTGAGAAATCAGTGTTTGGGACAGATTACGAAAATGACAGAGACACTGTTCATAAGCAGAGGACCTAAAATGCCTATGTTAAAAATTTGGTGCCAATACTCCAGAAAATGACTGTGTTATGAGTGTGCATTGCGCAGTTTGCACGCACGCTGATATGTTCACAAAAGTATAATATTATCACTCCAAATTTTAGCCTATGTTGAAAATTTGGTGATGAAAGTCCATAAAATGAGTGTGCTATGAGCATGCATTGTGCAGTTTCAACACACGCTTGTACCTTCACAACTTTGCAATATTTTCACTCCAGATTTTCAACATTGCCATTTTTCCACACCTCCTTATGAACAATATAGCTGTCATTTTTCACATCCTGGCCAAAATGCTTTTTCGCTCTTCCGGTGCACAATAGCATAGTTGTTGTGGGAAATCAGTGTTCAGGACACATTAAGAAAATCACGTTGACACTGTTCATGAGCAGAGGTCCTCAAATGCCTATGCTGAAAATTTTGTGATGAAACTCCATAAAATGACTGTATTATGAGCATGCGTTGTGCAGTTTCCACACACCCTTGTAACTTCGCAAATTAGTGATATTTTCATGCCAAATGTTCAACACTGGCATTTTTCTACACCTCCTTATGAACAGTACAGCTGTCATTTTTCACATCCTGGCCAAAATGTGTTTTCATGCTTCCAGCGCAAAATACCGCAGTCACTGTCAGAAATCAGTGTTTGGGACAGATTTGGATTGAGCGAGTGGGGGGGAGTGACCAAGCTCAACTGAACTCTGTTGGGACTGCTGCAGATTTCTTTGTGGGCAGGAAAAGGCAGCAATGCAGGCAGGAGCCCAGTACAAAAGGGCAGCCTGCAGTGCCGGGAGACACAGAACGAGTTAGTGAGGGAGGGGCAGAGAGTGAGCTCAACGGAGCTCTGTTGGCACTGCTGTGGATTTCTTTGTGGGCAGAAAAAGGCAGCAATGTATGCAGGGGCCCAGTACAAAAGGCAGCCTGCAGTGGCGGAAGAAACAGAATGAGCAACTGAGAGAGGGGGAGTGAGGGAGCTCAACGGAGCTCTGTCATGACTGCTGCAGATTTCTTTGTGGGCAGAAAAGGGCAGCAACACATGCAGGAGCCCCATACAAAAGGGCAGTCTGCAGCAGCTGCAGAAACGGAATGAGTGAGGGGGAGTGAGTGAGGTGAATGGAGCTCTGTCAGGAGTGCTGCAGATTTCTTTGTGGGCAGAAAAAGCTGCCAGCAGAGGTAGGAACCCAGTACAAAAGGTCAGCCTGCACCGCCAGGAGAAACTGAATGAGTGCGTAAGACAGGTGGAGTGAGTGACCTCAATGGAGCTCTGTCAGGACAGCTGCGGATTTCTTTGTGGGCAGAAAAAGGTGCCAATGCAGGCAGGAGCCCAGTACAAAAGGGCAGCCTGCAGTGCCAGAAGAAACACAATGAGCAAGTGAGAGGGGCGAGTGACCGAGCTCAACGGCACTCTATCATGACTGCAGTGGATTTGTTTGTGGGCAGAAAAAGGCAGTAATGCAGGCAGAAACCCAGTACAAAAGGCCAACCAGCAGTGCCGGCAGAAACGGAATGAGTGAGTGAGAGAGGGTGAGTGAGTGAGCTCAACGGAGCTGTGTCAGGACTGCTGCAGATTTCTTTGTGGGCAGAAAATGGCAGCAATGCATGCAGGAGCCCAGTACAATAGGGCAGCCTGCAGCAGCAGGAGAAACAGAAAGAGCGAGTGAGAGAGGGGGAGTGAGCGAGCTCAATGGAGCGCTATCATGACTGCTGCAGATTTCTTTGTGGACAAAAGAAGGCGACAATGCAGGCAGGAGCCCAGTACAAAAGGGCAGCCTGGAGCGGTGGCAGAAACGGGACAAGCGAGTGAGAGCGGGGAATGAGTGAGCTCAACAGAGCTCTGTCGGTACTGCTGCAGATTTCTTTGTAGGCAGAAAAAGGTGCCAACAGAGGAAGGAGCCCACTACAAAAGGGCAGCCTGCAGCACCAGGAGAAACAGAATGAGTGAGTGGGACAGAGGGATTGAGCGACCTCAATGGAGCTCTATCGAGACTGCTGCGGATTTCTTTGTGGGCAGCAAAAGGTGGCAATGCAGACAGAAGCCCAGTACAAACGGCCAGCCAGCAGCACCGGCAGAAACAGAATGAGCGAGTGAGGGAGGGGGAGTGAGCGAGATGAATGGATGTCTATTGTGACTGCTGCAGATTTCTTTGTGGCAGAAAAGGCAGCAACGCAGGCAGGAGACCAGTATAAAAGGCTAGTCTGCAGCGCCTGCAGAAATGGAATGAGTGAGTGACAGAGGGGGAGTGAGCAACCTCAACGGAGCTGTGTCAGGGCTCTTGCCGATCTTTTTGTGGACGGAAAAAGGCGCAACAAAGGCAGGAGCCCAGTAAAAAAGGCCAGCCTGCAGCTCCAGGAGAAACAGAATGAGCGAGACAGAGAGGGGGAGTGACCCACCTCAACGGAGCTCTGTCAGGATAGCTGCAGATTTCTTTGTGGACAGAAAAGGGTGCCAATGCAGGCAGGAGCCCAGTACAAAAGGGCAGCCTGCAGCACTGGGAGAAACAGAATGAGCGAGTGACAGACAGCCAGTGAGCGAGCTCAATGAACCAACGTAAGCAACATTTGGCATTGACAAATGCTTGTTTATAATAGTTATGCCAAACAAATATAAATATCTCTATAAGTATATGAGTTATGTATAAACCATCAATATGAAAGTTGTTCAGGACAAAACGACCTTTCAAATGAGCCTATTCTTTAAGCTGCACTAATTAAATTTTTTTAAACTATGGCCATCTGATTACCTGAATTTTCATTTTTCATCACAATTTTCACCTTTCGGGTGGCTATATTTTAAAAAATCTATTTCAGATTGATTATTACCCTCATTTGAAAGGTCATTTTGTCCTGAACAAATTTCATGTTGGTTGTATATTGGTAACTTGTATACTTTCCGAGATATTTACATTTGTTTAGCATGACTCCTACTGTGTTCACTCAGGGAGAAAAAAAATAGGTTGCTTGGAAGACCATATTTTACAAAATATAAATAAATCAGATTAGTGACTACCCTCATGAGAAAGGCCTTTTTGCCCTGAACAACTTTCACACTGGTTGTTTTTGTACACCTTGACTAGTTTTAAAGATATTTAGATTTGTTTGGAAGGTGTGCACATTTGCTCTCAGAGAAAATCAGCTTGGAGTTCTGTGTCCATCATTCTAATTAAACAGAAAGAAGGGAGTATTTTTTTAGCTGCCATGGAGATTTGCAAAATGGAAGGATACATGGAAAACTCCTAAAAGATGTGTTCCATGGAAACACTTTTTTCAAGTGAAAGCAGGATGGCTGTAGGCTCTGCCCACAGCCATAAAAAGAGTTAAATATGAAATCATGATCTGGGCAGGGCAGAGGATTTTTTTTTCCAGTGAAAGCATGGAAATAGTTTTGGAACCATGGTCTTTATCTATAGAGGTATCTTAAGAGACATGCCAGTTAAATGCATTCATGAAAAAAGGTACTTGCTAACCTTTTCTGGCTGTGAGCATTATACCCATGGAACCTTTTAATATTGCCTCTTCACTTGTTCCTTCTGCTCATGTGCTACATCTACACTGATCAACTAATACCACTACTGTCACATATAGTAGCTAATTAACAGTGTTGTGGTTTAGGGCTACATGTACACTGAAGCCAATTGAAAGAACAAAAAGTAGCTACAAAACTGAGTTTATCTCTTTACATTTACCTTTTATCCTAAGAACTGCTCTTCACCTCATTACCTATACATTCCAGTGGACCGCTCACAGGCCGATCACGGGCATGAGTAGAAATAAAAGCATTCCAATATCCCTGGTGGTCCAGTGAACCGCTCACAGCCCAATTGCAGGCATATGTAATAATAAGGAGAGCTCCAATATCCCTGGTGGTCCAGCGGTACCCCCCTCCCCACCTGCCCACTGAGCCCCACTCACCCCTCAGTCAGCTGCAGGTGGCAGCACCCCACTGCCCACCAACTGACAGTGTACGGTTGGTCCACAGCGTGAGCCAATGGGCATGCAGCCCATGCCATGCTACACAGTCCAGATATGTAGCACAGCCCTACCATACACTGTCAGTTGGCGGGTGGTGGGGTGGCAGGCTGGTGGGGTGCTGCTGCCCGCCGCTGACCGGGGGGAGTGGGGCAGTGGGGCTCAGTGGGCTGGTGGGGAGGGGGGTACCACTGGACCACCAGGGATATTGGAATGCTTTTATTTCTACTTCTGCCTGCAATTGGGCTGTGAGCGGTCCACTGGACCACCGGGGATATTGGAATGCTTTTATTTCTACCTCTGCCCGTGATCGGGCTGTGAGCAGTCCACTGGACCACCTGGGATATTGGACTTATCTTATTCTACACATTCCCGTGATCGGGCTGCAAGCAGTCCACTGGACCACCAGGGATATTGGACTTATCTTATTCTACACATGCCCATGATCAAGCTGCAAGCAGTCCACTGGACCACCAGGGATATAGGACTTACATATAACAGCATATGCCCGTGATCGGGCATGGGGTGCGCCACCACGAAGGAGCAGCCGGAGCTCAGGTATACCACCACAGGTAACAACTGCAAAGTGTCCCTGCAATGGCAGCTCACCTGGAGTGGCCAGCTATTATTCCCTTTCTTTTGGCTCACCTGTGTGCAGCGCAAGTAGGGGTTGCTCATGCATGGGCTGAGCACATCCCGGGCTGAATATTGGGATGTGCGGAGTATGCATGGGCACGTCCCCCTACCTGCGCTGCATACATTACTGATGTGCTCCGGCGCATCGGGATTTGAGCTAGGCACAACCCCCGTTTGAATATCGTTCCGGGGCGCATCAGTGGGTTGCGCCATGCACAACCCTTCTGAATATCTGGGCCATGGTGTTTAGTTCTAAAAATGGGGTGAATCTAACAAAATATAAGCTGAAATGTGATGATAAAACTATCGAGAATGTAGTGGAATTCTGTTATCTGATAATAATCTATACATGGAACTTCAATTGGAATCAACATCAAAAAAATAATAAAGCAGAAATCAAAATGATTCTTATCAGCCATAAATAATTTTGCATACAAACATGGTGGAAACTCAATTAAGGGATGCCTAAATGTGGTAAATGCCAAAATTAAAAGTCAGGTATTATACGGGGTGGAAATATGGGGAATGGAGGATAACAATAAACTGGAATCTACTATGAAGCAATATTATAAAAAATTACTGGGGCTTCTGATTGGAGCACCTTATCCTCTAGTTAGACTTGAATGGTACCGGGTGAATATAGCGCAGACAGAACCACACATGGAATATTGCGCTATAGTAAGTGTATATGGTTCTAGAGCAACAGGGGGGCCTTTTAGTGTGTGGTAAGAACTGCTACCCCTATCGCTGTAGGCTGACATTGGGGAAGGTGAATGATGCCACCGGGGTGGTGCCTGGTCAAACCGCTCCCTTGATGGAGTGGCTAGTGCCTCCAGCAGCATCAAGTACATGGGGCTGTGGTTTCGGTTTCCCAGGTCCAACTATGATGCTTTTTTTTTGCTTTTTTTGCTCGCAAATCAAAATATCCCGCTCAGAGTTTTTCCTTTTCCGGGTCGACCCCCGGAGTTGATTTATATTTAGTCTGGGGATGGGGGCAAAGCCCCCGGCAAATACAAAGAAAGTGCTGTGGTATATACTGTAATTGTTCTGACTGGTGTTTTGTGCTGACATTATAATACCGCACACTGATTTCCTGCGCATTCTTGATGTGCGCAGGTTTAACTGTGAAATTATGACCTTATGCTGACTTGAATTAGGACAATTGCGAGTGCAATGCAGCATTGAGGAACATTTGGTGAAATATTGGTTAAAAGTATATACAATCCGGCTGGCCCAGTGGTGCTGAGGGTTGAGGCGCTGGATGCCACACCCCGTGCTACACTGGCAACCCATGTTCAGGAATGAGCATGGTCCACCAGGGGTTGGCAGGGGAGGGAGAGGATCGAGCATCCAGAGGACAGCTCTCCTCTCCTCGCCTCTCCCAGGGAGGCAGGACTAGTGCTCCCGCCGAACGACTGCCCCCTGGTGGAGGCCTAGTGGCAGTGCAAGACTGTGGGCACCATGGAAGGGAGGGTGCTGTGGGACATCCATGGATGCATGCATGCCTTCACATACACACATCCTGTGTGTGCACCCTAGCAACGGGGAAGGGACAGAATGGAAGAAAAAACACCCCCAACTGCAGGATGATGACTGACCCCTCGCAGACTCCACACCTGGCGACTGGGCAGGCTCTGAGTAAGTCCCGGTGAGACTGGGGTGACGGGTCTGGGGGGTTGGTTAGACAGGTCCACTGGGGGCAGAGAAGGAGAATAAACACCTATAGAAAAAAAAGAGTATATACAATGAAAGGATCCAGACGTCCACGTTTATATTTGGAAGAAACACTAGATTACTTGAACCACCAGACATTCTTCCCCACATTAACAGTATTAGAACCCTATGGGCTGCTAAATATTTTAACAGCAGTATATTTTAAACCTTTTCATCTAATAGAAGTTTTGATAAAAGAAAAATGTAAAGATATATACTCTCAAAAGATGTGGGGTTATGTAGGGAATATAAGATCAGCAGATGGACAGCAAATTTATTTATATATTTATTTAAAAGTTGGTAACCAGGAAAGGCACACTGGGCCAAGGCTCATTTCCAGGTGCCACCCGGGGAAGGGCCAAGAGACAGCATATAACAAGACAGCATTATCACACAGTACTACAGAAATTACGCAGCATTAAAGTGGATACAGAGTAATAAAAATAGCAGTGACACATGGCTTAACAGAGTGGTAACACAGCAAGATATAGACACTAGAATAGACGGTGGTAAAGGAATACAAGAGCAATGCAAATTAGTGCAAGACAGAGTAGATTACATTTGTATGTCTACAGCAGAATTGCATGACTCAGTAGATAATAAGAGCTGGCATTGGGAGGATGGGGTGGAGGGGGATGAGAGGGGCATGGGGAGCTGAATAAGCTAAGGGGGTGAGTGGCAGAGACATGGAGGGGGTGGAGACACCTGAAGTGGTTTTTGTGGTTTTCAGTTGGCAAGCCCCAAGCCATGAGGGGAGGTGAATTCCATAAGGTGGGGAGCCAGTAAGCAAAGGCCTGTTTCCCAGCAAGGAAGTCTGGGGTTGCTAATGAGAAAGAGTGCTGGTTACTAGAGTGCAGGGCATAACCAGAGCAGGGGGCAGGGGCTATTAGTGAGGAGAGGTGGGGGGGAGGGTGTTGAACCAGAATTTTGTGATGAAGGACACACAGTGAGCGAGCTGGCGATTAGCTAGAGAGGGGAGGGATACTGTTTGGTAAAAGCTGCATTAATGCATGCGGTAGGGGAGATTTGTGATGAATCAGCAGAAGGCATGGAACAGAGGGTCTAGCTTGGTCAAGGCAGACTGGGGGCATCACTATAGACCACACTGGTGTACTCAAAGCATGGCAGGATGAACTTGGTTATGATTTCTTTCCTGACAGGGAAACTGCATTTATGCCTGTGTAGCATGCCTAACTTGGGTCGAAGTTTGTTATGACTTGTGCTGAGGTGACGGGAGAAGCCTAATTTGGTATCCAGCCAAACTCCCAGGTACTTGTAGCTATCCACTAGTGAGATTATGGACCCATCAAGAGTGTGGAAGGTGGGGGGCAGTTTGGCCAGCTTCTGGGCAGAACCGAATTCCATAGCAACAGTTTTTTTGTGTTGCACTTAAGAGATTTAGCATCAAGCCAGTGCAGAATATTCTCAAAATCAGACTAGAGGATGGCTTCAGCTTGGTCTAGGGAGGGGCCTGAGGTGAAGGTCACTGAATCATCCACATACATTTGGATATGTGAGGTAGGGCAGACAGATGGCAGGTTATTTAAGAAGATGGAAAAGAGGGTTGGGCCAAAGATTGACCCTTGCAGAACTCCAGTGAGGATAGAAAGGGGAGGTGACCTTGATTCACACAGCTGTACGAACTGACATCTATCCAACAGGCAGGCCTTGAACTAATCGACAGCAGGGGGAAGGAGGCCTATTGAAGCAAGATCATCTATTAGGAGTTTATGGGCAACGGAGTTGAACGCTTTGGCCAGATCCATGGAAATGGCCAAGGTAAGGTGACCTTTGTCCATGGCATTGTGGATATGGTTGGTAAGACAGAGAAAGGATGAGAAGGTGTAGTGATGTTATTGAAAGCCGAATTGGTAGGGGGTCAGGATGTCATTGGTGGCCAGGAAGGAGTTTAATCTTTTGGATATGAGGGATTCTAGTATTTTGGAGAGGGCTGGGAGAAATGAGATAGGCCTATAGTTGTCTGGATTAGAGGGATCACCACTTTTGTGTAGGAGAATGACCTTGGACAGCTTCCAGGCTTTGGGCAGGGAACTTGAAGTGAGAGAGAGATTAAAGAGGTGGGTGATGGGGGGACAATGGCCGGGGCTGAGATTTTCAGAAATATGGGGTTTATACCGTCAGGACTCTGTTTGGAGGAGCTTAGGGATTTCAGGCTCAAAATACCTCTAGAGGAGAAAAGGGGAAAAGTTGTGGTAGGTAGGGAGGAGGAGAGGGGGATACGTGGGATGCAGGAGAGACTGCTAGGGAATGTAGTTGGAAGCTGGAGGGGAATGGCTTGGGAGGTGGGAGTGGGGGGAAGATTGGGCAGAGGGGGTGCCCTTGGGGTAGGGCACAGGTAGTGAAATAAAGGTTTATGGTGGAAGCAGCTCTGCCCACACTATCAGTGGACTGAAAACCAGGAGGGGGGATGGGAGGAGGGACCTAGCAAGGAATGCAGGGTCTTCCAGAAAGCAGCTGAGATGGAGCAGCAGCCGTCGAGCTGGGCTCTGAAGAATTCAAATTTGGCAAAGCGCACTGCCTTAGTGCAGACATTCCTTAGGATCCTGTACTTTTGGAGGTCAGAGATGGCAAAGGAATCTTTGAATACTTTCCAGGCCTGATCTCGACTCTTGAATAGCTTTAGCAGTTGGGGAGAGATCCAGGGATGGTGCCTGCGTCGCAACCTTAACCTCTTGTAGGTTGCATGGGAGTTCCAAGTGTTCAGGAAAGTTGAGCTGAAGGCAGCCAAAGCAGAGTTGATATCAGGAGCGATGAAGACTCCAGACCAGTCAGCGAGGTAGAGGTTGGCAAATAGTGACTGATGGTTCAAGGACATTAGAGGCCTGAACCACATGTATTTGGGAGGGCCAGAAGGGGGGGCAGGTCCTCCTGTGGCAGTGGGTAATGCAGTGATCACTGAATGTGCCAGAAAGGATGCCAGATGAGGAGTATTTGTGTGGGTGAGTCATCAGGATCCACTCAATTAGTGAGTGGTTGTTTGAGTGGGGGTTGAGCCTAGTGGGGTCAGATATTAGTTGTGTGAGGTTGAGGGCCTCAGTTTCATGTATGACTGGCCAGGCTATAGGATCAGACCAATTTAGATTAAAATCGCCCAGGACCAGGAGTTCACCAGAAGAGGAGCGGGAGAGGAGAGAGGTGAGCTTGGATATTATGGATGTGGGAGGGGGATTGGGGGGAGAAGTAACAATTATCTATAAAGAAGGGGGATGGGGAGGGGAGGTCCAGCTTTAATAGAAGTAGTTCGTGAGATTTAGGGATGGCCTCCTGAAGGATTGTGGAGGCTTGGAAGGAATCGAGCACATATATAGTGACACCACCCCCACGTTTACCCCTGTCCTAGCGGAATACTGAGTATCCGGGGATGGCTACTGAGGAGTCTGGGACTTTAGCTGAGAGCCATGTCTCAGTGATGCAGAGGATGTCAGGAAAGCACTATGTAACCCAGGCTGTGACGTGGTCTAATTTGGGTAGGAGGCTTCTGGCGTTTATGAGATAGATGCTATCCCATTAGCCAGGGAGTAGGGAGATTGTGGGGCAGGCCTAGGGTTTTGTTCCACATCACCGGCAAGGAGGAGAAGGTGAAGGCAAGGGATTAAAAATCTGGGGAGTGGTTTCTTTCTTAGTGAGCCACATAGGTGGAACCTAGGACTGGGGGCTCGATTGGGATGAGGGTGGCTGGGGAGGAGGGGAGCAGGAAGTGGAGGCAGGACTGGGTGAAGTGGGGGGAGGGGGGTTGAGGAGGAGAGGGAGGGAGGCTGGACAGCCAGCAAATGAGGAGGGGGAAAGGTTGGAGAGGGGAGGAAGGGACTGTGGGTGGCAGGGGGGTGCAGAGAGACAGTAGAACTAGAAGGGTGGCAGAGAGAGTTGTGTAAAACAGGCTATTTTTTTTTGGTTAAGGTGGCTAGAGGTGGGACAGATAGAAGGAATGGGAAAGGAGTTGCCTCTACTGGGTAAGGAGCCTTACAGATAAGACTAGCTTACAGGAAAGAGGAAGTAGGAAGCCTCTGTAGCATAATGAGTAGTGGTGCCGCCCTTGATGATGAGGAGTGTTGGTTCAATTCCTAGGAATGGAGGGCGCAAGGAACTGAGAGGGGACTTTGGCTGTAAGGGCAGTAGAGGCCGAAAAAAAAGGGATAAAGGTGTCAGTCAAAGGATAGCAAATAAAATATTTATGGGTTTTGAAAACTATCTGAATTTAATCAAAAACCCAATAAACAGAAAGATAATGACCAAATTCAGAGTTGAATATTACACCAGTCAAAGACTAATAAGATTCTATGAAAAAAGAGAAACACCATTTTGTAAGTGTAAGTTAGATGAAGATAACACATGTGCTGATCTTGTGCTGAAAGAAAACATTCTTTAGGAGCTTTGTTGGCAAAAATGAATATGGAACCAACATATCAAACAAACAGCTTACTAATGTCAAAAGAAATGTATGTATTACATAAAGTCGTATCATACTGTAAAACTTTTGAAAAGAAGTTACATATAGAAATATACTTCAACAGGGAAAAAGGGATATTTGTATACTTGAGCAATGTGCAATATTGAAACATTTGAATGGTTTTAAGGATGTCAGTTTTTCCTTTTCTGTGTGGTTTTGTTGTTTATGGTTGTATTTATTGCTTTTGTATGTGTAATGACCTTAGTTTGGACAATTAATAAACAAACTAAAAAAAATATCCTGTGCAAATGTGTGTGCAGGCTCACTGATATGACATCCTTGTATGCTGCGTAGATAAAGCACACTGTAAGGTAAATATGACAACTTTGACAGCCAATAGCAATGGTTATGTATTTGTATTTGGTACCCAGGTAAAAGCGCTAAGCAGTCAGATGCCTATTTTCAGGCGCACCCTGGGCATTAAGAAGTACTGTACGTACTAGCACGGTAAAGGCAATATAATGAAATGCATAGTAATTAAGTGCCATAAGAATTATAAAATCCACAAAATCTGTGTAACACTTCATACTGCTTGCAGTATAAAATCTTCTGTTTATGGCTCATTTAGTACATATTTCTAGTCTTTGAACCATTTTAAAGTAAGGCAGACTGTTGTTGTACTGTGGGAGCCTCTCACCGATGAGCTGTATCATCTTAGGGGAGTCTTTCCCAGTGAGCAAAAATTAAAATGGATAAATACTGTAGTAACAAACTGATGTCACTATTGTGATTACCTGAGTTCGACGATGGCTATCAGTAGGCTGCATTCTCACCTCTGTGGCCAAAAATGTTGGAAGGTCACACCAGGAAACAAACTGTCACAGATCAGTGTGCCCTTCCTAGTTGAAAATGACAAATAAAGAAATGACTCCAAGCTACCACTTGTTTCAGATAGAATAGTGAGAGCAAATAGCAAAATATCATATCTAATTCATTTTAAGCAGATTAATGAGAGTGAGAGAGAACAAGTGTACTTACTGGACCATGGTACTATGCACTACAGGGTTTGGATCCTTCCGTCAACCAGCCACACTTTTTATGTGTCTCTGATTTTCTGGAATGCCTCTGTTCTGCCTTAAAATGACCTATTTTCTTCCTAAAAAAAGTGTTCTTGTCACTGAAGAGAAGGGATTCAAAGCACAAAATAATGGCAGACTTTAAACTCAATGGGCAGGATTTTTGGAAAACATGATGCAGGCACAATTTCCAAATATGGAAGCAGTCTGCATCCTGCAAAATGCGCCAATATGTTTGGACACTATTTTCAAATGTTGTGAGGCATGTGAGACAGTTTTATAGCCCCCAAATGACACCTGCATCATATATTTGACAGGCGTCACTTTGTGAGAACAATTTTACAGTAAGTGCACCAAGATGTTAGACTACCTTCACGCATAAATCACGGGCTGCATCATAAATGTAGCAGGATCCCTTTGAAAATCCTACCCAATGTCTATTTATCCATCCGAAAACTATGATTACACTAAGCCTCCTGAGTTGGTATTACCAATTCTAAGATGGTGTCTTTTAAGATGACCCAGTGACGTGAAGGGTAGAGGCATCCATGCCTCACCTGCTGCCATGCCAGTAACTGGATTTGGTGACATACCTGGGCTACTTGGGGTGGGTCGGGGTGAGGAGGATTGAACTTCCCAAAGGATGATCTCCTCCTCTGGGGAGGGAGGGAGGAGTTTTTGCTCCACTGCAACATCATCACCTAGGTGACCATATGTAGTGATGCAAGGCTGCAGCAGCAGTTCTGGAAGGGAGATGCTACCTGACGGAAGGTCACATAGCACGTCTTCGACGTGCATGCATCCAGTCCCCACAGAGCATCTGTGGGTCTGGGAGTCAAGGGAAGAACAGTGCAAAAACACCACCGGTGGCAGAATGAAGCCCCATGGAGCCTCACAGGCTCCACATTGCCTACTGGACACAGGGGATCACTGGACTAAGCATGACACCGGAGGAGGTTAGAATGGTACTCCCAACAGCCCTGCCACATGGGGCAATCTGGAGGAATCGGTGGCCCTGAAGATAAGTCCTAGAGATGGTGGATGATGGGGCTGGGGACCCCATGAGCTGAAGGGGGCCAACCAGAGGAGATGGGAAAGAAAGATGGTGACCTCAGTTTTCACAGCTCCTGGTCCAGTGCAAGGGGCTTGCTCCACAATGAATGGCGCAAAGTGCCCCTTGCACCCAAACAATGATTCGGGAGCAATTCTCAAAGACAGTCTGCATCAATCACAAGCTGCCTGACCCAAACGGGCTTGCACCACCCATGTACCTCAAAATGGGCTGCGGCATGGTGTGGGGGGGCATACGGCAGATGCAGGCTGTTACATCCCCGAATATTGGATTCTCAAAACTTACCCAGCAGGAGAATTTAATATCTCTTTTGGAGATTTTGGCACAGTGCACCAATGTGCAGCAGTCCCCCCTCCCAAGCCCTGATGCCCCATCAGTATATGTAACCCCCCCCCCCGATCTCCTATGTCACTACTAATGTTAACTATTAATATTTCCCTGGTGGTCTAGTGGCCCTCACTCCCCAATCCCCAATGTCACTACTGATGTTGAAAATTAATATTTCCTGGTGGTCTAGTCACCCTCCCTTCCTGATGTCACAACTGATGTTAAATATTATTATGAAATGGGTAGAAAGAATGCTGAATTCTGATTGGCTGAGAGCTGCTTTTTGCTGGGCTGTTATCCCAGCACAATGGCCCAGCTGAAAGTATTAGGTTTAAAAAATGCATGAAATTTACTAAAAATGACCCATTTCATAATCGCAATAAGGCACTCCAGGGGGTGTGTTATGGTGGGCTAATGCCCCTGCTCGGGTGGTGGAAGCCCTCGACTATGCCTCATGCTTCAACCCACCCTGAGGTAGGCCATTATCCCACCATAACACACCCCCTGTCATGCCTTATTGCTTAAATATTTCCTGGTGGTCTTATCCCTTATCCCATATCAGTATATGTAACCCCCCTTCCCTGATCCCTGATGTTACTACTGATGTTAAATATTAATATTTCCTGGTGGTCTAGTGGCCCTCCCTCCCTGATCCACCATTATGCAATATTACCCTGGTCATTGGTGGTATAGTGGACTCCCATCCCAGAAGGCAGTGTTTCACCACCCTGCTCCCCCCAAATCCCCAAACTGAGCAAGTTGACTGGCACAGCCCACCACTCACCACCATGGCCAGCCACCAACTGAGCTCTCAATGCCCATTGTACTATAATTGGTACCCACTCATTGGGTAACAGTGAGCTGTCACTCAATGGGTGTGTACTGACTATAGTACATCACTCATTGAGAGCTCAGTCAGCAGCTGGTCACGGTGGTGAGTGGTGAGCTGTGCCAGTCCCAACTCAGTGATGGGATGTTGGGAGCAGGGTGGTGGAACACTGCCTGCTGGAGTGGGGGTCCACTTTATCACCAATGACCAGGGTAATATTGCATAATGGTGGATCACAGAGGGAGGGTCACTAGACCACCAGGAAATATTAATATTTAACATCAGTAGTAACATCAGGGATCAGGGAAGGGGAGGGTTACATATACTGATATGGGATAAGGGTTGGGGGGGGGTGCTCGCCAGCAGGCGCATGCTAGAGTGGTGCACACCTGGCCCACAGTGTGTGGCATACCCTCCTAATGCAGTGCCTTTTAGTGCACGGCACGGGTTGCCATAAGTCATGGGACTTTGCCACCAGGATCCTGCCCAACAGAGAATTGGGCACAGGGTCCCTGATGCACCAGGCTTTGATGCAAGGGGCCATTTGCCACAGCTTACGTCAGTATAAGGGCTCTTTGAGAATCAAGCCCGGTGTCTTTTTTTGTGGTCCTTTGCTCCTTGTTTAAAACAATCCTTTGTCTTGAATTGTGTGTCAGAATATTCAGTTCCATGTCATAAGGGCAACCGCATGATAGCAATCACGATTACGGTGAGTGCACATCACCAAAAATGAATTTCAGCGATGCACACTTGTGACGAGAAGAAAAAGGGCACCCGAGACCTACAGGTTTTGTTTTTAATGCAGGTGGACACACCCCGATACTTATGGATTCTCAATTCCGGGGGGGGGCTGCATGTCGGGGAGGGTGAAAAACGTACAAAAAATTGAAGGCCGCCTGCCAGCTAAAAAAACAAACCACGCCACACCAGACCCGAAAGCTGCACCTCCCAACCAACCACCCTCCCCACCATGCTAGTGGACCAGCTTGGCAGCTACCCTCCACTCCCCATCCCACATACCTTTCCTCCCCTGCACATGTACACACGTACTTCCTGTTGTCGTATGTCACCCATCCCAGTATATGGTCACCCCTCTGCTAAGTAGCCGTGAACACAGGCACCGTAATTGAGTCACTGTTTTTGTAGGCACCCAATTTCGGTTGCCTTATTCACTGGATACCAAGTATTCATAGGTATGCCAGTGTACTAGTCACCTATCTCTTCTCTGAACCAGGATTCAATTATGAAACCTTCAGTAAGTTACTTCCCTTCCATGTGCCTCAGTCCACCCAACTGTTAATTTTGCAAGAAACAGGATCCCCTCACTGTAAACAAATATTGCATTTTAGTTTGGCCATCCCAGGCAAATAAATAGTTAAACTGAAAGCTATTCATCTTGTACGAAACACCCTCCTCTGCTCTCTGTAAGAAGTCACTAATGTTTACATTGCAGGGTTATTAAATGGCACCGTAACATTAAGTGTTTTAACAGCTTCCCATTAATGCCAACTGTTACAGGTTTGATTGTTCCAGTGTGCCTTGCCTGAGGAGTAAATATTTTATACCAAAACATTATGAAGCTCAAGTACAGCAGTTTCTTGTTTCTCTGCACACGTAACATCAAAGGTATTTTTTTGCTCTGGATCTACTGAGTTCCGTTTTGTTATCATTAAAATTTCATTTTATTTTTAAACGAGCATGCTGCTATTTTGCCGGCTCCCCGGTGAGCTACAGATTGACAGTTGGGATCTGAGACACTGATTTCAGGCACAGCTGAAAAGCCGTCAGCAGGAGCGAATGGCTCAGTGCCAGCTAGATCTGCCATCTGCAGGCTAAATAACCCCAATTACTATTTCCAGCTCACTGTCTGACCACTGTTACACTGCTTGTCCCCAATGTGAGGCTGCAGGCTTTCAGTTTTCCTGATTACAAATAAAAGGGAGAAGGAAGAAAAATGCAGAGAGGAATAAGCAGTGGCGCCTTTGACTGCAAGATGTAAGCTTAGAAGTCAACTAGAAAAATACAAGTCAGAGTCCTGTTGGGATAATAGTTCCATGACTGTCTCAGAATTACCGTCCTCCTACACAGGGACACTAAGGTTCATTCAGAAGCAGTGGCTTCTCTTCCTTTGTCTATGACATGTGCATGTAGATAACTTTGCAAACAGCCTTGCCAGGTCCATTTAAGACAGGGTGCTTGCGAGATGTCTGCCTGCCCTGGATCATTACTTTTCTTCAGGTAGCCCACATTTCGGGTAATCTGCTGTCCAAACAATGACAAGGGCTGTAAAAGCTGTCTAACTCAACACTATGATAATAGGAGTTACACTAGCTACCCCAGTCCTACATATATGCCCCAGATAACATTAAAGAGCTTAGGCTACATTTAGGATTTATACTGTAAAATTGAGGAAAGGAAAGACATTTGGTTTTATATGGCACCGTTCCTACTCAATGGATCTCCAAGGTGCTTTACCAGCTGAAAATAATAGCATCAACTATTACAGTAGGTGAGTGCAGGAAAGCTAAGACAGGAGGAGGCTGAGAGAGACAGCAGAGTGTTTTAGGCACAAGGATGCTAAATGACTTGTTCAAGCTCCTGAGCGAGTAAGCAATGGAGGGGGCAAGAATCAGTTATATACCTGGGCTTCCAGTTTCACAGCTGTGTGCTCTAACCTCTAGGTTGCACTGACTCACCAAATTGCTTAATCAAGGCTTTGATCCCAAGAATAAATACTTATGAGTTTCTGGTGGTGCAAAGATTGCTTATTGCATGATGAATCGTATGAGATCATTGCAAAGACAGGGAAACAGCTACATGCACAGTCAGAAAGTGCTGTTATTTTTGCACAGTAGGTTGGAAGTACACAGCATTTGGACTCACTGCAATGTGGCTGTCATGCTTCTGCCAGGACTCCATATATGTTGGATAAGGACTTTGATCTATATAATATGCCAGAAAACTGAACCAGAGAAGTACACATAATGTTCCATTCACATCTTCTTACAAAACTGAAAAGTCACAAACATAGTTCATTTACACATTGAAACTTTGTCATTGTAATTTTGTCACTGTAACTTTAATGAATTGATGTAACTTTGTCACTCTATACTTCCCATTCTGCACCCCCCCCCGCCAGGTCACACCTGGAAACAAGCTTCAACTCTGTATGCCTTTCCTACTTACCAATTTTTAAATATATAAACAAATGATAAATTTAATTCAAGTCTGCAGATTTCCGCAATGGATTCAGCAACTAGTTGAACTCCACCAATACAATGTTTGACGCTATCCATATTTATTGTTTCTATGCAAACTACTACTTGCAGAAAATCTGCCCCCACTCAGTAATAGGAACCCTCAGCATGACAGTCAGCTCATCCAAAAGTAGAATGGACACTTATACAACCGGCTAGCCTGGATGCAAGAATTATGATATACTCTGTCATTCACTGTATTGTATTACAAATACATCCATAGTAATATAGCAATTTAAGGTCAGAAGGGATTCCAGGTCTATCAAGTCCAACCTTCTTCGCTTGATAAGCAGAGACCAACAAGTACAGTATGCTGCTCAAACATGTGCTAGTGGATTTTTCATCCATCCTACTTGCCAGGGTACCCTGTAAGTCCAGTGGTAAGCAAAAATTCATCCAGGCTTACCTTAAATGTCTATATTGTCTTCATGTCCACTGTATATGTTTAGTAGGCTATTCCTTAGTCTTATCACTCTCAGGGAGAAGAAGGGCCTCCTAATGCTACTCCTGAATTTACCACTTTTTGAGTCTAGCAGTCAGGGTGTGTCACCTCCTCCTGTTGGAACAGACCAGATATAACATCACCATCTGTTTTATCTTGTCCAGCTCCCTGGCCTGCTTAGTGCCATCAGAAAACGTCAGCAGCCTGCTGGAGATTCCAGCTTCTGGATAATTGATGAAAATGTCAGAAAGCAGTGGTCCAATGACTAATCCCTGAGGGACACCAGTAAGCACCCCTCTCCACTTGGAGTAGTACTTCTGTACCACAACCCTCAACTTCCTCCCCTTAAGTCAAGATACAGTAGTAATCCGCCTTGTGAATACCCTGTGTATACTGCGCTGGTGTACTTTGACCTTATGTTTATCATGCACCAGTGTCTCCAAGGCCTTGCTGAAGACCACATAGACTGTGTCTATGGCCCTGCACCTGTCCACCTCCCAGTTGTATGCAATCTGATGGTATCCAACACATTCTATGCCATATATTTATATGGAGACTGACTCATATCTTATGGCTATAATTGTATCCCCTTGAATGTTCTTAGGGTGAGAGAACCACAAATTGAAGGTGAGCCAGTCTAGCACTCTGAGGATGCAAGCAGCAACATTCTTATAGCCATAAACAATGCTCTGGTCACCATATGAATGTATTATCAATCATTAAACCATGGTTATTGACCTCTAATAGGAAAAAAATCAAAGAAACACACACCCTTGTTCCAACAGTAAAGCATTCGGCTTTGACAAACACTGTAAATGAGCCCGCCATTATGATTACTAGAGGCTTTTGAATGCAGGAAAATCCTCAGTCCTTTGTAGAATCACTGCAGGGTGTCTATAATAATGACAAAGGCCAGGATTTTCAAAGCTTAGGATACAGGACATGCAGCAGTTGTTCTGCTGCAGCTATGTCACGGCAAATGCACCATGATGTTTATGGGCTGTTTTCACATTCTTAGATATTTGTGACAAGTTACTCACTTTACAGCAAAAAAGTGATGAGTCCTATTTTTGATGGATGCATGATTTTGAATAAGCAACTTGCAGCACTTACAACATGAAACTAGACATGTTTTACGTGGTCTAACAGTCATGTCTCATGTAGTGCAAGTGCAGCAAATTCATGCCACACAGCTTTTAAACTCTAGCCAAAGATACCTCAGCAGGAGAGTTCCCTGAAAATTGTTTACAGTTTAAATAGAGTGGCTCCAGCAACTACTAAAAGAAACCCTAGTAGTATCAGCAGAGTGTAATTATACAGTAAACTGAATTTCATGTCAGTCAATGTTATTACTAAGGACATTTATACAACAGAATACAGGTCTCATAGTTCATTTGTTCCTGACGATAATTCCCTAGCTGACTCCTCAGATTGTGACATTACAGTTATTTTTTGCAGAAATAGAGTGTGATGCCACATCTTCACAAGTAGACATTTATGACCTCCGCTAAGGAATAATCATCAAGAAAAAATGAATTCTTAGGGACAAAGATCCTGTTTTCATGCAAATGCCCATAAGAAATTGAATTGCTGGCCTGTCGGCACAGTGATAGGGCTACTGCTTGTGACATCAGCAACCCAGGTGCAGGAATGTAGCTGAGGCACTGGGGATTGGTTGGAGGAGGAGGACTGAACATCCCTGAGGATGCTCTCCATCTCCAGTGAGGGGTGGTTGTGCTCTCCACCACCATACTGCCACCTGGGTAATACAGGTGGTAATGCAGCTGGGATGCAGTGGTAGATGGACAGATGCAGCCTGGCTCCTGCATGCAGATTATGTACTTCAGTGCACTTGGGTGCATGGGGCCCTTGCCAGCAGTGTCCCTACAAGGAGGAATTTTGCCCTCCCACTTGGGGCCCCATTGCTCTAGACTGTCTTCTGCTCCCCAACCAAGATGGGCCTGCCAGAAGCCGCAATGCCCCAGTTCTCTGGATGGAGTCCACCATAAAAGAGGAATGCCCTCTTTGGATGAAATGCACCTAGTGGACCCCCTGGGACCAGATAAGAGCGGGAGGATGGGGCTGGTAGGTCACCTGCGTGAGGCAGGCAACCTTGGTGACTGGGGGGAAAAACGAAGTTGAATTTGATTCATTACATTTATTTGGGGTTGGGATTGTTATTTAGTTAAGTTCCTTTGTTGCCAACTGTATTTGTTTTTTGGGAGTGACCTGAGTCCATCTTTATATGGAACTCAGAAGCCTAAGCTGGACAACATTTTGTCTTAGATTCAAAACGGAACCATCAATATCTAAATGTGCTCCATTTGGTGAAAAAGGTTTGCTGGCCATGCCTAATTACTATGTGCCGCTGCTGATTTAAAAGTATTCTCTCATTCTCGTTACATTCATTTAGTATTCTGCTCAAATGACAGGGTACTGTAACTGTAAGAACTAAAGCCCAGAGCGATGCAACAGCATGTAGGAAACAAAAGAATAATTTTAAATGCACATTGAAAGTAGAGTTTGAACTAATGTTTGAGCCATAGGTCTTCTTCAGAAATTATCTATATAGGAGGAAAAATAAGCATGGTCGTGACACTGAGGCACCAACTCTGCTTCATTTTCTCTTTACAGATAAATCCTAATAAAAGATCTGTCATCAAAATGTCAATTCTAACTGTTTTCAGTGTGCATTTACAGTAATAGTACCCATTTTGTACTGTAACTGTGGCTAGGGCTGGATAAGGGGACCATTTCTGGTTCTAATTAAGGATTCCTATTTCCACACTACTTTTCAAACCTAGCAATTTGCATACTTGCCATACCATACCATCACATACCATTTAGATTTGTATAGTGCCTTGCATGTAGGCATCTCAATGTACTTTACAGTCAAAGTACAACTCAGGACACAACTGAAGTGCAGCGTCCTCGGAGTTGTCAGCTTGCACTCATGCAATATATACAGTAAAAACTTTCCATTCTCCATGCCCAGATGCAACCTGACTAATGTTAAACAAGGTCTTCTAGCTGTTGGTGGAATTGTGACAGTAGTGGCGGGCAAAATGTTTATTATTCTTGTAAAACTGTGCAAAATTGTCAGTTAAATCTAGAGTAATTTTATCAATTCATTTTTAATCTAATAATGTCATTACACCCCAAATTGTGCATCATTTTAAAATGAGTTCTTAGAAATTCGTAAGTTTAACAAATGGTGCCATTTTCTACAAACTGTGCATTTAAAAAAATGTGATTTTACAAAAAGTACAATTTCAACTAAAATTTCCCTTTTAAACAACTGTTCTAGTTCATACAATTATGCAAACGTACATGAATTTGGCAGAATTTCACAAAAAGTGCAGTGAAATGGAGTTTTCTGATTTCACCCTGCACTAATGAGAGGGAGTGTGCAGAAGGCTAGGTCCGAGATTCAGGTCAGTTAGGTATTGCCAGTATAACCCATTAGGCCAGACGTGGGTCACAGGTTGATCTGACATGATTTTGCCTCATTCCCCCTCCTTAATAAAACAAACCCCACCCTAACCACTTTTTCCTCTTTCAACTCACTGTTAAAATTAAGCCCACACACACACTTTGCTCCATGATAAGGGAGGATAAAATTCCATTGAATGCAGTCTCCAGCACTGTATAAGTCCTGAGCAGTATACTTCAAAACACTCTTTGGGCCCCCATCCTCGGTTCGACTATTTCCTTTTCAGCCGAACCCCAAAGCCTTGTTACATTGAGCAGCAGCAGCATGGGTCCAAGCGCAATTGCACGCCACACAGCACCCATCGTGTAACGGGGCCTTTGGACGAACAGCTAACTGGAAATGGGGTAAATGAAGACAGGGGCACACAAAGTCTGGCATCTGAGGGTTTACCCTTAGTTGTGTTTTGTTGTTAAGTGCACTGCCTGGGACATTAACTGTGTAGGAAACTGCAATCAACAGAATTTTCTCTCCCCTCATCATGGGCACAAAGGGGAGGGTTGAGGCACACATTGCTGTGCCCCAGAGACATCTAATGTTAGGAGGGAAGGGGCCAAAGAGAGGCTAGTGTGGTAAAAATCCACAAGTGGGAAATAGGTAGGTGCTGTTACTCAAATTTATTTACGAAGAATCGCTCAGCTGAGATGCAGCATCTTTTTGGTGTACTGAAGCACTAGCAGGTTAAGTGATTTGCTTGAGGTCATACACTAAGAGATTTTGTTGAGATTTGAACCTGGATCTCATATAGAGATGCTGCAAAATATTACTTTGCAGGTGAAGTGGCAAAATGTGCCCTTGGAGTCACTTCACAAAGTTCCCACTTCATCCAAACATCACACTTCAAAATTAATTTTCATGGTGAAGTGGCACTTTTTCAGGCCACAGAGCACTGCCAAGGTGTTTACCCACAGGAAATAAATACAACCCTCACCTTCTGTGACAGGGAACATTAGAACATAATCCTCACTTATCACTCTAAGCATGCAAACAAACAGCAAGGCAATAATGGCAAAATACATCAGCAGTTCCAATGGGTTTATTTTGCAGTTGGAGAACAAGGTAGAGGACAAGAGAAGCAAATGTAACAATAAAGACAGCAGTCTGCATTCACCCACACTGTAAGGCATATCTTAGCCCCTTTCCATTCACTGGTGCACTAGTTAAACCCACAGTCCCTCTGGGGGCTCCCAGTTACAGTTCTAGCGTGCACACAGATCCAGAGTTGCAGGCCTGTGACGCTTGGACCTCAGTGCAGTACCATGTAAATTTGGTTGTTGGCTACAGCTGCTGACTGGCAAATTACATACCTAGATGGGCAGTAAAACAGTTGCTCCTGGCTATAAGCTGTTGCTGTAGGCTTGATTCTAAAGTCACACAGGAATGTCCAGACAGTATCTAGCTAGCTAGCTAAACAATAGGACTGATAAGTTGTGTGGATAAACCTAGTACTCACAACCTTTAGATGACAGGCTGGTACTGTTTCCATGGTGATATCTCCCTTGCTTAGGCAGATGATGGCTGGATGGTCCTTTCTGTAGGCTGAATACAGGTGTGGTGGATCTAATGTGCTCCCATTGGTGAAGGGTGCAGGCCATGATGACTTTGGCTTATAGGAGTTCCATTCTGTAAGCTGGTTACTGATGCAGCAGACCCAATGTACGTCAGGTGGCAAGGTATGTGGGCCATGATGCTGCAGATGATGATCATCCTATCCTCCATCCAAGGGGACTTGCCTTCACCCACCCCGAGAGGCAGGCAATCACTCAGGACCTCAGCTGATCTGATTCCTTGTCAGGATAAAATCCTAAAAGCAGTAGAAGGCAGTAACTCATAACCTTCCCAGTTGCACAGCGGCTTTCAAGGCAACCCCTACTCTTATTCGATGCTAGAATCTAGGCTGGGCACTCTAGGTGCATCAATCCCCTTTTCCAGGGGTCTAAAGCCTGTTTTGGACAAACTTTTTAGTCAGAAAAGAATAGCAAGTGAGAGCTATTCTCAAACAATCTCATCTCCTCAGAGGTTTTGTTGTAGACAGATCTGCTCTGTTTGCACATGTCTCTCTCTTGTGGTGAAATCCAGTGATTGAATACCAGTGGCAAGCATCTCATGCATTATTCATTGTGCTAAACCCTTGGCTTGTAGTGGCTGTTAGTTCCAGCGGAAAAGCATGTATACAGGATTCTGAGCCAGCTTGCAATTCAGATCTGTTCTGCAGAGCTGCGCTCCAAATAGATGTCAGTTTCGCAGGGGAAGGATATACTTATTTAGTTGTTTTGCAGAGCTGAAATAGTCTCCAAACTGATGTCAATTTCACAGGAAAAGGATGTACTAATTTAGTTGTTTGCATTTTGTGCAGTTTTAGAAGCAGTATAGTGCAGTGGTTAAGAGCATGTTGCTGCAAACCTGGAGACCTGGGTTTGAATCCCATTAGCTCCCACTTGCATACTGTGTGACCCTGAGCAAGTCATTTAACTTAGTTGTGCTCCCAGGTCGCACCTGGAAACAAGCTCTGGCTTAGTGTGCCTTTCCTGGTTAAAAAATTTCCCCTTTCCCTTTCCTTTTGAGATCTGCTTGAAACTGAGCAACCTCCATGCTGTGCACTCTCTGACCCTGAAGGCAGGCTAGGGGATGGTTGAATAAAGAGTGGTGGTGGCATGCTGGCCATGGTGAGAAGGGCACTTATCAAGCCTGCAGAACACAGCTACAGTCTGGACTGGACCAGGTGAATGAGTGGTGCAGGTGAAGGTGACAGTAGTGCTCTGGAGAGAGTCAAAGGCAAGCCCCCTTTTAGAGAGGGATTAAACAGACATTCTCATTAGCTGGGTTGTTAGACTGACTTCTAGCACTTCCTGTATTACAATTTCAACTTTCACCACCAGATGGTACTCATAATTTTCCTTATTACTGATTCTCTATTCACATTTACTTCCCCTATTCTGTTGGCATGGACACCCTACCCTCATCAACAATATTATGTGACCCCCGGGTTGCCATGTCTGGCTACATATCCCTGCTTGGTCACTATACAGGGTCCACCTGGTTATGGGGTTCAGTTCGTTCTTTCTCCAGCAGAAGGCGGATTCATCCAAGAACCAAATAAGAAATAGCACATTGCCTTCTCTCAGAGAGAATAGGTGGACCAGTTGTTGTATGCAGTACCACCCCATGGGATACAGTGTCTACCCACCTCTTAACACTGGAGTGGGCCACCCCCTGAGGACCAATAAGACAGTTTTTACCTTCACCAACAGACAGTGTAATCAGATGGCAAACAATGGGCACACACACAGAAGTAGAATTCAACAAATTAACAGTGCTTTTATTGTGTTATACATGACTGTATGCTGGACATAAAGAGGGGGTTAAACAGTTGCAAGTCACTCTCAGCCCTTCCACCCAGTAACATTACACTATGGGAGGCAATGTAATGTGGGTCACTACCACCCTATCAGATTCCACACAATCAGTGATGCACCCATGAAAAGAAAGGGCACAACTGGATGACTTAGTCTGCAGGGGGTGTAGTATAATTATTAGATGGCACCAATACAAAAAGTTATAATCTCAAGTGTGAAACAGAAACTAATAAATCTGGGTACACAGGAATAACACTAAATTCTGATAGCTAGGTTGTCTGGGTTCTTTCAGTGGTGTGCTTGTTGAAACACTTGTCAAGCTTGCATTTTAAAGCCCCAAGAAGCCATGGTGTGCTAGCACAATTAAAAAGAACTTGTGGTCCCCAAATATGAAATGCTTGAAAACCAGCTTTGTAATTTTATATTTTTATTTATTTATTCAAGAGTTTCACCAGGAAGGCACACTGAGCATAAGAGCTCGTTTCCAGATGCATTCTGGAGGTAAGGGTAGTGGGAGAACAACATAATTAGTACATGAGTAACAGTGACAACAAGTAATCAAATGGACAGTGTACAATATAGATCCAAATAACAGTAAGCAGTGTAGCAATGTGCATTGTGACAGGTACACACAAAAATGTACAGTTTAACAACATAGAGGACTGTGTATGAACAGGTATATACAACAAGGGTATGCGTGCATCAAGAGGTTTCCTTGGTGACAGTAAACCTCAAGAGCACAGCTCGAGAGGTCTCCTCTCACCAAGGAAACCTCAAGATTTCAAGCATACCCTTATCTGTGTATGCCTGCTCATACACAATCTTTTATAGCGTATGAGAAGGCACTCACATACATTGGCATCGCGATTAGTGAGAATGCTTTTTTTTTCTTCAAATAAACAAGTAGCCTAGGGAGAGAGAGAGAGAGACATGTAAAATGGTCTTATCTATTGCTGTTTTTATGGCATCCACTTGGAGGACTGCTTACTAGGCGACAGCTCTGGCAATGGGCAGCATGACTGAGGAGACTTCAGCACAAGCACTGATTCGATGATGTTGTGCATTAGTAGTGACGTCTTCAGTGAAGCACAACAGGAGTTTGACGTCACTACTAACACACAACAGTCTGATTCCAGTCATCGATTTCTATACACAACAGCACTCTCTCATACACTATATGGTGATACTTAATAAAATGGGGACAGCCAGTAAAAGTGGACAGTATACATAGTGGTGCCAACTACAGCAAAAGAGCCACTAGTACATTGTGATGGGTATATCCAATAGTATGTAAACAGTATACATCTCGAGGATATAACTTAAGCCCAGCCGTGAGTACACAGGAGAAGCAGACAGACTAAGTGGCTGTGTAAACAGCCAAATAGAAACAGAAGGGTATAACTGCATGGAACTATGTTGGGCAGTCCACTGGACCATGGCTAGGGGAAGACAAAGCATGGGGCAACAGTTTTGGTGGTGGGGTGGAGAGGGTCAGTGTAGTGTGGGGGGACTAAAGGTTTTGACATGAGCAGGTGGGGGTTGTGAAATCATGTAGGATGGGATACCCTGTGATGAGGGTGACTGCTATTGAGTGCTTTCAAAAAGGGTGACTCAATAAAGGTGCCATGTTCACAAGGTTACTGGACAGGGAGGGTGAACGGATAGGGGACTGCGAATATAGCGACAAGATTTCGCTACATGTACACACGCGGAGGGGGAGAGCAAGCACGCCGTGGGATGGGCAGAGGGGGAGGGAGGGTTTGTGAGGTGTAGTGCAGTGGTGGGCTGCAGAGCTGGTGAAGTGGTGTGGTGGGTTGGAGGCAGGCTAGGGTTGGGAGGGTGCCAGGTTCGAATCTGGGCGTGCTGTTTTTTTTGCGCTGGTCCAAGATTTACTCTTTTTTTTTGGTTTGCACCCTTCCCTCCGGAGTTAAGAATCCTTTAGTAAGGGGGTGCAGGTGGCACAGTCCCCCCCATAAACAAAATAAATCTATGTCTTTGGCACCCTTTTGCTCTGTGCCGCGAGTGTACATCGCTGAAATTGATTTTTGGTGATGTACACTTGTCCTAATGGCGATCACCTTTCCGCAATCACCGTTATGACCTGAAACCGTAGGAGGGAGGAGAGGGGTTTGAGAGATGTGGCATTGCGGATGGGGGAAGGAAGAGCATTCCATAATTTAGGACAGTGGAAAGAGGAGGCAGATTGGCCAGTAATGGTGGTATGGTGGGGGACTGTGAATGAGCAAAGTAATCCCAATGAGGTTACTGTAATCCAAATTTGAAAAGTACAAAGACCCCAGCCAGCAGCACCAGCATTAACATGACCATGGATGAAACAACTGAGTCTGTGGAAGCAGCACACAGAACCTGGCCAAGCAGAATTCAAGATTAGGCCAGAGGCCTGGATAAGAAGCCCTTGAGACTTGTTTTAGATACTTTACAGCTCAGCCCTTCTGACGTGACTCTCAAAGCACAGCCCTTGTGGATAAACACTTACTGTGCAGCCCTTCTGGCTCAACTCTTCTAGCACACACAGGAGCGCTACACAGCAGCTTCATGGTTCCCAAGGAGTCCAGACCCCAAATTGGGCCCCCACGGCCCAACTCCCCACTGGCTCAAGAGCACCTCCATACTTAGGGCATGTGCCCTATGACTTTCCGTTGCCCGATTTACCCCACTTGATAAGTGCTAACAGGCCCCTACCTGGTTCCACAGCAGCATGATGAAAATGCTGTTCTCTGTCTCCACTTTCTCTGCTGTGCTCTGCAACTTTCTTGAGTCTCTCAGGTTTCCTCACAGTTACTTCTTGCAGATAATGGCCCCACAAACACATTCTCTTGATGGCTTTCTCAGCTGATGCAATTCTAGCATGATTTCATAGCTTTTACTTTGCAGGTGCCTTTCCTGGCACAGTCTCACAACAGTATGAGCCCAGGATAAGGCTCACAGGAAGGTAGGACAGTGAACACTGGAGAGCACTCACCAGATATAGGTCTGACTAGACTTCCAACTTGCACACAGCAGCAGCAAATCCAATCACATCAGTGTCTCTCTCCTCAACTGCCTTGAGCTCCTCTTCAACCCATGTACTTCTTTTTCAGCTGCAATGTTTAATTTGTCAGGCAGGGCTGTCTGCCAATCTTTCTGCCCTGCTCTGCCCCTTCATTAACTCTTCTGAGCCCAGCCAGCTATATTAGTGCAGGTCACTATGTTATATTTCCCTCACAATCCATTTCTGCTGCTGGCAGGGTTCCAGCCCTCTGATTGGCCAGCCAGTGGGGTCAGGGGTCACCAACATGGCCACAGCTATACTTTGTAGGAGCCCTGTGCTCCAAGTATCTATATTTTGTTGATTTATATTTCCCCATTAAGTGAGCTAGCCCCAGGGATTTTGCTTTTTCCCTCCTGTGCTATTGTCTGGTGGGGTGGGTGGGGTCTTAAGTGTGCCAGATCTGCAGTCGGGGGAGCTAGCAGGAACAAGAGCAGGAATTCCGGGGAGTAGCCCCTTGGCAGCTGCACTCCCACTCAGAAGAAGTGGCACTCTCATGGCATGGTGCTGAGGCACTGACTATGTGGCGCATGGAGTCAGTGGATCCTGAACCCCTTTGCCAAGAATAGGGGATCAGAGCAAAGAATGTAGGAGGTGTGACATACATCTCTTCAGTGTAGCTCTCTCTTACTGTGTCACACATGCTGTCGAGCAAGAGAGCCACACCACAACTCGAACAGCAACAGGGACGGCAGCAGCAGGCAGGTCATGTAAGCCCCTCTAAGTACTGAGGTTACATTCTCTCCCAGGTCATGAATTGTTGTCTCAGCAATCCATGAGTCCCATCCAGTGTAGCTCTGAAAGACACTACAACACAATACTAATAGTTCTACCTAGACAAATTGTTCCTAACTAGGCTATATACATGACCCATAGACACAGCAATATCAACAGCTTACACAACATACAACATTTCCACAGACATTTTTACATAGGCAACTGGTTCCTATCTGACCAACATTTCCAATATTCTGTATCCCAACTATATAACCCAAAACTATCAAACACAGTATGGGGTAAGGAATGGGGTGTAATATAAATTCCGTGATGCACTACATAGATGGTAAAGTCAGTGGAGGCACCAGGGGTGTCAAAAATGAGCTTCAAAATATTTCTTACGGCCTTCCTAAACATCATAATGGGACTTCTTCCAGTTCTTTGGCGGGGGGGGGAGTTCGACTCCCTCCTCTCTGACCAGTAATTTAGGTTCTCAGAATGGTCTAGTTCCACTACAATATCTGGTTCTTTGTTGAGTTCTACATAATCTTCCAAATGCTCAAGTTTGGAATAGCTGGCATAACTGGGGGCTCAGAAGGTTCTGCATAGGAATTCAATTGTGTGGGTGAAGTAGTTGGCATCCACCAATCATTGGAAGAATTTAACAGATGGGGAATGTCCATAGTGGAATGATAGCACACAAGGACATCCTCTTCATCAAATGAGTCTGTTGTAATTTTCATGGGTCCAGCTGCAGGCATCTCTGGTGGCCTGGGTGGACTAGTATCAAGGTTGAGTGCAAGCTGACTAGGTTTGCTTCTGAGCTTATGAGAAAACTCTGGTTTCCATTTTTCTGGGGAAATAATGGGTCATTGTCCAAATCTGGCACATCCAACTGTTCAATGGGGAGCAAATGGTGAAGTACAAAGTTTTACTTCTAATAGAATCCCCATCAAGGCACACTCTGCACACTGGCAAGTCAGCAAGTTTTTATGAGACAAAATAGAGAATGTTGCCCCACTGATCTGCAATTGTATGCTTTCCTGACAAGACCAAGGTCCAGATCAAGGTTCTGTCTCTAGGGAGCAACTCTTGAGCTCCGACACATTTGTTGTACCTTGTTTACTTTGCCAAGTTTCTCTTTGCACATAATCCTGCAGCCAGCCTGTAGGCATTGTCCACTTGCTGTTTTGGTCTTTGAACATATTTAGTATAAGCCTCTAGACTGTCAACATCAGATGACACTCTGAATGTAAGGTCTGCTGGGAGCCTGGTCTCCTTTCCAAACATAAGCACATACAGAGAGTGCCCTGTGGCATCACTGTGAGTGCAATTATATGCATGAATGACCATGCTCACTTGCTGACTCCTATTTGATTTTGTTAAGGAGGGTCCAATTGCCCAACATATTCAACAAGGTTCTATTAAATCATTCGTGTTGTGGATTGTCTTGAGGTTGGTAGGAAGTGGTCTGTGACTTCCTAATCCCCCAGAGAAACAACTACTCCTTGATCAGCTGTCTTTCACGGTCCAGACCCTGGCCAAAATTAATTCTCTTTGGCAGTCTATAATGAAAGAAGCAAACAGGGACCACATCAGGAAGAGACTGGTGCTTGAATTAAAGTCACAATCACAAGCAAAACAATAAACTGGGTACAAACAGACTTACCATAAGAAATTAGCCTTGAGCTGACTCCAACATTGTAAGGTGCAAAAACTCTTTTTTTTCATTACTCCAGTGTGAGTAGCATTGCAGCAACACATGAGGGGTCTAGACACTGGTTATTGTGTGCAAGCGCTTTTTCAAGGGCTTTGAGAATGCGCATGCACATGTGTGAAACACTTGGCATCTAGACCCCTCCTGTGTTGCTGCACTGTTACTCACATTGGTGTAATGTATTGAAACAAAATATATATATTTTTTGCAACTTACAATGTTGGAGTCAGCTCAAGGCCTGTTTATTACAGTAAGGTCGTCTGTGTCCAGTTTATTGTTTTGTTAGTCCACAATGAACAAAGTACTTTCCAATCAGAATCCTGGCTACAGTTGCAGCCTTCTCGGCTTTTGCAGGAAATGCTTGGGCATACCTGGAGTAACATAGAAACATAGAATTTGACGGCAGATAAGGACCGCTTGACCCACCAGTCTGCCCATTTCCCTACCTAATGGATAAGCTGCAGATCCTAGTTAACCAGCAGCCTACTTCTTCCTACCCCCACCACAGGCCACAGTGATCTGTCACCTCCATTATGTTGATGATGTTCTTTTTGTCTTGCTCCAAACTCAAAAAGTCAGTGCAAACCAAGTCTATGGGGACACTTGTGGCAATGTTCACCAAATGGGCTGCTTGGGTCGGCAGCATTTTATCAGCCATAGGGAGGCATCAGGATGATTAATTTTAACAAATTCTGCCCCTTGCGATGATGGAGGTTTTAACAATGTCTCTGATTGCAGGATTTTCCACTTGTTCTTTTCTCCAGTCTTCAGAACTAATCTGTGGTAAAGTGGATTTACTGAGTGACATGACATTGCAGTAGGCCACAGATATGCAATCTGATGAGGCTCCCAAGCTGTCCACCAGACAAGGTGGCTCACTAGAGTTTGTCAGTTCTTCAAGATCATATTTTTTCCACAAAGCTTGAATGGCAGTCTCTGGAATATGGATGCATTTGGGCCCTGGCATCCCTTGGTGGAGTCTCCTGGATAGTACATCAGCATCGATGTTGTTTTTGCTGGGGCAGTACTCCATGCAGTAATTGTATGTCAAAAGGGTTGACAACCAACGATGGCCTGTGGCATACAGCTTTGCCACTGTCTGCATGTAGGTGAGGGTGTTGTTTTCAGTGTAGACTGTGGTATGGGCCCCATAGAAATACTTGTGAAATTGGTTGACAATTGCCCATTTGAGTGCAAAAGAACTCCGGCTTGTGGACTTGATCTTTGCTTTCCAATGGAGTGTCCTCATATAGCACCACTCCCAAACAACTGAGACTAAGTATGTGTGCAATACATATTGCTTCCAGGGATCTGCATAGGCCAACATGAGGGCATTGGTCAACTGTCTATCCCTTCAAAGGCTTCATCACAAGCTTGGATCCATTTGGGGCCAAACAGTTCATGCACTCCGTAGTAGACTTTCTCAGGAGTGGACTGTGGCAACCCCTTGTGTTTTTGGTTGGCAGGAGTATACCCTTGGGTCAGGTGATGAAGAGGCTTCATGATGTTAGTGTAGTCTTTAATGAACCTACAGTAAAAGCCGAAGAATCCCAAGAAACTATGCAGTTCTCTCAGCTGGGTGGGTTTGGTCATGGTCATGATGGCATGGACATAGTCAGGATTTATACCGGTACCATCTTGGGACACAATGTAACCTCCATATACTTGACTGAAACCTGAAGAACTGGCACCTGTTGACAGCGCAGCTTGAGGTCATACTCTTCCAGCCTGTTGAGTACCTTGAATAGCTGGGCTTTGTATTCTTCCAGGGTTTTCCCTGTGCAAGTACACGAGGCATTCCAACAGGTTCACATCACTCACTGCTCCCTCCATCGGCTGATGAAATGTGACTCGAGCCCCTGAGAGCCCTTGTGACATTTGAAGGAACTCATAGAACCCCAGAGGGCAGATGAATGCTGTATTTTCTTGAGCTTGCTTGGCCATGGGGATTTGATAGTAACCTAATCTCAAATCCTAATCCTAATCACACTGAACCACAAACTTTGTTTCAGGTAATCTGGGGCACTTTGGACTCATGGCATAGTGTGCTGGTTAAGTACAGTTCTTTTGTTTAGAGTCCAGTACAACCCCAAGGTGTAGTGAACTGAGGGTTTGGAGCGGAGAGCTGAAAAAGGAGAGCTTCAAACTTATTTGACTAGGCTTGACAGTATTTTGAATCTGGTACACTTCAAGTCTTGTGGGCTATATGCTCAATATTTTATAAATCATCATTCTCTTACGGCTGTTGCCGCACCTGGAGAATTTTCTCTTCTTTTTATTTCTCTGTTTTAGATTGTTCAGATGCCTTGGTGGATTCTTCTAGATGCTTTTGGTGCCTGGAACAGGATTCAAAGTTTGCCACCTGGAGCCTGAGGGAGCCCATGACTACTGACTGTTTGAAAGGATCAGCTGTCAGCCCTAAGTTAGCCTGGAGTGCGATGTGTACACTACCTAAGATCTGAGGAGACTGGAAAAGTAAAGGCAGACATGTCTCAAGTCTGAAGAGGAGGAGGAAGAAAAGAAGATTGCAACAGAGCAGTATAAGAAGTAGGGGAGCAACTGACAAAGCCATCATTGTAGTTATGGTTAAAAAGTTGATTTACTGAGGTGCAGAGAAGTGTTATTAAGTAGTATCTCAGGTAATGGTGGCTCAGCAACTTTGCCTGGTGTATCAGTAGCTAATATAGAGCCCGATACAACAAAAGTGATATTTCTGCAAAAAATACTGCTTCAGTACAGTTCCACATCATTACAATGAGGATTAGTGGGTGACTGTAATTTGGGTGATGTTTTCTCAGTGATTGCAATTACGGTGACAGTACATTACCGCAAATGCAGTTTCAGTGATTATCTCCTTGCTCTCTCCCTCAGGTCAGTCAACACTCTTCCTGCCCTGATATCTGCAGTGGCCACCATATGATTATGTCCCTTGGGGTCAGCAACAACGTGGTTCCAACAGCAGAACTGATGATACTCCCCGCACCTTTATCCCCCATCAGCAACAAGTGCACCCTTAACATGCAGGGGAGCTCTGCCCCCTGCACCCCTCCATGGGGGGCTGCAGCCCTGAATCCCCCCATCTAAAGGATTATAACACTATGGTGCACATGGACACAGGGGGCAGGTTTTAACACTGGTCATCGAAATGACTATTCACTCAACTGGTGTAGTTGCTCTATTAGTACATTCACCCATATGTGTTGTGCTCTTTTGGAATCACTCATTTTATATCACTCATATTATCATGCTTATTTGATGTGCTATCCTTTGGAACTTTGCTTGGAGGAGTAACCAAGTGAAAAGCTACCACTGTGAACTTATGATTTATGTTCTAAGATTTTTTACATTCTAAAGATTTTAATAATTGGTTCCTTTTAAAATAAGTTTTTAAACCTAATATTATTGAAAGAACTTTATCTGAAATGAGAATATGCTATTCTAAAACAGCAGTTTTATTACTGTTTTTAATTTTTTCAGTTTACTTGTGAACTACTTGAATTATTGAAAAGTTTTTTTTTTTTAAGAAAGGTCAGAACAGTTGGGTAAACATCTTATGCATAGTTTATGACAGTGCCACCTAAAGAGGTTTCTTTTCTTCCTTTTCCACTATTAAGTGATGACTTAGAAGTAGCAAATGCATTCGATGAGTTTTTTTACATATATGGCTATGTATAAAAAACAAATCAGGATTTTGTGGGGAAAGGTGTTAAGTTTGATAAACCCAATTCACAAACTTAATTTTTTTTTTTACAGTGACAGAAAAGAAAGTTTTTACCCTTTTGAAAAAAAAATGGGGTGGGGGATAAGAGTCCAGGTGTGGATGAGTTGCTCCTAGATTGTTAACATTGGTTGCTAAACAATTGTCCAAACCAGTAACCAATCTTTTCAACCTATCTTTGTGTGCAAACTATATACCAGATCAGTAGAAGACAGCAGTCATAACACCTATACATAAGACAGGTGATGAACAATTAGTTACCAGTTACAGCCCAATTTCTGTGTTACCTGTGTTGGCAAAGCTTTTAGAAAAAGTGGTGTTTAACCAGCTATCAGAACATCTGAAAAAAAAAAAAAAACTCCTAACACAGGATCAATATGGATTCAGGGGAGGGCACAGCATGTCAACGGCCTTGGTCAGGTTGACCAGCGAGATATACGATGGTATGGTTTGAGGTTTGCTTACAGGGGAAGTCTGTGTTGACCTGATCAAGGCCTTCAGCCTGGTGGACCCTCCATACTGATCCATAAGCTTAGAAATATGGGAGTGGGGCACTATATGCTTGAATGGTTTAGACAGTACTTAACAAACAAGAGAAAACTAGTTAAAATTGAGTCTGTAAGATCTTCTATGAGAGTACACACTGGGGTACCACAGGGTTTGGTCTTAGGCCTGCTCCTGTTTTCAATATTTATAAATGATTTACCAAAAATCTGCAATGAAGTGTCTGTAGTAATGTATGAATATTATACAGTGATTTTATTACACAGGAAAGACCAGCACAGCCTAGAAGTAAAAATGCAACCAATATATTGTGCCCTGCAAGAGTGGTTTGTGGAAAATAAGATTTTGTTGAATGAGGAAAAAAACTATGATTTTTGGAACTAAGCAAAGACTTCAAGGAAAAAACATGACTATAATAAGGAAAATGGATGAGGTCTGGAGAGGTTCTCACTATTAATTATTTAGAAGTAATGCTGGACACTATGTTGTCTTTAAATGAGCACATTACCAAGGTGACAAATAAAATAAATAATAAATTTGGGTTATTTGTACAGAAATAAACATAGCCTAACTGTACAGGTTAAAAGAATAATAGCAAATCGAGTACTGTACTTTTACCAGCCTTAGAATACAACTCCATGCTGCTGGTGAACTTGCCAGACTTGCTGTTTAAAAGATATTCAGTTACGTTTAATAATATTATTAGGTTTGCAGTCAAGTGCAGAAAACAGGAACATCATTGTAATCTACATAAAGATTCTAGAATTATGCCACCCAGGCACAGAATACTAAATACAACATTAATGCTACTGTACAGAGTCTTGAACTTAAAAACTATAAAAGCATTAAATAATAGGTTCACATGGGCTACAACAACAAAAGTATTGCGAATATCATCAATAAAACAGTATCAAAAAAACAGGATTAAGACTAAGGTTGCTGAATGCTCAGTGACTTTTTATGGTCCTAAATTGTTGAATGATTTAATAGAAATTGGGATAGCTGGCCCTGTGGCACTGAGGGTTGAGCCACTGGATGCCATACCTCATGCCACAGCGGTGACCCGGGTTTGGGAAAGAACTCGGGACGCCAGGGACTAGCAGGGGAAGGAGAGGATTGAGCATCCATGGGGCTGCTCTCCTCTCCTGGGGTGGGTAGCGGGGTAGCCTCACTCAGCAGCGGCCCCCAGTGGATACCAGGAGCACTGCATGAGCGGCACAATAGGGAACCACCAGAAAAAGTTAAAATAGCTCCATGACTGGCCAGATGATGGCTGCTGGTCCTCTGACACCACCAAAGCCCCCAAAGGAGCCATGTCCACCTCAGCAGCACACCAGGGCCAAGTAGATTGCGCTGGCCCCTCCAACCAGCACCCTCCCCCTCAGAGGAGAGAGACCCATCCGGTGAAGGGTTATGTTGGGTTACCTCGGGGGTGGCTGCCTTATGAGGTTGGAGGGTCGAGAGGGGTAATAGGAGCCAAGTCAGGACCTTGGCAGCTCGGAGGAGTGGCAGGTCATGGAGCACATAGGGAAGAAAACAGATACTACAAAAAGAAAAAATGGGGATAGATTGTTACACAAAGAAATACATGTTTAAAAACAGTGTAAGGTATTACTTAAATGAATTGTCAGTATGCTGCTGCTATGACAACACTTGATGACTGTGTACCTACAGTATGTATGCATATTTTATTCTGAGGCTGTACATATTATATAGTTATTTTACCTTGGCTTGTTCTTAATATGATTGATTTTATGTAATTGTAATTTTGTATCATGCGCCTATCGTTTTCCCCCACCCCAGATGTGGCTGAAAATGGGTTATTGATCCAGTCCACTTTCCTGGTAAATCAAATAAAAAAATAAATAAAATTAAACAGTAATAGTAATATTTAAATGTTATTATATCTTTTTTTAACTTGTTTTTCACACCACTGCTTTCTGTTGGTGAAGCACATGATACATAACATTCTACATCACAAAAGAATGCTGCTCCCATCTTCTAGTTCAGATTCTACTGGATACTGAGGATGAAGGAAAAAGCTGCATTAGCTAAGCAATTTTAAATACCAGACGGCAAGTGAACATTAGCATAAGTTAACAGTGACCATTTTTAGATAAACAGCTGAGCATAAGCAAAGTTAATAGTGACTTTTTTTCATTATGCACACCAAAAAGGAAATTGTCCATGGGCTCCAGTTGCATAAGGCTAAAATCAAACCACAGCAACAAAAAAAGTCTGACAGCTCACCCACTAGGTTACAAAAGACCAAAGGAGCATAAAGTGTGTGAAAAATCAATTTATTTACCTGTATTTCATATTATACTCACACACACCACATAACAAAGCAGATCAGGTGCCAACCCCCTCAATCCATCACTAAAACCCAATGGTGTTTTGCTCCCTTGTCCCAGAGCTTTATCAAGGGTGATAAAGCTCATAGAGAAGAGAATGAAATGCCATTGGGTTTCAGTGATGAGATAGACATATAGAATCCCTTAGTAAGAAAACAGGTAAACTTCAGGGCCATCCAATAGAACATGAAAATTAGGTTGTGCTGGCAGATTATGAGCGGGATCTGCCAAAAAAACAAAGTGGTACGGCAAACAAAAACAGGGAAATAAAATGGTTTCTATTGATAAGGGGTATTTATTGCCAGCTTTGTATATCAGAGGACTGCTGAAAACAAGGAATTAATTAATTACCTTATTAAAGGTTATGGTTTATGACTTTTTAAGAAGAATATTAGGAAATAAATTAACATGGGTGGACAATTAATTGCTCTGCTCTTGCCAGGTGCAGGTTAATAAAGGATGGATCTGTACTACTTTTAAAAATGATTCAATACATATATACTATACATACATACAATAGTGCACAAAGAAGAAATGGAAAAAGCTAGGGCAACCCTTGATTTCACACTAGAAGCAATAATATTGCTGTAAAACAGTTCATATATGCTGATGATACAGCACATAGACAGAACACCCTTAGTTTTACACAGAGCTATAACAACTGCAATAGAACATTTTAGTTTAGTTTAGTTTAGTTATTTATATAATCAGAGATACACCTTGGAGCTCTGGAGCTCATTTACAAAGGTTCCTTGTAAAAAATGGAAGTTACAAATCTAAAACAGGTACTGTACAAGAAGCAGCACCAACGGGCCATTGTCTTTTTAGGTTACAATGGAATACAACAGAGGAACAAAGAACAATAGGATATATAGGTTCATAAGATACTAATTACTGCTTATGTAGACCAGTGTAATAAACATTGGGTGTGTGCACTGCCAGGCCTGACTGTTTATGTAATCCAAAATAAGAAGCATAGAGAGAGTATACTGTTAGGTTTAGTAGCAGTCACAGCTGGAGTCTGAAGAGAGGAGTTTTTCCAGTCCAACTTTGAACTGGCTATGCTAGGTAGGTGACGCAGAGGATCAGGTAGCTCATTTAACCAGAGAGGAGCTCAGAAGGCAAATGAGCATTGGGCTAAGCTAGTCTTGCAGAGAGGTACGATTAGTGCTTTCCTAGCCATACTGCTAGATGAGTATTGGTTTTTGACGGGTTGGAAGAGATTTGGGATTGGGGGGGAACCTTGAAGTGCCTTCATGCCTAGCGGTCATTTTAAAAGAATAAATCTAGAAATTAATGTTGAAAAAACTAAAATTATGGTTTTTAATAGAAAATGGCTTATTAATGGGGTAGAATTGGAAGAGACAGCAAGCTATTCTTATCTGGTAGTGATAACTAATAGGAAACTAAACAGGAAAGAACATTTTGACCATATTAATCAGAGTGCTTACAGCTCATTAAAAGCAGCATTTTGTTTTAATTTTGCAGACAATACGTATACGGCCCTAAAGAAAACTTTTGATTCTAAGGGTATCACTCAGATTCTATGGTAGCGATGTCTGGTGCCTCAAGACTTCCTTAAAGTGAGAAAACCTAAAACAATGTCCTGAGGACTGTCTTGGGACTATCACATGATACTCCCCCAGTGATCCTCAGGCTTGAAACCAATTCAGCCTAGAATACAGATCCCCTCTTTGAGCAATTACATAATCAGAAAAAATTATATTAATGGATACAAATACACTCCCTAGGTTATAGTGGGAAGAGTCCCTTTCAGGGCCAACAACAAATATGTGGTTTATTAATTTTAATGACATACTTAAAAAACTGGTCTATCTGTTATCTGGTCAGTTTTGGTTCAAGAAAAGTCTGGACAGGTTTTCCAAGGATTCTGTCTTGACATCAACTGATTGCTACACAATAAAGGATAAAAGTATAATCTCTGATTATGAAAACTTGAAATTATACAGAGCAAGACTAGGTCAGGAGCATGAATATTACCTTAAGTTATGTGAAAAATCAAAAGACAGAAAAGCTTTGTGTAAATTGAAATTAACATTTCTATGCATATCTGGGAACGTGTGGAGCTTTAATGCATCAGTAATAGCAAAATGCTAAAAAGATATCAGACTGACAGTTAACTCATTATTACCTGAGTAACCATTTTGGGCCAGGTAAACAATGAATAGTTTAGACTTCATATGAAACTTTTGGAAGTAATGAGTTTTAAACATGTCTTATTTCAATTCAGATTATTACACATGAAAAGGGAGCAATAGTTAGCACTAATTATGAACAGATTCTCCCAGTCAAATAGCCAAGAAAGTGTAATGGAAAAATTATTGTCCTCTTAGGATCAAACTATACTTTTTGCACTAGCTAATTTTGCATGACTAATGTATTTGAAATTGGGTTAATTGGCATTGACTTTTTCTTGTCTCACTTAAATGATTGCCAGATTTGAAGACAATTTGAAATGTAAACTGACCGGTAACATTTTGGAAAATAATTCAAATGTTTTAATTGAATCTATATTTAACAAATTCCTGTTTTGTAGTCTGTTTATTTATATGTAACAAATCTATGATTTATGCATGTCTTTTTAATAAAACTTTGAACTGACCACCCCACTCTTCTTCCTGACAACTGCAACTGGTTACATATTGGACATATTGGTGTTCCTAGACTATTGAATGATGTCTGCGGCCAGCATCCCATCCTGCACATGCTTCCAGACATAATCTATCTCAGCAGGGGTCAGCTGTCTCAGCCTCTCCCAGAAAATCCTCTCCTCAGTGACTCGAATGTGGTATTGCACACTCAGTGGTGCACCTAATATCCAATTTCTTCAGTGAGAAAACGTCTGTCCACTGTATCAAACTCTTTTGAATTCTGTTCTGCCACTCTGTGGGCAAGAAGGAGTCTCCAAACTTGAGCAGTGAGGGAATCCAGTTGTTCTGGAGTTGGGTTATCTCTCCTCTCCTCTATGGCTACACCACCGATCAGCGTAATTGACCCTGACAAGGTCCGCCCTCTTCCAATGGTCACAGGTTGGTCTGTTACATTTGTCAAGTGAACTGTTACTTGTCGAGCATATGCATGAGTTTCAGCTGATAGTATGCTAGGTTTGATCACAAGCCCTTCAGGCAAGCTGGCTTCATCTGGGCAATCTGACGTTAGCAGCTGAGTGTGGCAGGATCCTTTGAGGTACACTATTCCCTTGATAGCACATTCTGATTTGGAGGGTAATACCACTTCAGATCAGTCCTGGTGCCAAACAGTCCAGATAGATTCATCCTCAGATAGAGAAAGGGCTTTGAGATGAATATAAGTTTGTTTGACAAGTCCATGGAGCAGCACTGGTGCTGGTGCCTTTCCTTGTTGGGTTTCAAACTCTTTACACAACTCTCCCAGGGGGTGGTACGGATAGGCATTGATTCCCACAATGACGCTCTTTGTGCATACCCATCCATGGGCGTACCAGAGCACATGTCTCCATAGCAGTAGGCATCCTAGAAATGGTCATTGGGAAAGACATCCAGCTGTGAATCAAGCCCATATAGGAGTATGAAGATCTCTCAGAACCCACATGTTCAGGCCTTCCAGGATCTCCAACTTTTTGTGTGACAGATACTTATTGTGATAGTCTTTCAGCACAATAGTGACTTGGGAGCCACTATCAAGGAGTACTCAGATAGGCCATCAATCTACTCAAGCTTTTACATCTGCAGTAGGTCTCTCAGTCTCATCCTAGTTCCTTGATACTTCAGCTTTGGCATCTGACGCATTGGTTTTCACATGGTTGCTGGTGAGGGACTTGTTCTGATTCTATGTCATAATAGCGAAACTTAAATGGAAACTTACCTAACAGCGAGTACACATCACCAAAAACCACAATGGGCATGTGCACTACTGCCAGCAGGGAAACAGCAGTGAGTGGCTTCTATATTTATCCACAGATCCCAATATATGAACCTACTTTTTATGAGGTGGGCTATGCCACCAGCACCCACCTTTGCATGGGGGCATTGCCCCCACATCACCTAAAATGAATATAACCAACTCTGGGGGGGGGCACATTTCAAGGAGAGTAAAAACACCAGGGTGGATGCAACTTGGGGAGGGGAACAAATGTCAGGAGGGGGAAAACAGTGGCAGGGAGTAATGAAGTTGGGGGGACGAGATGTCAAAAATAAAAAAATACTTAAAACTTAAAAAACTCCCCTCCTACACAAAACACACAATAATGCCCCATACCAGTTCCGAACCCATATCTGCCAGCATCAGTGGCAGTAGCTCTAGTCACCATACCACAGGAGTGGCTCGGAAATGGCTCGGACAACAATGCCCCATGACCCTACAAATCTAACCTTCCCTCGCCATACACTGCTCACTATTTGCTCTCTTTCACCATTCCCCTACCCAACCGCTATTCACTACAGGCCACTCCTCTCACAGGCACTCAAACTGAGTTACTCAAAATTGAGTCGCTCAATTTGAGTCATCCACATAACGGGATACCCTTGTTCCCAGGGCACTATAGCATTCCTCTGCTGTACTGGGGCCCACTGAAGTTTAAAAACATGGTGGTTTTCATAGCCAATTTCTCACTGAGTTGCCAGTCAATGACCTTCTGAAGTTGCTTTCTGACCAATATTTACATTGGCTATGCTGCAATAGTAGCAATAAACATCATGGCTATGCATTTGCTGATGAAGGGTCCCAGGTGGAGTGTTTCATGGGTGCAATACCTCATGGGTAGGTGTCCTAGGCAGTTGTAGGGCTTGGTGGCTCCTTGATTCTCCCATCATTTCCTTTAGCTTAGCCAGCTGAGCATGGATATCCTCTAGTGAGATGGCATTTGATGCTCACACTCCAGTGCTTGAGGCAGCTGGCACAACATTACTTGAAACAGGAGGGCTAGAGACTAAGGATTCAGGCCCCCTCAGGGTGTGGGCTTGTCATGCCAGGTTGCACTACCACAATTTTCATCTTGTGTATCAGTCTCTGTAGCTTTATGACATCAAGTGAACTCCTGGTGTCTAACACGTGTGTACTGGTGGTAGCAACAGTCAGGGTCCCCAGTGTTTCTCTTGCTCTTTGGCATCTCTAACCCCCTGCAACCATACTCAGTGGGAGGGTGGCTGAACCAGTCTCCCTTTCAAGTGTAATTTTAACAGCAGTAACTCTGAAAATCAGAATGGCACATTGCTCAGGTCCTTAGTCTCTATTGCACCTCTGTGACATACTTTTTGTAAAGCTGTCCCAAGTCAATGTATATAGGTGGAGGGGGGCACCCTTCTGTGTTATTCAATGATCTTAAACATCCAATACAGGTCATCACAGGATTTTGTAATACAAGACACACTGTTCAGGGTGTCAATGTAATTATCTGCACTGGTCTCTGGATCTGTGGCATGCAATAACCTGATGGCATCCAATGCCAGCCCCTTCAAACTGTCTGCCAGTCTCTTGTGCTTTTCCACATCAGTGCATTGCCATTTGTGTGGTATGTGGACAGCACAATTAACAAGGCTTTGCAATGCTCTTCTATAGCTGGGGTGGGATGGTGCCAAAAAATAAATTCTTAGGCATTGTTAATAATCAGAGCCAGCAGGGTGAGCTGCCCAGATTCTTCAGAAATTACCCAGAAGGCAACAAGGTCTACACATCTTTGAAGGTCTTCCCTTCACTAGTCAGCAACAGTTCCAGTTTGGTCTTGAAATCCACAGCAGAATTCAGGAATAGTTAAGAGGTTTTGGATTCAAAATGTCTCAGAGGTAAAGCAGTGCTGTACTGGACAGAAGCATCTGTTAGACCCCCACCCCCCAAGATATGAACCTCAATTTGCATCTAGAGCTAAAACAAATTAATTGGGGATTCAGTACTGGCCTCCTTAATGGCCCCAAATTTAGGGAACTGCTGAAATAAAAAAAATCACAACTATCTTGCAACAGAATCAGTCCCCTGAGTTTTCACCAACAATTACCTGGGACACAATGAAAGCAGTGTTACAGGGTGAAAGTATCTCTTATGTGTCCAGGACCAAAAAGGAGCAGGAGGTATAGCTTCATTAATTGACAGACAAATTAAAATATTTGCAGTTAGTACACCAGCAAGGAGATGTTTCTTTATTCCCCCTAATGCAGCTAACCCAGAATAAAATTCAGGACCTCTTAAATACTAAAACTGAACTTTTCCTTCAATATCTAAAGCAGAAATATTATGAGGAGAGGCCCAGGCCCCTAAAATGTTAGTATTTCACCTTGCTATGGGGGCTAGAGCGACAATTGTGGAATTGTAAAATTCTGTTACTAAACAAGAGATGTTTAAAACCTCTCAAATCCTAAAGGTTTTAACTAATTATTATTCTACATTATATCATCGAGAACTAGAACCAGAAATCCAGGTTTATAGACAATATTTTGACACTTTGCAGCTCCTATCTGTTACAGAGGAGCAAAATCAGAGAATAATTTCACCCATCCCCCTAACAGAGCTGGACACGGCACTGGCACACACTAAGCCTGGCAAACGCCTGGGCCTGGATGGCTATCCCGCTGAACATTTTATTTATTTATTTATTTGAATTTTGATGACTGGGAGGGCCCACTGGGACAGACATGTCCCTTTTTCAGGGGCGACCCATGGAATAGAAGCATTCCATGTACAGAGAAATGTAGTAATTTACAAAAGGTGAGGAACAAATGTATGAAGTGACAGTCCAGTGAAAACAAATCAGTATATCATCATTTCCACAACAGTCCATCTCTTCGTGAAAACGCATAGCTAGCATTAGACCATAAGGCAGTATACAAATTATACATATAATATATTACATAAGTATGGACAGAGAAGCAGAGAAAATGTGAGGATCGAGTATCAGGTAGGGAAGGACAAGAAGAGAATGAGAGGGCCGAAGGAGACGCAGATTGATGGGAGAGGGTTTGGTACAGTTACAAATAGAAGAAGGAAAGAAGATTTCTTTAAAGTACCTCTTGAACTGGGGAAGAGATAAGCATTATAGAAGACTGTGAGGGAGTTTATTCCATTTTTGCGGTGCTGCTGAAGAGAAGTATCTCTTACCTATGGCCAGTCAGGTTTTGGGTATTGGTAGAATTAGGAGGTGGGAGGATCTGAGGGTCCTAGGGGAAGGTTTCAATGCAAGGAGATTGAAGAGGATAGGTGGTGAAGGAAGGTAGATGAGTTTGAAGATGGTGCATAGGACAAGGAAGTCCATTTTGGGCTCAAAGGATGTCCAGCCTAGGGTACTGAGCATGTTACCATAGTGGTGGGCCTAATCTGGTACCTTGGCATCAAAACGTGTGAATCTGTGGCAGGGCTGCTTGATTTTAGCCAGACTAGAGGTTTGACAGAGTGAATTATTGGGGCCCATGATAGAATAGGCCTGGGAGAATCATAGCCAAGGCAAGAGGCCTAATTTTTGATTATTTATTTATTTATTTTTTAGTTAGTTTTTGTTTACCGGGTGGATGCCATAGCCACAAAGCGACTATTTTCAGGCGCGACCCGGGAGTTTACAAAAGTTGCTTTCGGAACATTAGTTACATGCATTTCAAAGGATAGATGCTTGTTGAGAGTTATACCCAGATATTTAAAGGAGCCCACCCATTCTAAAGGCACGCCAGAGGTGGTATTGACTACCAGGGGAGGCTGAGAGGTTATATCGTAGGAGGTATGATGGAACAACATGATTTTCATTTTCTTAGTATTCAATACCAGCAGGTTCTCCTTAAACCAGACTTCCAGCTGTTGCAAGTCTTTTTCCAGGTCAGACTTAATAGAGGAGACATCTCTGTGGATTCTGTATAGTATGGCATCATCTGCATAGAGCTGAACTGATACACCCACACACACACATTTCAGTGGCACTTCATTGATGAAGATGGAGAATAATAGAGGCCCAAGGACTGAACCCTGGGGGACCCCATCAGCTATGGGAGATAAGGAGGAATAGGCACCTGCCCATTTCACACATTGAGATTGATTAGCTAAGTAGTTAGAGATCCATGAGAAAGAGTTGAAATCAAGGCCTGGGCAATGGAGCTTGGAGATGAGGAGTGAGTGGTTCACAAGATCAAAGGACTTCGTGAGGTCAATGAATATGGCCCCTGTGTCCCAGCCTTGATCCATATCCTGGAATATGTCCGTAATAGTACTCGAGAGAGCAGATTCCGTTTCATACACCTTCCAAAAACCATGTTGATGTATGGTAAGGGCATTGGTTTGTTCTAGAAGCGAGTATAGCTGATTGTATAATATTCTTTCCTGTATTTTTGCAATAGGACATAATATGGATACAGGTCTGTAATTCTCAACGAGGTTGGTTGGACCACTTTTGTGTACTGGGATGATGATCGCAGTCTTCCATTTGTCAGGAATGGATTGGGTAAGGAAGGATCTATTGATCAGCTGTGCGATCAGGTGAGCTAGCGCGGGTGCTCCTATCCTGAGGAATTTAGGAGGTAGGGAGTTAGACCCTGAAGAGCTATTGGGGTTAGGACCCATCAAGAGCTTAAGTACTTCTTTCTGCAAGGTGATTTTTATATGGAAGCGGAGGTTGGGGCTTCGGGGTGATAATCTTGTGAAGCAGGGTAGGTAGCAGGTAGACCTGACTCGTGCACATCAAGGTCAGTGAAGAAGCGATTTATTCCTGTGGCTATCTCAGAGGGCAAGGACAGCAAGACACCTTTAGAGATCATATTCTGGGGGATGTTCCGCTCTTTGTCCTTAAGTAGAGCATTGATCTGTGCCCAAAGGCTTTTGGGACTGGCGAGATGCTTTTCCCTGCAGGGATTATAGATAGTCCCGCTTTGATTTATTTGTTTTGGCTTTGCAGGTGTTTTGCAGTTGGCAGCAGGATAGCAAATCTGAGTGGAGCCCAGTTCTTCTGAAGGTTTTCCAGGCTTTGTCTTGGGAGTGCATTAGGTGCCGTAGCACCTGTGAAAGCCAGGGGAAGTGGAGTCCTTTGGCTCTTCTTAATTTGAATGGGGCATTGGAGTCAAGGATGGAGGTGAAGGTGTTGATGAGGTACTCTAGAGCCTGATTTATGTCAGGAAGAGAGGCAATGGGGCTCCAGTCAGCGGAAGCAAGACTTTGCAGGAAAGCTGCAGCACTAAAGTTGGTCAGATCTCTGGATTTGATGATTTTTTTGGGGGGTAGAATCGTTGTTCTTCCAGACACAGAAAGTGGAGGAATGATTGCTTACTGCATCTGGAAGGATTCCCGCAGCCTCGATGTAGAACTTGTCATTGGTAAGTATCTAGTCCAATAGGCTGTGATTGCCTGACTTAATGTTACCTCTAGTTGGTTGATCGAGTAATTGCTCTAGTTTGACATCAGAGCTGCTTGGTATTGAGCTCTATTAGGTCCGGTCTAGTACAGTCGAGGTTGAAGTCACCACAGAGTGTGGTATCTCTGTGGGGGAGGGTGTTAAGATTTGAGAAGAGTTCAGCAAAGGAGGATGAAGCTAGTTTTGGGGGTAAGTAGACGCATACTATGGTTAATTGTTTAACATGGCTGAGGGGAACTGAGATAAATAACTGTTCGATGTCTCGGTTAATACTTGGAACAGGGAGCTCACTGATGGCCAACCCTAGCTTGGTGTATATCAGAACCCCTTTCCTCTCTTATTGGGCCGATGCCAATAGTAGGAGAAGAATCCAGGGAGAGCAATTTCATGGGATTGGATGGGTGGTTTTAACCAGGATTCTGTTATGCATAGGACATCCAGCTTATGGTACTGGGCCCATGATTCTAGTTCCCCATTTTTCATGTAACCCCCCAAGGGCACTACCCTTAGGGCTACTACCCCTGTCTGCCCCCACGAAGGCAGGATGAGGGTCCCAAATCCATTGACGGGTGCCTCAACCCAGAGGTCGGGGTTAGCACAATTTAGGACTACCTCAGTTACAGCCCTCTGGGCTAATGCAACCCCCCTTTCGTCCCACTAGTGACTCACACTGGGTACCAACAATTCTATTCACCAGTACACTTGCCCCTTGGATAATATATTTCAACTCCCTTCGGGGACTCCCTGTAAAGTAAAGCACAGTTATGTTACAATCACCAGACAGCAGCTCACCCATAATGTACACAATAGCCAAGATGTAACTGTACAAAAAGCAATCTGATTTATTCAGGGGGATAATAACAAGGACAGGGGGAAATCAAGTTGATTAGCTTAAAACTATACTTATCTACCTAGAGCTCTGTGCACAGGCCTAACCCTACAGTTTATGGTCCCTGGGTACCCAAGCCCTAATGGCTAGTCCACATGTGGCAGCTGGTTGGGGCCCTTAGCACAGATAAACATAACAATCCTGAGCAGGTCAAAGTAGAAGAAAAGTTTAAATAGGCAGTCAGCAATACAACAGTGCATAAATCCACTTCATAAACACTCTGCAGGGAGCTACCCTGAGTTAGTACTCACAACCCCGGCAAATAACGATTTCTTCACCGCTACCAGGATGGAGCCTGACCTTCATCAGCCTTCTCACACATTTATATGGCAAACAGCAACAGCAGAGGGGTACCGCACCAGGCGGCTGCTTCTGAACTCTCCAGGTTTCGCAGTCACAAAAACACTGCAACGGCAGCTTTTCACTCCACCCATGGACTGAGCATGATTCAGCAATTTTCTCCAGTCCTCCAAACAGGTCGAGCCTGGTGGGTAGCTGCACAAAGCACAGCCTCCTCTGACCGCCGGCTGGCGGGTTTTCTGACTCCTTTCCTAAGGCAAACGGCCACTAGGCCCTCCCGCGTGAACACTCCCAGCGCAGAAGCACACAGCGCCTCTCTCTTCACTGGCCACTACGAATCTGAAGCTGGCAGCACCCAGCACTCCTCTTAGTTCGGGCGTGACCCGTTGTCATTGGCTGGCCGAACCTGCCAGTCACTTCTCATGGCTCCCACTGGTGCAGAACGAGCGCCATAGTCCATAATGCCTTGTTCCCTCTAAACAGCTCCTCTATTGGTCAGTCAACTCTGTGGGATTCCAAAGTACTGATTGGTCCAATTTCACAGTTCAGGACCAAAATGGAGGAAGCAATCGAAACTCTCTGTGCTGCAAAGCAAGGCAGGTTAGAACATCTACATTATCATTATTTTCACAGCTTATTTTAAGCAACCCCTACATCCTTTATTAGGGCTCCCCCTGCACTATTAGCGATGGCAGAATGGATTGCTCACTTGGCAGCCCGGGCGGGAGTCGAGCATGACAACACTCAAACCCCTTCCCATTTTAACCCATTCCGACTGCAAAAGGCAGCCCTTAAAGGGACAATATACGGAGGCCTTAAAAAGCACTCCACGGACCCTCCTTTTAGCGGCTTTATGCCGATTCCCAACCAGGCATAAGGCACATTAGGAACCCCCATTTGCAAGGGGGTTACACCCGCCTAAAATTTTGTATGTCATCTTGCACGGCCCAGCATTCAACTCAATGTCACCTGATAGAAGAAGTAGGCACAAACAGGACCAGATAGAGGATGGGTGGAGAAAAGGAGACTTATGTATACTATTAGCCCAGGATACAGCCGTAATTGTTTTATCACAGTGGATAAAAGCAAGGAATCCAAGGTGAGGGGTAGACACATTAGAGGTGAAGGCAAGTGGTAGAGGGGGTAATGACAGAGAGAATCCATAGGTGAGGGGTAAAGTAAGTGTCCTGACTGAGACAGATTCATCATAGTGGAGACAGACCAGGAGGGAGCAAAGAATGAGAAAATCTTTACTTCGGTGAAGGAACATTATAGTAGTTAATAGTGGTCATGTAGAGTGGTGTGGGAGAGCATGCAGATGGGAATTAATGGCATGTCAGGTGCACCAGTGAACATAGAGTAAGGGACAGGGTTTGGCCAGGTAGGAAAACAAGGTTTAATAAGGGGTTGCGTGTTGTGTTTGTTTTTATTAAGCCTAGCAATGTGTGTGCTGAAATTAGTGGCGTAACAGTGCCACCAAGGGGCAGAAATGTATAAAGTGTAGATGGAAAAGTAGGGAAATAGAGAATAGCCTATCATCAAGGATACATGCGATAATTCTAGCGACTATATAAACAAGGGTGGAGTGGTGGGGAGGGTGGGGAGCCACATGCAGCAGTGGTGGAAGAATCAGGCAGCTGAGTGTGCAGGCTTAGATGGGCAGCTGCCCTGTTTCAAGAAGTTCTGACAGATGCTTATCCTGATGAACTGTCTGAAGCCCCTGTCCTTTGCCGAGCAGCTACAGTCAGAGCAAAAGGCTTTGATGGAGTCGTGCAGGTATCAAGGAACAGCAGCTAAGCAGGTTCAAACCATGAAGCTGGTTTGATTGATTAGAGGAAGCCCCACCTAAGCCTATGGCCTGCTTGAATGAGAAAGGTCATTCAAATGTTTAATTAGGGGTCCCCAAGCAGCTAGACCAAGGAAATGAAATCCATGTAGCTGGTTTGATGTCCGTGGTTATGCAGTACTGCTGCTCAGCTGGGAAGCAGACCTGAATATTCAGACAGAACCCCCATTGAGACAGACAGTGCTCCTCTAAGGTCTCCTTGGGTTAGGAGGAACTCAGCAGCTGGCACTTTGTGGCCGGGTTTAAGCAATTAGATGAAATGAAGCATATTTTGACAAAAAAATAACAATTCATTTAGTCTGGGGCTAGACAGGATCAGTTTCAATCTGTGGCTGCAGACCGGAATTAAATTAGCTCAGGTGCTCCAGGCAGATTGTGAGATGAACAGTCCACTAACATGTGTCAGATTCAAATAAGGAAAGTCCGGCAGGGTGCCATCTTCGTGTGTAAATTCAATGGCGTACCTGGCATGGTGAGTTGCGGGCAGGGAGCAGCTCCTGCGGCTACTGCCACATGTTGGAAGTGCCCTGGGGGCAAGGCACCGACTGGTGTGGACAGCTGCAGGCAGGGAGCAGCTCCTGTGGCTACAGCCACATGTTGGAAGTGTCCAGGAGGCAAGACACCATCTGGTGAGGTGAGTTGCAGGCAGGGAGCAGCTGCTGCAGCTACAGCCACATGCTTGAAGTTCCCAGGGGCAAGGCACCAACTATTGTGGTAAGCTGCGGGCAAGGAGCAGCTCCTGCAGCTACAGCCACATGTTTCAAGTGCCCAGGCGGCAAGGCACCGATTGGTGTGGTGAGATGCAGGCAGGGAGCAGCTGCAGCTACAGCCACATGTCGGAAGTGCCCTGGGGGCAAGGCACCATCTGGTGTGGTGAGTCCTGGGCTGGGAGCAGCTCCTGTGGCTACCACTGCATGTTGGAAGTGCCCAGGGGCAAGGCACTGACTGGTGTGGTGAGTTGCAGGCAGGGAGCAGCTCCTGTAGCTACATATCAGAAGTACCCAAGGGGCAAGACACTGACTGGTGTGGCAAGTTGCAGGCAGGAAGCAGCTCCTGTGGCTACAGCTGTGTATTGGAAGTGCCCCGGGGTCAAGGCACCAACTGGTGTGGTGAGGTACAGTCAGGAAGCAGCTTCTGCGGCTACAGCCACGTGTTGGAAGTGCCCAGGGGGCAAGGCACTGACTGGTGCAGCAAGCTGCAGGCAGGGAACAGCTCTTGTGGCTACAGCCATGTGCTGGAAGTGTTTTAAAGTCTGTAAAGAGGAACTTCTGACACCATAATGCCAGCCTATGTAGCCACACAAAAAGGAAAGGATCTGGCCCCCTCCTGGCATTTTGCCACTATTTTGACAATTTTGAAGCCAAATAAAATGTAAAATAAACCAGAATCTTATAGACCTAAATCAATATTGAGTCTTCATTATAATTATACAATGATAAGAAACATTCTAGCAACCCGATTGGCTGCTGACCCCCTGTGACAATGATGTTATTAGACATTATGAAATGGGTAGAAAGAATGCTGAATTTTGATTGGCTAAAAGCTGCTTTCAGCTGGGCCGTTATCCCAGCACAATGGCCCAGCTGAAAGTATTATGTTTAGAAATGCATAAAATTTAATAAAAATTACCCATATGTTATGGTGGGCTAACTGCCCTTCTTGGGTGGTGGAAGACCTCGGCTATGCCTCGTGCTTCAAACCACCCGAGGTGGGCCATTATCCCACCATAACATACCCCCCTGTCATGCCTTATTGCTTAAATAACACACACCCTGTCATGCCTCATTGCTTAAATGATATGCTTCAATATTAGTCAAGTGACTTGAAATGATTCTTCCAGAATTAATTTATAAAGATAAATCCAGTTTCATTTTGAATAAGTTCCCTGATTTAGGAAGGGAAGGGATCATATTTTTGCTCCATGGCGCTCCACCGCACCAATCCCTTCTACTTCTGTGTACCTCTGCTGACTGTGATCAGCCCTGGTCCGCCCCCGTGCTACTACGTTTTGTGACATCAGTATATGAGGAGCACAGGGGTGAGCACCAATTGCAATGAATGGGGCTGTGTTTAAAAGTTTAATTTTCGTAGTTTAGATGGCAAGTTGCAATAAATCATGGCTACCGCTTAACTAACAAGGTCCTGTTAGTTAAGCGGTAGCTATGATTTATTCTGACTTGCCATCTAAACTACGAAAACTAAACTTTTAAACACAGCCTCATTCATTGCAATGGACGCTTGCCCCCGCACTCCTCATATGCTGATGTCACAAAATGTAGTAACACAGGGGTGGATCAGGGGCAGATCACAGTCAGCAGAGGTACACAGAAGTGGAAGTGATCCATGGAGCAAAAATAAGATCCCTCCCCTTCCTAAATCGGGGAACTTATTAAAGAAACTTTAAGAAAGATTTGATTTGAGGGCAGGTAAGGGTTCTTTGTGCTTCTTAAGGGGATTTCAATAGAGTGCGATATTTGCTCTTTAATGTGTGGGGTACTATAAAAATGGGCAAGAGTCTTCTGCAAGCTCCATATTTTGGCTTAGTCAGGTGGATCTCAACTTTAAACAGTGGGAGTATCAGGCCTTCTTCATTAATACCAACAATTTGAGAATGGACTCCCTCACTCTTTTGCCCATCTTCAGCAGCATTATACCCTTACAGCCACAGACTCTTTTTGGTTTCTGTAAGATAGACACTTTTTAAATACCAATGAAGACCACTTACAGATTATGCAGTACTAGCAGTACTTGTAGATACACAGAATAAGGGCATGCCCATCCCCTTCATTTGTTTTGCCTACATGGCCCTCAGCTTTCCCCCAGAAATAACTTTTGTAACCATGAAGAGCAGGTGGGATTGTGGGACAGAGAACTGAATATTCCGATATTGCCCCAAAATTGGTCTCGGTTTTACATACAATAACATAACAGCATACTCGTAGATATATAATTATGATATATAATTTTCATGAATTTTTACAGCAAATGCAGCTTCCACTACTGGCCTCTCTTTGTCCTTAGCTATGTATTCACCAGCCAAAAAATGTTATACTTTAAGTTTTTGTGTCCTAATCGTTGTTGTTTCACCAGTAATCTCTGTTTGCCGATTTTATTATAAATGATTTTGTCTTGTTGTTCTCATTATATATAACTGTATTATCCTGTGTCCCTTACCCCCTGGTCACACCTGGAAATGAACCTCAGCTCAGTGTGCCTTTCCCAGTTACCAAATTTTAAATAAATAAAATAAAGACTCCTCATCCAACACATGGAAATAGTTTTCCTGGAAGACAGTGGTTCAATATTTTAGAATACCTCTGCTTACAGCTAAATTTAATCCAGACACAGGGTTTGATTGCTGGAGGCACTGCAGTGTGCAATTAACCCATCATGCGCAATATATTGAAGCAATAAGGCATGACAGGGTGTGTGTTATCATGTAATAACATCACTCCTGGGGTGGGTTGAAGCACGAGGCGAAGCCGAGTGCTTCCACCACCCCAGGAGTGACATTATTACACGATAACACACACCCTGGAGTGCCTTATTGCTGTTATACAATGGTTCGATGTTATACAAAATAAAAAAAAATTTAATAATGTTTTTAGTAGATTTTTAGTGAGTTTCTTAGAGAAGAGGAAAAAAGTCTCTATGAAAACAGCCAGCAAAGCTAATGCTAATCAATGACAGTGATGTTATACTGTAATATCATCACTGTCTCAGGCCCACACTGACCAATCAGAATCCAGGATTCTTTCTTGCCATTGTATAATTTGACTTTTCCCCCTTCTCAGACCATTTGGGGAAGCTGTAGATTCTGATTTGTAGGAACTTCTCACTGACCTCCATGCCTGGACACCCAGACTGGCTTTAATTCTGGAATACCCAGCTAAGCAATTTAACCAACACCAGAAATATCTATTGGATATAGCCTTCACAACAGCCAAGAAAGCTATAATGAAACAGTGATTACAACCATACTCTCCAGACGTAGAATAATGGAGAGATTGATAACGGTATATGGAAAAACATACCTAAAATATATTATGAAATGGATTTATTGAATAGTAGGTGGAATGATTGGGTGTTATACATAATGGCTAAGTGTGCTCATTCTGTTCCCAAAATACCAGTTATAAGAGATTGCAAACAGAATATATAAAGCGATGCTGGAAAGTAGCAAGATAAATACTGTTTATCGCATACATTAGGGATATATAACGGAGGGTCTACATGGTAAGGTGTGTCTGTTTGTGGATGACACAAATATCTGTAATAGGGCGGATACACTGGGGAGTGGAGAAAATGAGGGAGGATCTATCAAAGCTGGAGGAGTGGTCAGGGAAATGGCACTTGTGCTTTAATGCAAAGAAATGCAAAATAATGCACATAGGGTGCAAAAATCCAAAGGCAAGCTACACACTGGGAGGGGAGGAGCTTGAGTCTACAGAGCAGGAAAGGGATCTGGGGATCATCATTTCAGATACCCTAAAGGTGTCAAACCAGTGCAACAAGGCAATGGGAAAGGCAAACAGAATGCTGGCGTGCACAGGGAGGGGTATCACAAGTAGGAGGAGGGAGGTGATCATGCCACTGTACACGTCCATGGTTAGACCACACCTGGAGTAAGGGATACAGTTCTGGAGGCCACACTTACAGGGAGACAAGGATAGAGTGGAGATGGTCCAGAGAAGGGCAACCAAAATGGTGCAAGGCTTGCACAAAAAAATCATACGAAGAACGGCTAGAGAAGCTTGACCTGTACACACTGGAAGCAAGGAGAAAAAGGGGGAATATGATAGAAACTTAAATATTTGATGGGAATAAACAGGGTGAGGGAAGGGAGTATTTTCAAACTAAGTGAAAACACAACAGCTAGGGGGCACAGCTTAAAACTGGAGGGAGGCAAGTTCAAAGGAAATATGAGGGGACAATAATTCACAGAGAGGGTGGTGGGTCCCTGGAATAAGCTGCCTGAATGGGTGGTGGGAGTCAACTCAGTGGGGGAGTTCAAGAGGGCATGGGATGCCTACATGGGATCAAATAAGAGAAGTGAGGGTATGAATCCATTTGGGAAAAAGGGGGCTGGAGACTGCATTACAGAGGAAGGGCAAGAATGTGAGGAGTAAGGGAAAAGGGCAGATGAGCATATAGGGAAGGGGAGGGGCAGACTAGATGGGCCGATCGGTCCCTTTCTGCCAACAGATTTCTATGTTTCTATGTTTCTAAATACTTCTTCACTGGGTCACACCTGTAAAAGAAACATGTAGGATTAGTAAAGTGTCTGGATATGAAGGTAGCTAGGTAAACTGTTGCACAGATAGTTTGTGAGGGTACAACAGTACAGAACCTACATGTTGTATTTTCTAACACTACATAATGTTAGGAAGAAGTATAAGCATCTTACTGCATCTGCATGCTTTTATTAAGTAATGATTTTACTATGACCTGTACATGACTGTTTCCAGTCTCTATCACCAACTTGCCTAGTAAAAATGTGAATATAAAAGAAGGAGATTTTGTGCTGACAGGACTCCCTTTGATCATCACCACCCAGATCTCTTGAGACTTCTCAGGTGCCACCATGGTGGACAGGTTCATGGCCCCTAAAGTCCTTCTCAGCTTCCACAATTAGATTCTAAACCATGTACCTTGTTCTCGAGTTATTCTTCAATTTTTGTTTTCCCAAAATCCTTCAGGGCATCCTCTAGCATATCCAAGATGGAGAAGCTTGCCCCACTCCTCAGACCCATTCTTCACAAGGAGCATTTTCTGAGGGTCTAGACCCTCAACCTTGCACCAGTCCATCTACTTCTTGAAACAACATATTTCCTTTCACAGAATTTTGTTTTAGGGAGTGTGTCAATGACAGAAGCCTCTGAAAAGCACCTAAGTGCATCTTGGTGTTCAAAAGGAGATACCAGCTGTGACTCCAACATGTGACCTTCCCCGCCCCAGGTCTGGATTCACATCCCAGTCTGGTGGCTGTATAGGACCCAGCTGGTTGAGGGGTTGGAATAGTTCTTTCTCATGTGGTATGGGGATTCATGAAAGAGCAAAATAAGAAACAGTGCAGTGCCTCCACCCAGGGAGATTAAGCTGACCAGATGTTGTATGCAATATCACCCTCTAGGATGCAGTACTTAACCACCTCCCTAAATAGGACTGGACCACTCCCTGGGGACCAATAAGAGAGTTGTTACCTTCACCAAAAGGCAATTCAGTCAGGTTGCACAAAATGGGCACACACACACAAGGTAGAATTCAACAAATTAACAGTGCTTTTATTGTGTAACATAGCCTGGAAACTGGAAATAAAGGTGGGGGAGGGGTTAAACAGTTGTAAGACATCTTCAGTATTCTCACCTGGTAATGTTACCCCCTAGGAGCAACTGTACTATGGATCATTACCACCAACTCAGATGCCACGCAATCACTGATGGTACCCACCCAAACAAGGGACGGGATAGGATGACTTACTCTTCATAATATACTTCTTAGCTGGTACCAGTACTAAAACCATAATCTCAAGTGTGAAATAGCAACCAATGAATCTGAGTACCCAGGCATTACACTAAGTTCTGGTAGCTAGGTTGTCTGGGTTCTTTCAGTGGTGCACTTGTTGAAACAATTAGCAAACTTGCATTTTAAATGCCTCAGCAGGCCATGGTGTGCTAGCATAGCAAAAGAGAACTGGAGATCCCAAATGAGACATGCTTGAAAACCAACTCTATAATCCTAACATGGTTACTGTAATCCAAATGAAAAAAAGCGCAAAGACCCCAGCCAGCAATGCCAGCAATCACAGGACCCACAGATGCAGTATCTCAGTCAAGGCAGGAACCAACACACAGCAGAAGGTCGAGTAGCAATCAGGATTAGGCCCCAGTGGCCTGGAGATGAAGCACTTCAGACTCGCTCTAGATGCTATCCAGCAGCAAAGCCCTTCTGGTTCAACTCTCACAGCACAGCCGTCCTGGCTCAACACTCACAGTGTAGCCCTTCTGGCTCAACTCTTACAGCATACACAGGAGCGAAATGCAGTGGCTTCACAGTTCGCAAGGAGCTGAGACCCCAGGAGCACCCCTCCGCCATGGTCCAACCTTCTTCCTGAACAACAGTACCCATATACTCAGGATACACACCCCATGACTCCTGTTCCCCAAGTCACTCCACTAAATAACAGCTAGGAGGCCCTCTACCTGGCTCTTCAGCAGCTTGATGGAGATGCAGGTCTCTGTCTCCAGTTTCTCAGTTCTGCAGTTTTTTCATGCTTGAGTCTTTCAGGTTTCCTCATAGTCACTTTGTCTAAGCACAGACTCTCAATGGCTTTCTCAGACAATGCCATTCTGGCACACTTTCACAGCTTTCACTTTGCAGGTGTTCTCCCTGGTGCTGTCTCTCCACAATACGAGCCCAGGATAAGGCTCACAGGAAAGTGGAACAGTGAACCCCCGGAGAGGGTGCACCAGATATAGGCCTGGCTAGGCCTCCAGCTTGCAAACAGCAGCAGCATGTTCCAGTCACCTCAGTGCCTAACTCTGACTTCCCCGAGCACCTCATGAGCCCAGAAACTTCTTTCTCAGCTGCAGTGTTTGATTTGTCAGGCTGGGCTGTCCATCAGTCCTTCTTCCCTGCTCTGGTCTCTCATTTGCCGTCCTGAGCCTGCCACTACCTTAAGGCAGATCCTGTGTCATGCTTACCCAACAATCCATTTCTGCTGTTGGCAGGGCTTTCCAGCCCTCTGATTGGCTGGCCAGGGGGATTATGAGTCATCAACATGCTGCAGCCTTGCTCTGTAGGACCCTTGTGATCCACACATCTTTATTTTGTTGATTTATTTGGCCCCATTAAGTATACTTGCCCCAGAAGTTTTGTTTTAGCCCTTCTGGGCTATCGCCCAGTGGGTTGGGTGGGGTTGTAAGTGTGCCAACATTTAGGGCATTGGCAGGGGCAAAAGCAGGGGTGCTGGAGTGGAGCCTCTTTGCAGCTGTGCTCCTGCTCAGAAGAGGTGGCACTCTTGTGACATGGTGCAGAGGCACCAAAGATGTGACACATGGAGTTGGTGGCTCCCAGTCCCCTCTGCCAGGAATGTGGGACCAGAGCAAAAGAGTGCTGCCACCACAGAAAAGAATGCAAGAGGTGCCACAGTCCTCTCTTCAGCATGTCTCTCTCTCTCTCTCTTTTCTCTCTCTCTGTTTGTGTTGGCACCCTTTGCAAACTGTGTGATAGGCCTTTCGGCACCATGCATTCCTGCTTAAAGTTAAACCAGCATAATTTTCTGTGGTGATTTGCATATACAGCCCATGATGCTTTGCATTATGGGGGTATGTGTGATTCTGTATTTATCTCTCCCTCAATGCTACACACACTGTTGAACAAGACAGCTGCACAGCAGCATTAGCAGCAACATGGAGGGTGGCTGCAAACAGTCCAGGTAAGCCTCTCTGAGAAGGAGGTTACAATTATGTACGTACCCCACTGGTGTGGGAGCAATTTCTGTAAACTAAAATTGCAAAACTGAAAGAAAAGGTGCAGGGCGCTGAGACTCATAAGGCATCCCACATCTCAGAGGAAGCAGCTCGAACCATTCAGCTAACTGGAAGTCCCATTAGCTTGGCTGTTGGAGTGAACTCTAGTACTTCACATATTGCAATTTCAAGTTCTACCCCCAAATGCTAGCACTTACCATTGTCTGATTATTGATACTGCATATGCAACAGCTCTTACATTTGCACTGGTACTGGGGTAACCATGGGGGAGTGGTGGGTACCCCATACTTCCAGTGGGTAGTATTGTGGGGTTTCAGTTGTCCCAGCTTGGAACTGTTTAATGTCTCAGAATGTGCTCCTAACTCTAAAGAGTTGAAGGTTCATTTTGATTCCGTACTTTATTTGGGATTTTGCTAGAATTAAAGTGAGGAGCAAATATAAATGCTCCCAAAACAGACACACTGCCCTGATTTGTTCAGCCTTTGTAGGGCTGGTTGAAAATTGACTCTCACAATTTTGTGGGTAATGAACTATCATTATGTGCCTTTACAATTGCAGGACTTAACTAAGCATTTGTGGGACCAGTGGATATTTGACAGAGTAGTGGAAGAGGTGTCCTAGGGCTATACTGAAGCACTTTGTGGTCTAAAGAGTTTCAAGTTGCTGAATAGCATATGTGAAGAAGTATGAGAAAACATGCTGTTATGTATACAAAGCCAGATGTACTACAGAAGTTATTTACCATCGGCCATCTTCTCCCAGCGCTTGTGCCCTCGCAGGGTCACCAGGATTCCCCAATCCCTGCTGTGGACAGGATCTAGTTGTGGCTGATGTGCCCAGCTGGTTGGGTGGGGGGCCTGCAGGCACTCAGTGGCATCCTGCCACTGGCTTTTCCTCCTTACTAACCCCTGTGAGGCGTGGCGTGCAATTACATCATGACACATGCCACGTGCTCCCCCATGATATGCATCAACATCTGCCCTATTCCCCCAGACATGCTGGCACGGACTGTCTTCTCCACAGCTTCTGCCAGGAGGCAGACAAGCACCGGGCTCTGCCCACCTCCTCCCCCAGAGGAGAAGGAGACCAGTCCTACAAATGCTAAATCCTCCTACCATGGATAGCCCTCCATCATCCATCATTCGCTTCCGAAGCCGGGTTGTCAGCATCACAAGTAGTAGTGCTACTGCAGTGCTGGCCAAATGGCCTTATAATGGCTGTTCAATACAATTTTATGTTGAACTGGTTCTATACATACTGTTCACACTGTACACAAAAAGGAAAAGAAAAATTATGTCAGCAAAATCATTCGGATACGAATACATTACAGTGTAGTCAAAGTCCTTAAAGAGGTAACAACTGGCGGAGCAAGTATTATTTTAAATCCAGACAAAAATACAAAGGTATTTTAACCTAATACAGTAAGAGGCTATAAAACAAGACATACTATCTACCAGCAAGAAATAAACAAAAGTAAACCTATCTGTTGACACTGTCCACCTAAAAATGGCAGAGAATAAATCAATGATAGTTTGCTATTTAAATATAGAGGTAAATGTCTCCTGGAACCGGCCACATTCCCAAACTACTCACTAATAGTGTTATTATAGTTAACACAAGTTCTGGTCAGAACCACCACGGCTGCATAATGAAGTTAGTGAAGTTGTGTGAAATTGTTAAGGAGGTATGGAGAAACAACACAATGATTTGTAATTAGTAAGATTTGTTTTAGTTTCTGTTCTAAGGAAGGCATACACATCATTAGGAAAATATTTGGAGGTGTATATTTTAATGGAAGGAATAAGAAGCTTACAAAAGAACCCCAGAGCAAATGCCACCGATGTATGCATTATCCCAGATGATATTGACCAGACAGCCAAATTTTCAAGAAAACATAATTGCACATATCCCAATAATGCAAAGCATCAAGGGAAACATATGCAAATCCCCATGATGGTACAGAAGGTGGCAATACATGAAAAAGTAATGGCTGGCATATGTTCAGCCTTGGGATTATTTACACAGTTTTTTTATTTTTTATTTTTTATTTTTTTTAAGAGAAACATGGTTTTTGTCCATGAGGTGATGTAAGTTATATTTAAGCAATGTGTTGATGTCAGGAAGTCAGGTGTAATGATGATGGACTGTTAGAGAAAATGTGATATTAACTTTCTGAGTGGGTCACTTTTGATAAGGGCAAATTAGTTATGCTTGTGATAATGGGAATATTAGGAAAGTATGAGGTCTACGCAGAAGTGGAATACAAATATGCACAGTTTCATAAGTATGTGCTCAGAGTGCAGGCAAATGTGATATGCAGGTTAGTTTTAGAAATAGGTAAAAATAGTGATACATACAAGTAATAGAAAGATAGATAATTACATAGACATATAGACAGAGAGAGAGAGAGACAGATAGACAGGCAGACCATATACAGACATATAGCGATTTAGCCAGCTTAAACAGAGTTTGACTGATTTTTAAATCTGTTTTAAAGCAAAATAAATTACAAAACTCATTTTTAAAATGAAAAAGTCCAGTACTCGTGTATTTTTTTGAAAGCTGGGCCTGAGAATCATTGGAATTTTTAAAGTCCATTTCTCAGTAAGAAATGTGATTTTTTTTTGGCATGAACATAACTTTAATAGTCATCTTAAACATTCAAGATGCTTGATCTGGTGCCCTTTAGCCGAAAGCTGGGGACACGCCCTGAAGCTCAGCAGTGGCAAATGCAGGAGTAACATTAGGAGGAGCTTTGTCTTCCATAGAGTGGTGAGCCTGTGGGGAAAAAAGTCTACCAGCACAGTCAGTGGTTATAAAGACAGTACATGCCTTTAAGGTAAATCTTGACAACTTCCTGATGTTCAAGGTATTTTGTGTGGAAGAATGCATTTGGAATCCTTACCAATTGGGTCATGTTTGCATGGAATGTTTGCTTTCATCCCTGCTTTTAAAGCGGGGGGGGGGGAGACATGATTGACCCAGTGTTCCTTCTGACCCTAAATTACAATATTACTTTGGTGCTATGTAATATATACCAATTGAATTTTCAAGGGGTTTTGTCTTGGGTGTCATATTGTAATTGTTACACATGTAGCACATATATTGAACCTTACTGTGTCTGACAAAGTCCTGAAACCTGCTTGGTCCAGCCCCAGAAAATTGTCATTCGACTTGTCATTGCCCCTGGCCCCAAGAGGAGTTTAGGGGGAAGGGAAGAGATGGCCTGGGTGTTTTTGCTGTCCCAAAATCTTTTTCATCACTGGCAAGGCTTGTTCTGCTTCAGGCAGCAGTGGGAGTGGAGAAAAGGAGTGTATCAATGCTAGTACTAGTGACTCCAGTACCACCAGGGATTGTGCTGCTCCATTCTTTTATGGGAGTAGTAGGAGGGCTTTAGGGTTTGGACTTCCACTGATCCACATACAGCCACCACTGCTGTTGTCCTCACAACCACTACTTAGACTGCCACAATGCAAGCCACTGTGATCATGGCCATTGCTATGACTGCAGCCACTGTGACCACCACTGTTGCCACTACTACAGCCACTGTGCCCACCGCTACCAGTTCTGTGACTGTAGCCACTGTCACCACCACAGTGATTCTCAAGACTGCTGTCACAACTTCGACAACAGGAGGTCAGTCGCCACTTCCAATATTGCAGCCAATCTCACAAAACACTGCCATGACTGTACAGTAGCCACTGTCATCACTGCCACAACAGCAGAGGTTTTCATGACTATAACAACTGCAGTCACAGTCACCACTGCCATAACTGCAGCCACTGTCACAAATTGCCATAACTGCAGCCACTGTCACCACTGCCATGACTGCAGCCACTGTCACTCTTATCATTTATTTGTATTTATTTATTTAAAGTTGTTGACCAGGAGAGGCACACTGAGCAATGGCTCGTTTCCAGGTGTGACCCGATTGCAGCCACTGTCACCACCACCACAATTGTAACCACTGTCACTACTGCCATGACTGCAGCCACTGTCACCTCTGCTATGACTGCTGCCATTGTCCCACTACCATGACTGCAGCCACTGTGACCACTGCTGTTACCACAACTATAACCACTGTGCCATGACTACCAGTGCCACAACAGTAGCCACTGTCAGCACTGCAGTCATTGTCACACTGACATGCTTGCAGTCATTCCCATGACACAGTACAGTTCACATTTAATATATTGTGCAGCTAGTTAGTAACCTTTGCTCATGATGTGATTACAGCGAGTTGCCAACTAGTTTTTTTTTCCCCCATATTGTATGATATTTTTTACCTCCATGCTGGGGGCTTTGTACCTATGGTTTCCCCCTTCCAGCCAGCCCTCACAGTCCCCTGCCCCGGCTGCAGTCACAGCTCAACCACCCTCATCCCTAGCCCTCACAGGCCGCTTCACAGAGGGTACCCCCCCCCCACTGCGGAGACTTGGAGGCCAGGCTCAGGTGGAGCTGTCTTGGGTGCATCCATGGTGGTGTCATTAGGGCTGTCTTTCATGCGCACAGGGGGATTGTAGAGTCATGAGTCCCCCACTCAGTGTGAGCATGTAATGATGTCAGGGAAGCTGCAGCGCATGCTACTGCACACTGCATATCCAACGTCACCTCGGCACACCACTCTTGACCCTGAACATACACCATCCCTTCACCACCATCAGGAGACAGTGCCTCAGTGGTTATCCCCACCACCCTCCCCAGAGGAGGACAGCAGTCCATAGGATGCTCGATCCTCCTCCTCCTCCTCCTGGCTGACCTTCTGACTCCCGAGGCTGCTCCTGACACCTGGTCATTGGCGTGGCTAGAGGTAAGGCTCCAGCACCTCAGCCCTCTACACCACTGGGCCAGCTCAAGTTGCCAACCAGTTGGATTACATTTTAACCCTCTGCTGCAGAATATGACTTTCAACTAAAAGCATATTCAGACAGTTCATCCAGAGCTTAGCAGAAATCAGCTATATCAGATTAAGATATTTCCTTTGCAGAGTACTAACAGCTCCATTGCTAACAGGCTGTGTACTGGTTACATTATAAGTTTAATGTGAATTCTACTGTAGTGTGCAAACACTGCAATGACTGCAACAACTGCAGTCACTGTCATCACTTCAGTGACTATAGTCAGTTTCACCACCACTACCACTGCCATGACTGCAACCATGGAGACCACTACTACTGCAGTGATTCAAGGCAGTGAGACCATGCCCGCTGTGACCATTGTGGTGGCCATGACTACTGCTCCTGTTACTGTAACCACCTCATTGTGATCACTAACACAGTGCTTATGGTACCTTACATCTGAATCCCATGAGCTGGTGGTCTCACCAGGGGTACCACAGACCCCTGCATGCATTCATGGAAGGGATGTGTATCCCTTCTGCACAGGATCACCTGGCCGGTTATGCAGCTAGGTGTGCAGCCAGTCCAGGGACATGTGGGGGGGTGCTTGCACTCTGCGTAATTCATAGAGGTGTGCAGTGCTGAGCAAAGGATATAGCAGTAGGAACCCTACTGTATCTTTTGTATTCCCCCTCAGTTTACACCCTTTGGCTGCAGCCGGAAGAGGAATCCCCCCACAGTGCTGCCTCAGCCCTCTGGGCTGACTGGGAGAGCTAGGGGCAGCCATATGGGCATTTGCCTGTCTTTTAAAAAAAAACAGACATCCCGTGCCATCTCAGAATCTCCCACTTCACATGGAGCAGGGTATCCACTATAGGACCAGGTCAGACACACAAATTGATAACCGCTTGTGACTTTGAATGGGCCTCCGCACAGCAGACATGGATGGCACTGCATGGTGGCAGGTATTATTGCATGCTACACCCCACACACACCTGTTCATGGGTGCGGAGTAACACAGGCCAGGTACGCACCTCTCACATGTACCCAGCTCACATTAGTGCATAGCCCCTGATGTAAGTCTCTACTTCTCAGATGTTAGTGATGAGGAGGAAAACTCATCTGGTTCTATATATCACCCTGAGACACAAAAGTTACCATCTGAACTGACACTGAGTCCTCTGCAGAAAGTGACACCATCCTCATTGAGTTTGAGGATAAGGTAAAATATGCAGTCTACATTCATGAAGAATTGGAAAGTTGATCAACCAAAATGAAGAAAGGTAAAATCTAGGCAGATGGAAGAAGGCCAGTCACCACCCCCCCCAAAGAAAACCACAGTATTTATTATTATACAGTGCAAGCAGTTTTTCCATTTTTCTGGGTTCCTCAAAAGTCACCTCCATGCCTTGCCCTGCAGCCTACTCCCCTCCCCATCAGAGCCTTCCCAAGTAGCCCTCCAGATCAGGAGATCCAGATGCATTGTCTAAATACCGCATATATCTTGGACTTTCTCCCAGTGCCTCTGTGAAGATCCATGCTTTTCTCTATATCATCTGGTCAATCTGGAGCTCTACCTGCAACATCCCTATTCACCATTAGGGCTTACATGCCAAAGTCTTCATGTTGGTTATCAATGCTGATCACTGGCTAGTCACAAGTGGACTCTAAAACAGTGGGTAGACTCAGCCTTTTCCTCTTGAGTTGGAGTCTAATGCCTCTGCATCATCTTTAATCTCTGACATCTAGAGCACTGAGCTCCAAGGTCGGGACTGAACCTAGTTTGCCCACATAAGTACTAGATATCACAGCACACTTGCACTGCACCATCATGTTGGCTGATACCTCATTAAGAAAACACCAGTGCTATATATTGAAGGTCTGAAGAATATTATAGGTACTTTTAAATGTTACTGTAAAAAAAGAATAGAGTCAAAAAAGACAAGTCACCATGCTCCTCCACAGACACCATTTGTATCACTTCATACAGAATTATTTCCCACCAGGTGTAGGCTTTTAAGTCAAGACTGAATAAAGCCCATGTATGCCTTGTAAATTACATTACTGCAGGTATATCTAAACATTCTATTGCCCTGGGAAATAGCAAATACAGTCACCCTATCAATACACTTCTAGTACAATACTCAAGGCCTAATAAACAGGTTGCTGTTGAGCTGTATCCCTCAGGCGGTTAGTTATATCTTTCCTTCCTATGAGTGCTCCTTGAGTTAACCTTTGTCAGATTTCACACTTTATTGACTGGCAACAGAAACAATAAATGAGGTTTCCTGGAAAGCCCATAGGGAATGTTCTGTTGTGTTTTTGTTTTAGGTATAAAACAACTGTCCAAGACTAGTCATCAGGGAATTGAAGGTCAGTTTGGTTATTTAACATAGAATAATCATACCATAAAGGGCACGCATAGTCAAACGAAAAAAGGCACAAATACCGCTGCAACCCACTCAGCTTCAGTTGTGTGAAAGAGACTAAATTACTGCATGTTCAAAACCACTGCAAGCTAAAAGCTGGGACTGAGATTCATATACAGTATTCTGATGTTAATTTGTGCTTTTTTATATATATATTATACATCACAAGGTAAGGTAAAATTAGCCTGCTCAATGGAGCCCAGAGGTACAGAACATGAGGGTGTTCTTTAAAGTTAAAGCAGTGTGCAATGAAAAATGTTTTTCTGAAAAAAAAAATAGCTTCAGCAGCAACTATTAAAAATATCAGGATACCTCTCAAATATACATTTCTAGGTACCTCCTATGCAGAGCACTATGAGTTTTTTTTTCATTCTCTGTATCCTAACCTTGTCTGGTCTACAGTGTTATTTCTAAGCCAAATGTGGCACCCATCTTTTTTTATTGAGAAAAAATGAATTAAAACATTTATAAAATACTCATATTTTGGTGGAACTAGAACATTTTACCACCAAATAAATCTGGAAGATGCCTGGAATCTTTTATAGTGAAAAAAGGTAGGGTCAGATTTTTGCCCAGTATCCTTGCACTGCTGCTTTAAGGGAAGAAATGTTCAAAATGAACATGAGGAAACATTGTTTACTCAGAAGGCAATAGGGACTTTGAGAAGGTTAGCTGAAAATGTGTTGTATGTGTGCACATAGCATGTATTATTTTAAGTCCAGATTTCAGACTTGATACATTCTGAGGGAGAACAATGTGTCATGTTACTACATTAGGCTAACAGAAAGATGAACCTGATGGTCCATAATCTTATTGCACTTGTGTGCATTGCCAAATAAAAATAACTTTTCACTTCTACTACAAATTTATTGTAAGGTGACAGGATGTTTTTACAGGACTTAAAATATGTGTTAAGAGCTAAACTATTCACACTTGAATCCTTGCCATTATCACCCTGTCTATCTCTACCACCCAGAACCTGCTGCTTCCCACCACGCTCATCCCTTTCTGGCCCTATTACCCTCCTTACCTCCTTCACTTAATGATGCCTTCTTTGGCTGACCTGCCCTACCCACAAACTTCATGCCAAGTATCTTGTACACCTTGAAACGTACTTGCCTTTTGGACTCCTAGTGGACTGTATACTGCTCTCAGTGATTTTGCCTCAATATTTATACTATGCCTTCTTACACAACGTGTAGTCTAAATGATGTACCTCCTTCCTATTGTAATTCAAAATGATGTAATTCCCTCCTACTGTAATTTCTGCCCTGCCCTAGTTTTAACTTTTTGTCTGGATTTGTCTTCGTCACCCTCTGATGAGGAACCTTTGCAAAGAGCTCTCAGCTCAAAGTACTTGTAATTCTGAATCAATAAATAAATAAATTAAATTATCCCTTTCTGCAACATGAACTGAGATATAAAAATCTATTGCCCCCCCCATGAACACTCTGCCAATATATTACATAACTTAGCCACTAGTTTCTTAGCTCCCCACTACTATTATTGTAGGTGAACAAACTGGAGGTATCTTCAGTAGAATAAAGCAACTTGACTCTTCAAAAAAAAAACAGGAATTTGGATTTATATAGTGCTTTTCACATATGTGATGCTCCAAGAAGCATTAAAAATACATACAGGGCTGGATATTCAAACTGCGCCATTCTGTGGCGCAAGCCCTTGCGCTGCACAAAACAGTTGCGCAGGGGTGTGGCCGGGGCGATATTCAACGGCGTTGCGCTATTGAGCAACTCCTTTGAATATCGCCCCCTGGCCACAGCCACTGTGCATGGCGCAGTGGAACTTGTGCCACCGCAAGTGGTCAGAGTGGAGCATTCGGATGCGGTGGCGCAAGTTCCATTGTGCCATGTGCAAATTTCCGATATTCAAAAGGTGACATGCAAATGGGGCCATAATTCATGCAAGGTGCACGGAGGGCCATTTGCATCTAATTACAGACCCATTTGCATGCCATTAGCATGCAGGTGCGCCGATCCCCGACGACTTGCGCCTAGTGCCCTGCCAGGCAGCAGCTGTCGGGGACCGACGCCCCCTGCAGCCCGATGGCGGTCATGATGTGAAAGAACCCCCACTGGCCCGATCGCGAGGCATAATGTAAAGAACTCCCTCCAGCCTGATCGTGGGCAAACAGAACTGAACCCCCACACTAGCCCGATCGTGGGCAGAGCGGAGTTCAACCCCCAAAGACCAATGTCCCTGGTGGTCCAGTGGACTGCAAAGCCCGATCGCGGGCATAAGAGTCAACCCCTACCCAAGGTCAATTTCCCTGGTGATCTAGTGGCCCCACCCCACTCACCCACGGAGCCCCACCACCCCGCTCCTCCCCCGTCAGCCGGCGGGCGGCAGCACCCCACCCGCCTGCCGCCCCGCTGCCCGCTGACTGACTATTCAGTAGGGCTGCACACCCATTGGTTCAGAGCAAGAGCCAATGGGCATGCAGCCCATACCGTACAAGTCAGTCCAGATATGTGACTAATCGGTCCAGTCGGGGTTGGGGTTGTTCATTTATGTTATGCCCGCGATCGGGCCAGTCGGGGAGGGGAGGATCTTCACGCGATCGGGCTAGTGGGGTGTTCTGCCCGTGATCGGGCTATGGAGGGTTACTATTATGCCCACGATCGGGCTGCAGGGGCACAGAGAAAGTGAGGCCACCCACAGGTGGCAGCTGCTGTGTTGCACCCTGCAATGCGGCAGCTCACCTGTGGGTGGCCCTCAACTTAATCCTTTTTTGGGGGGCTCAAAGTTGTGCAGGCACAGGTTGGGGGTTGCACCTGCACAACTGGGGGAAGGGATGGGGCCAGAACTTGCATTAGTTAAGCATGATCTGAACCAATAGAGTTTTTTTTACCACTGCTGGAGGGAGGTTTCTCTCCTGGATGGTAAGGGGGTGGTGGTTTATCTTTGTTGGGGGTACCCTCTTGAGCTGTTTTTTTGTTGTTGTTGTTTCTTGTTGGTTGTGGGATGTTATTCATCTTCTGGGGGGGAGGTAGGGTTGGGGTTACCCCGTTACACTGTTTTGGTTGGTATGTATTTTTGTATGCTTGGATGGTGAATTACACCACAATTGTTCTTTGTAATATTTTTCTGTAATGGTTATTGATGTTACTTATTCTATGTGGAACATTAAAGTTGTCCAATCTATCAGTAAGCATTATCAGGTTCTTAAACATCTTAAAAAGCTGCCTGCTGCTATATCTTTTTTGCAGGAAACGCACATGAGAGGTGACCAATCTGCTCTCCTTCAGAGGGAAGGAGCTGGTCATGCCTTTGGTGCAGGAGATGATACCAGTAAGAAAGGAGTGACCCTCTTAATAGCTCATTGAGTCCCACTCCATTTTCACAGGAAATTGCTGACCAGTCTGGGTGCTTATTAGGGCCTTGTTAGGTCAGGTGGAAGTTCTTTTGGGCTTGGTTTATGGTCCTGTTGTGATGATCCATGTTTCTTCTCCAGTCTAGCATGTCTTCTTTCTTCATGGACTAACCTCTCCCTTATACTAGCTGTAGATTGGAGCATGGTCTTTGCCAATGAACTGGATAGGCTGGATTGCAGATGATAGGGGCTGTCACCTTCACAATGGGCACTCGGGGAGATTATCGACACCTTGGGACTTGTGGATCCCTGGTGACTTTTGCATGCCAAGCAAAGAGATATTACATTTTATTTGCCACCACATAATACCTTTTCCAGACTTGATTATTTTCTGGTGGGGGGCGGATCTTATCCAGGATATCCATAGTTGTGACCATATTCCCAAGGTCCCTTCTGACCAACACCCAGTTGTTTTCTAGCTTAGGCACTCTCAAGATGTGGGCTACAGACAAAGTATGGAGACTGAATAATCAGTTGCTTAAATCCCAGGTGACCCTTGGTACTATTAAGAAATTCATTACTGATTTTCTTATTATTAATTCTCCATCTATGTCTTAGTGGGACTTGCTCTGGGAGGCCTTGAAAAGTAGTCTCTGTGGGGAACTTGTCCACTTATCATTTAAGAGGAAGAAACTTAAAGAACAGGAGGCCACATCTCTCCTCACACAGATCAGAACTATTGAGAAAAAAACCCTCTCTCCTGATGCCCAGGAGTCCACCTAGATTATCCTCAATAAACCTCAAGTTAAATATAGCAAACGTCTACATGAAAAGGCAAAATATGCAATTTGCCTAACTACAGTTAGGTATTTTGATCAAGGGGAAAAGGTGGGAAAGTTATTGGCTCTCCATTTACTTCAACATGAGATGGACAGCACTACTTATTGTATCTGCACAGACCAGGACTAGGTTTGAAGACACCTTCAAGATACAGTGGCCCAATTTCAGAGTTACTACTACCAGACCTTACATACCCTAGATTGTCCTGACCCTTCTGCTCAAACCTTGAAGCAATTTTTCAGGGACATTTCCCTTCCACAGTTAGATGCAGCCCAACATTCTTTTCTCCAGTCTTCTAATACCTAATTAGAAGTGGAAATGGCTGTAGACTCTCTTGCTTCAAATAAAGCCCCTGGCCCTGATGGCTACACACTCAGCTTTTACAAAAAGCTGAAACAGCTTGTAGCTCCTGTTCACTTAGATCTTTATGATTATATTTATAAGTATGGTATGTCAGATGCTACTTTAACAGAAGCGCTACTAACAGTTTTGCTCAGAACCAGTAAACATCCCACTAGAGTAGGTAGCTCTACAGACTTATTTATTTAATTAACTTGGATTATAAAATTCTTCTGAAGATTTTGGCACTTCAGCTTTCTATCACTGCAGAAGGAAAGGATTGTGGAATATTTTGAATCCAGTGGGTTACAAGACCAAAGGCAGTATGTTTTCACAGGGGGAGATCATGCCAAATGAATCTTATAGATTTCTTTGATTGGCTGACCAAGGAACTAGATCAGGGTGGAGCGGTGGATGTGGCCTACCTAGATTTCAGTAATGTGTACAACACTATTCCACAAAGGAGACTAGTAAGCAAACTGGGTAGCTTAGGAGTGGGTCCAAAGGTGGTAAACTGGATAAAAATTGGTAGGGGATAGATGACAGAGGGTGGTGGTAAATGGAGTTCACTCCAAGGAAGGATGGTAACCAACAGGGTGCCTCAGGGATCAGTGCTGGGACATGTCCTCTTTAATGTCTTTATAAGTGACATTGCAGAGGAGCTAGAAGGGAAGGTCTGCCTCTTTGTGGATGACACCAAAATCTGCAATTGGGTGGACACTCTAGGGGGTGGAAAGGAGGAGCAGAGACCTGGGAATACTAGAGGTGTGGTCAAGGGTATGGCAGCTGGGTTTTAATGTGAAAAAGTGCAAAATAATGTACTTAGGGCACAGAAACCCATGTGAGGAATACAAAATGGTGAAGTGGTACTGATGACAACCAAGCAGGAAACAGACCAGATGACCTAAAGGTGGCCAGGCAGTGTGACAAGGCAGCACAGGAGGGACAGTGGGATGCTGGGGTGCATAGGGAAGGGTATCACCAGCAAAAAGAGGGAGGTGGTGTGGCTTCTGTATAAATTGCTGGTAAGACCACATCTAGAATACTGTGTTGAGTTCTAGAGACCACATCTCTGGAAGGACATAGACAGAGTGGAGGCAGTCCAGAGTAGGGCAACTAAAAAGGTGCAGGGTCTGCATCAAAAGCCCTATGAGGAGAGACTAAAGGACTTTAATATGTACACCGTGGAACAGAGGATGGAGAGGGGAGCTATGTTAGAGACCTTTAAATACCTCACAGGGGTAAATAAGATATGGAAGAGGAGTATTTTTTCAGAAGAAAAGGTGCTCAAGAACAAGGGGACATGCTGTGAAGCGGGGGGGTAGATTCAGAGGGATGTGAGGAATAACTTCTTCACAGAAGAGTGGTTGATTCCTGGAACAGCCTTCCAGCAGAGGTGGTGGGGGCAAAAACAGTGGTGGGGTTCAAGAATGCATGGGATAAGCCCAAAGGAATCATAGTGGAAAGGAAGGAGAGAGAGGGAGGGAGAAAAAGCATAGATTAGGCACGATCTGATGAAATAGTGTAGGTAGGGATAAATGGGCAGACTGGATGGACCAAGTGGTCTTTATCAGCTGTCAAATTCTTTGTTTCTTTTTCTATGTTTAAGGATACCATGAGGGTATATTTTCAGCAGCTGGGTGGCAGAAGTGAGGGATCTATTTTATTAAAATCAGTGGGCTGAGTACAAACAACATGTGCTCTCTGGAAGGGGCATGGTGCTTGTCAGACAAGTTGCATCCATGTTGATTATATCAAGTTAGCTTTGTTTGTGTTAGGGCGCTGGCATATGGGTATTGTGATGTTGACCAGCCATAAAAAATCTCAACTGTGTAATTGTACAGGCAATAATACCCAACAAGGTGGGCGGTATTATCTACACTTGCCTGCCTAGAGGGGCAATGAAGCCCAGCGACTCAGGCAGAGGGCCTTATAGCCTCAGGAAGGGTAGGTATAGACCTTTCTGCCTACCCTGCAGAGTATTATTGTGCTTCAAAACTTTTTTGTTTAGGAAGTAAAAATAAATAAATAAAAAGTTTAATGAAATAAAATAAACAGTTTAAATCATTAAAAAAGTTTTGAAGTAAAGTAGTCCTCCTACTGGTACATTGCCAGTAGAAGGTGCTGTGCTGAGAAACTGATGTTTCTGAGACTGTCTTGTCCCCCGCTATCCCCATGTAATGGTATGGCTAAGGGATAATTTTTTTGTTTATGAGTCCATTTGGAGGGCCTCTTCTGGATACAAGAATGTCACCTCACATGTTCTTAGGACCAGAGGACTGTGAACTGGAAGTGAGCAGTTCTGTGGTCCTAAGGACATAAGAGGTAACACTATGGACACACAAAATAATTACAGATCACTTACTGTATTAAATAACATCAATCTTTTTTATGTTTGCTTGCACGCATGTGCAATCCTTTTATGTTTGCTTGCACGCATGTGCAAGAAACATAGTGCCATCATCCGAGTTTTCAGAGGTGTGGCACCCTGTCTTCCAATGCAGTCAGTGTGTTTGCAGGTGCGGCCACAGTTCGCCAATAAATGCTGCAGCTGTCTATGACAGCAGTTGAAAATGCAGTGCCGTACAGTTGAAAGGAAGAGCTGCGCTTCAGTGAGCAGCGATAAGATATCGCATGCTCATGCACTCCACACACACACACACACACACACACGCATATTGCGTGCTCATGCATCCCCCCCCATGCAAACACTGTATGGCCGACAGGGGTGCCCAATCCCCTGTCGGCTCTGCTGTGCTCTCCCCCCCAATAGAGTTCCATTCTGTATTGCCAACAGGGGTGCCCAATCCCCCCCTCGACTCCACTGTTTACCCTTCCCCTAAAGACTGCCGGGTGCCACGCTGGGGGCCACCCCAGTGCGGCAATAGTCTGTATGGCCGATGGGGGTGCCCAGCCCAATCCCCCGTCAGCTCTGCTGCCCCCCAAACAGCCTTCCAGCTGCCATGCTGGGAGCCCACCCCAGCGTGGCACAAGTCCCGCATCGTCCTCCTGAAAAGAAAAGCACTTGAAAAGAAAAAACCTTCCCTCACTAACTGTCCTGACCCCCATCCCCACACCCATGCCCACCCTCTGCACACCAAGCCTCCCCACCCCCCCCCCCACCTCACCGCATACTTACCTCCGGAGTCTGGAGCGACAATCTTTTGTGGATCAGGAACACGTCTGCACTCTTCAAAGACGACTGCGAACTGAGGAAATGCCGGTAAGCTGTATAATGGAATAAATATTTTTTTCAACTTTGATGCATAGTTCTGGCATTTTGGGGAATTTTTCACCAAATTTTAAACATGGGGTTTTTGGGACCCCTCCTCATGAATTCTGTCACTGTCATTTTGTGAATTGAGCCAGAAAGGTGATTTCACGGTCACTGCATGGGACCATCTTTTGGGACCAATTTATGAAATGACAGTGTCACAGTTCATAAGGTAGGCCCCCAAAAACCCTATGTTGAAAATTTGGTGAATAAATTCCCAAAAATGACTGTTTTACGAGCATGCATTGTGCTGTTCCTACTCACGCTCGTAAGTTCATGAATTTTCAATATTTTCACACCAGATTTTCAACATTGCCATTTTACCACACCTCCTTATGAGCAGTATAGCTGTCATTTTTCACATCTCACCCAAAACGTGTTTCCGTGCATGTAGCGCACAGTGGCGCACTCAGTGTGCGAAATCAATGTTCGGGACAGATTAAGAAAATCACAGTGACACTGTTCATGAGCAGAGGTGTTAAAATGGCTATGTTAAAAATTTGGTGAAAAAAGTCAATAAAATGACTGTGTTACGAGCGACCATGTAGTTTCCACACACCCTCGTAAGTTCATGAATTTCTAATATTTTCAGTCCCGATTTTCACCCTAGCATTTTTCCACACTTCCTTATGAACAGTACACCTGTCATTTTTCACACCATGGCCAAAATGTGTTTTTGCACTTCCAGCGCAGAAATGCATGGTCGCTGTGGGAAATCAATGTTTGGGACAGATTAAGAAAATCACAGTGACACTGTTCATGAGCGGAGGTTCCAAAATCCCTGTGTTGACAATCTGCTGTAAAAATTCCCCAGACTAATTGCATTACGGGTGTGTGTTGCACATTTCCTATGCACACTTTTGACTTCACCAGTTTTTTTTATATTTTCACTGCAGATTTTCAACATTGCCATTTTTCACCTCCCCATGAACAGTACAGCTGTCATTTTTCACATCCTGTTCGAAATGTGTTTTCGCACCTGTGGTGCCAAATGGCATAGTCGCTGTGCAAAATCTGCTTTTGGCTAACAAACTGATATTGCCACTATTCATAAGGTGAGGGTCACAAAAAACCCATGCTGAAAATTTGGAGTGAGAATGCCAATGAACGCCTGAGGCGTTAGGGTTTCCGACCATAACGACCCACCCTGTACAGACTGACAGGCATCAGGGGTGTGACTTGGGATTCTCACCTGTAATGCTCATACCATTCCAAACCCTGCAGCCAGTGATAGGCATCAAGGTGTGCCTTGGACTCTTCAGCCCCAAAGTTCACCCCATTCTCCTATACAGCACCCATCTCACCGTATTTCCTGATGGAATGGGGTGAGCATAAGGGCCAAAGACCCCAAGGCACACCGTGACACTTGTCGGTGTCTGCAGGGTAGGGTGTGGTGAAATGGCATGGCCGTTATGCCTGACGACCCAAAGGCACACCCCAATGCCTGTCAGTCTCTGCAAGGTGCTGGTGGGGTTGGCTTCAGTACAATACTTCACTGCCACTGCATAATAGGAATGGCAGTACAATACTTCACTGCCATTCCTATTATGCAGTTCTCTTAACTCCTACACTACCAATGCCAATGCCAGCAAGCAAACATTCGGCATTGACAAATGCTTGTTTTTATTTAAAATGCCGATGGCAGGAGTGGTCAGTTAGAATCCTGTTACAGTGGCACAGCTCTTAAAGTACTCTTACAGTAATAAGAGTACCTCACGCACAACTAAAGGGAGGGCTGTGACTGGTCAGGAATGCTACCATCATGTATAATTGTTTTACCAGAACCAGCTGTGCAATTAAGGAACTGACTGACACTGAATGTTCCAGTTGGGAGGGTAAAGTAATCGTGATTGGGCCAGATAGCTAAGGTGAGAGCACTGGCGACAGGAGCATGTTCATTTTTTTTTTTACTGTTTATGACTTCAGGAGAGAGCAGGAGAAGTGAGCAAAGGGCCAGTGGGGGAAACAAAGTGCAAACATTCCAGAGCAGGACACCTCGAGCAGCGAACGTCAGGCAGGCTAGGACACAATCAGTTGCCAGCATCATTTTGTTTTGAGCAGCAGTGACAACACTGTTGAAATTGTATTCTGAAAATATAGCGCTCACAAGGTAAGTGACAGTGCTGGAAGAAGCACTATAACACGTTCAGAATTAATAAAGATAAAAAGTGGTAGTGTGAAAAGAAAGACACTAATACCACAGTTGTGAGGCTGTGGGGTGGGGGTTCACTTGCTAGCTCACTCGCTAAACAAGATTTAAAAAAATGGTCGCTCATTCAAATGTGAGCATTTCATTTTAGCTCAGCAATTTTCTTTTTTTTTTTTTTTATTGGTAAAAAGCAGGCAGGTTCAGGGAATAGTTATTTACTGGTCTGTGTTGCCTGATACTAACCTGGGTAGAGGGTGCTCTCGACCAAACAGAGAGCAGAGCTTCTGTAATTAATTTTCTAAAAGAAAATAATTACCCCCATGTGATATGTTTCAGGCAAAATAGGCTAAAAAGGTTATGCAGTTTTTTAGATCCACTGCATACTGTAAGTAATGTTTGCTATGATGTCCTTTTTAGCTACTTCTGCATCTTACTTGATATGTCTGCATCTCATCTTGGCACCATATCTTGCTTTATATTTCTGTTACCATGGTGAGTAATTGCACATATCATTAAGTCATGTAGTGATGACATCACTAAATACATCTGCTTCTGGGTTCTGCTGAAGAAAGCCAGGACCACCAACCTGTTCATGCATCTACGCTGTGTGCAGATACTTTGTTACTATACCTTGATTTGAACTGGATTTGTCATCTCCTGAGGTAAAGACACGTTCATAAGCTTTACAAACAGAGCAGTCTTTCACGCTTTTCTGCCTGCTAAAATATTTTATAATGATCTGAGTAGCCACTATAAATACGATTCAAAATGAACAGAGTACATGGAAACAGTGTTGGTTTTCTAAATATGATTTCTACCTAATTCCCAGCTGATAATCCCTTTCTCTGTTACTGAAAGATAAGGACAAGCAGTATAATGTGCACGATTTATAACAGCAGTTCCCACAGCAGAAATCTACAGCAACATACATATACAGAGACGTAGCTCGATAGATAGATATATAGATAGATAGATAGACAGACAGACAGAGGTACAGCGCAACCTACTTATACTGAATATTATTACAGTGGATACCCCTTTATAATGGACAGATCTGCCTTGCCAAACGCTGTGCATGTAATGTTAAAAATCCCATTTAAAAAATATGCTGAAACCCCTGCATAGTCAGTGGCAGATCCAACATTAATAAAGATCCTACAGCAGCAGGACCCTTCTTTGATCTTTGCATGCAATAGAACCAATCCAACATAATGTAGTATATTACTTTATTTTTTGTAATTAGATTTTTATTGTGCACATACAAAATATTAACAACCATGCATACAGAAGACAAGAAAACCTTATATAAAAAATAAACAATGAGTGCATTTGATACACAAAGCTGAAAAACATTAAAATGATAAATAGTCAAGACATGGAATATTCTTATGGTCCATAATATTATATCCTTGTTAATGGAAATGTAAAGATGAAAATGCTAGGCTTTTTGCAGAGTCACAAGGCTGCATCGCGCTAAATGAATTGCTGCCTGGCAGGAGATGTACCAACTGGCGTCTACTAGTACAGTACAGTTACATTATATCTCAGTTTGGAAACAAAAGTTGGGGTCTGAGTCTAATGTATATAACACCCAGTGTCTCCAGATTTAAAACAGGCAAATGATTAAGATAGTGATAAGTATGTTTTTCTAAATAATAAAGAGAATCGATGAAGGCTTCCCATTGTTGAACTGAAGGGAGCTGTGTCCTGAGCCATAATTTGGTGATTTCATTTTTAGCACCTGTGATTAAAATTAATGAAAGCTTAAATTGTCTACCAATGACTACTGCCAGGTTAGATGGGATATTAAGAAGTACCAACATTGGGGACAGAAGTTGGGGAACATCCAATATTGTATCTATAATACTGGCTATCCCTTGCCAAAAGTTTCCCAAGAGAGGATAGGACCAAAAGATATGAACCTGGTCTGCCTTTGTCTCCCCACAGGCATGCCACCAAGCTCCTGCCTTCTCTCTTAAAAATTTCATTTGGACTGCTGGGGTTTTAAGAAATCTCATATGACATTTCCAGGCAAATTCCTTCAAATAAGGAGCCATGTAGCATTTATAAACTGGGAGAAGGTATTGTTCCCATTGATGTGGGTCACAAAGAACCGGTAAATCCATATTCCCTGGTTAAGAAGCCGTAGACTCCTTAGAAAGATCTCTAAGTATGGCACACAACTGACCAATTAAATGTTCTCCCGTGGCTCCTTGCTGATAAAGCTGAAACTGCTGAAACAATGCTGGGTGTGGTTCTGGAAGTTGTCTATGGTCAGAGGGTAATGTATTGATATAAACCCGAACCTGTAAATAGTGATTAAAGTCAAAGGCTGGGAGGGAGTATTCAACACTTAATTCAGAAAAGGAATGCGCTCCCTTGATATCAAGAAACCGATGAATGTATACCAGCCCCTGCTTAGCCCATTGTTTCAAAAAAGGGTCCCTGGCATTTTAAAGGGTTCGCTTGGGTCCACATTAAGGTTCCCATAAAGTGGCTATATTCGCCTAGCTGAGCCCTGTATATTCTATACCATGTTCGAAGGGAAATAGCTGTGTATGTAAAAAATTTAGAGAAGGGAAGGTATTGCAGTGGGGAGGAATAACGAATGTTGCCTATATCATAAAGGTCATTAAGAGTGAATTCTATGTCTTTTCAATTTGCTTGATGCCCTGCTGTCATCCCTAGGCAAATCAGCCTGAGCTGTCATGCCATGGCATAAAGACACAAATTAGGAAAATTAAGTCCTTCTTTAACAGTGGATAGTTGAAGTAAAGAAAGACTAATTCTAGAGCACTTCTCCGCCACAGAAAATGAGAAAATAGCCTGTTCCACTCCTGAAAATAGGTACAATCTGGAATAAGTGGAAGGGTTTCTATGTAAAACAAGACGCAAGGTAAAACATTTTGGCAGATAACTTCTACCCTATTTAAAAAGGAAAAACCAAAAGTGGACCCGCAGTCTGTCTGCTGCCACAACTGTAATTACAGGCTCATAAATAATTAAGAACCTGTAAGTGATCTGGATTTCTGGTTAAAGTGACCCCTAAATATCTCAATGAATTCCTGTTCCACTGTATGCAAAACTGATCTTTAATGTCTTGGGGTGTGATATTATTAAAAGCTAAGTCCTTTGTTTTATGGACATTGAGTTGAAAACCCACCACCATTTCAAAGCAAGCTAGAATCTACCAAACTGCTAAAGGGAATCTGTGGGATTGGTGACCGCAAGTAATATATACTTTGCAAATAAAATAATTATATAGTCCTTACCTTCCAGAGGAATTCTTTGTCTAAGTGGGGAGTAGCAAAGGGAAGAGGCAAGAGATTCTGGCCCGGATATTCAAAGGGGTTGCACCTGGTGCAACGGAGTTGTGCTGGCACAACCCCGCATTGCACCCCAGTGGGATATTGAGAAGGCTGCCTGGCGCAGTGCAAATCCTGATGTGCCGGGGCGCAATGATAATGTATGCAGCGCAGATGCAGGGGGCGTACCATGCATATGTGGCACATCCTGATATTCAGCCCGGGATGTGTGGCTCATATGCCAGTGCAGCCCTGCACTGCGCTGCATAGGGGGGGCTCAAAGTTGAGCCAGTGCAGAGTAGGAGCAAATCCCAGCCACCCACCAGTGGGCTGCTGTATTGCAGAGTGCAACACAGCAGCCCAGCCATGGGTGGCCACCCGCCTGCAACACCGCCCGCAAGCATTCACAACCCTGGTGGTCTAGTGGAATCCCCCGCCTGTAGCTGCGATCATGCAGTATATGTTTCTAAAGATATCCCTGGTAGTCGAGTGGCCCCCCCAGTCCCTCATGCCCTGATGTGTATGAAACATGACCATCCCTGGTGTCTAGTGGTCCCCCCTCCCACCCGAGTCCCCAATTCCCTGATAAATGACAATATGACCTACCTGGTGGTCTAGTGGAACCCCTCCAACCCATTGCCATGATCGTGGTAAACTCCCATATTGAAACGCCCTGGTGATCTAGTGGCACCCCACCACCCACCCACACAGAACCCCTTGCCCACCCCGCTCCTCCCCTGTCATGGTGGGTGGCTTCATCCCAACCACACACCACCCGGCCACCCGCGAATGACAGGTACAGTATGGGCTGTAAGCCCATTAGTCCCCAGTGTGGACCAATGGTTGCAGTGCTACTGGGCTCAGACAGTCCCAAATATGTGAACGGAGCCATACACAGATATGGGACTGTCTAGTACAGTACGCCCTGAAAACCCATTGGTCCACACTGGGGACCAATGGGCTTATAGCCCATACTGTACCTGTCATTCAGCAGGCAGCCAGGCAGTGTGCGGGTGGGATGCAGCCACCCGCCAATGATGGGGGAGCGGGGTGGGCAAGGGGTTCTGTGTGGGTGGGAGGGTGCCACTGGATCACCAGGGCATTTCAATATGGGAGTGTACCGTGATCACAGCAATCTGCAGGGGGGTTCCACTAGACCACCAGGGAGGTCATATTGTCATTTATCAGGGAATCGAGGACTTGGGTGGGGGGACCACTAGACCACCAGGGCTGTCATGTTTCATACTCATTGGGGAATCGGGGACTAGGGGGTCACTAGACTACCAGGGCTATCTTTAGAAACATATACTGTGCAATTGCAGCTACAGGGTGGGGGATGCCCCAGGATCCCCACAGCACACATCATGCTGTGCAGGGCACCAGGCACAAGTCACCGGCCTGCCATGTGCAAGGCATGCAAATGGGGCCATAATGACATGCAAATGGCCCCATTTGCACCCTGTTTATATTATGGCCTCTTTGCATGCCCTCTGCTGAATATCGTGGGTGATGCACCTAGAGCAACTGCACTTGCTCTGGCACATCCCCATGCTCCCTATCTGTGGCTTGCACCGGTGCAGTGCCACTGCGCCATGCGCAGCTTGTGCGCTGACCATGCCATATTTAAAGGTGCTGCGCCCCGTTGAATATCACCTGGACCTGGCCCCAGTGCATCACAGTTGCGCTGCACCCAGGCTTGCGCCACTGCCTGGCACAGTCTGAATATCCCGGCCTCTATAAATAAGGCAAATAAGGCTGGAGACAAAGGGCAACCCTGTGTGGTGCCTCTTCCTAGAATGAAAGGCACTGAAATAGATCTGTGTAATGTAATATATTTCCAGCACAACAAAAATTTATGGCCCACAACCAATAGTTATCATATTCAGTATAAGATAATAGAAACAGAAGTTTTCTGCCTGCTTGCTGGCAGCCCATCCCCTTTTAGTCTGTCCCCAGTCATTATTGCTGCAGAACTCTATTTAAAATCGTGGATCCAACACTGTGTACAGTGGACACTGCAAGCTCCTCTGTACCCCTGTTACATGCTGTGAACTGCCTGTCAATCATCATCACCAGATTAATCAGCTGGTTTGTCTGACACTATCAAGTCAGCACTCACCTCACCTGATACCTGACTGCTTACTAGGTTGCTTTTCCAAGTAACCTCCCCCTCTCCCTGCCAGAGGAAAGGATATGTTCTGATTTTAACTTGAGTGTGTGAGCTGTAGTAAAGGAGATTTATATTTTAAGATCTTAGGATTTAGTGGACACCCCTTATAATGGACAAAACTTGCCTACACCAATGTGTCTGTTATAAGAGGGTTCCACTGTAGGTAGGTAAGTAAGTAGGTAGATAGATAGATAGATAGATAGATAGATAGATAGATAGATAGATAGATAGATAGATAGATAGGTAGGTAAATAGAGTGGTCCCTTGATTATCCACCCACTTTGGTGCAAGAAACAACTGGTGGATAATCAAGGGTGGCAGATAATCTAGATCTTGTAAAAACACTGGTTATTTTTGTTAAAATGTTTGCTGTTCCTAATTATTTATTATTTATTTTATTTAAATTTTGGTGACCGGGTAGGCCCACTGAGACTGAAACAGTCCCTTTTTCAGGGGCGATTTGCAGATAAACTATCTTTACAATAGCATTTTAAAAAGTGAAATCTAAACCTATATCATGCAGTGGTCTGTGATGCACATTAGTTTTTCTTTGGCTGTAGTGGTTTTTCCTTTGTGGGTAGAGGCATTGGTGGCAGAATGGTCTGAAAAGTGGTAGGGCCGAGAATGTAAGGGGTAGATACCCCCCAACTGAGTGGGTTCACCCACAGCCTCATTTTTGTGTTGCTTGCACACATGTGCGAGAAATACATTGCATCACCATCCTTCTCAAGTGGGTTGTGGAGGCGTGGCAGTGTTGTGCCAAATGGCAGCAGTCCATTCTGGGGCTGGATACTGCCTTGGCGAATGGAGGAGCATGCTGTCGATGACTGCAATTAATGAGTATGCCACTGTGCTCAAAGAAACTCGGCTGCTGCAATCAGGGAGCACCCCGTCACTAAGCAATCAGCTGTTTTTGCTGTGGGGCATCCCTGGCTGCAGCAGACAATTACACAGCCGCATTGTGTGGTATTCCTATGGTGATGGCTTCTCCATCGGCCTCTCACAGTCCCCACGAAGCTGACGGAAAGCCGCCACCCGCTGTTCAGTGTGTCTTCTTGGTGAAACATTTCAATAAATAAAAGAAAAGCTGATGGGGGGTGCCCAATCCTCCTGTTAGCATGCACCCTACCTGGTTCATTTGCCGATGGGGTAGCCCAATTATCTTCGGGATGATGCACCCCCTCCCATTTGTTCTGTGCTGAGGGGGTGCCCAATCCCCCTCGGCTAATGCACCCCCCCAAGCATAAGGACAGTGTATGGCTGACAGGGGTGCCCAATCCCTGTTGGCTCCAGCCCCCCCAAAAAGAAATACCCAGATGTGCCGGCATGCTGGGAGCCCACCCCAGCATGCAAAATAGCGTCCCACATCATCTATATATTTTTAAAACCTGTAAAAACAGAAAACAGTCCCTCGTGGTCTTGTGTGCACCCTTCCCCCAACCCGCATCCACCCACTGTACACCCACCTCCCCACACACACCCTCACCCCATACTTACCTCCGGAGCCCAGTGCGATGATCTTCGGTGGAACGGGAACACGTCTGCACTCTTCAAAGCCAACCGTGAACTGAAGAAATACCAGTAAGCCATATAATGGTATAAATAGTTTTTTTCAACTTAGGTGGATATCTCAGCCATTTTGGGGAATTATTTCACCAAATTCTCAACCTGGGGTTCTTGGGACCCCACCTCATGAACCCAGTCACTGTCATTTTGTTATTCAGTCCCAAAAGGTGATTTCGTGGTCACTACATGGAACCACCTTTCGGGACCGAGTAACAAAACAACAGTGTAATAGTTCATGAGGTAGGCCACCAAAAACCCTATGTTGAAAATCTGGTGAAAAAATTATCAAAAATGACCGTTTTACAAGCGTGCATTGCGCAGTTCCTGCGCCCGCTCGTAACTCCGAGAATTATTTATATTTTCGCTCCAGATTGACCTATAAGATCCTACACGGACAGGGACCAGGTTACTTGCAAGACCTACTTTGTCCTTATCCCCCCACCCATTTTGTTCCACCGATGAGGGATTGCTAGAGGTTCCCAGGGTCCATCTTCAAGCATCAGGTGCTAGGGCTTTTTCTTTTATAGCCCTGACCCTGTGGAACTCTCTACCTCGTTGGATTAGAGAGTGCCTGTCCGCCAAAACCTTTAAGTCCTCATTAAAAACTTACTTATTTGATTTAGCTTTTGGGGACAATATTTAGTTTTATTATTGCTGCCTTTTTATCTTATATATTTTAGACTGTATTTGTGGTTTTATATTGTATTGTATATGTACTTTGATTTTTAGAAAAGCACTTTGTAAATAAAATTTGATTTGATTTGATTTTCAGCATTACCATTTGACCACACCTCCTTATGAACAGTGCAGCTATCATTTTTCACATTTCACCCAAAATGCGTTTTCGCACATGTAGCGCACAATGGCGTGGTCGGTGTGCAGAATCAATGAGAAAATCACAGTGACATTGTTCATGAGCAGCTGTCTTAAAATGCCTATGTTGAAAATTTGGTGACAAAAGCCATAAAATGACTGTGTTATGAGCGTGCATTGTGCAGTTTCCACACACCCTCGTAACTTCACGAATTTGTAATATTTTCACTCCAGACTTTCAACATTGGCATTTTTCCACACCTCCTTATGAACAGTACAGCTGTCATTTTTCACATCCTGGCCAAAATGTGTTTTCGCACTTCCAGCGCAGAATAGTGCAGTAGCTGTGGGAAATCAATGGTCAGGACAGATTAAGAAAATCACAGTGACACTGTTCATGAGCTTAGGTCTCAAAATGCCCATGTTGAAAGTCTGGTGTAAAAAATCCCCACAATAATTACATTATGGGTGTGTGCTGTGCAGGTGATGGAAAGCCACTGCCTGCCATTCTGTGTGCCTTCCTGGTGAAATATTTCAATAAATAAATAAATAAAATAATCTGTGTTCAGGACAGATTAAGAAAATTACAGTGACTGTTCATGAGCAGAGGTCCCAAAATGTTTATGTTGAAAATCTGGTGTAAAAAATCCCCAAAATAATTACAGATGTGCGTTGAGCAGTTTCTACGCACACTCATGACTTCACCAGTTTTTTTATATTTTTACTCGAGATTTTTAACATTACCATTTTTTTACACCTCCTCATGAACAGTACAGCTGTCATTTTTCACATCCTGTTCGAAATGTGTTTTCGCACCTGTGGCACCAAATGGCGCAGTTGCTGTACAAAATCACCTTTCGGCTAATAAACTGATAGTGTCACTGTTCATGCGGTGGGGTCACAAAAAGCCCATGTTGAAAACTTGGAGTAAAAATACCAAGAAATGCCCAGGGCATTAGGATTTCCGACCAGAACGCCCTACCATGTAAGGACTGACAAACGTCAGGGGTGTAACTTGGGACTGTCAACAGTAATGCTCACGCCATTCCACCCCCACCATGCAGCCAGTGACAGGCATCGAGGTGCACCTTGGACTCTTTGGTCCCAGAGTTCACACCTTGACACTTGTCATTGTCTGGAGGGTAGGGTGAGGTGAAATGTTGTGACCGTTATGGGAGACGACCCAAAGGCACACCCCTATGCCTGTCCATCTCTGCAGGGTGGGGGTGGAGTTGACATCAGCTCAATACTTCACTGTCATTCCTATACTGCATCTGTCTAACTCCTGCACTTCCACTGCTAATGCCAGCAAGCAACCATTCAGCATTGACAAATGCTTGTGTTCATTTGCAAGGCAAGCAAACATACTGGTATTGGTCTGAACTGTGAGGTGGCTTCGGGGGCAGGGGGCCTTCTCCTCCTCCACCTAACAAAGCTTCAGAATAGTGAATCTATTCCCTACTTACATCCACTGTCTGCCTTTCTCTTCCTTTTTACGTTGCATGTGCAAGAAATGTTTTGCTGCAGAGAGCGACATTGCAGAGGTGTGTCACTGACTAGCCCAATGCAGGTCAAGCTGCACTGGGCTCATCCTTGACAGACCAATTATCATGCAAGCTAAGTATGACAATGGTTTACAGTTTATGGGTGGAAACTTTGTGTACCTGAAACAAATGAAGTGCTCCAATGAGAGAACAAGTCTTCCGTTTCATATACATAAAGCCATCCCCCCTTCCCTCCATCACTCCGTTTTCCTTGCTGTCTCTCCCTCCCTCCCTCCTCCCCTGCACACACCTTTTGTCTCGTGTGTTCCCCATACCTCATTTCTCCCTTGTTGTCCCTCTGACCCTCCTGTCTCCTCATGTTTTGCATTTCTTCGTGCCAGGCTCCAGTGACCGTGCTAACGTGACTGGCTAAGCTGTGCTGCTATCAGCCTCACAAATTACCAGAGGAACCAGAAAAGCTTTAGCTTAAACGATGCACCACAAAGCTGCTTAGTGCTCTGTGGGACAAGCGCTGATGTAAGAGCTGAAACCTGATATGCTCCGAGAGCCTGAGTGGATGGCCAACTCAGACTGTGCATGCATTATGTGAACAGCAGAATACTCTGGTAGCGCTCCAAATATTCCCGCTGCTCTAAGAATACCCTTTTTTTCTTAAAGCAAATCCGTACAATTCTTCTTTTTAATGGCTTTGATTGACTGTGCAGCAGCACCGGACAGTGTGATAATACAGACCTCCATGCAACCAGAGCACAGTTAACAACTTCTGTGTACACACTCAGCCATCCTGCGGACCACCGGGCACCGAGCCCATGGTGAAATCAGTACCGTCCTGCACAATTTGTAGCTTCTGAGGCCCCAGTCCATGCTGTGTGCAGTCAGATTTCATTTTCAGATTGCAGTCCAGCGGCACAGACAGATTATGTCCCCAAGCTGGTGAAGTGCAATGGGGACAAGCCGGGTGAAGTGATCCCACTGTGCAGTCTGATGCAGAGAGAGAGCGATCGGGACAGAGACAATGTCAGGCAATGGTACGGCAATCTCGTGTCTGTGTGACAAATTGTGGCTAGGGGACACAAACACCACACAGTGCAAGACAGTGAGACGAGCATGGCAGATGAGTAGCCTGTGAGCTCGGAGACAGAGCATTTGTGTGTGTTCTGCCTGCCACTACCCTGTTCAGTTTGCAGATAATCAGCAGTCTGAGTAGGCAAGAAGGTAGTTAAGAGTGACAGTGGCCATTCAGTCTGGCGTGTAAGCTAGAGAGAGAGACACACAGACAGTGGGAGACAGTAGGTACCAAAGTTGCGGCAATGTGCTGCGTCTATCTCTGTCTGTCTGTCTATGTCTCTGTCCGCAGAAACAGTGGAAGCAATGTTCAGCAGTATAGAGCTATCTGACAGGCTGCAATACAGGAGAGCAGAGGAGAGAGCGAGCGTGACAGTGGCCACCCAGAGTTTCCTTTCCTGGCACCCCCCACAACTGTGGCTGCCCCACTGCCCATTCCCCACCCTCAGTGCACAGACAGTAGAGAGAGTGAGAGACAGCATCATCACTCTTCCACACCTGCACCATGGCTGAAATGTCCTGTGAGACAGCAAGAGAGAAAACATTGGGATGTTGCTGTCTGTGGCCTCCCCCATGCTCCGCAGTACAGAAGAGTGCTACAGTTTGTGTGCAGGAGAGACCTGTATATTTGCTCTGTCTGTCTGTCTGTCTGTCTGTCTCTTTCTCTCTCTCAGTGTCTTTTTCTTTGGGAACCTCTGTGCTGCTTTCCCACCTCCCATACAATAAGTTCTTTATGTCCCATTCTGCCAAACCCAAGCTCCCATCCCAGTGAGAGTGAGAGAGTGCAACTGAGTTTTTTCCCTGATGTTCAAGAATGGAGCTCAGTGCTTAGACAGAGATAGCAACATAGAGAAAGTGAGACAGGGAGAGTAACAGTGAGAGAGAAACAGAGAGAGACAGAGACACTGGGGGAGCAGCACTGAAGAGACAATGTTTGCAGTGTCCTCTCTCTGTGTGTCTGCTGATAGTAATGTGTTAGGGAGGACATAGTGGGGAACAGCACATGCAAGCAGCATATGCTTGTGTGTGTCTCTCTCTGTCGGTCTGTAATTCATAACAGAAAGAGACACAGACATAAAAACATAGAAATTGTCAGCAGATAAGAACTGCCTGGCCCATCTAGTCTGCCCGTAAACCCTTGTACTAGATTACTGCTTCTGACCCACTTGCTGCTGTACTTCTATGGTTCCCCTATGCCTGTCCCAAGAATGATTGAATCCATCCATAGTGCTCACTCCCACCACCTCTTGAGGCAGATCATTCCACATGTCCACCACCCTCTCTGTGAAAAACTTCCTCGCATTTCCTCTTAACCTCCCACCTTCCAATTTCATGTTATGCTCCTCATTCTTGTGCTCCTCCTGTATTGGAAAATGTCTCCCCCCTGTACCTTGTTTATACTCTTGAGGTACTTGAATGTTTCTATCATATCCTCTCTTTCCCTCCTCTCTTCCAGTAAGTACATATTGAGGTCCCTTAATTTCTCCTCATAAGTCTTGAGTTCCAAGCTTTGTACCATCTTATTCACCCTTCTCTGGACCATCTCCAGGCTGTTAATATCCTTACGAAGGTGTGACCTCCAGAACTGCACACAGTACTCCATGTGAGGCCTGACCATAGTTTTCTATAATGGCATCACTACCTCCCTCCTTTTGCTGGGGATACCCCTGCCTATGCACCCCAGCATGTCACTGGCCCTCCCAGCTGCCTTAGCACTTTGACATTTTCAGGTCATCTGAAATAAGAACCCCCAGTCCCTTTCCTTCTTTGTGACTGTCAGCAATCCCCCCCCCCCATCCTTTAGCTATCCCCAGGGTTTCTGTGGCCCAGGTGCATAATTTTGCACTTTTTTGAATTAAACTTCAGTTGCCAGTCCTCAGACCATTTTCCAAGCTTCCCCAGGTCCCTCCTCATTTTCTCCACCCCCTCTGGGGTATCCACTTTGTTACAGATCTTGGTGTCATCTGCAAACAGGCAGACCTTTCCCTTCAGACCTTCTGCAATGTTACTAATCAAGACATTGAACAGAACTGGCCCCAAGACCAATCCCTGCGGCGCCCTACTGGTCACCCCCTCTCCCCAGACTGCACCCCATTTACCACCACTCTCTGCCTCCTGTCTGTTAGCCAGTTTCTAACTCAGTTTACCACCCTTTCCCCCCATGCCCAGCCTACTCAACTAGTTTATTAGCCTTCTATGTGGGACGGTGTCAAAGGCTTTGCTGAAATCAAGGTAAGCGTTGTCCACTGCCCCACCCTGATTTACTTCCCTTGTCACCCAGTCAAAGAAATCAACCAGCCTTGTTTGACATGACCTCCCCACTGTGAATCCATGTTGCCTATGGTCCTGGGCTGTGATGGCTTCTAGATGCCCCACTATCCTTTCTTTAAGCAATGTCTCCATGATCTTCTCCACTGCTGAGGTGAGGCTGACCGGCCTATAGTTCCCCGCCTCCTCCCTGCTGCCAGATTCGTGTAGAGAGACCACATGTGCCCTCCTCCAATTCTGTGGTACCACCCCTGTGTTGAATGACTCAGTGAACATGGCTACCAGAGGTACGGCTATCTCCCTTCACAGTTCTCTTAATATCCTTGGGTGTATGCCATCTGGTCCCATCGCTTTGTCCACCTTCAATTTAGTGAGCTCCTGCGGGACTCTTTTGCCTGTGAATGGACTATTCTTCACCTCTTCACCCACTTGGCAACTGCTGTGGCCCTTGCCCCTCCCCCTCTTCTGTGAATACTGAACAGAAAGACACAGTGGATGTCTTGTATTTATTTATTTATTTTATTTATTTGTGAAATCAGTTTACAACCTTTGAGCCAGAGGCTCGTTTCCAAAGGTACCTCGTCACATTAAAGACATACATAGAGTTTTAGGTTACATAGCATAGGTTTTGCTAAAAAATAGGCGTTCATCAGAGGCGCCACGTCACACTGAGGTCAGACAAAATACATTTAGGTTACAGGGTACAAGTAATTGAGAACAGGTGTTCACACAGAAGTTGGTATCAAAAATTGAGCAATCTAATAGGCATACAATGAAACAGCTGGCACTGGCCAGGTTAGGTTACATAGGTGCGATGTACCGGGAAGAGGTGGTGGGAGGGTTAGTGGTGAGCCGCCCGGTGGGCGTGTCATGAGAAGTCAAGGTGGAGGCTGCCTTCAGAGACAGGAGCAACTCGAGTGTTGAAGAGTTGGTTTGAAGGGTGGTTTTGAACTTGGAGATGGTGGTGGCATTGGTGATGGGAGCAGGGAGAGAGTTAAACCAGGATGGGGCTCTGTAGCAGACGGACCTCTGGCCACGGCTGGTTCTTGATCTGGGAACCATTAGAGTTGTCTTGTTGGATGACCGTGTTGCAATAGTGGGTGGGATCCAGTGGATGGATGCCGTCAGCCCAGGAGGGGAGAGCCCAAGTAGGGTTTTTTTGTGAGGAGGCAGGTTTGATATCGGAGCCGTTCATCCAGGGTAAGGAGTTAAGCCTCATCATACAGCTGACAGGGGTGTGTGAGCCTGGGGGCACCAGTAATCAATCTGCTGGCTTTATTCAGGGTTCAGTGAATTTTTTTGAGTGCAGTCGTGTCGGCAGCACCATAGACTGGTAGACCATAGTCTACAAGGAACAATCGGAAGACGAACAGAGGCCGGAGCGCATTTGGGAAGGCAGGTTCTATGATGGAAGAGGATGCCAAGCCGTGTGTTAGTGGCAGGATGTTAGGGCATCAATGTGGTTGTGAAACGTGAGGGCTGAGCTCTAAGAGTCGAAGGTAACCCCAAGGTATTTGTAGGAGCAGACTTGTTCCAGTGGCTGTTTGGTGCTAGGAAGGATATAGAGTGGGTGGTTGCTAGCTTTGTTTTGGGGGTGGGAAAAGAGCACAGCTTTGTTTTTTTTAAGACTGATGACTAGTCTACGCTCCTTAAACCAGGCTTCGGCATTATTGAAGACTGCTGTAGGGTGTCCTGAAGGAGGCAGGGATTCGGTGGGTGGCAAAAGGACAGCGTCATCTGCATACAGGAGAATTTTGTCAGGGCATGCACTGGGCAGGGTGTTCAGATAGAGTGAGAAGAAGGGGCCCAGGATGGAGCCTTGGGGACCCAGAGTGAATGGGACGGTATCAGAGAGTATCCCATTGATTTTAACACACTGTGATCGAGCAGCTAGATAGCTTGTGCACCATGCTGGGGGCCAGCCAAGAGACCAGTGTGGCAGAGCTTCAGCAGAAGAGGGTGGGAGACGGTGTCGAAAGCCTTTGAGAGGTCAATGAACACTGCACCAGCTAGGGAGCTGGTATCCAGGGAGGAGTGTAGGAAGTTGGAGAATTCAATTATTGCAGTGCTGGTACTGTGACCAGCACAGAAGCCATGTTGCTCTGGGCATAAGATGTTATGCTTAGCCAGATAATCAGTGATTTGAATGGCCACCACTTTCTCCAGGGCTTTGGGGGAGAGGATGGAGATTGGCCGGTAGTTGTTGGCCGACGACCTGTCGCCCCCTTTATGAATGGGCATGATTATGGCTGTTTTCCAAGCCATGGGAAATTGTCCCAGGCAGAGCGATTGGTTAATTAGGCTGGTGAGTGGGGCAAGGACTTCATCTAGCACCAGCCTGAGGATACTGGGGTCCAGTGAGTCACTGCCGGGACTGTTGCTATTCAAAGCTTTGATTAGGATGGGTCTGGCTTCCCGGGCAGAAATCTTGCGCAGGTGGAAGCTGGGGTGCTGGAGGACAGGGGGAGGTTGGTTGGGGGGAAGGTCAAAGAAATTACTAGGGAGGACTGAACTAAGGTCAGTGAAAGCGGTGTTGAGCCAGTTAGCTATGGTGGCAGGCTCGGTGGTGGTAGTGCCATTGCTAGTGAGCTAGGATGGGGCAGGGGAGCGTAATTTTCCATTTAGTTGTTTAATATTATCCCAGAAAGTCCAGGCCGAGCCGCGGAGAGGTATGGGTGGCCTGGTAATGGTTGGCCTAGGCTTTCCGGATGGCCCAAGAGCACTTATTCGGGCTGCATTGTAAGCCTGCCTATCAGACAGCCGACCCGTTTCAGTGGCAAGGTGCCAGAGGTTATCCCAATTTCTTAGTAATTGTAGAAGGGCAGGGCTAACCCAGGGTGCATTCTGCTTTTGGATCGATTTTGGTGAAGGGTGCAAAGAGATCACAAGCCATGTTGAAGGTGTGTGTAAGAAGGCGAGGCAGTGTCAATGTCGGTTGCACGATGAATGGGGACCAGTTTATCTGGGTGAGGAATAGTTTAAGTTTTTGCAGCCCACCAGGGCGGAGGCGCCTGCGGAGGGTGGTCTGGGCTTTGGGTTTGGGATTGGGGACTGCCCAATGAAATAGGATAGGGGAGTGGTCACTTAGGGAATCTGGTAGGACCTGGATGTTTTGGATTTTTTGGGGTCGGTTGGTGATAATAACATCCAGAAGGGTGCTGGTTCCTCTCTTAGGGTTTATTCTAGTGGGCTGGGTGACGAGTTGTGTCAGGTCTTGGGCGGCAAATGAGTCTCTAATCGTGGAAGAGGAGGTGCTGAGCCAATTTACGTTAAGGTCCCCAACTAGGATTTGTTCCGCCTTATGGTGGAGGGAGGCCAGATAGTCGGTTAAAAATACCAGGGCCGGGTGCTGGTTCTTTGGGGGAACGTAGGCAGTGGTGAGATAGAGAGGGCCCCTAGAGGGGTCCGGGGTGAGTTTGAGGGTAAGAGCCTGGGACCCATTTACAAGGGCAGGGGTGGGGAGCGCGTGCCCAAGTATTGTGTCTCTAGTGTAGATTGCACAGCCTCCCCCTCGTTTGCCTACTCAGTCCTCCCGGTATAAGGTATAGCCTGGGAGGGAGACAAATGAGTCAGGGGTGGATTTGGACAGCCACAACAGTCAGGTTGTAGTGCTGGATGCTTTACCTCTTACAAGATCTGGCAATCCCCGAGTTCAGGCTCTGCTGCTGGGCAGAGTAGTGAATCGAGAGGGGTGCTGCAGGGCCTATAAAGGAAGGGAAACAAAGGAATCACATTAGTATGCAGCGGGCTAGTTCAGGACCCTACTGCGCATGCACCAACTATTGGGACTGTATCCCGATACAGAAGACTACTGCGCATGCGCAAGATGGTGGACACACACGCTTGTGGGGGGGGGGCACATGACAGTTCTTAAGCATGGTACTATCACTTCCAAATACTTAAACAGCACATATAAGCAAGCAACGTTCGTTCGGCATTGACAGATGCTTGTTTTCTCTTCCAAATTTGTAATCTGTGGAGTAACTACCCGCCCCACCAGCTGACAGCAGCTTCCAGTGCCTAGTTTCTTGATGCCCACCTGAAGGCATGGCACTTTCTTTTAATTTCAAAGTTTAACCACTGTGTCTTAATTTAGCATGCCATGAACCCATCCCACCCCATCTATGCTACTCAGGCCTTCACTTTTTACAATTAAGCCACAAAGGGAGTGATTAGAAACTAACACTGCTTACTGCACATGCTACATTTTAAATGGTAAAGGCACAGTCGTCCCTAGTAATAAATTAATATGACTACAAAAACTGATAAGGCCAGGCCCTACTACTTGTGAAAGTAGTATGGCAGTGACCATAATGTCCCCCCACCCCATTCCAGCACATAATGGTTAGAGGTGGGTGAAGTCAGTAAACTTCACATTTCAAAATATTTTATGAAGTCTACTTACTTCACGAAGAGTGACTTTGCTAGTTCTTTGCATAATGATGTACCTACTACCTAGCAATATTGCTGGTGAAGTGCCACTTTGCATAGTTTTCGCTGAGTGAAGTAGTACTTTGCTCTTGAAGAACTACATGAAGTGCAGCTTGTTTGAAAAAACAAGTTTGTAAATTAAAAAGCCCACCACTCACTGTGCCAAACCAACCCACCCTTCCCTCACCAAACAGACATAATTTTATCTCTGTCTCCTGCCATCCTAAGCTGAAACCCTCTCCTCCCCCGCATGACCAAGTTCCTGCCTGCACGTGCCCGACATAATCAAATATCCCTTCCCCCATATGCATGCCAAAAAATAGTCCCCGCTTCCCGCATCTCAACAAGATCACTAAGATGCCTAAAATCCCAACCACCCAACCCACCTCTGGTCCCCTCCTCCCTTCCTACCCCAACACCAGCACCCCTTCAAGAAAATCAATTTTTGTAATGCTCTGAAAAGAAGAAGCCATCTCCCAGTGCAAATATGTCTGCTCTGTTTAATGTAGGTATCAGTAATCACATGAATGAATGGTGAAATCTTTGCTTATAGTAAAACCAGATAGACTGAACTTCATATATAATACCTGGATGGGATTTTTTCCCACTATGAGCCATTGTCATGTATTTCCCTGAATACCTCACCAATGAAAGCCACATAACCACCAAGCAAAGCTGTATACCTCCTAACTGAAGCTATGTATCTCCCAATAACAGCTGTGTACCTCCCAATCTTTTGAGGCCTAGGCAAGACAAGTGTATTTAAATAGCACCCAGTCCAGGTGGTTCAGGGCGCCTTACAAGTATAGCAAAAATTGTTCTGTGAAACATAAATTAGAATTAAAACATAATAAAATGTATGTGGTGGCAATTCAATTTCAGTGTAGGCTAAGGTAAAAGAATAGGTTTTCAGAATTTAAGAGTCCACTGTGGGGCATTACATATCATTGCTAGTAGACTATTCCATACAAGGGATCAGCAATTTCAAAAGCTCTATCCTAGAAAGCTTTAGTCTAGTGTGAGGAATGGACAGTAAGCTCACCTCAGCAGAACAGAGAATGCAGATATAGGTGTATGGAGTCAGGAGATCTTTCAAATACTGTAGCTAGGGCCCATACTGCGGAGGGCCTGGTAAACCAACAAGCCTATTTTGAAGATGAATTTGTGGCCAATGCCTCTTGTGGAGCACCATCAAGACATGCTGGAACTGGGAGGCTCCAGCTACTAGCCAGACTGCCTCATTCTGGACCAATTAAAGGTGACATGTCAAACTGCCCGATAACCATACCTCTCAACCGTACTGGATTTCACGAGATGTCCCGCATTCTGACCACTGCAGTCTGCCTGTACCGCTGCCCCGCATGCTCCAGTTCTTTTCCGCATTCTCCTGTTCATTTCCACCTCGCATGCCAAAACCATGCGGCTGCACCACGTGCAGCACTAATCCCTCTCTCTCTTTGTTTGCACTGCAGCCAGCCAACAGAAACACTTAACTTGATTCCTGGCCCATCTAGTAGAAGATGTTGGGACATTGGGGGGTGGGCACTAGTGGCAGTCTGGCTAGCCCACACACACCCCCAACCCACAAACCAATTAATGTCTCATCTGTGAGTCTGTCTGCCAGGTCCGCCTTCAAGTCCGCTTCCCTGCTATAAAGCAGTCTGGAGTGGGGAACCATAGCTCTGGGGGCATTTGGAGGAGATGAGGATAGCTTAAAGAAGGACCACAGGGAACCAATCAGAATTGCTGCAGTGCCGCATACTATGATGCCAGAACAGTGAGGCAAAGCGAGAAGCCAGAAGGAAGAACACTGCACCGCCAACCTGTTGAGCTCTGAGGGACTACCAGACCAACAGAAGATTGGTATTCTGTTTCAGCTTCTTGCTGTGCCTTTTTGTGCTCTGGGGATTTTTTTTTTATATTTTATATTATCTGGCGATGGTTGGCTGAGCAGTGAATGGAAGGGTTTTGGTTTGGCAGGACAGAGCAGTGAGGAGGTGCCCAGACCTCAATCTGCAGAGGAGGAGGGGGTGCACGCCACATACAGCAGTAAACTGGGGTTGATCTTATTGGTAGGACAGTCAGAGGGGACAGTGTCTGGGAGAGACCCTGGGCACATCGTCTTTTGCTCCGCTCCTAGCACCTGAACTCCAGTCCCATCCTCCCCGGCAGCAGCAGCAGCTAATGGAGAGATTTGTTGGGGGAGGCTGGTGAGCACTGGCCCTGTGCCATGGCTGGGGCTACAGAAGATGAACTCCCTCTGGCTGAAGTGGCTTGTGTCACACACAGAACAGCGTCACTACCATCTGGACTGGACTGAGTATATGTACAGTAGTCACCTTTACTCAGATTATTTTAGCTCTTTTTTAGCTCTGTAAAGTACTGTATAGCTTTGCTTTAGATTAGATTCATAATTTACTCTGACTCCACATTGTACAGACAAGGTTAAATTAATGGAGCAGAAAAGATGAGCAGCTTCACCTCATGCTACACCAATGCAGGTAAGGGATATGGGCAGTACAAGCAGTGAACTTTTTATTTTTGAAAACAGAAAACTGAAATCAGGACAGGGAGTTTTACACACATGCATACAGAGCTGTACTGATGCCGGCAATGGGAGAGACCACAGTTTTGATGGTGTGGCAAACCTTTAAAACATAAAAGCCATTCAGAGAGCAGAAAAGATGGAGTTGCATCTTTCTCTTTCTCTCTCAATTAATTTTCAGGGCTGCACAGATGCTAGTAAGGGAAGATTATGGTTTGATTGAGGGAGCTTCACTGGTATACAGAAACATAGAGGTTGATGGCGAATAAGGACCAGAAGGCCCATTCAGTCTGCCCATTTTTTTTTCTACCTTATAAATGTGCCATCAGTCTTTGCTCTGTCAGTGGCCTATCTATTCATACTCATCTATATTGCTCCCTTATGCCTATCCCATGCCTGAGTGAAGTCCTTCTGGATGGATTCTTTAAAATGTTAACACATTTAGGATTTGCATCACTCTTTTTAATTAAGGACACACACACATTTAGGGTTTGCATTACTCTTTATTTAATAAAGGACACATAGGCACAACACATTTTAATTTTCTCTTTAATTTGCAGTACAAACCACATGCCAAGCATACTAACAATACTTTTACTGTGGTAACATATATTTTAGGTGAAAACGACACAGTGCGTGACTCCGCGTGCTGTGAAAAATCAGGCGTACCACATTTTTGCCATTTGTCACACATTTTGTAGCCCTCTGTCACACATTGGCAAGCTGGGAGGTTGAGAGGTATGACGATAACATTAGATACAGAGCATTGCAATATCCAGTCTGGATATCACAGAAGTATGTACGATCATAATTAGGTCCCCAGGGGCTAGATGAGGCTTGATCTGGATGATGTTATATAAATGAAAAAGTCATTGCAGACTACTGATGACACATGATGTTTATGGGTCAGCTTGCGGTCCACAATGACTCTTAGACTGCACACCCTATCCAGCGCTAGACTGGTGAGGACTTATTGAGGAACCAAATAGACTGGACTTACCATGAGTCTTTTTTTCTACATTAACATCTATATATCCATGTAATTAAAGCTGTATATCTCTGCAATGAAAGCTGCATACTGTGGCAAAAATACATATACTGCACAAAAACAGTAAACACAGAAAATATATATAAAGAAACCAACTATCTGTACAAGCCCATTGAAGCCTAATTAGTAAAGCTAATGGCCAGTTAACACATCAATAAACAAAACTACAAAAAAAAAAAATACAGAACTCTTACACCAAATAACATACCCCACGAATAACCAAAATCACACTTTCAACCAACTCATAAAAACACTCTATCTTAAAGACAAATGCCTATCATCAAAGAAAAAAAAGACAGTTATTCCAACCACACATACCAGAACTCCCCCTCTGTTTCTCTTACCAAACAGCCATGTCTCTAAATGCTGCAGCTGTCTCCTCAGCTGCCGGGCACCTTCAAACTGTTACCAACATGTCCTTTGCTGATGTAGCTGTCTTCTTCAGATGCCTTGCCCTCAACGCTGTTGCCATCAGCTCCAGGTATGCCAATCCCTCCACACTGCAGACAGCTGCTCCTCACCATAGAATCCAGGAACTCTCAGTGTCACATGTTACTCCTGACTGCAGACCCTTTGGGCTCATGCCTTCATTATCTGACTGCCCCCTCTATGGGTATATTTAAATTGTATACCACATTTAACCATCATTTATTCTCTTTCTTTCTCTCAAGATAGACAGACAGACATAATTCATGGATGAGAACTTTCCCCCTAATAAGTCATTATCAAGTAGTTCCTAGCATACCTCATCTATTAAGGCAGTATAACTCTATAATTAAAACTGTATACCATGTGAAAAAATACAGACACAAAAACAGCAAACACAGGATGACACATAAATAAACCACATATTAATTACCAACAATTTAAATAGCGAATACTGGATGGGCGAGCATGCAGAACCAGCCAGTGCTGCCTCAGTGCAGTTCTGTTTACGTCAGACCTTGAGAGCGAAACTCAAGCGGGCTGATATAATCTGAACCCTGAGATGGCAGCACACATCAGTTGGGCTTAAGGTTGCCTATCCAGTATTTTATATAGTGTATAGTTTGTATGTTCTTGTTTTGTTTTTTTTATAAATGAAAGTGGTCTCACTGTACTCCACGGCATCAGTGAACACATAGGCAGTATCAGTTCAGAACTTGAACTGACTGCTGAGCATGCAGCAGTGCAGTGTGAAACACCAGGTGTCGTGATGATTTCCAATCAGCTGGAATGTTGTTGTGCTACAGAAGAGAACAACAACATCCCATGATCTTTGAACTGTGAAACCACAAAATTTAAGCTGAGATGGAAATCCATACAGAACTACTATAAAACAGAGTAATTATAATAAAGCAGACTGGACGTCCATCAAACAGTAACTCCAGGAAATAGATCTTCCAAATAAAATATTACATTTAAATTCTGACAAAGTGTGGTCTTTATTCATGAAAACAATAAAAAATATTGAAGACAAGTTTATTCCAAAGAAAAAAAAGTCAATAACAAAAGGGGAAAGAAACCTATATGGTTTAATAACAAAATACAAAGATTAATTAATTTAAAAAAATGCTATTTGCAGTCATGAAAAAAATGCAAACAACTATAAATGTAAGGAAATATAAATCAGTATTAAAACAATTGAAAGTAACAATAACCAAAGCACGTAGGGATACCAAATTCATGCTTGCCCACTCAAAAGACAACTTAAAGGGCTTCTACTCTTATATAAACACCAAAAGAGGTACATCTAGGGTAATAGGTACATTAATACAGAATGATATAACCTACAGTAAACTGGAAGAAATGGTTTGTGAATTTAACAATTACTTTTGTTTGACTTACACGAAGAGTTCTAATACTCCTTCTACCCATGGTGACAACCTGGGGGGGAATACAGAACAAAACAATCCAAATCTGCAAGCCGGAAATAATCAAGAACAAACTTTGCAAATTAGACTGCAGCAAATCCCAGGGACCAGATGGGATACACTCATGTTTATTAAAGGAATTAGCAGATATATTGGCAATCAATACTAGGAAATAAAACTCTCACAGAAGGAAGTGTTCCAAAGGACTGGAAAAGGACCACTGAAGTCCCTAGCTAAAAAAAAAAAAAAAGAAACAAAAAAATACCCTCTAACTACAGACTAATAAGTCTAACCTCTATCAATAGTAAATTAATAGAAAGAATAATAAAAGATGAGCTATCTAAATGTTTAAAAGACAAAGGACTAATGGATAGGACTCAACATGGCTTTACTGAAAAAAGAAGTTGTAACACAAACCTTCTGACCTTCTATAATACGGTTACAAAAAACATGGATCAGAATGAGCCAGTTGATGTGATACTATTTAACTTCCAGAAGGCTTCTGACACCTTGACACATATGGGGAAAATAGATAAACTTCGAGATCTGGGTATAGATAAAAACCTAACTTTATGGATAGTAGCATGGCTTACTGGCAGGTCTCAAATGGCTACCTATCATCGGGGGGGTGACTAGTGGTGTCCTCCGGGGATCTGTCCTCGGACCACTTCTGTTCAACCTTTTTGCACAAGACTTACAAATAAAGGGTAATACTTTACTTATCAAATTTGCTGATGATCTTAAACTGGGAGGCAAGGTCAGCACAGACGCCGATTGTATAAACATGACAGAAGGATCTTGATCATATTGTTAGATGGGCTGATGACAATAATTTGAGGTTCAGTCATTAAAACAAATGTGTCATTATGAATTGTGGGAAACTAACCCTAAGCAACAGTACAAGATTCACAATAGGAACCTACAAAATGTAGATGAAGTTAGAGACCTGGGGGTTATAATTTCCAGCAATATGAAAAACAGCAGCCAATGCAGGAATGTGACCAGAAGAGTAAATCATTTAACCAGTTGCATAAAAAAGATCTTTCTCTAATAAGTCACAATCAGTGCTGATGCCTCTATATAAAGCATATGTACAACGCACTTTGATTATTGTTCTCAAGTATAGGGAACTGGGCATAATGCAGAATACAGAAATCCTGCAGAAAACACAACATCGATATACCAAACAGATATTTAACATTAAACATACCACATATAAACAAAGACTGGAAAAAACTTAAATTATGGCCCCTTAATCTAAGTGCATTCCTTCCAAGAGCAACCAGACTCTGGAATAGACTCCACCAAGCCATAATAAACCAATCAACCTTTAGAGGGTTTAAAATGAAACTTGATGCTTACCTAAATGCTGGAGAGCCCTAGTGTTGTATCCACTAAGTGGGGATAGCGCAGATGGGTAAAACCTTCTGCTGACCTAACACTACAGTATGACCTACAGTATGAACAAGAGCCAATTATACATGCTAACCTAATTAACATATCTAATGATCATTTAACACATCGGTTAACAAATCTACCAAACCAACTATACAATTCCAAAGCCAAATAACATAGCCTACGAACAGCCAAAAACAAACATACTGCACCTCGGATAAACATCCCATCTTCAGTTCAAACAAAATCCCTATCATCAAAAAAGAAGTTACTGGAGCCTCACACAGTGAAACAGTTCTTCCATGCCTCTCACCAAATGGCTATGTCTCTTAATGCTCCAGCTCTCTCCTCAGATGCCAGGCATTTAGTTCTCTTGCCAATATGTTCCAATATGCTGCACCAGACTGCAAACCATTTCTGGACAGAATGGCACCACCAATACACTAAAGGATTGACCACTGCAGACATGCCTCCTTATATAATGGACCCTACACTGTGAAAAAAACACTAGGGCTGAAAAAGAGCCACACCAAAAAATTCCACTACACTATGGAAACACAGTGGGACAAAAAGCAACAAAATACAGATTCTGCAATGATGCCAACCACAATGTAAAGGTAAACAACACATCCATCCTAATGTAGTATAAAAAAGACAAATGATGGGTAAGTACAATATACTCATAAATCATACCCATGTTACATAGAAACATAGAAACATAGAATTTGATGGCAGATAAGGACTGCTTGGCCCACCCAGTCTGCCCATTTCCCTACCTGATGGATAAGCTGCAGATCCTAGTTAACCAGCAGCCTACTTCTTCCTACCCCCACCCCCTAGAATTGCCTTATGACTGTCCCATGCATGCTTGAATTCCACAACTGTGTTTGACACAACAACCTCCTCTGGAAGGCTGTTCCATACATCCACAACCCTCTCTGTGAAAAAATACTTCCTTAAATTACCTCTGAGCTGCCCCCCTTCTATCTTCAAATTGTGCCCCCTTGTTCTTGCACAGCTCTTTTTTTGAAAGATGCTACCCCCTTGGACTTTGTTGATTCCCTTGAGGTACTTGAAAGTTTCTATCATGTCCCCCCTCTCCCTCCTTTCCTCGAGGCTATACATATTAAGTTCCTTAAGTCTCTCTTCATATGTCTTCGGTGCAGACCCTGCACCATTTTAGTTACCCTCCTCTGGACAGCTTCCATCCTGTCTTACTGTCTTCGCGAGATTGGGTCTCCAGAACTGCACAGTACTCAGATGTGGTCTCACCAGCTGTCTGTAGAGGATAATAACTTCTTGTTTTCTGCTGGTGATGCCTCTCCTATGCATCCCAGTATCCCCCAACCCTCCTTGCTGCCCTCTCACATTGCTTGCCCACCTTTAGGTCATCTGATATGACTACCCCAGGTCCCTTTCCATTTTGTTGTTGTTAGTATCTCACCCCCATTGTGTACTCTTCCCTGGGTTTTGTTTCCCAGGGTGCATTACCTTGCACTTCTTAGCATTGAATCTAAGCTGCCATACATTCGACCATTCCTCTAACCTTGCCAAGTCCCTTCTCATCCTTTCACCCCCCTTGTGCATCAACTCTGTTGCAGATCTTTGTGTCATCTGCAAAGAGACATACTTTCCTTCTAGTCCCTCTGCAATGTAAACATAAGGGACATTGAAGAGGACCAGTCTAATACTGAACCCTGTGGTACCCACTGCTAACCCCCTTTTTCAGAGTGGACTCCATTTTACTATTACTCTCTGTGTCCTATTCTCCAGCCAATTCTTTACCCAGGCTGTCATCTTGGGACCCACTCCCAGGCTGGCTAACTTGTATATTAATCTTTTGTGTGGGACTGTGTCAAATGCCTTGCTAAAAGTCTAGGTAGGCCATGTCCACAGCCCCTCCCTGATCTACTACTTTGGTCACCCAGTCAAAGAAATCTATCAGATTTGTCTGGCATGACCTTCCCGCTGTGAATCCATGCTGCCTTGGGTCCTGTGCCCCTCTGGCCTCTAGATACGCAACAATTCTTTCCTTCAGAAGTGATTCCATAATTTTCCCTACCACTGAGGTTAAACTAACAGGTCTGTAGTTTCCTGCTTCTGCCTTGCTCCCACTTTTGTGAAGGGGAATCACATCTGCCCTCCTCCAGTCCTCAGGTACCACCCCATCCTCCCATGATTTGTTAAAGAGGGTAGTCAGTGGTGTCACTAGTTCTATCCTTAGTTCTTTTAGAATTCTGGGATGAATCCCATCAGTCCCCATTGCTTTGTCCACCTTCAGTTTTAGAGCTCTTTCAGAACTCTTTCTTCTGTAAATGGGCTGGTATCAACTTCTGTATCCAGAGTGTTTCTACTGTTTGTTTTAGGTACCTCCCCTCTTCCTTTGTAAATACTGAGCAAAAATATTTGTTTAGTATCTCTGCCTTTTCACAGTCTCCCTCTGCCCATCCTCCCTCCCCTTTATTAAGCCTCACTATCCCTCCCTTGGTCTTCCTTTGCTCCCTGATGTACTATAAAAGGTTTTATCCCCCTTCTTAACTGAGTTGGCTATCTTTTCCTCGGTTTGGGCCTTTGCTGTTCTGACTGCCTTTCCAGCTTCCTTTTGCTTTAACTGATACAGTTCTCTATGTTAGGATCTAATCAGATCTCATGGCTTGATTATCTGATGAAACCCCTTGATGGGTATACATTCATGTATACTACATTTCCCACCCCAGATAGAGTTGTCTGTCTGTCTGTCTATCTCTCTCTCTCTGTCTGTCTGTCTAGCTATATGGAATACATGATGGGCTGCAGTGAAATATATCCATGTATACTACATTTCCCATCTTAGATCTATCCATCTATTTATCTATTTGTCTGTCTGTCTGTCTGTCTATGATCTGTCTATCTCCCTAGCTATAACACATTTGTTTTACACTAGGGAGTGGTAATACCCATTACTCATGAGTTGTTGCAGTCCTTGTAAGTAGGGAGGCAGTCTCGTACATATCCCCCAGATCAGTGACTGGTAAAAGCAGGCAGTGAGGAAGGGAGCACTGCAACTTTGATTGTCAAGATGATTTGGCCAAAATTGCGTGTTCTATGCTTCAGGCAAAATATAAGACCTTTAAGTATGCTTGGGGTTTTGAAACCCATCTCACATTGTGGTCCAATATTGATCAAAGAAAAGCTTTAGTGCGTGTCTCTGTTTCCAGGCCTCTCCAGAGGTTTGCAACTTTCTATACTCTAAATCACCCATGCATTGTTCCTTAGGGGCCAGTATAATGACATCTCTGGGATATGGCATTCTCCACTGCCCTACACACATGGTATCCAGAAGGCATTGGTTGGATCCATTGATCAGTAAATAGAAACTGTGTTCAGAGGATGTAATTTTGTTTGCCTAAGAAGGAATCTTCTATATGTGGAGTGGCCTCCTTGAGTTGACTGGCTCCCTTAACAGCAGCCTTGTTTTTATTGATATTTTTATTTTTTATTTATTTTATTTATTTATTTGTATACAGTCTAGGAATTACAACCCTTTGAGTCAGGGACTCATTTACAAACGCTCCGCATCATTACATTAGTGAGGACATAAACAGAGTGAGAATACTGTACCGAGACAACAATGGGCTAAACATGTACAGGGCATGACCAAAGGTGTAAAAACAATCTAAGCCACTATTATTTACAGAGTTTTGTTTGCAACAGAGAAACCTAAGCTATATAGAGTAGTTTAATTAGCAGTCACAGTAGCTGTTTAGCAAGATAAGGGTACACAGCACTGGCTTAAACGGCCCTAGCCTTGGGATTTCGAGGGCAGCATCAGGGAGCTAGTTCATCCAGTGTGGGACCCTGCAGGAAAAAGATCTTTGGCTGGCAGTGGTATTTAAAATGTTCCTGTGTGTATTTGTATGTATGTGTATATATATATATTTTTTTATATATATTTTAGTCTTTGGTAACCAGGTAAGGCCCACTAGGCACAAGTGCCTATTTTCAGGGGTGACCTGGGAGCTCTGGGCAGTTAAGTGACTTGCTCAGAGTCATAGAGTATACAAGTGGAGGTTGTGAGAATCAAACCCAGGTCTGGTCTGCTGGATGTTATCAAGCTTGTTACTCTATCCTCTAGGCTACACTGCCAGTTCAGTATGTATGTATGTATGTGTGTATGTATGTATCTATGTGTGTGTGTATGTATGTATGTGTGTATGTATGCATCTATGTGTGTGTGTGTATGTACGTATGTGTGTGTGTATGTATTTATGTATATATGTGTGTGTGTGTGTGTGTGTGTATGTAGTGCCTTTTGCCAGATGACAGCATTCTGGCATACCCTTAATAAACTTTTAACTTTGAACCTTGACTCTGCACAGAAGACTTAAGAATGGTCCATAAATGGAAGGGGGAGAACCACTATGCTACCATGTACATTTGAATGCTGGGGCTAGAAGAGTTATCACTGGAATACGTGGGCCAAAGCTGGTCATGGGACTGGATCGAGGGTCCACTGGGTCACCAGATCAACTGGCCAGAGGACCTCCTGGGAGGAACCATTGGGCCACTAAGTGCCCATTACTTGTCTGTGTACTAGGGAAAGGAGGAGACTTTCAGATGTCACCCAGAAAACAAAGGCACAGGACCATGAGTTCACTGTCAAAGGGAATGGGTGCCATCAGGAAAATTACACAGCAAACAAATAACACCAAATGGCACAACATAATGTGTGTATTAAATACTTTCAGCTCGCATGCCCAAGTACCACAATGAGGCCATAACGTCGCACTGTGCCATGTGCCAGGTACAAAACCATTCTGGGACAGTCACAGATGCAGTCTGGGCTGTTAGTGGTTGCAAACCCTGGCTGTACTTGCCCCAGATAAATTTTTTATTTGTATTATTCCTCTGTTCCTGGACTCCTCCCCCAGCATCCTGCTCTGACTTACAGCATTATCAGTGGTGGAGCAGCAAATTCCAACCATTTTGTGCCTCCCCTATAGAGACTGAAAATGCAGCCCATATGTTCAAATGCTGCTAAGAATATTGATGAAAACCTGGAGAAGCCTTCCTTTAATTATTTCAAATTGTTTAACAAAATACACTAAAAGCAGACCCAAAAAGGGGAAAAAGGCATCATACAAAACCCGAGAAAGAGCAATTAAAAGTAGAATAAAATGCTAAATATACAGTACAAAATGTTCACTAAAACAAAACCTGCTACATTCATAGTAAGGTCAAGTTGCACACTAAAAGATCCTTTCACTGTCTTATTCTTCATAGCACATATCAACAATCTAAGACCAAAAGTGACTTGCAGAGAGACCAGGGCAGCTCTCCACATCTTTATTAACAAGAGTGCAGTGTACATAAAACAGACAGAAAAGACAAAGAAATAAGTGCCATAGCTGGGATTTGGACCCATGTCACTCAGAATACCATTCTGCTGCACTCCCAGCTGCACTGCCACGGTGACTGGAAACCTGGGACTCTCTGAAGCACTTTACTATTTCTAAAATGAACAACCTCGTACTACTTAAATTAATTGCATTGTTACTGTCAATGGTGCAGTGTGCATATACCAGAATATGTAACATGAATAGACAGAACAGAGAAATAAATTAGTGCCTTAGGGCTTGATCCACTGAGGTGACTAGGGTATGTTCAAATTGGGTGTATCCCAGCTACACATCTGTGTACCCCATTGTGGGACAGCAATGGATGGCACCCACAGCCCTCACCTCAATGCTCTGCTGGTGCAGAGCTGTGCCTAGGGCAAGGGGACAGGGGTGGAAGGTATTAGTCCAGACCACAAGCAACACATTGGAGGCCTATGAAAGTCCATAGGTGAATCTATACCTGTGCAGGGTACAGAGGTCAATGGGATGTATGCAGGCCTTAAGAATGCCATATCCCCGATGGAGCACTGGCATAGAGTTAGTGTTGTGCAACTTTCCCCACTGATGCCAGTACTGTCCCCAGCCCTCTGTGGAGTCTCCTAGAACAGGGAGCTGGTAGAAGGGGTCTGATTAGGCCACAGGCAGAATGATATGGCCATGTGTAGAGGGGATGCATAGCCACTATTGCTGCCCCTAGGTAAGCCTAGTGGCATCCCCCACCTCTGGCACACCGCACTGTAATGAATGTTTTTTGCATGCAGTGTACATCAGCAACCACACATGGCATGCCCCCATCCTGGCTGCATATGTATCCATGTTTCCAGACTGGGATCAAGTGTGATGGGCACACATCCAGGGCTGGGGGTGCACGAAGGTCTCCCAATGTGCAGAGGGGGACTATATGTTCACCTCCAGCTCCCATAGGCACTCATCTGCAGGCACAGATCCCTTTGTGGATTATGCCATTAGATCAGATGTTAATCAAGGTCTCTCTGAATGCTATTCTGCTGTGCTACCACCTGCACCTGAAGGCAACCGGAAACCTGGGACCTCCTGAAGTACCTTACTCTTTCTCAGATGCACAACCTGGTACTGCACAAATTAATTACAGTTTTACTCAGAAGGCTGTGGTGTGCATATAGAACACAGACAAAAGAAAGAAAGAAACAAGCGCTTTAGCTGGAACTTGAACCCAGACCACCTGGAATTCTGTTCTGGGTGTGCTTCCACCTGCACCACCAAGGCAATTGGATACCTGGGACTCCCAGCAACACCTTACTGTTTTTCAGATTCACAACCTAGTGCTGCACAAATTAACTTCATTTTTATTCACAAGGGTAGGTCTTCATGTACAGTGCAAGTAATAAAAACAGACAAAAAAAGAAAGAAGTGCCTTAGCTTAGATTTGAACCCAGTCCACTCAGAATACTATTTGCTGCACAACAAGCTACAGCAAATCCTGGCTAAAGCATACTGTTTTCTGTTTGTTTGTGTTCCAGCTTTTCATATCACCACCTCATTTTGGCTTATATAGCTTGGATATTTCTGGATTTGTCACTGAAAGGCACAGGTTATCCGTTCCAGAAGTGTGGAGTGAACTAAATGCACAGGTCAAGCTGTTACATCAAAAGATTTCCTCAGTAAGCACTTGTGGAGATGAAAAGGGAAGGTCATATGACATGGAGGAGCACACAACTGCAGAAATAGGATCACTGCCTATTAAAATAATAACCAAAGAAACAAAAGAGAGGAGTATCCTAAATCAGTAAGGACACAAATGTCAAAATGAATCAAAGAAAGAAACTTGAAAGAAACGTTAAAGAGTCTCACGTTATGTTCAAATGTTGTAACTGCTGATTCAAAATTACTGTAGCAACAGCCGAAAATGTTTTTGAACTTATTCAGAACCACCAATCTTAAGAAACATAACTTGGAGAATGTTATACTGGGAATGCTATGCCTCAATTCCTTCAGACTCAGTTTACAAAGGAGAACCCCAATTTACGGGGCACATTTTAGTCACTCATTTACTGGGGGTTACAATTTTTTTACCAAGGATAGTGCCACTGAGATGCAGCATGTGCCAATTTCATTGAAATCCTTCTCCTGCTTAGTTTTACCACTGACTCACTGAGATGGTCGGAAAAGTGACTTGCTCAAGGTCACACAGTAAGGTAGTGGCTGTGGTGGGATTCAAACCTAGGACTTCTTGGATTGCCGTGCAATGCTTGAGCCTCCACTCCACCCTGCCTTGAAGAACTGCCTGTCATTTCCAGTTTGGAAAATGTAAAAAAAAAAAAAAATGAAATTAAGAGGAAGAGAACTGGAACATTCCATCATAGTCACATTTCAAACTCTCGTGTGACTGCAGTTTGGGAAAATGCCATTGAGACCTGAACACCTCCACTGCCCAAACAGATCCCCTATTACCATAAACAAAACACCAACACCACTTCTTTGGGCACAAAAAGGCTGTAGCTTTATTTAAGTTCAACCAAGCGTATTTACAATCAAGAATATCCTTGTAAAGCTCTATATACAATATTTACATGTGCCATTCTAAACAAAGACCCCTTGGGCAGCATATTCATGTCTCCTCTTGGCTTGTCCATTAGTCATCCATGCCCTCTGGGGAGTGAACCCTGGCCCATACATTGGACAAACCTGACAGAGGCTATGTTTCTCCACTGGACAGTTCCCCCACCCAACTGGATTTTGGGAAAATCCAGGACCTTTTCTAAAGAGTATGCCCACCCAGGGCCACACTCCCCTACTATAGATCCTGTCCACACTACACTCTGGTGCATGCCCCAATTAAGTGACTGCCCTGTTTTGCCATAATGCATACCTGCCCAGGGCCACGCCTCCGGCCAGGCTGTCACCCAATTCCAGCTGACTCTAATTTTTACTAGAAAATGTCTTTTAGGTGAGTCTGACATGAATTTAATGCCTTCAGTAGAATTACAGCTCACAACTGCGATTAAATGCAAAGCAATGCACAATCTAATGGCCTGCAAGGTAAGACAGGTGGGTGGGTCAGTCAGAAAACACACTGTGCTGAGCTGGTCCAAAGAGGGCAAATCCGTTAAGGACTAGGTGTTTTGTAGTAACCCAGGCCACTCCCTACTGGAGTGACCTGTGCTGGCCCCTTCAAGTACTTCCTTACCTGAATGGGCCCCCTGGTCCTGAGACTGCTTTCTTGCCCACAGTGAGAGGGCAGGGGTCATTGTCCAAACGGATCCCTATTATCATGAATAACACACCAACACCATTTCTTTGGGTGCAAAAAAAGCTGCAACTTTACATAAATTCACCCAGACTTATTTATAATCAAGAATACCCTGTAAAGATCTGATTGTCCTGGCCCCACCACCTGAAAAAGACATGCACACAGTAAATGCTCCAGAGCTATCTTTGGTTGTTTTTTCAAATTTCTGGTTTCTACCACCCCCAGCCCAGTCACACGTCTTCTCCCGGACTTACCCCTGCCTCCCTATTCCTCCCTGGCTAACCTCCAGAGCAGGCTCAGTGGGGTGGGCTATGCCTCATCAAAGGTCCATGCTTGGTCCAGAGGCAGGGGATAAAGTCATCCATGCAAGGCCTGCAGAGTAGTGGCCAACATCATTCTGCTGTGGCTGGGCATTTTCTGTTGTTCTCCCAGTCCCCCTGTGATGCCAACTGGGGGAGCCATTTGACACATGCACACACAAGTGTGCATCATACAACAAGCTCCTTCGGCTCCCTGGTGTTAGTGGTACCACCTTTTACTCCCTATCCCCATGACTGTCTGTTCCCTTCTGGTGGTGGTACATCCTCCCTCACCTGATCCATCCCCAGTTAAATGTAAATGAAATGTAACTCCCTGGTTCTATTTGTACCCCCTCCCTCACCTGCTCCTCAATCAAATATAATATAAATGGCATTCCCTCATGCTAGTTGTACCCACTCCCCCTCCCTCCCAGATTCCTGACCAAATATAAAAGAAATGTAATTCCTGGGTGCTGGTGGTATGCAGTGGTGACCAGCCAGAGAGGTAAGCAGAAGGTGAGCCTTGGATGAGGGTAAACTGATTGGCTCGATCTTTATCAACCTAACAAAGGTCTTCGATAGGGTCAGCTATTCCCCCCCCCCCACCTAAATCAACTGTGAACCCTTGGAATAGCCACTAATGCTGTCCTATGGTTCAAGGATTATCTATCATCTAGATTCCAAAGAGTCAAAATAGGTCAATCAGTGTCTGATTCCAAAGAAGTCTCTCTGGGTGTTCTCCAAGGGTCCATCCTGAGACCCCTGCTGTTCCACCTATTTCTGAATGCTGTCCCAGAGGCCTGCACAAGTAAAATTATTTTATATGCTGACGATGCCGCCACACTTAGCAGTCACTCCCATATCGAGCATCTGCAGGCCAAGCTGCAGACTGTCTTCCAACAATTGGTGATCTGCTTCAGCTCTCAAAGGTTATTACTTAACTATAAAAAAAATGAAAACAATGCTCCTCTAGAGCCCTCAGCTTAAGAGAAGGTACCCCACCTTGACAATCACAAATAACAGATCAGTCCCTCTAGAACAGGTATACTCCTTCAAGTACCTGGGCATCACGATTGATGACACTCTCTCCTATGTGCAGCACATAGACGTGGTGAAGGCAATGAACACCAAACTGGGTGTCCTGTTTAGGCACGGGAAAAGCCTCTCACCTTACACTCCCTCTGCCTCTCCGTCTCCAGCTCCATTCTATCCATAGTAGACTATGGTTTGGTGGTTTATGGAGGGCCACTGATACGGCTCTCAAGAGGGTAGTTACAGCCCTAAACAAGGCATGCAGACTACTGCTAAATGTGGACCACCTCACACACACTTGCGTACTTTATGTGCAGTCCAACCTGCTTTCCCTTAGAGACAGAATTAAATACCAAACCTGCCTCCTAGGGAGGAAGGCCACGCTCTCAGACCCCACCTTGCATCTCTGAACTGATAACAGTAGCCAATTCCAAGTACAATACTAGAAGTACAGAGCTTAACCCACTCAGTGTCCCATTTCGTAGAGCTGCTCTGGGACAATGCTCTTTCTCCTACCGAACACCACTTTGGCTTAATGAGATCCCAGCAGCTGCACTAAACATTGCAAACCTCTGGACCTTTAAATCTGAACTGAAACAGTTTCTATTAAGCAGGAGCATATGTGAATGTCAGAACTGATCCTGTTATTCCCTTCAAGTACACCTCACTCACTGGACTGGGATATCCCCTTGGCCTCTTAACCCAGTCCACTCCCCCCACTCCCTTACCTCCTCTCCTAGTGCTATCCCCTCATGGTCCCATCTACTTCCATTCCCACCAGGGTTGATACCACCATTACATATTTAACTTTACTACCCCTCTCTCTACCACTCTATCTCTCCGTCTCTCTCACGCCCCTCTCTTTCTCTCTCTCTCTCTCTCCCTCACGCCATCTCACGCACATGCTATATCTCTCTTTCCTCACTCTCTTTCTCTCTCTCTCTCTTCTTTCTCTCTTCATACTCTCTCCCCCCTCTCTCTGTCCCCTTCTTGTGCCTCTCCTCCACCCTTATCTGTCTCTGCCCTCTTGTCCAATTCCCCTTCCCTTGGACACTGTTATATCCTTGATTGAGGTATTACTGCATCTCCACCCTCCCATACTACAGTACCTCTCCATGCCACCCCTTCTTTTGCCCAATACCCTCTCTTACTAAGCTTTGTCCATTCCTCTTCCTCAGTGCTATAACTGACAAGGCTTTCCCAGGGCTGCACTCTCTGAAGTCCATGCTGTAGTCTTATTCATGTTGTTACTTAAATCTTCTACATTTTGAACCTTTGGCATCCCACTGTAAGTCTCTGTTTACCTGTAGAAACTACATGCTTGTAATCATATTTATTGTCAAGAAAATCATGTCTGTATTGTATGTTTTGTATTCATGACGTGGAACCTTTGTAAGAGAGTTCTTACTCAAAGGTTGCTTCTGAACATTCAAATAAATAAATAAATAAGAAAATCAATAAGAAGGTGTAATGGGGTTGTTGTTCAGGAGACAATTAGCAGGCAAACATCCAGAGTTAGTGCATAAAAAATGCCAGGCTGGCATTTATCATTTTATTATTTGTAGCATAAAATGATCATTATTCAGAACTGAAAATAAGAAAATTGTCATTAAGTCAATAACATCAATGCTGTCTAGGGTGTAGACACAGGCCTTCTAAACTTAAGGTCTTACACCTCTCACAGTCAGTTCTAGACTGACGCCTTATCTTTGTATTTCTAGCAAGGCAGCACAGGATGCATAATAAAGCAAAGGGAAAGGGAATGCTGCTTACTGGTTTATTTAATCCTGGGCTCATTTAACTAGCCACTAAGTAAAACACACATTGCCACTTGTGTTTTAGTTTATAACTACAAGGTTCCCTTACATGAACCTTTTTACCTGGACCCAGAAGGAAGAGAACTTGAAAGAGGGTTTAGACAATGAAGGGTGGTGGTGGGGGTGCTGCTTACAGGTGGCCTGCCTCCAACCAAGAAAGAAAGGGATAGCTGCACTAGAAAGGAAGATAGAGGTTGCAATCATAGAAAACAGACAATACAGATGGGTCCTTACTCTGTGGTCCCCGTTCTATATTTTTTTATTACTGCAATTAAAGGCACAGATGCATTTAATATTTCTTACTTTCTTTGTACAGAAAGCACTATTCTGGTACGTTAACCATAGCATTTAACATATCCCTGCACTTTATTAGCTAGCACTTTTAATCTTTAATTGTTTTTATAGCACTCCAGCACCTTCATCTATTCCTTCCATGTACTTTATATAATGTAGGCATAAGGTAGGTTAAGGGGGGGGTGGCAAGGAAAGACTCACATCTCTCCCTACCAGGGCACCTCACCAATGACAGGGGTCACCCTGTCACAGAAGGTAAGGGCTAGTAAGTGCTGTCTGCTGTCAGGGAGGGTTCACATTGAGATGGTGGGGCAGAAGACTGCGCAGATGGAGAGGGACCACTGAACAGCAGGCAGGTTTCTATCATGCAAAGAGGGATTGGGTGAGGCAGGAGAGTACCACTAGCGCCAGGGAATTACATTTTATTTACATTTGATTTGGGACCAGATGAGGGAAGGGGACACCACTAATACCAGGGGACAGATCCCATGGGGAGCAGTTAAGGGAAGGGAAATGTTTTGTTTTTCTATTTATTTGGATCAGGCACCAGTGCTGCTGATGAGGGGGTCATGAACCACCATGAGCATTGAGAGCAGCGATTTGGAAGTGTTAAATCGCACTGGCACAGCAGCCTTTTACCACTGCATCATATATGTAAGAGGTTTCCCTGATTTTGCATGGGCAGAGTGGTATAACTAGCACAGTTACACTAACCATTTAGTGCTGCACTGTGGGCCTCCTGGAATGTAGCAGTGGCCACACTAAGAGGCTGTCAGCTGCACTATAGCCACAAAGTGGAACATAGTGAAAGAACATGCAGAGAAAATGAAAAACAGAAAACATGAGACAGAAGCAAAAAATTCGTTGCCGGTGGCTAACTGATACAAGAAACTTTTTTAAAGCTATGAGAAAATGGTGGCTGTTTAAAAATGAACATCCTAAGGCAGCACATTGATGTAGCTGGCTATGGGGCTAAGCTGGCACCAGGACTTTTTTACCCACTTGGTTGTGTTGGCACAATCATATCGGTAAAGAATTGTCTTAGTCAATCAAAGAGCACGGCTGTTCGTATCCTTTTTATAAATGACATTATATAATGGAAATGGCATTAAACAATGGACAGAAAGAATTCAGCAACTTACTTACCTGAGCTTTTGTCTTAACCATAGTTAAATCCCAACACATAAATAAAAAAATGGTTCCACTGCATATTAGTAAGAACACTCACTGGGGTCTGGTATGTCATGGCATAACATCACTTTTTGAGTGCATAAGATACTCAGTCTTCAGCCTCATGCCTCACAATGCACCCTAGAATAACCCATGACATACTGTACCCTGTTGTGTATTATTACATAAATATTGCACAGTCTGGGGAGTGGCCCAGAGTATAGCTGCAGTGCAACGAGCTGCCACCTTGGGGATCAGTGTTCACATGCCCTGATTGCAGCAGGGGCTGGGTACATTACCGAGGCAAGGTACTTGGCTCTTGGAGAGGTGAAGGCTACCTGCCATTTGTGCCCCCCTCCCTCTGGCAACCCAGGAATGGCTCTTGTGTCAGCTGTCAAGGTGGCCACTTGCCCACCCTCTCAGCCAGAGAAAAAGTCCAGAAGCAACAGTGATCCCATCAGCAGGGTCTGGGACATAGAGGGGCTGGGGCATATTAGAGAAAAAAAATCCATATTGCACAGTATTTTGTTGCTGGCAGTGCTGGTGGAGGACTACAGACCAGCATAAGTAGAGTCGCTCAGTGCACTACACTATTTGCTCTATTACAGGTTAGGGTATGGTTGAAATGTTTCTTTTACTAATTTGTTTGAGATGGGGGCCTGGATATTCAAAAGGGTTGCGCCATGCGCAACAGGGTTGCACATTCGCAAGTCCAAAATGCGCCATTCTACGATATTCAGCAGGAGGTAGTTACGCCACTGGCACCAGGTTGCGCAAGAGAGCAATGCAAATGAATGCATGCTCAACAGGAGGGGGAGGATCCATGCATAACCTGCGCAACCCGATATTCAGTCGGGTTGTGCAGAGTTGTGCATCGCAACCAACCTGCGCCTGCACAACCTTGAGCCAAAAAAAAGGCAGTTGAGGGCCACCCACAGGTGAGCTGCTGCATTGCAGGGCGCAACACAGCAGCTGCCACCCTGGCTAGCCCCAACTGGGTCCCTGTGCCCCCCACCAGCCCGATCGCGGGCATAGTGTAACCACGACTCCCCCACCCACACATCTCCCACAGCCCGATCGCGGGCACTGCAGCCATATAACCCCCTCCACATATCCAGAAGCCCGATCGCTGGCAGTACAGGTACAGGAAACACCCACACACACACACACACACACGTGCCCGAAGCCCGATCGCGGGCATGCGATGTATGAACCCCCAGTGCCTAATCGCGGGCAGAATGTAACCCCCAACCGAATATCTCCCTGGTGGTCCAGTGGACCGTAAAGCCCGATCGCGGGCAGAATGTCACATCACAAACCCCCAAACATCTCCCTGGTGTCTAGTGTCCCCCCACCCACGAAGCCCTCCACCCGCTCCCCCCGGCGGCGGGCGACAGCATCCACCGCCTGCGCGCCCGCCCGCCCGACCGACTGACTGTCGGTAGGGCTGCCGCCCGTTCTCTCCTCCAATTTTATCAGATTCATTTTCATTTTCTTGTACCGCTGTGGTACCTTAAACTGTCAATCCAGATTTGCAATTTATCACTTGAGTGTCAACCAGCCTGTATTGTCAGTAGATGTATACCCTTCCAATCAATAGGCAGAATGATATGTGTAGCACTACTTTGGCAACATACTAGATGTGCCTTCCTCTCAGGGTCTTGGACATTAGTCTCCTACATACCCCTCAGATTCCCCCCCATCTGCCAGCCTTCCTTTATATGCCTCAGGGGTACACACTTCCACATTGGCAGAATGCCTCAGCAGTGTAAGAACTTGTTTGATGTGGCTGCAGATAGCCCTTCTGCCCTCTGACAGAAGGACGGTGTGCATCATGCCATCCTGGCAACCAAAAAATTGTGCTTCCATCCTCTGTGATAGTTGTTTCCATAGGCACTGTGCTTATCTGGGCTGTGTCTGTTCTCTTAGCACAGGACCTCTTGGTAATGAAAACTAGAGGCAAATATAATTTTATAAACATACTTAGCTCTCAGATGTCTTATGATAAATAAAAATATAGTTTATAAGATCTTTACTCATCTAAATGCTAAAAGCACACTAACATTTCATTGGGAGCATGCATGACTTCCTCAGAGCAAATCTGAGGAAGCTGGGTGCACTCCCAATGAAACGTTAGCATGCATGCCCGACTGTGCATGCTCTCCTGCATCATGGTGGTTTGAATTTGTCCCTTTCTCTAATGGTAACATCATTTGGCTGTTATGTTGGAACTGCTCTCTTTCTGAATTAATAAAGACATGCTTGCACTTCTGCATGGAAAAGGTAAAGCTGCCTTTCCTCATTTACAGTGACTGAACAGTGTCTCCAGGGTGATGCCACTTCCTGGTTATGACCAGCACACCTGACCTATTTTCCAGGCCCCAGCATGGCCCATGTGTATTGCTGACCCCAGTGGATCTGACCACTAATCCCCTTCTGTATTGTTGTACATTACATTATGTCCAATAAAACACACTACAGCTGATGAAAACCACTGGAATACCACCTAGTGCTTCACAATCAGCACTCACACAAATTGTTAAAATATGTAAATAAAACAGACCTACAGTGTGTTAGAGGTGATTCTTCATGGGACAAATGTGGTGGCCATCCTGATCTGCAACTAACATTCAGCATAAACATTGTTGTACCTACCTTTAGTCAATGCTGTCCTTTTTCTTAATCAACTATATTTATACATTGTACAGGAAATGATTGAAAATTAGAAGATTGGCACTCTGCTATGAGAGCTCCGTTCACAAACACAGCCACTCTACTGCCAGAATTCTAGAATAGGCATTTTGACCCATCCCATTTTCTGAACAAGGATGTTGCAACAACTTTAGGCTATTGTGACTATTTGACTTGTGTTCCTCAGTGCAAAATACGGCTTCATGAACTTTTTGCTGTGGAAGCCTTGTGTAATTTAATCTTTGACTTTATAAAAAAAATTGATCAGCTTTTATGTTCCAATTAAAATTCCAGCAGCATAATCCATAACTGTGTATATCTTTGTTTTATTATACCTTACATTTCTGTGTCAGATATAAAACGAATGTGTATAGCACTATACCTTTAATCTTTAAGAATAAATATTGGCAATGAGTGCTTTTAAGTTTAATCTTCCTTTTGATACTCAGTGCAAAGTCTATTTATATCACAGAAGCCTCTCATATCTGTCTTTCAGTGAAGTTGTGTTCCATAATGCTCTTCTTTTTGGCATGTTGGAGATTCCCTACTTTGAATGTGTTAAATATACCATGCCTTGTTTTGTAGGATGCCATGTTAGCAAACACAACCTTTGACCTTGTTTGTTCTGATCTTTCAGATTTGGGACATCTCCTTGCAGGAAAGCATCAACCAAGAGAGTTTTGAGCTTCTTCAAGAATTTTATAAGTCCTTCACTGAAAAATGCCTTCTGATTGTAAGTATGCAAGCACTGTATGTAGCTAGTTAGGGATTAAATTTAATCAGTACAGGGTTCACAGTATGAAACACTCATGGTATTGCACATGTTGAAACAATATGACTCACAATACTATGAACATATGAAATTTGCCAGCAGATAAAGGCCTAGAGGTCTATCAAGTCTGCTCAAATGTGCAGCTAGCACCCCTTATTCTGCAGCTGCCCCTCCCTTCCACCCTTCCCCTTCATTGACCCTCCCCCTTGTCCTGTCCCATCCCCTTTTGAAGCAGTCCACTGTTCTACTGGATACCACTTCTGCAGGTAACACATTCCACTCAGCTACCACCCACTCTGTAAAAAAGTGTCTCCTCAGCTCCCTCCTGAACCTTCCTCCCTCCAGTCTCATATCATGGCCCCTGGTGTCCCTCCCCTCCCTTACTTTGAACAGCCCCTCTGTCTTGTTTATTCCTTTCATGTACTTAAAGGTTTCAATCATGTCCCCCCATCCTGAAACAATGAAACAAAGTGCAAAATATGAGGAAATCAAAAGTAGGATAAAAGCTGTGCAATGTGCAGTAATAGTCATGTTTATCATCCTTGTGCATTTTTAAGCAGTGAAAAGTCTGCTTTAGATATTTCACACAAAGAAAGATGCATCACTTCCTTGCCAGTATTCGGCCCCATTCTCCAAAACAGATGCTGAAGGAATGTGGATGTAATTTATCCAAGATATGGGCCAAAATGGACCTTTGTCAAATCTCTATCCTGGCCAGAGTGAAAATATCATGGTGTTTCTGTAACACTGTTAACAAGCCAGCAGATTGTTTGCTGCAGTCTGACAGCCCCATTAGGATGTTTGGGAAATAGCAAGTTGTGGTCCACTAAGGTGAAAGCTACAATAAATAAAGAAGAGTTGGAGTACTTAGAAAAAGCTGCTTGTGGTATGGCTTCTTCTGTCTTTTGCAGAATAATTACAAACCAATGGAATGTGAAGCATTGTACATACAAGTAGTATGTCTCTAAAGGGGCAGGAGCACTCTAGATTATTGGAAGTGAGTATAAGGAGTCATATCTACTAAAATCATAACTTAGCATTTAAGGTCAAAAGAGAGTGCTGTGCAAACATACTATTTTAGAGGGATATTCCACATAGTCTACCACCCAGAATACCATGTGATATTCATAGTAAGCAGAAATGTTTCTGGGCTTACAGCAGAGGGAGCCACGATGCAATGCAGTAACTTGCAGCAAATGGCATGTCACAAAATACTGCAGTGAAAAATGGCTTAATTGCCATTGAATGACACTGTTCCCTGCAGCATACTGGTCCCCAATCTGAGAAGGTGCCACCCCGTGTTCTCACATTTTGTGATGTTTTAGTTTGGATAGCATGGGGTCTGTTTTATTGATAGTGATGGGATCCTGTTTTCAAATACTATTTTTTTATATTTCAGAGGCCGCAGGAGTCAAATCAAAGCCATAACTCAACTAACAAGGGCCTTGTACATCACAAAAACGTTAGAGTGTGGGGGTGGTACCCTTCAAACTGGAAACTAGATGGGGAAGGAATCAGGTTGCCAGCTCCTCTGACTGAGGATTTACAATGCCTTCCCTTAACTACAGAGGCTATAAAAAATTCTGAGAAGAGGGCGTTTGAAGTCCTTTAGAGATAAACTGCTGCTGGGGGACTGAAGGACAGCAGTGAAACTGGTGCTCTTTAAGGATCTCCAACCTCTCGTCGCTTTTGTCTCCCCTACTTCTGATTGTTTTTGTGGATCAGTTCTACAATGCTGAATCGTATAAAGCCTCTGGAGCTTTAACAGTTCACAAAATTAGGACTGCAGTAATGGAGGGTAGACACAAGGGTCTACCCTTACACCCTGTATTACTATTCTTGCTTACCTGAATGTAACAAAAAGTCTGGAGTATTATGCAACCTGTTTGGCAGGTCAACTGATCAGAAAATGCTTTACTGGTAAGATATTATTGAATATGAATGCTTTAATATGCTGTTATTCATCTCTAAACACTAGTAATCCAGCAGGCATTGACTTATTTTGCTTTATTGTCTTAGCAAATTGAAAGTAATCTATTCAAAATGTGGAATAGGACCTCGTTCTCCATTATTGATCTGTAGGCAGTTGGATGATACATTTGATGTATTGCTATTTATTAAAATGAGCTACAGAACTAAGCAGAACCCTTTGCTAATGTACAAACTGTGGATGTTAGGTAAGGAATAACAAACAGCAGGGTTTGCAGGTGTTGGGAAATATATACACACATGTCTTAAAGATAATGTGATTAAATTTACAGAAATTAAACTGCTAGCATCATTCATTAAATAATGTTATAACAACAGTGTATACCTGGTGTTTTATATCAAAATGTAACATTTCATACCATTTTTACATTTGCTTGTGAATGCGCAAGAAACAGTTTGTTACTATAAACGGCATTTTCAGAGGTGTGTCACTGCCATGCCCATTGCAGGTCAATCTGGAAGGGGCTCAGCAGTCCAGACCAATGACCATGTACTCTGGTTGTGACACTACTCACTGCTTGCTAGGCAGAAACTTTGTGTGGTTGAAAGGACCAAACCCACTCCTACCAGAGGGAGCTTCTGTCCTTTCATTTGCATGAAGTCAGTCAGCAAGCAGCTGAGCCTCAGTGCGAAACTCCACCATGGTGTCTTCTATGCAGGACAACATGGCTCCCCCCAAGTCAGCCATATCTCTTTATTATTGGGAGTCTGTCAGAAGCATGTCATCGTCAACCTCTCTCCATCATTTCTCACCCTCTAAAGGGCCAGTTTTGACTGATCTCCTTCCAAATAGCTTTGAAGACTCTCCATTCATTTCCAAAATGAGAAAGTTTAACATACTCTTCAGTTCTGCCTCTCTGTCCCTGACTATCTGTCATTCTCTGTCTATCTATCTATCTATCTATCTATCTATCTGTCTGTCTGTCTGTCTGTCTGTCTGTCTCTGTCTAGCTAGCTGTCTGTCTACCTGTTTGTCTGTTTGTCTGTCTATCTGTCTATCTATCTATCTATCTATCTATCTATCTATCTATCATCTATCTATCTATCTATCTATCTATCTATCTATCTATCTATCTAGCTATCTCTTAAGTGGACCATCTGTCTGTCTGTCTATCTGTCTATCTATCTATCTCTTAAGTGGACCAGGTGCTCATCCCCTGTACTGCTTCTTTCTCATCCTCCCCTCCAAGTTGCCAGCCTGCCCTTCTCAATCTTTATATATTTTTTTAATATGTAAGAGGATCATGGAGTCACCCCTGGATACTGCTTTTCTTGACCCCCTCCCATCCAGGTCAGCCACCCCCATTCTCTTTATATAGGTGGACGGTACTGGGGTACCCACCTGGTGCATCCAAACATGAGCCTGATATTGGGGTGCCCAATCTCCAATCACAGAATATCCCTGAAATCAAGAAAACAGTCCCTTGATGTTTTTTTTGAACCTGTAAAACAGAAAATGGTCCCTCACCGATCTTCCCCACACACACATCCCCACCCACCCCACCCTGACCTCCCACTCAGCACCCACCATACCACCCCACCCACACCTCCCACATTCCCTCACTTGCCTGGACATGTCCTAGGCTAAGATCTACTCTCGATCAAAGACATATCTTGCTGCTGGAACGACCTGCAATAGGAGAAACTAAGGTACTGTACTGTATGTTCAGTGTAATTCAAAGGGTTTTGAACTTTGATGCATAACGTTGTTATTTTTGCTTATTTTAGCCCAAAAGTTTCAACATGACCTTCTTGAGACTCCACCTCATAACCAATGGCAGTGGAAGTATGCAAATGTGGCCCAAAATGAGATTTCGCTGTAATGCTGCAAAATCACCTTTCAGGCAGGATCCGAACATTGTCACTACACTTACTCATGAGGTGAGGTCATAAGAAAGCTATGTTGAAAAGTTAGGGTCAGAATATGCAAAAAAATCACAAAGTTATGTGCATATGTTAACATTTTTCTACACTTGATCATAACTTTGGTAATTTTTAATATTTTGACCCCAAATGTTCAACATAGGCCTTTTTTCACACCATGTCATGAATGTGACAACTGTCATTTTTCAAATCCTGGCCAAAATGTGTTTTTGCATCTGTGGCATGCAATGACATTGTGGTGGAGCAGAATGAAGTAATGGTGTGGTTTCAAAGATTTTCTCATACCAGGTTCATGAGGTGGGGTAATAAGAAGGTTATGCTGAACTTTTGGTGTATAATATGGTAAAATGCCCAGACTATGACTGAACATTACAGTATTTCAATGGTCTCTCTACTTTGCTCATTTTAGTATGTTGACTCCAAACTTTCAACATAGCCATTTTCCACCCCACTTCATAAACATGGTGCGTGTTATTTTTTAAATCCTGGACAAGACATGCTTTCACACTTCTGGTGTGAAATGACATTTCAGACAATATACTATAAATGGTACATGCCATGTTTTTAAGGCGAATCATAAAATGAGCATCTTGTAATTTGGGGTAAAAATTTAAATAATATACTGTATATATATAATTGTTAACAAACTTTGTTTGTAGTGCTAGTCTTCACCCCAGCAGCCATACTTTGTGATCCCTTGCTGGTGAGCTAAGTTTGGGGGTAAGCTCAGTGACCCAGCTGGATGGGGTGAGGGTGAGGGTGGGGGAATGGTGCTGTTATTTGACACTCCTCCAGTCAGTAAATGAAAGATGAAGGGTTGTCCCAGCACATACATATAAGCAGAAATATGGCACTGAAAAATGCTTGTTAGCCATGTGTTGTGTGTTCTGCTTCTGCCACATTGCTAGATGCTAACACCTGCTGTTCTTTGTGGTAATCAGCATGTCATCACCCTGGTGATGTCATTTGGGGTGTTGCTCTCTTTTATCTATGACGAAGCCAGGGAGATTGTCGTGTTGCTAAGGTCTGAAAAGATTGTTTTTTTTTTCCTTGCTTTGTGCCTATTGCAAGACACTGAAAGACAATCAGCTGTTTGATTGTGGTTTTATTATGTTCAATGCCAGCAATGCACAACAATAGTTTAAATTGATCATTTTAGCCTGTGTGGAAGTCAGGAAGAGTAACACATTTCTGTGAGGTTTGCAGACTGGATAACTTTCTGTTGTGGTGAAAGGCTGTGATTATTCACACCTGACATTCAATAGAGGTTATTTTTCAGGATGTAATTAAAATGATTATCTCATCTCCCTGTAAATTGCAGTTGGAGAGGTAATGCTGTTTTTAAACTTTTCTAAAGCCTAATTTACATGGTCGCATTTGCGCCAAAGCAAGGTGAGCGCGCGTGTTGCTCCGGTGCAAAGGCTGCTGCTTAGATACTTACAGGACTGTGGCAAGTCGATCACTATGCCACTTTTGGATCTGCTGGAAAGTTGGAGATGCTAATCAGAGTGTGCGGCATAGTCATCCATCTGGACAGGCTGCACCACTCACTCTGATCTAATAGGGATAGTCTGCAGTTTTCATTAGTGCAAATGCTCACTTCCCCATTGCATTGTTTTCAAGTCTGTGTGTTAAACAATCAGTAGCTTAAGAAAAAGAGCAACTGTGTAGGCAAGAAGGATCACATGCACTTGCTTAGCAGAATTAGTTGTCAGGCATTATAATTAAGTTAACGGTAAGCCTGGAGGAAAGTTATAAATTCTGCACTGAACTGCAGTACAATCTTTCACCATGGCAGACTTAACATCACCACTATCGATACCAGCTAGCTGACCACCCAAGGACTTTTGCCTCTCTACAGTGTGGATTGCATCAGCGTTGAGAGGAGCTGTGTGGGCAAAACATTTAATTGTCTCTAGCGGTTGGCGCAAGTTAAAGTGCTGCAGAAGTCACAGCACATCAGTTGTGTAAACATAGCATACAAGTTTCTGTGCACTAACCAGCCCGGTGTTTTCTCCTTGGCAGGTTGTTACTTGACCTACATGGAGGCTCATCTGTTTTTTACTCCACGTTAAAATGATCATTTTAGCAGGGCTAACACATCCACCCCTAGTAGGAATTAACACATATAAGGCCCCTATTAAAACTTCTTGTGAAGCAGACACTGACAAACAGCAATAATGTTGTCAACATTACAGTACTAGTAGCAATACAATTTCCTAAGGGCATGGTAGAGTAGTACCCCAAATGACATCCACAGCCTGGAGGCATGCTGACTCAGCATCCAACAACCTGGAGAAGTGGACTACACTAGAAAGGCACCAACAATATGAATTTGTTGACTTGTGTTATAAAACCTGGAACACACATAGTTTTTATAGCAATGCTTATTGAGTGGTGCTGCCTGATTTAATTGGAAAACCATTGCACATGGTCTTTAAATGGTTGTTTGGCACAAGGTGGAGCTGAGTGCTTAACCACCAAGTGTTGTAATACAGGCATTTTCCTATGACTGCACACTTTAATGCATATTATCTCACTTATAAGATAGGCAATTACTTAATAATAAATAAAAGATGAAAAGTATATTTTTGTGAGTTATTTATACTTTAAAAGACAAATAATTGTGAAGAAAAATAGTTCTGAACTATACTGGTTATTTTTCTTGATAGATTTTCTCTTCATCTTCTGTTGCTGTTCATGCCCACCCGTTAGCACTGGGTTGTTATTTTACAGTATGCACCTCCCATCATAACCATCTAGCCAAAAACTTTCCCAGTGCCTTCAGTTTAATCGTTAATTAATTAACATCCTTTCTTTTAGGTAGTGCTGACTTTAACACATTTAACTGTAACTCCACAATCAGCTTTCTGAGAAAACAGCAACGAAAAGCCTTAGAATGAAAACATTCATGCTGCCATCTTTCTTATGGGAGGGGTGGGAGAGTGAGCAGAGATCAGACAAAAAAGGCATTTAAAGCTTCTTAAAAAGAGAGGAAAAGTATTGTTAGTGGGAAAGTTCTCATGTGGGTGGTTGGGTTGAAAGAACTGTTCTGCTGATGTTTGGGTTCATTAGTTTTGCTTATTTTTTGTCATTTTAAATGGTGGTAAGCTGGTTAGTGGGAGGATGTCTGCCACTTTCGATCTTTGGGGCTGTGTGGAAAGTGCAGGTCATTCATGCTTGTCATACTGGATTTTTCCCCACACAGTTTGTATAACCTATTATAATAAAATGGGCAAAGAAATCTTGAATGCTGATTGGCTGGAAGCCCTTTCCAGACATGTCCTTGTCAGGACATAATGTTACAACAGGCACTACTTGTGCCAACCAAGATGCAGTACACAGGGAAATCAGTCTGTGCCACCACTGCCCTGCTGCAGCTCCTCAGCTAACAACCAACAATGACACAGCAGCTGCAGTGGGAAAGTGGTGAGAGTGACACAAAACTCTTCAATAGTGCAACTGCCGGATGTGAAAATCCTAACTCCCCTCAGACACACACAAAGTCTGCATTTTGTCCACATATGATACCACTGGCATAAAACATTTAAAAATGAAAGTTACCTGCAGTTTAGAACAGCAACAGGAGCGCAATCTTCAAACCTCTTCATAGAGCCATTTCTCCATTATGTCTGTCTCTGTAGGACCCCCCCTCCAGTAAACAACAGACCCAAATCAAAGTAAATTAAATAACCTGATCTCCAACAGCACCACTCACTACTTACAGTTTCAAAACCACATAAAAGGAAACAACTCCATATGGCAGCTGCAAAGAAACATACTCGATGTCAGTGAAGCGGCACTCAGAAATAAAATGAAGCAGCTGAACTGAAAGATAAAGGAACATGACAAAGATAAAAGAAAAAAAATGATGTGTTGATCTTTGGGTGGGTGGGGAGGGACAGAAGAACACCCAAAGTCAACTAAAACTGAGTCGGCAGTCTGTCAGATGCATAGACAAAGTAATAAATGTGAAAAAAAGAAAAAAAATGTTCAATGCATAGGGCTTGTACAGGAAAGGGGTTGGGGTTATATACACTGTATGGTATTTTTCTATTTTTTTACCTCAGGAATACATAGTAAGGCCTCTCTGGCAATACGTTCTTTTGTTAGAGGGATTATTTTTTACTATTTGACTGATTGAAACCTCCATTTTTATATTTCTGACTTTCTTTTGTTCTTTTTTTTTAATAATTACTTAGGGGATCATTTTATAAGCACAGCAAGACACTCCAAGGTGTTGATTATGGCCTGATAAGAGCACTTTCCATATGCTAAAGGCACTCAGCTAAATGCCCGTGCTTTTATAGCACCTGGTTTATGTTCTTATCAGGCCATAACCTACACCTTGTCATGTCTTATTGCTTGCATAATATGCATTTTTGGTTGAGGTGTGGGGTTATGGGGAACTATAGGTAACCAGACCTGAACCTCTGTTCCTGCCACCTTGTGTACCTTTAAACAGGGGTAACCCAATATGATTATTGAATTAAAAAATGAAAATAGAATTCGGTTTAAAAATCTTGATGATGGATTTGGAGTACTTCCTTCAGTCTTATGTGGTTAGAAAAACAGGGGCTATTAATTGCTGTTGTTGGCATGTTCTACATGTGTTGCTAATCTATTTTGGTTGGACTGGGTGTTTACATAAAAGTTAGTAATTAAGCATGTATTCACTTATTCAAACAACATGAAGTCTTGCTGTATTCTGACATTATACAGTTAGCTCCAGCAGTTGAACTGCTCCGGAGAGGAAAGAGTTAACTCTATGCCAGAGCATAGAACATTGAGCTCGAGCTCGGTTCAGACCTCTGTCTGCTGCACTTTGAAGTGCAACTGTCAGATTCTTTTCTCCGCCTAACTGAACAGTCGCTCCGGAGATTTTTCCTTCGCTAATGGTTCAGTCCGGTAAAAAACATCTGTTTATACTGCTAATGTTACTTTATTTGGGTTCAGATTCCTTTCTGCAGTACAGTAAGTATTTAGGTAGTGGACTAGTGCTGAATTTTTTTGTGGAAGGTGTAAAAACTTGTATTTCAATTGGTTCAGATTGAACTGGTTGTCTGTATCTTGTCTTGTGTCTTTTTCTTTAGCTGAATTTAATGTGAGGTATCGGTCCTTATCAGTTCTAAAAAAAATGTGTTTCATTGGTTTTTCCAACACCCATGACATGGTTAGGAACCAATAAGGGGGTCTTGCCTGGCTGTTGCCAAAAAAGGGTGAGTTGTAGGATCACTTCGTCTGAGAAACCCAAGAGGAAAACCAGGCCCATGGTGGGTTTCAACACTACAGTGAGTGTGGGGAGGCCTTTGCTAAGACTGATCCCCACACCACCTGTGTTTATTGTCAGGGTTTTGACCACCTGGAGTCAGACTGCCAAACATGTAAAAATTTCCCTAAAGCCTTCCTAGATAAAAGATTGGGCAGGCTTAGGGAAAAGGAGGCTGAGAAGTCTGCTGATCCGGATGGCCAGCCCAGTTCGGTTCCGACTGAACCTGAGGGAGTGCCCACTGACCTGGGCGAGACTCCCTCAGGCAAATGGAGAGCCGATCCTGAGGGGTTGGTTCCAGCAAAAGAAAGAAAAGAGAAATCGGCCAGTTCGGATCCAGAACCACATTGTCCAACCGCTGAAGAAATTGCCAGGCGATTAGTATCGTTGAATCGTTCTGTTCAGTTCCAGCGGATCCGATGCCTCCGGTGAGGCATTCAGTTCAGTCTGTTCCTCTGGTTCAGGATTATTCCCTGAAGACTATTATGAACTGGACTTGGAGGGATGAAGATTATGATGATGATGAAGATGATGGTGTGGAAGGTCTGGATGATCCCATAGGACGGACATCTCCCCAGACATGCCTTCTGGTGTTTCCCTCCTAGGCTTTCTGAGTCCCTTCCCACTTTATGTTCTACAAAAGTGGCAGAAACCCTCTGGATCCCTCTGGATGAAGCTGTCAAGGAGCAAGAGGAGCATGACTATGTGGAGATGATGGACATCCCAGAGTCCAAGAGATTGTCTATTCCGCTTCACAAATCCTTTGGGAAACAGACACAGAAGTTACTTATTACTCCAAATTCTTTACCTCCTGTGGACAGACAAATGGACAAAAGGTATATGTTGTCAGGACCAGGTATGGAGTACTTGTACCAGCAATGCAGCCATGTTGGAGTTGTGCAGTCTGCAGCCTGTGATAAGGCTAACATACCCTTGGCTTCACCCCCCCCAACCAGATAAAGACTCCAGGAAGCTGGATGCCATGGCAAAAAAAGTACGTGGCATCTTCCTTGGGACTCAGGCAGGCTAACTATATGGCCTACACAGACAGATTCCAGAAGTCCAGATGGGATTCTGTTCTGGAGCTGGCTAAACAGGCTTCCTCCAGCTTAGCAAGGAGTTGGCGGGTGGCTGCTGATGGGATTGAGGCATCAAAATCCAGTTTCATGCTACTGTGGGCTCCACTGATGTATCATCAAGAGTCATGGTTACATCTGTGGCTCTTTGGAGACTGGCTTGGCCCAGATGTAATAGCCTATCACAGGACACCCAGGGTAAGGCCATGGATTTCCCTGTCAACAAGAATTCTCTGTTTGGGGAGCAGACAGAGAATTATATGAAAAAGATGGATGAGTATAAGACCACCTACAGGAGTGCACAGGCCAAGGAAAGGCAGGCAATTCCTTAGAAGCAGCAAGCTAGGGGTAGGGCAGGTCTTTTCACAGGGCTTTCTACCAGGCACAGGCCTCCTCTCCTTTTTCTGAGAGGGGGTTCTTCAGAGGGAGAGGAAGAAGGGGGATGAGCAGGGCTGCATCCTCCTCTCAACCTAAGGCTCCTGCCAAGCAGACACCCTGATGTGTCAGCCCGGGTTGACTCCCCAATTCCTGTAGGAGGCAGGCTGGCTTACTACTTCCAGGACTGGAAGTCTGTTACCTCAGACAAGTGGGTCCTGGAGGTAGTAAGCCAGGGACTGGCCCTCAGCTTCAAAAAAACATTTCCAAAGCTGAGGGCCAGGTCCTTTTCACCTGCAAACATCTCCGAAACCATTGCCCTAGAGGCAGAAGTTTCATCTCTGCTGGCTATCAGAGCCATAGAGAGAGTTCTTACACTTCACAGGGGCAAAGTTCTGTATTCCAGATATGTACCTCCTTACCCCCAAAAACCAGGGGAGTGGCGGTCCATCCTAGATTTAAAATACTTAAACAAGCACCTAGTAAAGCTAAAATTCAAAATAGTGAGTCTGGGAATAATTCTTCGGTCTCTAAGGCCAGGGGACTGGCTAGTCTCCCTGAACCTAAAGAATTCCTACTTACACATTCCCATCAGGTGCTCCCACAGAAAGTACCTAAAGTTTGAACTGTCTTCAGGCCATTACCAGTTCAAAGCAATGCCCTTTGGTATAACATCAGCTCCAAGGGTGTTCACAAAAACCCTTGCAGTAGCTGTGGCCTTTCTAAGGAGACAAAACATCTCCATATTCCCATACCTGGATGACTGGCTCATTGTGGGTCAGTCTCCAGACCAAGTCAAGTCAGATTTACAAGTGACCCGACAAGTGCTTACTTCTCTAGGATTCCTCCTCAATCTTCCCAAATCAGTTCTCAAGCCAGTGCAACTCTTTATCTTCATAGGAGTAGAACTGGATACTGTCAAAGCAAGAACCTTTCTCCCTCTGGCAAGGGTAAAGGCCATTATAGAGCTGACTTCCTCTTTCCACCTTCTGGTGTCCCATGCGGTACGTCAACAAGCAGGGAGGCACTTGGTCTAAAACCTTGTGTACGGAAGCCATGAAATTATGGTCCCTGGCTTTTTTCTCTACAAACCTCTCTGGTAGCAGTCCACCTTCCAGGGAAGGACAATGTGCTAGCAGATGCATTGAGTAGGATTTCCCAGGGCCATCACAAATGGTCCCTGGAACCCCTAGTGTTGAAAGTGATCTTTTCAAGGTGGGGCACCCCAGAGATAGATCTCTTTGCAGCCCCAGACAATCACCAACATCCCTTCTTCTGTTGTAGACCCCCAGTCTTGGGTTCAGTCCCTCTGGATGCTCTAATTCTGGACTGGGAAGGGAAATATCTGTATGCCTTTGCTCCCTTTCCTCTACTGTTCAAAGTCCTGGTCAAGATCAGGTCACAATCTTGCAAAGTGATCCTGATTGCTCCAGACTAAGCCAGACAGCCTTGGCATTCCCTGTTGCTGTCCCTAGCAGTCCATCTTTCCCTGTCTCTTCCCAGGAATCACAACCTGTTAACCTTCTTTCAGGGGAGGATCTGGTACCCCAACCTTCGGTCTCTCAATCTCAAGGCATGGCTCTTGAAGAGCTAGAATATACAGATTTGCATCTGTCTCATGGGGTTCTGGACATTTTCAAGGCCTCTCAAAACCTGCCACCAGAAAGACTTATAACTCCAAATGGAAAGATTCAGCATTTGGTGTTCCAAGAACATATATCCCCAGATACTGATGACTTAGTAACAGTTCTGGATTACATGGTTCATCTTAATGGCCTAGGCCTCAGACCAGCTACCCTCAAAGTTCACTTGTCAGCTGTTTCTGCTTTTCTGTCAGTGGGAAAGCCATCCTCACTGGTATATCACCCTGTTTTCTGCAAATTCTTCAAAGGATTGTTTCATACCAATCCCCCCTTTAGGGATCTACTCCTGCTTGGGACCTTAATGTTTGCATTGCCCAACTTATACAACCCCTTCTGAGCCTTTGTCCTCAGCAGACCTTAAGAACTTGACTTGGAAACTGTGTTCCTGGTAGCTATTACCTCTGCCAGGCGTATCAGTGAATGCAAGCTCTGTCAGTAGAGTCTGATTTTATCTCATTCCATAGAGATAAGGTGGTCCTTAGAACCAACAGGAGTTCTTACCCAAAGTGGTTTCAGATTTTCATCTGATCCAATCCATGTCTCTTTTCTGTATTCTTCACTGATCATTCTTCTTCAGGAGAGAGAAGCTTATACAGTTTGGATGTTAAAGAGGCTCTTAGCTACTACATTGAGCATACTAAGGCACTCAGGTTTGACTCCCTCCAGTTGTTCCTCACTTATGGTGACGTGGGGAAGGGTAAACCTGCTATTAAGAGAACTATTGCCAGGTGGATTGTCTCTTGTATACAATTCTGCTATGAGAAGCTAGGCAAAGTACCCCCCTCAGGCCTGAGGGCTCATTTGACTAGAGGTACAGCTGCTTTTCTGACTGTTGCCAGAGATATACACTTATTAGAGATATGCAAAGCAGCCACCTGGAAAACAGTCCATACATTCACCAAGCATTACTCTCTGGATATCCAGGCTAGGAGTGTTGCTAGGTTTGGTACAGCAGTACTGCAGAGCCTATTCCCAAACTCAGTTCAGTACCCTCCTCCATGGAGGTACTGCTTGGTAGTCTGCATAATGTCAGAATACAGCAAGACTTCATGTTGTTTGAAGAAAAAATTATTCATCTTAGTAATTGTGTTTCTTTTAATGGAGTCTTGCTTGTTACAATGTTTTCCTTGTGTGAACACGCAGAGGCTTTTGGGGTTTGAAATTTTGAGTGGGAAGTATATTGTTTTCAAAGTTGTTGGATGGATTTTCCTTTGCAGTTTGTGATTCTTGAGGAATGTTTGTGTGTGTGTGTGTGTGTGTGTGTTTGCATGATTTCTTTTTGACCTTGCTGGGCTGTTTGATTTGCAGTGTTATCTTTTTGACCCACAGGATATGAAGTGGCCTTTTTCACCCCAACAGGTTGTGCACCCCTATCATGTCTTATGAGCAGGGCTTTGTGCTTGATTAATGCAGTACCATGTGATGGGGGTCCTGACCAGTGAGGAGCCAGAACTGACCAGACTCCATTTTAGAAACTGTGTTAAATAGGCTGGGGAAATGCTGTTATGTGATGGTGTATGGTGTATTGTGCCCAAATGAAGTGTATTTAGGTTATAGCAATCTGCACTTTGACTTTTCTTTAATCAGTCAACCATATTACAATATTAGATCATAAAAAGGAGAGAGACTTGGGGGTAATAATCTCTGAAGACCTAAATGTGGTCAGACAATGTGAGAAAGCAGTTGGAAGGCTTGTGGGAGGCTGGGTTGCATAGGGTGGGGTATCACCAGCAGATGGAGGGAGGTAGTGTTGCCTTTGTATAGATCACTGGTAAGACCTCACTTAGAATACTATGTACAGTTCTGGAGGCTGAATCTATGGAAGGATATAGACAAAGTGGAAAACGTTCAGAGGAAAGTAACTAAAATGGTGAGGGGTCTGCGGCACAAGCCCTATAAGGAGAGATTGAGAAACTCAGTATGTACACCCTGGAAGAGAGAGAAGGGAAAGGGGGGGGATATGATAGAAGCCTTTAATTATTTAATGGCTCAATAAATACTGGCTCCTAATTTGCTGGCTTGCATAATTTATATGTTGTAAATCCTGCTATTACCCAACGGAAAAAGTGCCAGCCACCACTCAGCCACACCAGGAACCAACCCTTAAATCCCTCCAACCCAAAAGTCCCACTCACTAACTCCCGCTGCTTAATATTGGCTCCCTCTCAACTTCGCGTCCATCTCAAATCAAGCTCCTGCTGTCAACCTTCGATCATCCAATTCTGGACATTTCTGTGGAAAACAGCAAGCACACCAGAAAAATAAGAAAAGGAAATTTCTTTCACCCATTGCCTCTCACTAACACAGAGATCACTTCCCCAATAAACATCAGCTTGGGCCAATCAACCACAACAAACAGATGTCCACTCTGCTCCACTGACTGATATGACACACACAGTACAGCAGACCTTAAACTCCTTCCTTTGCCACTCAGCACATTGCAACTCCGTGCCCTATTGCTACCATCGTCCCCATGTCCGCTACCCTCCTGCTGCTCCGACTCTTGCTCCATGTTCAGAACTGCCACTAATCCTAGTCTGCAACTCTTCATCCTCTGATACAGAAACCATGCACAGAATGCAGTATTTAAAATAAAGCTACTTGAGAATAAAAAAAACCCTGTCCCAATTCCTACAAGAACAACAACACAACCGGGACAGAGTCAGCTAGCAAAATAACACACAATGTTAGAGTGGTAAAAAGCCAAATGCTTCTCCGGATGCACACAAAACTAAACCACCAAAAACAGCCCTACCAACTGAGTACTGCACCCCTAGCAACCCAGAACTACTACTTCTCATGGAGCAACAAATATAACAAAAATAACAAAAAATATATAATAAAATTAAAAAAATAAAAACTTTTTTTGATATTTTTCCCAGGAAAACAACAAAGGTTATCATTGTATAATTGCAATATCCCTCAAGGGTGTGGGTGATGCCAAGGATTTACCCACTACTGGTGTGTTGTTGGTCACTCGGCTGTGCTTGACCAAACAACACACCAAACGTAGGTAAATTCTAGCATCACCAATCACCCACACCCTGAGCGGTATATTGCTTAAATACCTTACTGGGATGAATAAGGTACAGGAAGTAAGTAATTTTCAGAAAAAAAAGATGTATAAGAACATGGGAACATACTGTGAAGCTGGGGGGGGGGTAGGTTCAGGAGGGATGTTAGGAAGTACTTCTTCTCAAAAAGGGTAGTGGATTCATATAACAGCTTACCAGTCAAGGCAATGAGGATGAAAGCAGTGATGGGGTTCAAGAATGCATGGGATGGGGCCGGCCCAGTGGCGCTAAGGGTTGAGGAGCTGGATGCCACACCTCACGCCATGCCGGCGACCTGTGTTCGAGAGTGAGCTCAGGAGCCGGGGGTCGGCAGGGGCGGTTGAGGACAGAGCACCTGAAGGGCTGCTTTCCTCCCTGGGGGGAGGGCGGGGAATAGCCCGGCGCACAAGCGGCTCCCGGTGGAGATTGGGAGCACTGCAGTGGGTGGGTTGCACATAGTATAGCGTGGCTGATGCAGGCAGGGTTGCCATGAGCCATTGCATCAGGCGTGCACATGCAAGGGGGGGGGAGATCGCCACCAGAACAGGAAAAATACCGGCTCCGTGGGGCAGGTAATGGCACCTGTCCCCCATGCCCTCTGCCAGGTCAACCTCGACTGGCCTTCCAGTTCCTCCATCTGCACCCTCACCTGCAGCCAGACACTGACTTAGAAGAGCACCCAAGAGGAGGGGCTACCCACCCCGGATGGGTTAAACCAGGGGTGCTGGCTGCAGGGAGGGGGGGGAGAGAGGAGGCACAGTCTGAGGGGGCCTCAGCAGGCAGGCAGGATATGGGCAGGATGCCTGCGAGAGGCTCCACGGGACGAGACTGGAGGGAAATAAAGTTAAAAAAAAAAAAAGAGAATGCATGGGATATGCACAATAGAATCTTAGTGAAAAGAAGTGGGGTAAGGGACAAAGAGCCAGAGATGAAATAGAGTCAACTGTGATACTGTAGGCAGGGAAAAATGGGCAGACTGGGTGGGCCAAGAGTCCTTTTCTACTGACAGATTCTATGTTCCTGTCTCTACACCTCACACTTGGACCAACCTAAAACAGTTTCTTTTTCAACATTGAAGTGTTTTATATTTTTTCTGATTCTAATAACCAAATTATAAGAGCAATAACCCTCTGAGGGTTTGTGAGTTCATTCATTCATAAAACTTTATTTTTATACAGGTTCATACTGTTAGGATGCAAGATCCTATTTTCAACTGTAGATCTGTGTATAATACACAGTGTTTGTAGTAATAATATTTTCAGGTTATTGGATATAATAGACCACCTAGGGGTGTAATGAGGCCCGACGCTTAGGCAGAGGGCCTTATAGCCCTGGAAGGTCTGCTATATCCCATAATGCCCACCCTGGAGGGTATTAGCACACTTAGAAAATGGTGTAATATTATTATTTTTTTAAATAAAGTTTACAAAAAAAGAGGGGTGATATTAACACAACATTAACAGAAATGGCAGGTTCTGTAAAATAGTTCCTTTACTGCCACTAGAGGGTGCTGCTGCTTACGAGAAAGCAGTTTTTCTCTTGCACAGTACAGTGTTTTGTTATTGTTGGTATTTTTAGGAACTTCGAAAAAACTATCAGGTTGGTCTGACAAGACCTCCCAGACACAAATCAATGCTGTTTACAATCCTGTAGACCTCAGTTCTCTAGGTAGTCCACAAGGTCCTCTTTGATCAGTGACTCAATCAATTTATCCACTACAGAGGTAAGACAGACAGGTCTGTAATTCCCCGGTTGCCTCTTGTCCCACTCCCCTGTGTAGCGGGACTACGTCCACTACCCTATCTACTATCACATATTGCATCTCAGTTGGTCTATTCTGTGAAAAAGTATTGTAAAGATATTTTTACAACTAATGGTACACTTTGACAAATACTGTAAAACTCGGCCTGTATAGAGGCATGGGTGTTACTTATGGTCAAGCTCATAAAGCAAAATGTAATGTTTCTTGACATTGTAAATATCTACAATATGGATATGATACAGTACTGTTATCACAGGTGTCTCTTTAAAAGAAATAATTAAATGACCAAATAAATAACAGTTGATTAGATATTTGTGTCAGACCACTACTTCAAATCATGTCAGAGGACATCATTCAGATGTGGATTTTTAGAGTCTGAACTCTGATGGATAGTAGACACATGCATGTACACACACACACACACACACACACACACACAAGCACTACTCACTCACTCATGCACATTTTCTGAAAGTACAGTGCCTGCCATAAGGATGAAGTGTTTTGTGTTAAAGATGTCACAGTTTTCTGTGACAGATTGTAGTAACTACCATTGAATTATCTTGTGTTCCTTAAGTACCCCACAAGATATCACTGCACGCAATGTGATGAGTGCTTTATCTTGGTAGGCAGCAGTGCTGTACTTGACACACTTTAGTCCATTACCTGAAGTGGGAGGTCAACACACATCTTCCTAATGGACTGCAGCAGCAGCCCTATTGATTCTGGAGCCCTGTGCAGTTCTTTTACTGGGACCCATATACATTATTGTAGTTTGTAACATGGCTAAAATAACATCACCAGAAGCAAGGAAAATGATTGGTAGAAAAGCTACATGGTACAAGAGCAACATGGCATTATTTCAGCAATAATGCTGTGTTGAGAGCGTGAATGTGCTTAGAAAGGTATGGGTGTAATGTGCTCAGTATCGTTAAGTTGACCAATAGGTGGCACGAGTCACACAGAGGGGGAAACTGAAGTGGCAGCCCCAGCAGAGATAGTGGACAGAGCACTGTGTTGCACGGTGCTGCAAGTGTCAGTTATTGCAGACATCAGACAAACAAGGGGTAATTGTGTTTCGCACCCACCCACCCTGTTGATAGTGTAGAACTTGCAGCACAAAACAACAGATCACTGAGAAGCACAAGTCAGTCGCACTGCGACACACAGCAGACTGTATCATGAAATAGATATCTGATGTGCTGCTTTGTAGTCTGTGGACTCCTTCACTATTACAGGATTGAGTGCAAGAGTGCCTTTGGCCTGAAGTGTTAATTAATATTCGGACCTATAGATGCCGTTTTAAAGAATCACATAAGTACAGATGAGCTGGAAACATACCAAAAGTTATGTGACTGTTTCAAAGTGCCACCTATAGGTTGGAATAGTGATTCAGGCTTCAGCCAAAAGGCGGTGTTGGGCTCAGTGCTGCAATACTGAAGGACTCCACAGATGACAGAGCAGGACATCATTTATCTATGTAAGGTAAAAGTGTGCTATGTACCGCGCAGCGAGGTACCCGATTCACATAGTGAGAGTGGCACCAGAATTCTGATGGAAAAGTATTGTGCCAGGGAAGACATGATTGCAAAAAAGTACAGAAGTGCAGAGGTGTTCTGAAAGTGCCACCTATTGGTTGGAAAAGCCAGTGCTGCAGTTTAGAGCAATGATACAACAGTGCTGTCAGTGTTGTAGCATAGCAAAATATGCACCCAAGAAATTGTGCCCACAATCCAGCACGGCATCAGTCTCAGATGGAAATGGACGGACTGTAATATAGTATCCAAGTACAAGTGGCAACTTTTCCGGGGGCAGCATTAATTGATCGCTAGCTCGATGGTTAGAGCAAAGTTATAGCATAATGAAATGGTAGACACTACATTACTGGATGTGCCGTGCAACATGCACTCATACTTCAGTTAGATACAGCCTTAAAAGTAACAGAGCAGAAGCATAATTGTGGAAGTGAAATAAGTAGCTGTGCTCATTTGTGTTGACTGCAAGTAAAACAGTATCTAACTTTGCACTTGCCATGTTACAAGCTCATTAAAGCCTCCAGGTGGCATCAATAGGGAATTAATGCATGGTTGGGCCATTGTGACACTCGTACGTGGCCTCGTGCCTGTGGTCCCATGACGATAATCCCATTAAATGCCACCTTAAATCAGTGATTTAATACCTACGTACAACCTAAAGAAACATTCTATTCCTACAGTTCCCTACTTATGTTTTCCTGTTTTGTCTACAAAAGAGTTTTCAACTATTTGTGTCCTCTCATTGAGCACAGTGTAATCACCAAGGACAAGGAATTATGGACAGACCAGCACTGATCTCTTAAAACCACACAATTTCACTGAGAACCAGGAAGAAGTGGGTCAGCCAGATGGCAGAAATATCTTGCTGGGGCCCTGTGTGGCTGCATAGTTTGCCATGTAATAATGCTGGTTCTGATTAAAGGACAGAATTTTTCCAGAGGAGCATTTAAAACAGGAGCAGTAAACTAAATGAGACAATCTGTTTCTTATACAGTACTCAGCCTTGACTTTTTTTAACAATGCAATCACTGCAAAATAAAAAAAATCCATAGAAATATTCTGATTGAAGCTTTTCTTATGAACCGGTCTGAGCGAGCACCATGGCCTCACGTCTAGCTCTGAGACAACCTATGAAACCTGTAGGCTGAAGACACATTGTATCCCAGATTTCTCCTAGTAGAAAAGTACTATACTATACTCACTGTTGCTTTTCCTAATTCTTTTTAGGTCTGCCTCAGTTTCAAACACAGACTGATTTGAAAGAAATGTTTGAAAACCTCCAACAAAATATTCAGGCAAAGAAAAAAAGAATGTGAAATCCTGTAGCTTACAGCAACTGTAAGTTTATGTATACATAGATATAATATTCCCACCCAATATACACTGTTAGCATAATGCTGTAGGGCAACACAGGTCCCACAGCATATCCATTATCAGGGTGCTTCAGGGAGCCACTTTTGAACTGCAGCGTACTGTAAATTGATTTTAGCTATTTAGGGAGTAGGGGCAAAAGCTGTTCTGAGTGTGGAGTACGTCATTACAAAATCCCCACTCCACCCATATCACTTTGAAATGAAATTGGATGTATATTTGTAGATAGACATAGATAGATAGATAGATAGATAGATAGATAGATAGATAGATAGATAGATAGGCAGACAGATAGGCAGACAGACAGATAGATGAACAGACAGACAGACAGGTAGATAGCTAGATAGAGTGCGTGGGTAGGTAGGTAGACAGACAGACTATACAATTACACCAGCATTTGCAACCAGTGCAACTCTTACAAGTTAGCTGGAAGAGAGTGATTTTGTGCTGTTTGACTGTGTCCCTCCTTCTCAGTTGTTGAGTATACCATTTCCATTTCACAGGTACATAACAAGGACCACTCCCTGAAGGTGGCCCCACCGCCTCCCAGCTGACAGCCCTCGGCTTTCATTACTGGGCGAACTCATTCACGATAACTGAAATTATACATAACATTCTGGAACAGAAGATGCCTGAGCAGTTCAGAGGTAGCACTCTAACTCCTAGGCTTGATGTTTCTGGGCTTAGTCCTCACACTAAGGACTTGGGCTTTTATCCAGTGCTGCTGACGCTGCCGTGCCATACTAGAAGAGGGTGCTTCTGCACTGCATTGCTGGATGTGTCATCCTTTAACAGAGGCAAAAACCAAGGTCCCCTCTGCCTGTCTGTGACAGCTATCCAGGTGGGAGTTTATCTGATTATCTTCCGATGCTTACATTTAGAGGTTACCAAGGAGAAAGGAAAATGTTACGTAATCACAGTAAACTACTTTGGAGACAAGTTTTCCTAACAAAAAAATACCATTGTTATTTGTTTTGCTTCTATATGAAAAAAAAACAATACAACAATGTTTAAAAAGCTTCTTTAAAACTTATTTTTAAAAAACATATTTCTCATAATACAGTGTAAGTATATACTAATACAGTATATAGTAAAGTGTATTAACACTATAACAATATACTGAAACTACAGTAACAGAAACATAGAATTTGTTGACAGAAAAGGATTGTTAGCCCACCCAGTCTGCCTAGATGTTCCCTGTCCAGTCTTTTCCACGGGCACTAACTGATCACGTCACCTTCCCTGATCCCTGCCTATTTACTAATATTCCCCAATGTCTATCCTATTCATGCTTTAACCCCCAACACTGTTTTCATCTCCACCACTTCCACTGGGAATCTGTTCAAGACATCTACCATCCTTTCAGTGAAGTAGCACTTCCTCACACCCCTCTTAAACTCCCCTGCCTCCAGCTTCGCCACATGCCCACTGGTTCAGGTGCTCTTTCTCGCTTAAAACAGACTTCCCTGCTGCACACTGTTCACCCTTGTGAGGTACATGTCCCATTTTTCTCTCTTCTCTTCCAGATTGTAAATTTTGAGATCTTTCAGTCTCTCCTCATACGGCTTTTGGTACAACTGCCTGCACCATTTTAGTTTTATTTATTTATTTTATTTATTTCAGATTAATACCTATGAGCTGTGAAGCTATTTTGCAAAGGTTCCAAGTCAGTAATAACGTGTACAAGACATAGGGTACAGGCAAGTCCGCAAGACATTACAGAAAATACTTATGGTTTGAGTACATTGACAGTTATATAAGTGCAAAGAGGTAACAATAGCAAAATATATGCAGTAGAGTAGTTACAAGGGGTAAATACACAGTTATAATGCTATGACAACACTTGACTTACTTAGTGCAGGATAATGAGGCAGTGGCAGCCTGAGAGGCTTTGTCAGGAGGAGAGGAATATAGGGATGGGGTGGGATGTTAGGGATAGGATGATTGGGCAGTAGTGAGTCACTTAGTGATTCTGTATGAGTCAGCTTGTTGCCCTCCTCTAGACTGCTTCTACCCTGTCTGTGTCATTTCTGAGGTACGACCTCCAGAACAGTACTTTGGGTGGTGTCTCACCAGTAAGCAATAGAGTGGCAACACCACTTCCCTCCTCCTGCTGGAGGTACTTTTCCCAATGCACCCCAGCATCCCACTGGCCCTACCCACTGCTTTGTCACACTGCCCTGACACTTTGAGACAGTCAGTTATGATAACCACAAGGTCCCTTTCCTACTTAATGACTGTCAGTAAATCCCCACCTCCCATCCAGTACTCTGCTCATGGGTTCCTATGCCCTAAGTGTATGAATTTCCACTTTTTGGCATTAAAACCCAGCTGCCATGCTCTTGACCTGTCCTCAAGTTTCCCAAGACTCTGTGCATTCTCTCCACCCTTCTGATTCTCCACCCTATTACAGATTTTGGTATCATCTGCAAAAAGGCATACCTTTCCTTCTAGTTCATCTGTAAAGTGACTTATGAAGATATTGAAGAGGACCGGTCCCATTACAGGGCCCTGCAGCAACCCACTGGTCACTCTTCTGTCATTAGTTAGTGCTGTTAACCACCACCTTCTGACGCCTATCCATTAATTGGTTTCTAACCAAATTCACAACTTTGGATCCCACTCCTTGGCCACTCAATTTCTTTATCAGTCTCCTGTGCAGCACATTGTCGAAGGCCTTGCTAAAGTCCAGATAGGCCATGTACAGTACATTACCCTGCCATGATCTATTTCCCTGCTCACCAAGTCAACAAAATCAGAGTCTTCTGCAAGACCTCTTGCTGAATCCATGCTGCCTGTGTCTTATAGCCCACTGGATTCAAGATACTCTACCAGCCTTTCTTTTAGATGGTTCCATTAATTTCCCACCACTGAAGTGAGACTGACTGGCCTATTGTTGCTAATTTCTTCCTGCTGCCACTCTATGTAGAAGGACCACTAGCTCTTTCCAGTCCTCCGAAATCATGCCTGTTTCCAACAAACTGCTGAATAAGGCCATCTTGGGTACATCCCATCTGATCCCATAGCCTTGTCCACCTTCAGAGCTGGAAGTCCCTTCAGGACTCTTTCCTCTAAAAAATGGACTTACTGTATGTCCACCTCCCCCTATTTTTTCCTGCTGCTCATAGAAACATAGACTTTGATGGCAGATAAGGACTGCTTGGCCCAACCAGTCTGCCCATTTCCCTACCCACTGGATAAGCTGCAGATCCTAGCTAACCAACAGCCTACTTCTTCCTAACTCCCACCAGAATTGCCTTATGTCTGTCCCATGCATTCTTGAATTCCCCACTGTTTTTGACCCCATGGCCTCCTCAGGAAGGTCATTTGATGTGTCTACCAACCTCTCCTTGAAAAAAAAATAGTTCCTCACATTGACCCAAGCCATCCCCCCTCTATCTTCAAAGTGTGCCCCCTTATTCTTGCACATCTCTTTTTCTGAAAGATGCTACCCTCTTGGACTTTGTTGATTCCCTTGAGGTACTTGAAAGTTTCTATTATGTCCCCCCTCTCCCTCCTTTCCTCAAGAGTATACATGCTAAGCTCCTTTAGTCTCTCCTCGTATGGCTTCTCTTGCAGACCCTGCACCATTTTAGTAGCCCTCCTCTGGACTGCCTCCATCCTGTCTATGTCCTTGCAGAGATTGGGTCTCCAGAACTGCACTCAGTACTCCAGATGGGGTCTCACCAACTGTCTGTACAGAAGGATGACAACTCCCTGTTTTCTACTGGTGATGCCTCTCCCTATACATCCCAGTATCCTCCCCAGCCCTCCTTACTGCCTTCTCACATTACTTGCCCACCTTTAGGTCATCTGATAAGACTACCCCAGGTTCCTTTCCATTTTGTTGTTGTTAGTACCTCTCCCCATTGTGTACTCTTCCCTGAGTTTTGCTTCCTAGGTGCATTACTTTGCATTTCTTTGCATTGAAATTAAGCTGCCACACTTTTGACATTCGTCCCTGATGATACTTTTGCATAGTGGCAGTAATTTCAGTTCAAAAGCGACTCATGGTCCAATATGTCTCCCCCCCCCCCACATGCATACACTTCATAAGCAGGGCTGAAATAAGAAAGCTGTGCACCTCGAGGACATAAATAAGGTGCAGGGAGGAGACATCTTCCAGTGCAGGAGGGGAACAAGAACAAGGGGGCATGACATTAAATTTGAAGGAGGCAGGTTAAGAGGGAATCTGAAGAAGTTTTTCTTCACAGAGTGGGTGGTGGGCACATGGAATAGGCTTCCACAGGAGGTGGTGGGAGCAAGCACTGTGGTTGGATTTAAACATGCATGGGACAGGCGTGGGGAAACAGAGAGGTAAAGCAGGAGGAAGATGGTCAGAAGTCATAGTCAAGTACAGGGCTTACAGGCAGACTAGATGGGCCTAGCAGTCCTTATCTGCCAACAATTTCTATGTTTCTATGTGGACATGTATCAATTTATCGGGATTTCTTCCCCACTCTGCCACCCAGGGTGCCCAGCGATTCCCTTGGTAAGCAGGAATTTATCCAGGCTTGCCTTAAAGGCTGTTTATGCCTTCAAATCTACTGTCTCCACTAGAAGGTATTTCAGTTGGTTCACTACTTTGTGGGAAAATAAGGACTCCTAATGTTACCCCTGAATTTAACCTCCCCCCAACACCCCCATGCTCTAGAGCATGTTGCCACATTCTGTTACTGGACACTAGATCAAGCATCTCTGACTGTTCAGTCCTGTCAATACCCTTTAGTATTTGAGAGACTGAGATCATGTCCTATGTCTGCCTTCTTTTCTATCTGGGCGAATGTACGAACATTTCTAGAATATCCTTGTGAAAGAGTAAACTGTTAACTCAATACATACTTGCTAAAATAAATCAGACCATTGAAAACCATGTTAGGGGCCTTCAGTCTCTGCACATAGCTTTTATTCGGGTGGCCCTGTGTTGCACCCTCTCGACTGCCTCAACGTCCTTTTTGTATAGAGCAGAGCAAAATTGCACGCATTACTTTGGGGGGGTACTGATCAGGGCCTTGTAAAATGGCAGGTTTGCATACATTTCTCTGTTGGTCACCCCATTTTTCAGCATTCTACTGGTTTTCTTGACAGCTGCCACACACAGCTTGTCCTGCTTCAGCCCTTTGTCTGTTATGACCTCCAGGTTATGTTCTTCCATCACAGCTGCAACAGGAGCACCACACAGTGTATAGGTCATATCTCTGTTTTTCCTCCCCAAGTGTAGTACCTTGCATGTGACTACATATAATCTGACCAATCAACATAGGTCCCGTGAATTCAGCCTATACAGTGTGGGATGCTAGCTAGACACTCAAGGCACAACAAAAAAACACAGCACTCATTTCTGTGAAGAACACACATAGATTCAAAAGTTGCAAAAATAACTCATGGCATATTGAGCAGAGCACAAAGATGAGTTGTAGTACAAAACCCCTGCACTCTGATCACACACGTGACCCTTCTTCATGTAATCTGAGACTCTAGCTGTCTGCCCAGTCGTCCAGCTTGTTCTGACCCTCCTGATATTCATCCGTAGTGCATTCTCCACTCTGGCCAGCTCATACAGTATAATGTAACAGCTACTGATGCCTCTGGGAAAACTATGGAAATGTAATATTTAGACACCATTCAGCTTACACTTCACATATCTTCAGTAGATGTGCCCTCCTAATTATTTATTACTGAGGAAATGTGAATGGAAACAGGATCTTTATCCTTCAGAGTTCATCTGCACATACTGCTGATTCCTCAATTGAAGTCCTAATCCTCTGATCTTCTAATAATCAATCTTCTCCATAGATTCCCACTAATGAATCTGAACTGCAGGCACTAGGATACTGCAGGGGCCAGAACATTTCTGGAGGAGGCTGGTGATTTGAGTAGGAATCGTGCGTATGACACCATTCATGCCCACTGGTATACACTGGAACCAGTCACCAAATGCCTAAGTTCTTTTTTTCTCACCATTGAGTGTGCAGCAGCATCACTGTTGTCCTTGTCGGTGCCAGAGCTTTGCCATCTATACGGAAACAGCATTCAGTTCTTCAGTTTTTTATTTAAATATGTTAGAGTTTGTTATTTTTGTGTTATTTTAGTTTACTTTACACACAAAACACTGCAGTTTTCTTTCCACTGTACCACATACAAATGGTCAACCATCATGGGAGAAGGTAAAGAGCCTGAAAAGGCAAGTTGCTCCAGCAACGGAGCTGTGTCTAGCCACCACCTCTTTGTGGGTGGGTGCTCTGGCAATGGGTAGTCTGGCACCTGGAAGGATGGACAGTCCTATCAGAGTCACAAAAATAAATGGTCCAGATCCTGCACACGTTCCGTGTCAGGGTCTTTGCACTGTTTGACCTCAACCTCTTCCCACAAAAAAAACATAAGGGAACAGAAGGCACCAGCCAAGGTTATCCAATTGTTGTTCTGCTGTGAGACACTCAATTTCTGTGGACCTGGGCACCCCACCATCGTCTCTGACAACACCGAGGACACCTAGGCCTGTGGGGTCAAGGTTTCTGTTCCAGGCCCCCTCTTTATCCAATAGAGAAATCTTCAGTGCTCAGTTTGGCCGCAGGGCAGCTCTTATAAAGCAGTGGGTCCAGCATAAATGTTGGGTGGCACCATTGTTGGTGCTGACTCCTGACCCTTTAGGGTCAGTTAACTTGACACTGTCTTTGGTGCCGACAAATTTAAGCACATGACTGACTTTGACTCCATCCTTGGTGCCAGGGCTGTCATTAATGCCACCAACGCATGCTCTACTTGTGGTGCCATCTGCATCCCCTCTGGGGACAAGAGCAGCCATGGTGCAGCTGCCAGCTGTTTTAGGGCTGGTGGGACCCCCAACAGTGTTGTCAGTGCCACATCCAGCACTGAGGTTAGGCCCTTTAGGGCCTACCTTGGTGCCATTGCCAGCACTGCCTTTGGTGCCATGTGAGCATTCTTTGCCAGGGACTGGCCCTTCAGACTAATGCCAGGGCTGCCTTTTGTGCCATCAGTGCCATTTCTGAGACTCTGTCTAAGGTCAGGTCCAATGTCTCCTGTGTTACGAAGGCCGCAGCCTGCACTGTCGCCTTTTTGTTCCCTCCTTTCTACTACTTTGCCCTGGAGAAAAAGGGAGGTGAGTCAGATGCAGACCTTATCATCCTTGATGGGGAGGATGATGAGGATTCATGCTATGGTCCTGATAATCCGGAACAGGTTCCAGTCACTGAAACTTAGGAAGCTCTCTCCTTTCTGGCTCTGTTCGAAAACATGCATACTGCCTTCACTTTCAAGCTAGCAACCACAGACCAGGCTAGGAGCCTCCAACTGGAGTCTCCAAATGTACTTAATGTCCGACTCTCCCTAGTTCCTCCCATTCAGCAAGCCCTGGAGACCCTCTCTGAGGTGGCTTGGAGGAAGCCTCCTACTGTGTCAGCTGTCTCAAAATAGGCAGACAGAAAATATGCAGCACCTAAATCTAAGCCCACATATTTCACTCAAGAAATAGTGGATGCCTTTGTCATTTTGGTTGAGAATGATGACGCCATAGTGCCCAAGGAGGTCACTGTGCACCCCACTAAAAAGGAGTCACACAAAGTAAACACCATAGGCAAGCGAGTCTATACCTTGGCTATCCTTAGCATGAGGATACCTAGTTACCAGGATCACTTCTTTAAGTATGAGTATAGAACAGTTGTAATGCAGCTCAGGAACATGGATGGTGCCACAATTTTAACTGCACACTCCGAACAAAGCAATGAAGTTGGGCTACGACATCCTGGAAGGCAAAGAAAGTTTGCACGATATTGGAGCAGTTAATTGCTTTATTTTAGTAACACATTATAAGGAGTAGCACCCCTCTTACAGTCACCTGACGTTTTGCATCACTGCCTCAGTAGGCCTTTGATAAAGCACAAGGTAGTGACGTGAAACTTTCAGTGACTGTAAGGGGAGTACTACTCCTTATATTTTGTTAGTAAAATAATTAATTGCTGCAATATTGTGAGGACTTCCTTTGCCTTCAAGGACATTGTAGCAAAACTTCATTGTTTGTTCTAAGTACGAGTATGCCCACTGGTGCAAGCTAAAGTCTCTAGTAGAGGCTGTGCCAGATACAGAGGCAAACAAGAACTGCTGCTAGCTGTTAAACAATATATTGAACCTAACAGCCACCAGCCTAAAGCCTCTGTTGATGCCTCTGATGTAGCAGCTCACTCCGCAGCTGCACATGTGTGCCTCAGACAGTACTCCTGGCTCTGTACTGCTGGCTTCACCCTAGATGTCCAACAACAGATCATAAGTGTGCCCTTCAGTGGCACTTATTTGTTTGGACAGCAGATGGAGCACTCTTAAGAAGTCTAATGTGCCAGTGCTGATTCACATGCTCTGAGTCACAGCTTCAGTTTTCACAAGGAAAATAAACTGGGTTAGAGCACTTATTCCAAAACAGATTCACTTTGCCAAGCTCATAATAGGACTTAGTATTGGGGAATGTATATAGTTTATGTGCTTCCAAAAATTCAAAACATACGCATGCATGAGTATACCTGTGGCTCGGCAGCGTAGTACAGTGCGGACTCGTGGGAGCATCAGCCAACAGGCCTTCAGGTCAGGATGAACAAAATTTATTGTTAGCCAAATAAATGGAAACAAATATCATCATTCAATAACTCCTCTGTAATGTATATAGTGTTTGTTCATAGAAATGGCAGATGGACAACTGATGATATGTGCTTTAGAAAAGTGCAAAAACCTGACAGTGTCCCTTTAAAGCTTGGAGTTGGGTTGACATGGCTGTATCCTGTCAATAGAGTTTTCACACTTCAACATCAGTATACATCAATATACTTTTTTGCTATAGTGAACCCCGTTATACTGAACATTTACTTATAACGAATGGTCCTCATGGCTCCCGATACAAATCCGCTCTCACCAAGTTCCCTGACAACAGCAAATAGCCACAATCCCAAAGATGGCCAATCAATGTACTGTAACTGCCGCTATAAGAAAACAAGCCACTCCTGTACTGTTGTTTTAAAAACTAACCTGCTTCCTACAGACAGTTACAGGGACACCATGGCGAGCACTTTATTTAAAAAAAAAAAGCTCGCTTTTTAAACAAACCCATTCTGACTACTGCTCCCGTACTGGTCCTTTTAATGACGCATATGTCCACACTGTTGGAAGGGAGTGTGTGAGTGCCAATGGTTCACAGTGGGTCACAACCTGCAGTTAGATGGTGTTGGTAGTAAAAAGTAGCACTTGGTACAAACTGCAGTCAAGAGATTCAGTGCTCATTTGTCTTCCTCTCCACCTGCCATTGCAGTTTGATGGTGTCCGTAGTAAAAAGAAGCACTCGGTACAAACTGCGGTCGAGAGACACAGTGCTCATTTGTCTTCCTGTCCACCTGCTGTTGCAATTTTCTGTGTGATGAAAGGGAAGTGTAACATTGGGGGAAAGCAGCCACAAGGTCAGGGGCACTATGAAAGGTTCTCTACTATATACAAGTACTGTATTAAAACAAACAGACAGTACAGTAGCCAGCAAAAAATCAGTTTAGTTGAACACTACAAGCAATAAGCAATGTGGTTGTATGTTATGATAATGACGAGTGTTAGTACTGCAATATCACTCGCTTTGTTTTTGGTTTTCAGCGCCCCTCGTTACAATGAACAGGGAGCTATAACGAACCCAAGTTATGGCTCCCAGTCTGTTCGTTATAGTGAGGGGTTAATGTATTTCATTTATAGTAAGTAACCACACTTAAAATGTGTTAAAAAAAGCAGATGACCATGTTCTGCAGATGGAGGTAGACAACCCTTGATATAATATTAGCTGCTGCATCAGAAGTTACTAGTGATAATCCATCAAGGAGAACTACATACCTTTTTCTAGTTATATTTATCCATTCTCTGCTTGACTTTACTTTCACTCCCACTAATGGCTACAGCTCAGATGGGGTCAACCTTAACTTCTCCTCCTCTTGCCCCTGCCTTGCTTTCCCTATTTGTATGTCAGGATGCACCTGGTAACAAGCTATCACAGCTTACTGTGCCTGCCTTGGTCAAAAACTGCAAATAAGAAATAAATCTCTTATAAACCTGTTTTCACCTTGATAATGTTTCTGGGGCCTGGAAGCACACAAAGGTTCTTCCCCTACACAAAGTGGGTAACCTATCCTCCCCAGTAAACCGTGATCCCATCTTTCTCCTTTCTGCCCTTTTGAAGGTACAGGAAAACCTTTTCCTTTCCTAGATCTCCACTTTCCTTGAGTCAAACTTCATTCCTTCCCTCTTTCCAGTATGACTTTTGCAAAAAACAATTCTGCAGTCAGGTCACTTTTATGGCTAACTGACTACATCCAGACGGGGCAGCACTAGGGGCTGTTCACTGACATTAGCACTGTTGACCTTGCAATGGCATTCAGCATTGTTTCCCAACACCTGCTACTTCACAGATTGCACCTACAGTAAGTGATCCATTTGTCAGCTGGTTCCACTCCCACCTGCCTGGTAGATTCCAGTCTTTCCAAGTGTACAGTGTCCTTTCCCCTTCCCCTTCCCATTTCCTTAGCATTCCCCCCAGAGGGCTATCCTAGACCTGATTTTAATCTTAATTTTTCTAAATGACCTTCCCTCAGGAAAGCATCTGCCTCCTCACACATGAATGTCTAGACATGAGACACTGTACTCTTTGCCTCTGGTACCTTGACTTTTAAGATGAAATGAACCTTACAGCAGGATTTTGACAATATCCAGCAGTGGTTCAGCTCAAAATATCTGTTCCTCCCTTCATGACCTTTGACAGTAAGCAGTAACTGGCCAGGCTTTAACGTGCCACACCCACATCCACCCTTGCCACACTGGACACACTCTTTCACTCCTTGACATTCCACCTTTAACTGTCCTCCTCATACCGACTACTGTTCATTCTGCACTGATCTATCCCTTCCCTCACTAGAAGGTCAGCATCTGTCTTATTGTACTTCCTACTCTACAAATTCTGCTGCAGATCTCTCCCTTGATACCTTTCCTGTCTCCTTCCCTCCCCTCCTTCTACACCCTCTAATCTTCTGATTCAAATACCTTCTCCATCCTTTGTTCCAGAACTTTTATCAGTCAGGCAGCTTTCTTCCCATGGCTGCCCACTCTATATAATATCTCCTCTGTTACCCTGATCTTTCCCTTCTCCTTTATTTACTTATGTATTTATTTATAAAGTTTTGTTAACATGGTAAGCCCACTGGGCCCCAGAGGTCTCTTTTTCAGGGACAACCCGGAATTAGTTACAAAAGAAACAGTGCAAATACATAAAGGTGAAACAGTGCAATGCAAATACATAAAGGTGAAACAGTGAAAGACATAGGACATTAATACAAAGACAGTATTCAATGATACAGTATTCATTAAAGAGGGAGGTAGTTACAGCACATTTACACATTTCATCAGTGGCAGCTGCCAGAGTTAAGGCAATGGGTTTATTGGGCAGAACCACAAAGGGAGAGTTGTCTAGCATACAGGCCAGCAACAGGGGTTGTGGTTTAGGAGGTGTGCCTGCAGACCTTTCTGGAAGGTAGTGAAGCAGGGTGCTTCCTGAAGGTGTCTGAGGAATTTTTTCTATTGCACATCGGTGATTTGGGCAAATGATTTACTGCCAGCTGCGAAGCAGGTCCTGGGCTGGTCCAGGAATATTCTGCCTGAGGTTCTGAGTAGATGGCTAGGTTACTTTAGGGCTAGGAGCCCTGTTAGCCCTGCAGGAGGGTCGACATTGAGAAGTTTAAATGTCCAGCTCAACAGGGGGTACTGGAGCCTGTGTATCGGGGAAGGGGCCAGTTGAGCGAGGCGAGGGCTTCACTGTGGTGGGTCCTTGGATAGGCATTCATGGCGAACAGAGCAATTTTATGGTACAAGGTTTGTAATCTAGAGTGGTCAAGTTTTGCTATGCCCAACAGTGTTGGGGCAGCATAGGTAAGAGTTGAGAGGAGTATACGCTGCGCAATTGCCAGTCTGGTCTCAGGTATCATGTTTGTACTTAGTCGATAGAGCAGGCCGAGGTTTTGGTGAATGTTTTTTGGCCACTAGAGTAACATGAGGCTTTAGGGTGAGCCCCTGGTTCAGTGTGAGGTCCAGGTATTTGAAGGATTTTACCACTTCAATTGTGGAGCCAGATACAGTGACAAGTGTGAGGAGGTGGGCTCGGGAAGGACCCAGGGAATTCGGACCAGACAGGAGCACTTTGGTCTTGTTAGGGTTAAGGACTAGATGGTTTTAAATTCGACATTGAGAAGTTTAAATGTCCAGCTCAACAGGGGGTACTGGAGCCTGTGTATCGGGGGGGGGCCAGTTGAGCGAGGCGAGGGCTTCACTGTGGTGAGTCCTTGGATGGGCATTCATGGCGATCATAGCGCAGTGGTCTAAGGCTCTGAGCTGCAAATTTGGTGACATCCAGCAGATCAGACCTGGGTTTGAATCCCACAGCTTCCACTTGCATACTGTGTGACCCTGAGCAAGTCACTTAACCTCCTTGTGCTCCCAGGTCGCTCCTGTAAAAAACTTTCAGCTTAGTGTGCTATACCTGGTTAAACAACTAAATAAAAAAAAAAAAAAAAATAGCCAGACTTCCACCTTGGTAAAGTCTGACTGGAGCAATGGCCCTAGGTCTTCCAGGTGCTGCGCTGTTCAGTAGAGGACAGCGTTATCAGTGTACTGCACCATGGAGCTACTCCCACAGTGGTTGTGGAGGTCATTGACAAATAGGAAGAACAGGAGTGGGCCCAAAATCAAGCCTTGCAGAACCCCCTCATTTAGGGGAAGTGACACAGAGATGGCTCCTCTCCACATAACCTGCTGGGAGTGGCCCGACAGGTAGTTGCGGAACCAGTTCAGAGAGTGTTGGTCAAGTCCGAAAATTGCTCAACTTTGTTAGGAGGAGGGGGTGGTCTACCACGTCAAAGGCCTTGGTTAGGTCAATGAAGACTGCCCCTGTGACGGTGCCCTTGTCCAAGGCAGCTAGGACATCAGTAATGAACCTGATAAGGGTGGTGTCGGTCCCATGCTTTCACCGGAAGCCATGCTGGGAGGGGGCCAGGAGACGGTTTACTACCTCATTTTCTCTCTCCTTCTGAGAGTATTGCTTGCCTGCATGTTAAGTCCCACAGACTCACAATGGTGAATTGTTTGTGTTTACTGTTTACTGATGTTGTATTGTGTTGATGTGTTATTGTATTTGTATTTATTGTTATCGCAGTTGTGAATATCATTGGTTTGGGATCCAATTGAAAATGAGCCTCAGCTTAATCGGGTAATTTCTCTTTCTAGATTTATATACAACTACTTTCTCCCTCCAGTCTCTCCTTCATGATCACACTATGCATTCCTGCTCCTGCATCTATGCCCCACCCCGTTTATTTCCCCACTTCCTGCCCTTCTGCTTCCCACAGTCTCATCTCTATCTTCCTGGACATATATTCTTTTATCTCTGCTGGGCTCTTATCACTCCCCCTGCTCATCTGTATCTTTGTCTCCTACCTGTGCTTTTGCACTCACAGCTGATCTTGCTTACACACCTGCTGCACCTGTTTTGTTGCCAGGTGTGCTATTACTTTTTTTTTTTTTTTTTGTTGCTTTAATTGATTTTTTTGGTATATAATTTCCCTGTTTTAATTTTGTCTTTTAATTTTAGCTTCTTCATCCTTTACTTTGATGGTGTCATTTGGTTGCTTCATTTGCCTCACTGCATCAGTATCATTTAGCATTATTTGCTCTTTCTCCCCCTGTCTTGTAATTCTTTCCCTGGGTCACATGAGGAAAACAACCTCAGCTCAGCGTGTCTTTCCCATTCTCCAAATCTCAAATAAATAATTTCAAATTTGTGACCAGTGAAGGCCCACTGAGTTGTGCCAACTCATGTCCAGGTGCTTCCTGGGGAGTAAAGTGCATGGAACTGTTTTATAAAATGGGAAGGGAAAATCCTGTGTTCTGATTGTGTCTAATGCATGGCTAAAAATGTGCAGGTCAGTTGGCCTCATTCCTGCTGTTAAATCTATGAGTCACTGGAATTATAAAAAAATTATAGCTGCCATTTTTTCCCTCACTAAGCCCATGTCTGTGTTGCAGTGTCACATTTCATAATTCAGTATTCAGTCACTTGTCAGTATAAAGGCTGCATTACAGGAAACCTTGATGTACTCTTTGTTATTAAAAACAGTAGTGATGTGAACACACTGATTTTTTCTTGCCAAATTCATGATCCCAACTGCAGTTGTGCACCCGATGTGTCCCCCCATGTCATATACTTGGTCCATTTCTAGATCTACTTTGAGTGCAAATTCTAAGGATAAAAAACTTAGATTCAGTAGAACAGTTAGTCTAGGAACACAGCAGTAAAAAAAACATGAGCAGAAGTTTAAATTTATTGTTAGTGCCAGTCTGTTGTGGCTCCCAGAGCAATAGTTTTAGTTTCCGCTACTCGATATCCCTGTTGTCTGCTAAGTCTTGTTCATGTCCAAACAACAACAGTGTCTGCTAACAATACTGATCACTTACAGAAAAACTATATGGAGCTTGCTTTTCCTTTGCTGAACTCATGCCTTTCTTCCCACGTGCCTACTCACTGTTCTGCTGGCATACTTTGCCAACTGACTGCCCATTTGCGGACTCTCTCTCTCTCTCTCTCATGAATATTCTACCAAAGTCAATCCACCAACCCTAAAACTGCCATCTTTAGGCCAGCCTCCCCATCACTCACTGACTATGCTATTCCATTTGCAATGGCAATGATTTTATGTAAATAATTTACAGAAACTGCATATTCAAGCTTGCTTGACCTTTATGAGCTCGTGTCTTTCCTCTTGCCTGCCTACTCACTCTTCCACTCTCCCGTCTCATCATATTGGGAGGGCTGTGGCAGTTGTTCAGTGTGGGGAATAGCTCCTCCCACAACCTCTACTTAAACCCTACACTTCAGCACCTCTCTTGCTTAGGGAGTGTTTTTAATTCCCTGGCTCCCTGCATGGGTCATGGACTGTGCTCCTTGTGCTTGCTGCTCTGCTTCCTTCTCCTCTGGTTGTGCTGTCCTGTTCCTTCCATCTCCCTTTTCATGCCCCTTCTGTTTTTGTTCTGCTCTCCCTGTTCCCTTTTGTTTTCACGTCTGTTTCCTGGCCTGTCTCATTATGCCCTGCCTGTCTGCCATCTCCTTCCTTCTCCCTACGGCCACTCCGACTGCCTCCCTGCTCGCTTTCTTGCTACCTTCTACCCAGGAGTCCTGGGGTCCCCTCTCTTTTGTTCCCCTTTTGGGTGCCCTTTCCCTACCACCGGCATTTCCGAGTCTCCCCACCAATGGTGCCTCATTGTGTCCCCGCTCCTCCCTACGTGTCCCCATTCTTCCTTAGGTCCCTTCTGATTGTCCGCCCCACAAGCATCCCCTTCACCTCCTCATTTACAGCTGCCCTTGGACTCCTCCTCTGTACCAGACTTGATCTCAGGCAGGCCTCGCTTCTCCCAATCCTCATTGCCACTCCACGCCTGGTGGAAAGGAATCTAGTTCAGCGTTTCCACACCGTCTCTGCCCGGTGAGTACTCCGCTGCATTCCTTTTGCAAACATTGAATTATATTAATGAATAATACTTTAAGTTTGACTTCAGCATTGCTGTGTTATTTTACACAGTAACACCCATGCTGACACAGTGAAGACTTACAGCTTCCTACATGGCTGCTTCTGTTTTAATCACAGCAGGGTCAGCATCTACATCACTATTCCAGAATAATTTCCCTGCAGCCTTTCGTGGTGCTCAATCTGAAGTCACAGGGTACCATCGCGACTTCCTGGTTTGCCTAACAAGTATTAAAGAATGTGGTAAATAGAAAACTAATAGAAAAATTAAGCACGTGACCATTTGGGCTCCTTTGTCTCCCATTTAATGTGTAATACAACAGGAGGCTGATTTCAGTAAAGCATTGTCAGTCACATTTATGTAAAAAAATAAAAAAATTAAAATACACCTTCACCCTCCTACTACAGGCTTGTCCCTGCTTTTAGCTTTTCAGTTCAGCTGCTGTCTTGCGGTAGCTCGATATGCATTTCAGCTCCTATCACTCAGCTCCATGCACAGGGTGGGGTGGTCACATGACAGGCCTGCCTTTTTATTATTACACTGCTCTAGCATGCAGTGCCGCATTTCTCTCATTCCCCTATCCTCTATTCTTAATTTTATTTTACCACATAACTTGGTTGTTCATCATCCCCAGTTAGGCTGGGCCCTTTGTACTATCCCTTCTGGAAGAAAGGGCAGCTACCTCCACGCTCCACTACCCTACACCTCCACTTCCTCCTCCCCTGCAGCTTATGCCCTCACTTGCTTCAATTCCCTGACTCCTTCCCTTGTTCCTGACTTGGTTCCATCAGTCTCTTCCTCCATTTCTGCTCCATGGTATTTCCCCCTGCACTCCATGCCCTGTTTCTATGCATACCATACCTACCATTCTACGTACATCTCACCATGTCAAGTCTTGATTCATCCTATTTAAGAAACATAGAAACATAGAAGTTGATGGCAGATAAGGACCACAAGGCCCATCTAGTCTGCCCATTTCTTTTTCTACCTTATAAATGTGCCATCGTCCTTTGCTGTCAGTGGTCTATCTATTCATACTCATCTGTATTGCTCCCTTATGCCTATCCCATGCCTGTTTGAAGCCCTGCACTGTATTCATAGCCACCACTTCTTAAGGTAGGCCATTCCATGCATCCACCACCCTTTCTGTGAAAAAGAACTTCCTCACATTACCCCTTTATCGGCCTCCCTCTAATCTCATGCTGTGTTCTTGTCCTGCTATTTTTCTTATATTGAAACATGTTAGACTTTTTCACCTTGTTAATGCCCTTAAGGTGTTTGAATGTTTCGATCATATCACCTCTCTCTCTCCTTTGCTCTAGGGTATACATATTGAGCTCCATTAATCTGTTCTCATCGTCTTCTCATGCAGTCCTGCACCATTTTGGTTGCCTTCTCTGGACTGCCTCAATTTGGATTAATGTCCTTGTGAAGGTGTGGCCTCCAGTACTGCAAGTACTCAGATGGGAGCTTAACCAGTGTCTTGTAAAGAGGATTATTACCTCCCTCTTACGACTTGTGATACCCCTACTAATACACCCTAACATCCCCCTAGCCTTACTTACTGCTTTAGAGGTCTGCTTGGATGATTTCAGGTCATCAGTGATGATGATGATTTCTGTTTCGTGTTTTAAATCTACTCTCTCCTTACAGCAATGTTTGCGCTTTGCTGGCCCATATCAGCAGTATTCCAGACTCCTTCCCTAACTCACACCTTCTGAGGTGCTGAGCGAAGGTAGGCTTCCCCTATCTACTGGGGATGGGATTCCGTTACATTCACTTCCAAGTTCCTCCTATTCCTTCCCAACCAGACATCCTCTGTCCCCAACTCTGCTGAACGCATCGAGTGAAGGTTAGCTCACCCTGACTACCAGGGATGGGAGCCATGTCTACATTATACAGACTGTTACATTACCTTCCCTACCTCATATCAGTTACTGTTTCCCTTCTGGAATGGAACTGCCTCCTGCTTACCACTTTGACTTCCTCCATCCCTACTTCTGCTTGGCAGCATTGGGTGCTGGTATGCTCGCCCTGGCTACCAGGGATGGGATTCTTGCCTATGATCTACAGACTGATGCCAAGCCTTCTCTACCTCATGCCAGTTGCTGCTTCCCTTCAGGAACAGACCACCTATGCCCTATGCACCCTCATCCTTCTATCTTGGCCTGGCAGCCCCAAGTTACCATCATCCTCCTCTGCCTTCCCTGGTGGTTGCTGAGTCTATAGCCTGCTGCTTTATTCTGTGTTCTCAGCCTGATACCCAGCTGCTGCTCCCTTCAGGACCTGGATTTCCCCGACTTGCTTCTCCATCTTATCTCATCTGCAGCCTTGACTCTTTGTCCTACTTGCTGACTTCCTTGGCCAGGAACCTGACTCTAGCATGGACCATCTTCACAGTTTGCATCTCCACTGTTGTGGATAGCCACTTATATTCAGGAACAGAGCTTCTTCAACCAGGTTTTCTCATCATTCTTCTTTCCCTAGCCAAACCCAGCCCGGATCGTTTTGCCTCTACAGATCCAGCTGGCCCATGTCCTTCCATTCCACTGCTTATTATTTATTTATTTATTTATTGAATTTTGTTGACCCAGTAAGCCCACTGGGCCTAGAAATCCTTTTTCAGGGATGACCGGGAGGGGGATACAGATGGTAAGCAACTGAAATTTAACCAGATTAAGCTGTTGGTGGTATTTTTAGTAAATGGGAGAAATTTGCAGGACACCGGGGAAATTCCCCTACTCTTGCAGTAGGGGGACCCTGACGCTGTGAGATGTGGTCATTGTGGAGCAGACCTTGGAGGTGGTAGGTCTGCAGGAGAGCGCTACAATGGCTTAGGAAAGTTTGGAGATGGAATTACCACTGGGGGGGGGGATCCGCTGCAGAGGTGGCTGGAATGCACCCGTTGGGTGGCCAACATATCGCCCAAGTCGGTGGTCCCTCAATGGTGGAAGCAGAGCAGCCTTTAAGTTTGCCAGAAAAGCGTCGCTGTTTGGAGGAAGAATTGCTCAGAGTGAGTGAGCTCATTTTGATCAAAGGACAAAAGCAAAACCTGGAGGAAGATCGGAAGTGGAAGTGCACTGAAAATTTGCCGAGTGCTATGGCGACATCGGGCCCCAGTAAAATCCATGCGGCCGAAGAGTAGCCTGGAGTGCTGGAGAAGAGGACGCACCTTCCTCTTGGAATAATTGGGGTGACATTGTGGACGCAGCTTGGTTGCCAGATAGGGCCCTGCAGGATGCAGGTTGGATCCCTATGTCGGATGGCCACTGGAAACCTGCGCGTGTTGTCAGTGGGATGACAGATGGCTTCAGTTCACAGATAAGTAACATTTCTACAGACTTACAATTGCCTGAGTCGGGAAAGGGTTTTGCTTCACATGGTCTAGAGTCCCCTCCCCCGCTGATCCAGAGGGTGGGTCGAGCACTGGGGCTGCTAATGTACACGTAGATTCAGTCTAACCGCTGGCTTCTGAGGCACCTGAAAGGCCTACTTACACTAGTCACTTTAGACAATGTGTGGAGCTAGCGAAGTGGCATAATGCCATTCGACTGTGATATGTGGGTCCTCGTGGCAACCTCCCCCCCGATAGATTTTATGTTGGGAAAATACTGTTAAAGCAAAGTATGTTTTTTTCTCCCTCGGAGGTCTATGCACTGATTCATGTCCAGGGAGAATATACTTTCGACATCAGTTTTCGTACACCAGCTTTATTAGAAACGTTTTGGTGTCGCTATATAAATCTGAAAACATACCCCCTCTGGTCAGATTTCATTATCCTGCCTTTAACTAAACAGCCCTTCCGAGTTATAACTATACTTTTTAGGAATGAAGGGGTTAAGATCATGGATATTGTACAATGGTTAGAGAAGAAGTGTGAAATCCAGGGCAATCCTGTGCCTATTTTGGATGCAGAGGGGCTTTGGAATGGGAGTTGGAAGTTTCGGGTCAAGTTACATTCCACTGACACTGACCTCATTCATTTGCCAAATTGTTTTTTCCTTGGTAGGGATAAGGGATTTCTTTTTTACCCAGGGCAACCCAGGGTTTGCTTTAAGTGTGGGCCAAAGATGCTTATTAGCGCCTCTTGTGATGTATTTAAATGTACACACTGCAGGAAAACAGGTCACCCTAGTGCCCACTGCTTCCAACAATCTAGATGTAATCTCTGTTATGAGATAGGGCATACTTTTGGGACCTGTCCCATTGCTGCTAAAAACATGGAAGAAGCAGACTTTGAAGTGCAGGACCACTGTATACAACTGGCAGTAAAGCAGGGCCACTCTCCCTTGGGGGGAGTATCTCATGTTGCCCCTTCCAATGGAATGCAGCCAGCTAAGCAGACTCTAAAAGAGATGGGTTGGATCTTGCCCCTGACACTGTCCCTTTACCTATGGCTCCAGTGCCTATAGATCCTGTGATGGGAGACTCAGAAGGCGCTAGTGTTTCCCCCCCAGCCCCCTGAACAGATGTTCCCTGATGAGGGCTACACTATGGTTGTGGGTAAAAAAGGCAAGCTGTCGAAAGGAAAAGTTAAACAGACAAAAAAAATCTAATATCCCTGCCACAGCCCTCCCTCTGGCAGACTCCAATATATATGATATTTTGTTGGATGAATCGACAGCTATGGATGATACTGTAATGTCTAATAGGCACCCTCACAGCCTGAGACACTGGTACTTCCAGAAGGTCAAATGGAACCAAGACCTCAAGACTGTAAGAGCAGCAGAGTGACTAGGGCTTCTAGTAAGGTGAAGTGAAGGCTGACTTAATGTGACATATGGCTCCATTTCACTTCCGTGTGGCGTCATTGAATGCTAACAGCATCAAATCCCCTGCCAAGCATCAGAACACTTTTTCACAGTTTGTACATGAGAACTTAGACTGTGTTTTTTTTCAAGATGTCCGGTTACACTCCTCTGAAGACTTGGCTGCTGCTACTAATGGGTGGATCTGGGGAGGCTGCTTTTGGTCTCGGGAAGGATTTATGCAGTGGGGTTAGGATTTGTTTTTTTCTTTCTCATATTCAGGTGGTGCATCACATAGAGATTTTGGAAGGTAGAGCTTTGGTATTGGATATTAAGTGGGGTACTATGTTTTTACGTTTATTAAACATATATGCCCCCCAAAATAAATTTGATAGGGCTGCTTTGTTTAAATCCCTTTACCCATTTTTGAGCACTTCCTATCCAGTTCTTCTGGGGGGGGGGCGATATTAATATCTCCTTGCCCTCCCAGATACCTTCTGCTTTGGAGAAGAAGGTTTATTGTGATGCAACTTGTTTAGCTCAGTTAATTACTGATGTTGGCTTGGTCGATGCTTTTGGGTCTTATGTTGGTGGGAACAGCAATACCTATTTTTGTGGACCCAGGGCATCCAGGATAGATCATTTTTTTCTTTCATCTGGATTTATTGTACAGTTGCAATCATTACAAGAAGTGGCTATGTCAGACCATAGGCTTCTGAAGCTTGTACTGTGTAATGTGCCTGAGACCCAGAGAGGTCCTGGGATCTGGAAGTTAAACGTAACCTTATTGGATATCCCTCTAGTGAGGGAGGAGTTTCGTTCTCTTTTGGTTGCACGCCAGTCAGTTTTTTTCCTATACGATGGTACGAACAAACGGTGGGAGGACATTGAAAAAGAAATAAGGGTATATTTTCATAAGATTGGTCATATTAATGGGAAACTGAGACATGATTAGTTAAGATATTTGAGGGACTGTATTAAATTCTGGACAAATCTTCAACAGCATTTGGGGTCTGAGTGCCATAACAAGATTAAAGGTTTAAAAGCTGAACTGGCTCGGTTGCAGTTGAAAGGTTGAATAATATGGAACGGAAGCATAAGTATGGTATTTCCGGGAAAAAAGGGACACGTTACCGTTTGAATCAGCATGGCTTCTAAGAGAATCCCGTAGCATGAAGTATTTGAACTCTGCAGGGGGAGGGCGAGTGACGTCTAATGAGAGCATTTTACATGAAATACACACTTTTGCTTCTAAATCCTTTATGAGCAAACCCCTTCCGCTGGATCACATGTGAAATTGTTTGGTTAGTAGGCAGTTACCTCAGTTATCACCAGATTTGCAGGATACTCTGATAGAACCCATCTCGTAAGAGGAACTCAGGTCTGTAATCTGGTCACTTAAAGCAGGGACAGCCCCTGGATCAGATGGGCTCCCTCATGAAGTATATAAAGAGATCGGGGAAGTTTGGGGAGTAGAACTGAGTGAGGTTTTGAATGTTGGATTGCAGACTGAGAATCTCCCTGAAAGTATGCTATAGGGTCTTTTGTTATTGATATTTAAAAAGGGGGGAAAGGGGAAATTTGGACAATTGGAGGCCTTTGTTGCTTCTTAATACAGACTATAAAATCCTGAAGAAGGTTTTGAGTAATCGTCTATGGAGGGTTTTGGATACCTTGTTACATCCCTCTCAATTTAGTGGGGTCCCAAAAAGGTGGGTACAGGTTGCCCTTATTCTTTTCAGGGAGATTCTGTATAAGGGGGTCTCGCAGGAGGTATTTGGTCATCTTGTCTGCCTTGATCAAATGAAAGCTTTTGATCAGGTGGAATATGCATACCTCTGGGAGACCCTGCATAGTTATGGTTTGCCTTTTAAATTTATAGGCTGGTTAAATACATGTTACAGAGGCATTAGTTTGTTACCCAGTATTAATGGCTGGATAGGGCAAGAGGTCATGGTACATAGGGATGTGAGACAGGGGTGTCCACTGAGCCTATAGCTATATGTGATGTCCTTGGACCCCTTGCTATATGCCCTGAACATGACAGAAAGGGTTACGGGCCTATCTGTAGGTTGTGAAGATAAATAGATTGTTTCTGTTGCATACGCAGATGATTTAGTTTTGGTTTTAGCTGATAGTTCTTCTGCTGAAGCAGCTCAGTTGATATTGAAGACTTTTTCTGAAGTTTCTGGATCATCTATTAACAACTTAAAGAGTGGGATACTACCATTAGGTTATGATGCTGCTGATGTTGCCTTGATCTGGAATATGCCTGTAGTTTTAGGATACAGAAGAATACTTGGTATCTACTTTAGTGGTACAGATGCTCACAGGTATAACTGGGATAGGCAGATCTTCCTGGACATAAGTCTCCACCACTCATTCATACTATTGGGATCTGCGCCAGCGGCACTAGGACCCATCGGGAGCAAACTTTTTGCTGGAGGGTCGGCGTCAGAGATGGAGCCGCAAGGAACGGTGCCACAAGCCCCAGCTCGCGTGGCGGTGACTATCTCGGCGTCGACCCTCCAACCACCTCAGTTCTTTTTTTCCCGCCATCGAGTGCGCTTCAGTGACAACGTCGCTCGCCCACCGGGAGTCAAACTTCAAACTAGCAGCATTGTTTTCAGTTTTGTTATTTTGTAGTATTATCTCGATAAAGTATCGCTTAGTTTACTTTTATTTTTAAAATAAAGAAGTCTCAGCCTACTTTGAAGAGTCGACCATGAGCAGGTCAGGTGACGGTAGAGAGACTTCGTATGAAAGCTGTTCAGTCAGTCGGGCTGGGTCCGGTCCGCCGCCTTCTCCGGAAGGGGGTCTGACAATGGTCAGTCCAATGCCTGGAGGGATGGGCGGTCCCCCCGGAAGCATAAAAATAAACGGTCACATTCTCTGCACCGTTCAGCCTCGAGCTCTTCTTCGGCCCACTGGTCTAAAAACAGAAGGCATCACTCGAGGTCGCCCTCTGATATGTCTGCGTGTAGACGTTTGGTTATCGGGACTAGTTGCCGGTCTCCTCCTTCGGAGTCACCAACCTCTGCATCTGATAGCCAACGGCTTCGACATCGGAGCCCTACCCACCCACAGGTAGGTCTTCAGATGAGCAGTTTCATCAGTGGGCGCTGTTATGGAGCAATGGGTTCGGAGGTTGGTCCAGCTACCTGGCTCGGTCTCGTGCACTTCGGGTTCATTAGGAGACTGAGTGAGGCGGTTGGATTTTCCTGATCGGGCACCTTCTTGGTGCTGTCGACTCCGCTCAAGTGTCCCCCTCACATGGCTATGGTGCAGGGGCCACACCGATGCCCTTATCTCCTGCTCTTCTTCCTTCAAAACCTGTTTTTCGGAGTCTGGGGGTGTTTCCGGCGCCTTTGGCACTGCGGCTTCTCGGCACTGTGCTCGGCACCGTGTGGCTTCTGGTGCTGTCTTCAGTGCTGTGTGGCTTCTCGGCACCATTTTTGGTGCAGCGTGAATCGGCGTCATTTTCGGTGTTGTGCGCCTCCTCGGCGCCGGGGGCTCTCGGGGCTCCCTCTGCTTTTCAGGACTCCTCCTTTCTCTCATTTCCTTCTTCCCTCTCTTCTGATTTTCATTCCTTTCCTGTCCATACAGTCCCTCCTGGACTGTCAGGAGATGACATTGAGCCTGACCCAGACCTTCGGTTGGGTGATGAAGTGGACGAAGCAGGATCTATTACTGCTACAGAGCCTGTGGTCGAGGACCTGTCATTCAAGTCTCTGATGAAAAATCTGAGTTCCACTCTCTCCTTCTCCAGACTACAGACATCGATCCTGGGAAATTGTTAAGACTCCAATACCTTCATGTCCCGGAAATCTCTACGGATTTGACTCCTCCGGTTCAGCATTCCTTCGAGACGCTGTCTCAAATGGTATGGAATAATCCTGCTCTCACCCCTTCGGTGGCTAAATCCATAGATAGGAAATATTCAGACCCCAAGGATCGTCCCATTTTGGCATCTCACGCCTTTGCGGATCCTATTGTAGTCCTGGCAGAGAAGATAAGGTCGTTCTTCCTCAAACTACTACAGCTCGACCTATTAAGCAAAGAATCTCGTAAGATAGACACCTTAGGTAAGAGAGTCTTTGCTGCTTCTACCCTAAAATATGTGTATTGCCAGTTACCAAGGCTATTTTTCCCAGTATGAGTATATCCTGTGGTACTCTATCAAGCAGATGGTTGAAGCTCTTCCGGGGTCGGATGCAAAGACAGAGCTTCTTCAAACCATTACCAGAGGTATCGAATCTAACAACCAGCAGGTTAAAGCAGCCATGGATGCTTTCGACACTGCTTCTCGTTCAGCGACTGCTGGTATTTGCACCCGCCATCATTCCTGGCTGCGTACTTCGGGCTTCACGAATGACGCACAGCAGCAGGTAATGGCATTGCCCTTTGATGGTGCATGTCTTTTTGGTCCTCAGGTAGAGCAAGCTCTAGAAGCTACACAAAAGACTAGGTCAGCCATTAAGTTGGCTCGACCCCCTCCTGCCCCCTTTCGAGGCAAGTCAATAAACGTCAGTTTCATAATCATCAGTCCTTTCGAGGCAGAGGCAGAGGAGGTTTTCATAAAAACCAACCTGCCCAACCTCAGAAAAAGGCACAACAGAAAGCGCAAGGGCCCAAAATGCCCAGCGCTACCTTATGCATTGCTGGCCCAAGTCCCATCTCAGCTGCCCGAGGTGGACTTTTCCTCTCCGGTGGGAGGTCATCTGATGTACTTCTACAACCAGTGGAAGTCCATAACCTCAGACAAATGGGTCCTCCGGATAATTAGCGAGGGTATTCACTCAATCTTCTGGAGACCCCTCCGGATCGTCCTCCCAAGCGGCAGCCCAGGCTGTCGACCCTTCAGTCAGACCTTCTCGCTTGAGATTAGAGCCTTCTAAACAACAGGGCAGTAGAAGTGGTGCCGCTGCATCAACAGAACATGGATTCTCCCATTACTTTCTGGTTCAAAGAAGTCTGGGGAATCGCCCCATTGTAGATCTCAAAGCTAAACAAATTTCTTCCCAGGAGAAATTCAAAATGATTTCGCTAGGAACCCTGTTGCCTTTGCTTCATCAACACGACTGGCTAGCCTCCCTGGATATGCAGGATGCTTACCAGCACATTCCTTTTCACCCGAGGCATCACAAATTCCTGAGGTTTGCGGCTCTGGGGCAACATTATCAATTCAGAGTCTTGCCCTTTGGGCTATCCTCGGCGCTGGGGGTTTTTACAAAGTGTTGTGCAGTTCTCGTAGCGCACCTCAGAAAGGTCAGGATACAGGTGTTCCCCTATCTGGACGATTGGCTTCTAGCAAGGCTTTCCAGGCAAGGGACTCTGGATGCTGTAGAGATGACCTCTCGCCTCCTTACATCCATGGGAGTCCTGCTGAACCTCAAGAAGTCACAACTGCAGCCCTCCCAGAGGGTCCTTTTTATAGGGACTCTTCTGGACACCTCCTGTGCAAAGACTTTTCTTCCAGAAGACAGAAGGGAAGATATCCTTCAAATGGCCCGTCACATCGGGGAGAACAGCTCAGTTACAACTCTCTCGATGCAACGGATGCTAGGTCTCATGGCATCCTCAGTGTTCAATGTACCCCTAGCACGTCCGCACATGAGAACCACTCAGTGGATGCTCAGTACTCAGTGATCCCCAACCTCGCACCTGCAGTCCTATCTCATCAAGGTGACAGAACTTTTAAAGAGATCACTCACCTGGTGGTCTCAAGAGAGCAATCTCCTGGACGGATATCCTTTTGCTCCTCTGGACCATCAAATCTCCATTACCACGGACGCATCCCTAATGGGGTGGGGAGTTCACTGTCAGGCTCTCCACACTCAAGGTGTGTGGACTCAAGTCGAGTCCCAGCTTCACATAAACATCCTAGAAATGAGAGCTGTCCTTTATGTGGTCTGAGCGTTGAAGGACATTCTCTGTCACAAGAACATTCTCCTTCAAACGGACAACAAAGCAGTGATGTATTACATCAACAAGCAGGGCGGTGCTCATTCTTACCCCTTGTGCAGGGAAGCAATGAGGGTATGGGAATGGTGCTTGGAGAACAAGGCTCTAATTCAAGCGGTCTACCTACCGGAAATACAAAACGAGCTGGCAGACCGTCTCAGCGGAACAGAGACAGATCCTCACGAGTGGTCTCTTGACTCAACCATAGTTCAGTCACTATTCAAAGAGTGGGGAACTCCCAATCTGGACCTTTTTGCATCCCCATTCAACGCAAAACTGCCTCTCTTCTGCTCCAGAAATCCAGGGCCTGGCATTTTCTGTCAGGATGCGTTCAGGCTGCAGTGGACAAAACGTTTTCTTTACGCCTTTCCACCTCTTCCTCTAATTCAGAGGGTGCTCCTCAAGTTTGAATCCCAGGGGGACAAAATGATTCTCATTGCTCCCTTCTGGCCTCGACAGCTGTGATTTCCACTTCTCAACAGTATGTTGGCAGTCCCTCCGAGACCTCTTCTCCTACAGATGAACCTTTTGACGCAGGGGGCGGTGGTCCATCCCAACCTGAGATCACTTCACCTTCACACTTGGCTCCTGAAGAAGTAGAAAGCAAGCGTTCAATGTCTCTCGTGGTTTCAGATATTCTTCTGGCTGCGCGGAAGCCAGCCACCCGAGAAACTTAAACAGCTAAGTGGGCGTTTTAAGCTCTGGTGTGCAAAGTCCTCTTTAAATCCCTTTTCCTGTCCACCAGATAAGGTTCTGGAGTACCTCTTGGACCTCTCAAATTCAGGTCTGCAGTACTCTACAGTCAAAGTTCACCTTAGTGCCATTTCAGCGTATCATGAGCCAGTTTTTCCTTAACGCTAGCTCAATTACCTGTGGTTAAGAGATTTCTTAAAGGAATTCTGCATACCAGACCTCCTACAAGATGTCCAGTTGCAGCCTGGGACATTAATCTTGTGCTAACATGCTCACTCAGAAACCTTTCGAACCTCTGGCCACCTGTGAGCTAAAATTTCTCACCTGGAAGACTGCCTTCCTAGTGGCCATTACCTCAGCTTGCAGGGTCTCTGAGATACATGCCCTGGTCACAGATCCTCCCTACACTGTGTTCCATAAGGACAAAGTAGTCCTTTGGACCCATCCGAAATTTCTTCTTAAGCTTGTGTCGGACTTTCATCTAAACCAACCTCTAGTCCTTCCCTCTTACTTTGTGGACTTCCAAAATGAAGGAGAATGATCTCTTCATTCTTTGGATGTTAAGAGAGCTTTGCGTTTCTATCTAGATAGAACCAAGGATTTTCGCAAAGCCCAGCAACTGTTTGTCTCCTTCAGCGAGACCCGGCTGGGTCAACCTGTCATTATCAGATGTATCTCAGCATGGTTAGTGGCATGCCTTCGACACTGCTCTTCCATGGCGCAGGTTAAGTTGGAGGGTAGGGTTTACGCTCACTCTACTAGAGTGGTCGCGGCATCCCTAGCGGAAATTCGCAACGTGCCCATTGCAGACATTTGCAACGCGGCCACCTGGAGCTCAGTGCACACTTTTGTTAAACATTATGCACTGGATGTCCATGCCAGATGACATTCTTCCTTTGGCAGAGCCATCCTTAATGGACTTCTGTCCTAGAAACGTGAGCTCTTGGTCTCTCCTGCCGCCCTCTCAGGAGATTATTAGCTCGGTACTCTCCCAATAGTGTGAATGAGTGGTGGAGACTTATGTCCAGGAAGATATGAAAATTACGTACCTACCGTAATTCTTGATCTTCTTGGATGAGTCTCCACCACTCATCCTCCCTCCTCCATCCCGAGCTCACCTCTGTTGTTGGTCTTCACTACCTCAAATCTTTAGGCTGTGAAGACTTCTTTGATGACCCTTCTTATACTGGTCACCTGGACTATCTTATGTCGGATTTTAGGTTAGCTACCCTTCTAGGTTGATTACGCTGCACCTCCCTGGTAAAAAGGTACTGAGGTGGTTGGAGGTCGGCGCCGAGATAGTCATTGCCGCGCAAGCTGGGGCTCGCGGCGCCATTCCTCGTGGCTCCATTTCTGGTGCCGACCCTCCAGCAAAATGTTTTCTTACGATGGGTCCTAGTGCCTCCGGCGCAGATCCCAATAGTGTGAATGAGTGGTGGAGACTTGTCCAAGAAGATCAAGAATTACGGTAGGTTCGTAATTTTCATTTGATGGCAGCTCGAGATAGGGTGGTCCTTTGGAATAAGGGACAGATGTTGAAGGCTAACCGTATTTATCTAATCAAAATATTTTTATTGCCATATTTTTTGGTTTTAGCAGCGGTTTATCCTCCCCCACAATCTTTGGAGGCTTTGATTTATAGTGTGTTTTTCCTATGTTTATGGGGGAGCAGATTGAACCCGGTGAAGCGGGTATCACATATCTACCTATCAGTGAAGGTGAACTGGGGATGTTGAACCCTGTAGTATTTTTACATGTTACTTTTATCTTCTATAATTTGATACCTCTCTTGAAGGGGGGAACAAGGTATGGACCCCATGGGTGGAGGATGGTATAGGTCAACTACTAGACAATTGGGACCTTTCTGAATTTTTACCCCGACAGACTATGATGCCTCAGTTTCCTAGTCATTTTCAGGGGATGATTGGGAAATTGAAGGCCTGGAAAATAGTTAAAAGATCCCTCTGTTTAATTTCTCGAAAACAGTTTTATACTGAAGTGGTACAAGCTTTCTTTTATGCTGCTCCATGGTTCCTGGAATTGCCCATAGCTGACCAAAATTACAAGCTGAGGTTTTTGACTAGTAAGAGAATCCCTAAATATTTATGGGACTTTTTATGGCTCTGTATGCACAAGAAATTGGGGGTGAAGGTCAATTTGAAACATAAAGAATTATCAGAGAGGTTTTGCCCCAGAGAAGAGTCATGTCTAGGCGTGGTTGAATCTTTGTCACATTTTTTTTATTGATTGCCCTTTTGCTGTGTCTTTTTGGTCTAACTTTCATGTTACCTGGCCACTGAACCCTTTTAAAGGACAGACGCCCAATATATGGACTGAGGGTGTACTTCCTGGCTCATGAGTGATTTATGACGCAACCACAATCTGACTTCTGATGGGGTTTATATGCTATTAGCTTTGGCAGGCTCATTGTAGTCTGACACTTCGAAAACTGTTGAAAACAGAAAGTCAGATTTTGCTCAACATTAAGAAATATGTGTTAAAGTGGCAGATGTTGGAAAGGGAGAGAGTGCATCTGGATTTATATAAACTTTGGTGGAGAAAAATGACTTGGTTGGATACAGGTTGATGTTCACGTCAGCTATCCTTTTGTTTTCTTGCTGTTGTACTTCCATGCATGCTCTTATTTGATGGGGACTTTCTCACCATTTTGGTGGGATTGAGGGGTGGGTCTGCATCTTTGCGGTTTGCGAATAGGAAACACATCGAAAATATATTGGAATGATATTTATGTACTGTTTTGTACCGTAGGGTGGGAGACTCATGCTGTTTGATGAGGGGATTTATTTTTGTATCCTTGAGAGGAGGGGACAGAGATTTTCCTTTCAATGTATGATTTAAAGCAACTTTTACTTTGCTCATATGTTATATGTTTCTCTTTTTATGGAAGGGGAGCTTGAATTAATACATGTTTGTTAGCATTTTTCCCTTTGATTAATTTGTGATGTATATTGTTCCTTTGGAGGTTAGGATTCCCATATTATATGGATTATTTATGTTTGAGTTTCATGTATGCTGTAATACTTAATTTTGATTTGGATTTATATCATTATGATTTTGTATGATGAAATACATTTTGTTTATTTTGTTGTGAAGTTTTCAATAAAAAATTCCCCTTCTGTGCTGCAGGGGGAAACCTTGTCCTCTTGGCTCACTGCCAAGATGGCCACCCAGGAGAAGGAGGAGGAGAATTAGAGGATGGAGGTGGGGGAGAGGGTCTTCCCTCCAACCTTAACATGTATTGAGACCCAAACAGAAGAGATGATAAATACACATATGACAGAACAATGGAGAGAAACAGGACCAGCCATTACGGAGAGGGGCAGCAATATAGCTACGGATTCTGAGATAGTTATACCTGTGTTAAGCGGCAAGAAGACTTCTGACATGGAAAGTGAGTCTAATATGACCATCAGAAAGCAAACCGAGGAATACAACAACCCAGAGGTTACAGAGCTGGAACGGCAATTTGAGACAGAAGAATGAGCATTTCTGGTAAAAAAAAAACCAAAAAAAAACGTTCCAACAAACACTGAAACAGTTACTGTCTGACAGCAAGGCAAAAGCTGTCAAACAGGCCCAGCTGCAGGGAAGTGATGCAGGAGCATTACAAGAGCCACCAGAAGACTGGGTGGCAGCAGTAGAATGGAGCGAATGTTCACAGAATACCTCAGTGACAGTGGAGCCAGGCTCAAGTAAAAGGTCCACAGAAAGATGTTCTCCTACCATAACATTGGGAATGGCTATACCAGAGCATCAGGAACCGGGCCTAAAACAAGGAGAAGGAGAAGGGCAGAATGTGGAGATGCCATTGTGGACAGTAGAATCAGTTCTTACTGCAGCAGGGTGGCAACAAAACTCAGTATCAGGTCAGTGGGAATTGGGAGAGTCCCTGATTGGAATGCCTAATGAGCAAACTGCACAAATACACAAAAGAGCTGTAATTACGGACTTGGAGGAAGAGGTGTTAGAAATTCCCTCAGAGCTACAAATGACACAGAATCCTAAACTATACTTCAGCACACTTGGAGCAGGATTAGAGGTAGTAGCTACAGAGCAAAATACGGGACACCCCAGACAGAGATTAAATATGCCTTAAAAGCCTCAGGTAAATAGTGGGACTACTGCAGGAAAGTCATTTGCATCACATTTTAAATTACCAATTTTATCGGCAAAAAGGCACAATGCGGTGAGACTTTCATATACAGGAGGCTGAGAACAACCACCTGATAGATTGTTTGTAGCAAGATCTCTGCTAAAGGACAGTATGGAATTTTTTGCAAACGAAATCTATGCACTGATACATATATTGGGTTAGTCCTCTTTTGATATAAGCTTTAAGACCATGGCTGGCTTAGAAAGATTCTGGACTAAATATAATGTGCTCAAGAAATCATCTTTGTGGGCCCATTTCTTGGCAATCCCCTTGACAAAATCAGTGCAAAAAAACATTACAGTGCAGTTTTGGAGTGAAAGGGTGAGCATGCATGATTTAATTTATTGGGTGAAACAAAGTTGCACCTTGATGGAAGACCCAGAAGCCATAATGGATACAAAAAATATCTGGAATGGGGGATGGATGGTAAAGGTATTGTTGAAAACAACAGAGACTGGGGTATTACATCTGCCTAATTCTCTTTTTTTTTAGGATGGGACCGAGGTATTTTGTTTTATCCAGGACAGCCAAAATCATGCTACAAATGTGGTTCAGGGGAACATCTAAGCAACGTATGTGACACAGTTAAATGTAACTTATGTGGAGAACTGGGGCATATAGGAAGTCAATGTTTAAATGAGTGTAAATGTAACCTCTGTGAAGTACAGGGCCACACTTTCCAAAATTGTAAGTGGGCAGCATACAATGATACAGAGCATGCAGACGGGGAAGAACAAAGGCTGGTTATTAATTTAACCCAGAAAAATAAACTGGGGCAGAAGGCAGGAAACTCAGCAATGGGAATTGTACATCCCCCCATCCCAGAGTGCAAGGTTGAAAGAAACAGACTCTCAGGCCAAACATGGAGAACAGTAACCTAACCAAACAGAAGGTACTCAGGATAGGCAGGGAGAAGGGAACATAGAGGAGAAATGGTTCCCCAGAAGATCATAGAAATACCGCCCCCAGTCTCAGAACAGGAAGATTTCAAGGGTAACTAGGCAAAAGGGTAAAGCACCCATAAAGAAACTAGAAAAGCAGAAAATAGCTCCAGTATCTAATAGATATGAAATGTTGCTGTCAGATAATTCAGAAGAAGATTCAGATTCCTCTTCTATTTCATCTTCCTTACCAGAAGTCACAACAGACAGTGAGCTGCAAGCAGCAGCTAGAGGCCCTAAGAAAAGGAAAGCTAAAATGAAAACAAAGAATAAAGAGCATGCTATAAGGAAAGGGAAATTTAAATAACAGTAGGGATGGCTGATTCTTTTTCGGTATATACTGTAAACATTAACAGTATAAAGAGAGGTTCTAAAAGAAAAGCAGTATTTTCTTTCTTATCCTGCCTACAATTTGGCTTAATATTTTTGCAGGGTGTGAGGTTGTATACTTTAAGAGAAATTCAGGAAACCGCCAGAGACTGGTACTTAGGGAAATCCTTCTGGTCAGTAGGCCAGGAATCCTGTTCTGGAGCAGGAATTTTATTTAAACAACACAATGTACAGGTGCTTAAAATACAGGACTTAATTCCTGGGAGGATACTGCTAATAGATGTAGTGCGTCATCAAACTACTTATAGGTTAATAAATGTATATGCACCACAAACAAAGGCACTGAGAAGTGAGCTGTTTAAAGAAATACAACCCTTTCTTTGTGCTTCACACCATATAATCCTGGCAGGCGATTTTAATTGTTCAGTTGTACAAAGAGCTGCAAAACAATTTAGTGACACAAATACACTCTTACATATTCTTAAACAAGCTAAGCTACGGGATATTTTTTTCAGGATAAATAAAAAAACATACAGCAACTTTCCATAAAGGTAGTCTTGCAACCAGGATAGATTATTTCTTCACTTCAGAAGAGTTAAGAATAGAGGCAATAATTCATCATAGAATGGAATTTACAGACCATGATTTATTGGAACTACAGACTGGGTCCCAAATTAATAGCCAGAAAGGTCCAGGTACGAGGAAGCTTAATACTTCACTCTTACAGCATGAATTTATATTGGAAGCTTTAAAACAATGCTTGTTAGAACGGAAATCAGTTTATATCATTTTTGACAATCCAATATGGTGGTGGAAAGATACTAAGATGGATTTATGCAAGCTTTGTAAAGAAGTGAGCAGAAAAAAATAGCGAAGAGACATATATGCAGTATCTACAGCAGAGAAAATAGTTACAACAACTATTGTCACTAACACATGAAACAGGACAAAATTTAGAAGAGAAAATTAAGGAAACCAGACAGAAGCTGAGAGAATATCATACAGACAAGGCAAAATCATTATACTTTCAACATCAGTTTGATAGATCAGGAAGGACGGAGCTGATGTGCCCCTTTGAAATGTATTTAAAGAAGAATAAGAGGAGAAATATGTCAGGGTTAATGGATGAACAGGGGAATATAGGGAGTACTAAAGAAGAAATACTGAGCATAGTGTCAAACTATACTAGGAGCATGTATGCAACACTAGAAGCAGACTTGACAGGGTTGGAGGACTTTATGAAAGAGATAGATATCCCCAGGTTAGAGAAGGAACAACTAGAACAGTTGATAAGACCCCTGGAGGTGGGGGAAGTCCGGGAAGTAATCTTGGGGCTGAAAGGGGGTAAATCATTGGGTCTAAATGGGTTACCTAATGAGGTTTTTAAAATTATAGGAGCAGAATTAGCTGAAGAAATTACTATAGTATTCAATACTATTCTGGAGACTTTGGAAGGTCCTCTATATATGATTAGGGACCTATTAACTTATCTATGTAAACAAGGGGATAAATCTAACTTGAAAAACTGGAGGCCTATAAGCCTCCTAAATACAGACTTCAAGATTTTAACAAAAATATTGGTTAATAGACTATCTAGAGTATCCAAAGTTATCATTTCACAGGCTCAGGCATATGCCATACCAGGTAGGAAAATACAGCAGCATTTACTTTCTAGTAGGGAAATAGTAGAAAGAAGTAAAAATGGTTTAATAGACAGTTACCTGGTCTCGCTCGACGAGGATAGGATTAATCACGCATATTTATGGGACATTTTGAAATATTATGGGATACCTAATACTTTCATTGGGTGGTTAAAAAGTGTTTATAGAACAACCACTGTAACTACAGTAGTACAGGGATTAGTAAGACCACTAATACAGTTACCCAGGGGAGTAAGGCAAGGCTGCCCCCTGAGCCAAATTTTATATGGTGTTTTTACTGACACACTATTATGGAAAATTTAATATTTCTAATACGATAAAACCAGTTACAGTAGCTGGACAAGTATTCCCTTATAAAGTACTGGCATTCGCAGACGATATGAATATTTTAGTGGAAAATAAAGGAGCAGTGAAAGAGGTTATAGGGGGTGTGTAAAATATTTGGTTCTCTTTCTGGGGCAGCGTTAAATAATACTAAATGTGTGGAACAATGCTTAAATTACACTCTAAATCAAAGGCAAGAAATAGAAAGTATCTGTATTAAACCAGACACTATTAAGATTCTTGGGATAGAATTTGGAAACAGGGAAATGGATGAGGTTAATTGGGAACACAAAATGAATACAGGAAAGCAGATGGTAGTCCAATGGAATAAAGGGAAGATAAGTAAAAAGAAAAGGGTATACCTGATTAAAACATTTCTGATACCAGTGTTCCTTTTTATTACTTATATAGTCCCTCCCCAAAGAAAATAGAAACAGCACTACTAAGCTTACTCTTTCAGACTGTATAGGGGAGTCGTTTCAACCCCATTAAAATAACTATTTTATACTTATCAGAAAACAGGGTGGACTACAAATGGTTAATCCTATTATTTTCTCTAATAGTTTCTTTTTATATACAAATTTAAGACCATTATTGATAAAACAAAATGAGGGATGGGAATCTCTGTTTTTGGAAACCTGCAAACCCTGGATGAGTCAATGGGAACACAATGATTTAAAAGTATTTAAGAAGTCAGTAATGGTGCCAGAATATGTTAGGAGCACTTTTTTGAGGCCAAAGCAGTGGCAGATAACAGAGCAACACATGTTGCAACTAAATATAAAACAAGTCTATGATAGCACAGTAGTAAAAATGTGTCCAGTAGTAACAGCTTTTGAAAATTGTCCAGAGGCAGATAGAACTACATTATTGCCATTTTTTAAATAATAAAAGGATCCCGGAGAACATGTGGGACCTACACTGGTTGTCCTACCATGAGAAAATTAACATAAAATCCAATCAGAAACATAAGCAACAGGCTGAAAGAATGTGTGTGAGGCCAAAAATGCATTGTGCAGTTAGAAACAATAAAACATCTCTTTTTCTCATGTTCCTTCATTAAAGGATTTTGGACTTACTTGGCAGAAACATTGGGGAAGAAGGTTTTAAACAGTTAAACTATGAAAATATAATGTATGGGAAGTTTAATAGGAAATGGATGAAATGGAATAGAAGTACTACAGGTTATAGTGGTGGCGATTAAATGGCGTATATGGTTAGCAAGATGTGCATTCACCTTACAGCAAAAAGAAGGGAATTATGTTGAATTATTAAATAGAATGGAACTAGACATAAAGAAAATATATGTTAAAGAGAAAAACGAGAAAGCAGGGGATGTACTACTTGAATTATGGAAAGCAATGCCTTGGATAACTGATTACAATGTACCCATAACATAGTAAGAGAACTGTACAAGAATTGTTTAAGGACTGGAATGAATTCTGTGAATAAGTGTGGATTGCTGGAAGGAAAAAAAAACAGATTATGTATCTTTTGGTTGATGTATATATTTTGTTTTATTAAAAAATTCCACTGCTCTATGGAAAGAACTAGTTTTTTGTCAGATGGTTCCTTGTCAGAGGGTATGGGATCAAAGGCAAAAAAAGGCCATTAAAAAGATAATGGGATTACCAAGATATGCATTAGAGGCAATATCACAAGCAACAGGGTGGGGTTTGAGACTCAATGATTTAATATCAGCAAGCAGGAAAACATTGAATGAAAAGGTGTTGAGGTCAGAGGGCCATAGTGAGGTGGTATTTCCAGATTGCCACAGGTCCACCATGTAGGGTTAATAAAGCAATTAGTAAACCCTAGAATTCTGGTATTTGCATGGGATAGTTTATGGTTGGGGAACTATAATAGATTAAGTGTGAGAGGGAATAACAAGCATAAAATAATAATAGAGAGGTATTGCCCCAGAGAATGTTGTTTCCAGATCATTGAGACACAGAAACATCTATTTTCAGAGTGTCAGTTTGCCCTGACCTTTTGGGAAGTTCTAGCGGAAGAATGGGAAGAACCCCGTCTCTCTCTAGGCTCACATATGTGGAAGTAATGTTTGGTAATGCATAACGTTGACCAGGAAATATAATAAGGAAACACTGTATGTTGTGCTGGTGATTATTAGATGTTATCTATGGCAGGCTGAATGTTTATTGGCTCTTCAGCAGCTAAAAATTTCATACCAAGAAATCGTGAACAATATTAGAAAAGGTGTACAATGTGTACAGCAAAGAGACTTTAAAAACTTGTCCAGGTGTCTATATAACAGGTTATAGATTAACTGTGATAAATGGATTTAGGCTTGTAATTATAATGAAGGATGCTTAATTCTGGAAGTATGTGAAGGAGAGTTTGTGTACCCGGCAGTGGGATCATTGTATATGTATATATTTTCTTTTGATGTGAATTTTTCTTTATGGTTTGATGTTGTAATGAAGTCCAAATTTTCTGAATAAAAATTCCCTACTCTTTTTCAAAAGTGCCATGGGATCTTTAGCATCCACCTGAACTACCCCCAATCCAGGCAGATGGGACCTCGGTGTAATGTCTCATCTGAAAGACGGCACCTCAGAAGTGCAGCACCCTTCCCCCCCTCATGCTGCACTACAGTGTCAGTATTGGGATATTAACCCAAGTGCCAGATGTGGGAACTGAACCCACAGCCCTCTGATCTCCTGGCCTCAGAGGCAAGTGTGCTACCTACTGAGCCACTGACACTGCTTCTCATGTGTTTTTCTCCACCTGCTGCCCGATGCTTCGAGCCTTCTAGACCTGGACCCCCTACTCCTTCCATATCTTTGACCATGGAACCTGGACCTCTTCAACTTGCTTGCCTCCATCCTGCCAGTTCACCACTGCCCTTCATTCACTGGACCCTTCTGCTTTGCATAACTCCACTCGCTATCCCGCTATTCCATGGACCTTCATTATCTAACCCTTTTGGCCTCTTTTCCGTCATCATATGGATTCTGCTAGCTCCTTCAGTCCTCTTTCACTCCAGGTTGAATGCCCCATGGACTTCTATGTTGCTGGCCCCTGTCCGGCTGCTGTATAAACTTGTTTTCTTTGCTGATTTGGGACCTCGTCCTTCGTCATTCCAGTGCCTTCCTTCAATTTCTCCATTTGTTCCAGCCTTCATCAGATGTGGGACTCCTGTTATTTCTGGTACCTTGCTTGGCTCCTTGGCCTTCCATGGATCATCCTCTGATGCCTTGCTTCCATCCTCCTTCAATTCATTGTGGTTCACATGGACTTAGCCTGGTCCCGTACCTTCCTCCTCTGGATGTCATCTGGCTTTGCCTGGACTGTGGCTTTCCCCAGATCATTTGTTCAGTCTCTCAGGATCCACTTTGGACTTCCTTCCCATTGGACTGGCTGCCTTTCATCTTTGCCATGCTGAATCAGAGCTTCGTACTGTTTCCTGTGGCTCTTTTGGGCCTTGTACCCTATCTCCGACCAGTGCTTATACCCAGTTATCTGCTCTCCATATGATCCATCCCATACTCCTACTCAGGCCTTTATGACAGTACCCTTACACTACTCATTGGATTATTAATTCTTTACTCTGGGTAATACTACTGCCAGCAAACATTCCCTTGGCTCATATGCTCCATAGACTCTCACATTATCATAGAGTTTTTACTGCCCATTCAGTTCTTCACAATCATATATGTAACCTCATTTGCCTGGACAAAAGGAAGATCTCCTTCATCTCTATCAGATATACCCTCTGATCCCTGTCCATCCAATCACTATGTCTTCCCTGTATGCCTTATCTCACTGACTAGCCTTACACATGGAATGGACTTAAATTCTTCTGTTATACTCAGACTTTGTAATCAGCATCGCTTCTACAGATACCGGGAATTGCAAGATAACCCCTTCAAATATGGACATTATCCTTTACCTTCTGTAACCTCTTATTTCAACAGAGAATACGGACCTTCTCCTTTACCGTCTGTAACCTCTTATTTCAACAATGACTCTGATGACCAAGTTGCATGACTCTTGCTTCCCAACAGTCATTCCAGGTTTTAGGAATTGCACAGATATTGTCCAGAATACTCATCATGGGATCTCCTCAGCTAGCTGATTACCGACTCCACGCTATCCAAACCTCGATTTCACTCCTGGCAATCGCTATTCCTTATATTATTATCAGTACTTCTTCACTTAGTACCTTCAGCGTGGTCAACTGCTCTTCGGCGGACCCTTCAACCTCTTCTTCTCAAAGTACCTTCGATAATCTCTTCAGCAAAGATCATCGCCGAATACTGGCTTTCCGGAATTTTAACTGGCAATCCATAACAGCCGAGACAAATTCACCACGTCAACCTTGTATCCCAATCGATATTAATCAGCTATAGCAACAAAATCATATGGCATTCTGCACTAATCAGTCTCACTACCAAGGCAGTCCACAAGCTCTTCCTCTTATCCGCCCCAAGATTCTGTCATGAACTTCAGCATTAGGATTACCTGTAAACATAACCATCTATGCCACCTCAGTGCATCTCCTAAATGATCACACATCAGGATACTCACACTTACTTTAGGCAGCATACCAGCAGGATTTGTGCATAAAGTCATGAACATCATGACCAAAGAAACCATCTGTTCCTTATACCAAATTTCCACTCATGCCTCATATATATATCAGGCTACTATCTGGATGATTCCATAAATCTTCTTCTAGTGCTTTACTAATCACTTATGGCATTACTCTCATCAGGCACTCAACATTTTCTCTACTCATTCTACTCTGGGTTGCTTACCTAGTGACTTATCGCTCAACTAATAGATTCTTTACCTCTGGACTACCTCAATCAAACCTTCTAAGAATTGGAGCAGTCACCCATAACCTTACAACTCATCACAATTTCCCCAGTGTAAATGTCTGATCCTATATTGATCAATTTTTACTGTCCCAACTCATAACACCCATACAATCCCCTGGACATGAATCCTTTGTCACTTTGGAAAAATGGTCTACATCAGCCCTTCCTTAACTGGATCTGCTTTACATAGGATTTTACCATCCCTACAGAAAAGATGTACCCTTCACTTTCAGGATCATCATTCAAGCCGTATCAGCCTTGAATCGGGAATGAACCATCATCTCCAGAGTGCTCAAAAACTCTCCTTCGAATTCTACTTTATGGACGTTTCCTTAGCAACTCCTTATTCAATACTCAGTTCTAGCCTCCAGTTCATCCCTTACAGTCAAACCTCTCACAAGTTGACCATTCACCAGCAACTTCTACCATTGCATTTCCAACATTCCCAGTTCAGTACTTTATCGATTCGGTCATAGTCCCTCTGTCCATTGCAACTCTGCTGGACAAGCATCATGGATCAACTTGGAAACTTGGACTTCCTTCATCTTCCTTTACTCAGAATTCCTCCATACTTATGATTCTATCACTTATTCCGGACAGATCTACTCTTCAACCAGGATCATCATGCGATCAACTTCATCCATGGATCGAAGATGGATTACCATCTCTTCAAGCAACTCACCAACCTTAATTTAACAATGGTTACTAGAACCTAGATCCTTCTCCATTTACCATGCCCAGAAGGATGGGCAGACCTCTGGCCATGGGTCCTCAGAGGTTTCCTCCACCTGTTTTTTTTTTCCTTTCCAGAGTGCCAGGGGGTCCTACTCTCCATGAGTTGGAGGAGGTATCTTTTGGGGCATTCTATTCCCCACAAATCACTACCTACATACCTACTACTCAAGGGTGGGAATAGAGTTAAAGCACAAATGTTCTACAAGTTACACAAGCACTATATACCCCATCTCTCCTCATTGCTATTCTAAACATTGAATGGGAGGGCTGTGCCTGTGGTTCAATGTGGGGTAGCTCCTCCCGACCTCTTTCAAAACCTAAAGCTAGCACCTTCCTTGCTAGGAATGTTTTTTGTCACTGCCATCCCCTCCTCCTCCTTCTCCGGTGCCCTTCTCGCCCTTGCTCCTGGGCATTATATTCCATACAGATCACTACCTACCTACTGCTCAAGGGTGGGAATAGAGTTGAGCCACAAAATGTTCCACAGGCACTATATACCCATCTCACCTCACTGCTATTCCCCAAACACTGAATAAAATGTCAGCTGCATATTTGTTACATATAAACACAGGCTTTGATAGCTGATAAGGACCACTTGTCCCACCTAGTCTACCCATTTCACTACCTATTGGATAAGCTGCAGATCCTAGTTAACCAACAGCCTACTTCTTCCTACTCCCCAGCAGAATTGCTTTATGTCTGTCTCATGCATTCTTGAATTTCCCCACTGTTTTTGACCCCACAATCTACTCAGGAAGGCTGTTCCATGAGTCCACTACCCTATCTATGAAAAAATACTTCCTCACATTGCTCCTAAACTGTCCCCCCCCCATCTTCAAATTGTGTCCCCATGTTCTTGTACATCTCTTTTTCTGAAATATGCTGCCCTCTTGGACTTTGTTGATTCCCTTGATGTACTTGGAAGTTTCTATCATGTCCCCCTCTCGCTCCTTTCCTCAAGGGTATACATATTAAGTTCCTTTAGCCTCTTGTTGCAGGGCTTGTGTTGCAGGCCCTGCACCATTTTAGTTGCCCTCCTCTGGACTGCCTCCATCCTGTCTATGTCCTTGCAGAGCTGGGGTCACCAGAACTGCATGCAGTACTCCAGATGGTGTCTCACCATCTGTCTGTAAAGAGGGATAACAACTTCCTGTTTTCTACTGGTGATGCCTCTCCCTATACATCCCAGTATCCCCCAGCTATCCTTACTGCCTTCTCACATTGCTTGCTTACCTTTAGGTCATCTGATATGACTACCTCCAGGTCCCTTTCCATTTTTGTTGATGTTAATACCTCCCTCCCCATTGTGTACTCTTCCACTGGGTTTTTGTTTCCCAGGTGCATTACTTTGCATTTCTTTACATTGAATCTAAGCTGCCATACTTTTGACCATTCCTCCAACCTTGCCAATTCCCTTCTCATCCTTTTCACTCCCCCTGTGTATCAACCCTGTTGCAGATCTTTGTATCGTCTGCAAAGAGGCATACTTTTCCTTCCAGTCCCTCTGCACTGTCACTTATAAAGACATTAAAAAGGAGTGGTCCCAGTATTGAACCCTGCAGTACCCCACTAGTAACCCCCCTTTCTTCGGAGTGTACTCTGTTTACTATTACCCTTTGTGTCCTGTTGTCCAACCAATTTTTTAACCAGGCTACCACCCTAGGACCCACTCCCAGGCTGGCTAATTTGTTTGTTAATCTTTTTTGTGGGACTGTGTCAAAAGTCTTACTAAAGTCTAGGTAGGCCATGCCCACAGCCCCTCCCTGGTCTACTACTTTGGTAACCCAGTCAAAGAAATCTATTAGATTCATCTGACATGACCTTCCTACTATGAATCCATGTTGCCTTGGGTCCTGTGCCCCACTGGCATCTAGGTACTCAACCGTTCTTTCTTTCTTTCAGAAGTGATGCCATCATTTTCCCTACCACTGAGGTCAAGTGAACAGGTCTATAGTTTTCTGCCTCTGCTCTGCTCCCACTTTTGTGAAGGGGAATCACATACGCCCTCCTCCAGTCCTTAGGTACCACACCTTCCTCCCATGATTTGTTAAAAAGGGTAGTCATTGGTGTTACTAGTTCTCCCCTTAATTCTTTTAGAATTCTGGGGTGAATCCCATCAGGCCCCATTGCTTTGTCCACCTTCAGTTTTAGGAGTTCTTTCAGAATCCTTTCTTCTGTGAAAGGACTGGTATCACCCACCCCATCCAGAGTGCTTCTATTGATTGGATTAGGTACCTCCCCCTCCTCGTCTTTTGTGAATACTGAGCAGAAGAATTCTTTCATTATCCCTGCTTTTTCACTGTCCCTCTCTGCCCATTCACCCTTCCCTTTATTAAACCTCACTATCCCTCCCTTTGTCTTTCTTTGCTCCCTAATGTACCTATAAAAGGTTTTATGCCCTTTCTTAACTGAGTTGACTATCTTTTCCTCGGTTTGGGCCTTTGCTATTCTGACTGCCTTCCCCACTTCCTTCTGCTTTAACTGGTACAGTTCTCTGTCCTGCTTCTTCTGTGTTTCCTTATAATTCATGAATACTATTTTTTTCTCCCTAATCTTCCCTGCCACCTCTTTTGAGAACCATAGTGTTTTTTCTTTTGCTTTGGTTTGTTTATTTGCTTCACACAAAGGCTTGTTTCCTCTGTGATGGCAGATTTGATGTTTCCCCATTGTTCCTCCACCCCTCCTTTTTGCCTGTTTGCTAGTGCTTTTCTGAAGCACTCTCCCATTTTGACAAAGTCAGCCCTTCTAAAGTCCAGTACCCTCACTTTTGTATGGCTTGACTCTGCGGCTGTATTTATTATGAATCACACTGTTTGGTGATCACTTGCTCCCAGATGGCTACTTACTTCTGCATCTGAGATCCTCTCTCTGTCCCCATTTGAGAGTAACACATCTAAGATTGCTCCCTCCCGAGTGGGTTCCAACACTAACTGTCTGAGGCATGCCCCCTGTAGGGCATTGAGAATGACCCTGCTCTTAGATGTGGCTGCAGCAAAGGTGCTCCAATTAAGATCTGGCATATTCAGGTCCCCCCTCAACAATATATTCCCTTTTTCTGCATCCTAACGATGCCTTCTATCATTTCCTTGTCCATTTCCTCCACCTGAGATGGAGGTCTATATAAAACCCCTGTGTGGATTGTGGTATAATTTCCAGTTTCCAGTTTCCAGGGTGACACACAATGCCTCCTCTCCTCCCTGTTTACCCTTTAGTTCCATTGCTTTGATCCCTTCCCTTATGTAGAAGAGCTGCTCCTCCTCCTCTTCTACCTGCTACGGTGGCCACAACAGGACAAAACTGCTAAGCAAAAAAAAAAAATTACACAGGCGGGGGAACTATATTACATCAAACTAGGGAAAGGAAAGGGGAAATTGTTTAACCAGGAAATGCACACTAAGCCAAAGCTTGTTTCCAGGTGCAACCTAGGAGCACAAGGAACTTAAGTGACTTGCTCAGGGTCACACAGTATGCAAGTGGGGGCCATAGGATTCAAACCCAGGTCTCCAGGTTTGCAGCTCAGAGCCCTAAACCTGTGCGCTATACAGCCTCCTACTACATTAAAGATCTTGTTATTTTAGTATCTGTACCTAAAAATGTTCTTTTTTTCTCACATGTAAAATAAAGTAACCCATTTTATAAGGAAAATAAGACATCCTGGGGATGTGTATTAAACAGTTCTAATGCACAGCCAGGAACTGAAGGCACTCGGCCACACTACACCCCTGTCCATGCATTAGAACTGTCTAATGCACACCCTGTCATGTCTTATTGCTTACTTATTGATAGGGGGAATGTTAACCAGGACACCAGGGGATGCCCACTGCTCATATGATTAGTGCCATGGGATCATCAACTTTCCACTTAGACAGCCACAAGAGATGGGCAATAAGGACCTTCGTTTAACTTCTTAAGGCACCAGCTGTGCAACATCCCCCTAGAGCTGCATTCCAGGTATGAGCTGAAGTCTTGGTGAGGGGCTAGAGCTCACATATTTCCTGGACCCATAGATGAGCATGCAGCCTACTGAGCCACTGACACTGCTTAAAGATCCCGCGGTACTTTACAAAAAGGATTGGCAATATCCAGGGTGTGCTGACCAGTGTTCCTTTTTTCAGTAATTATATAACCTTAACATTGTACAAAGAAGACATGAGATCCATCAAGTGCACCCCACCCACCACCCAATGGCACACCCAAGTTTATAAATATGATTAGAGCTGTGATGGTATTATAAAACAGGTCCTTCAGTTGTCTGCAACTGTGCATCAGGGGTGTAGCCATGGATTTCAGATTTGTACACAGTGCTGCCACACTGCTAGCTCCCACCATTGTCCATGCCCCGTGACACAATTGTCATTTAGTCTGTGTTTTATTCTCTTAATACAAAATGTAAAGATGTAATGCACATACTCACATTCCCATACAGCAAAAAAGCCTTTCGATCACCAACAATGTCAGACTAACAGACTGGCTTTTAGTTACAGTGTTGCATTGTGAAAAGCCTCTGTACCACATCAAGGTAGCCAGTCCCACAGAGGTCCATTCACACCAGTACCTGTGCTCATACAATTTATCCACTCACTCAAGCTGAACATCCACACCAGCCAAAAATCGTTCATGTACTTATGCATACCCAAAGTAACCAAACTCACTCACTCACTCAAAATGGTAACATACCCTCAGCAGTGTACTCTTACCAATTACGTTAAAATTATAGTAACTGTTTACGTTACTTACTGTATAAGAGGGCTGAGATGAGCTACATGGTGCTCTGGTTTTGGTTCAGTTACCTTAACCCCCTAAACTGTTTGCACCAAACAGTCTCATACCACCCAAACTTTGGTATGTTATCAGTTTATGATTTAAAAGTCGCACCATGAGACGAGCAACTTGTTGTTCAGTGTGCCCTCCTGGTGAAACATTTCAATAAATAAATAAAATAAATAAATACCAAGATGCAAACATAAGACAACAGGTGAGCTCCCACATCAACCAAAACCTTTACCGTAAGTAGCCAAAATCACCCATTCAACAAAATGGTGCCATTCCCACAGCAGTGTACTGTTACTGATCGACCTTAAAATTACAATAATTATTTACATTACAGTATAAGAGGGCTGCAGTAGGCTAGATGGTGGTCGGGGTTTGGTTCAGTCACCTTAAAGCAGCAGTGCAACACAATTGGGCAAACAATTTGACCCGGCCTTTTTGTACTATAAAAGATTCCAGGCATCTTCCACTTTTATTTGGTGGTACGATTTTAAAATTCTACCAACATTTCTGTGTTTTATGAATGTTTTAAATGAATTTTTTCTCAAGAAAAAAAGATGGCCGCCACATTTGCATAGAAATAGAATTGTATGCCTAGCAAAGATTGGTATCGAAAAAATAAAAAAAAAGATTCATTTGCACAGCATAGGAGGTACTTACACAAGTGCATTTGATGGGTATATTAATATATTTCTTAACTGTAGCTAAAACTAGCTGTTTTGGAAAAACATTTTTCATTACACTGCTGCTTTAACCACCTAAACCATTCACACCAAAAAGCACCATTCCACCCAAACTTTTGTACATTACCAGTTTTACATTGTAAAAATTTACTAAAATTCCAATACCAAGATGCAAACAAACACTAAAAAAATCAAACGTTGACCACCCACACCAGCCACATATCATTCATGTACTCACTCATATCCAAAATAACTGAAACCACCCCATCGACAAAACAAGTTACATAGAAACATACTTTGACAGCAGATAAGGACCGCTTGGCCCACCTAGTCTGCCCACTTCCCTACCTATTGGATAAGCTGCAGATCCTAGTTAACCAACAGCCTACTTCCTCTTACCCCTACTATAATTGCCTTATGTCTGTCTTATGCATTGTTAAATTCCCCCACTGTTTTTGACCACACAAGCTCCTCAGGAAGGCCGTTCCATGCATCCACCACCCTCTCTGCTACCTTCTTGGACTTTGTTGATTCCCTTGAGGTACTTGAAAGTTTGTATCATGTCTCCACTCTCCCTCCTTTCCTCAAGGGTATACATATTAATCTCTTTTATTCTCTCTTCATACGGCTTCTGGTGCAGACTCTGTGCCATTTTAGTTGCCCTCCTCTGGACTGCCTCCATCCTGTCTATGTCCTTGCAAAGATGGGGTCTCCAGAACTGCACACAGTACTCCAGATGGGGTCTCACTAACTGTCTGTGCAGAGGGATAACAGCTTCTTGTTTTCTACTGGTGATGCCTCTCCCTATGCATCCCAGTATCCCCTGAGCCATCCTTACTGCCTTCTCAGATTGCTTGCCTACTTCAAGGTCATCTGATATGACTACCCCAGGTCCCTTTTCATTTTTGTTGTTGTTAGTACCTCCCCCTCATTGTATACTCTTCCCCTGGGTTTTTGTTTCCCAGTTGTATTACTTTTCACTTCTTTGCATTGAATCTAAGCTGCCATACTTTTGGCCATTCATCCAACCTTGCCAAGTCCCTTCTCATCATTTCCAGCCCCCCCTTCTGTATCAACCCTGTTGCAGATCTTTGTGTTGTCTACAGAGAGGCATGCTTTTCCTTCCAGCCCCTCCACAATGTCACCTATAAAGACATTAAAGAAGATCGGTCCCACTAATAAATACACTAAAAGCCAACTGAAGCATCAAACCACAGCACAGACCCAGAAAAACTAGCTCCATTGCTAGATGTCACCTTGTCACAAAATTAATCCGATCATTACAGGGCTTTAAATCCGTCAGTACTTGGTCTACGTCGATTGGGACATCCTGATGTAAATGCAGCAGTGCTAAACCTGTAAACCAACTTCCACCCATGCAGTTTGTAGTCCGGTCTTTATTCTTCACCGTGCACTAAATGATCTCTCTGCTGTAGCAACACTGATTGACACTGTGGTCAAAACACAAAGAGCCATGTTAATATCTGGATAGAATGCTGGATTTACCGGAGATAATGTAGAGAGGATGCTGTTTGGCCATTATTCTTTTGGGTCTGGCATTCACTTTGCTTTCCATATCTGCAGTTCTGCTTGAAAGTTGTCCAGGCTAGAGAGGTTGCCCTTGGATGCATCATACACAGCTGTCACCATATCCTCAGTGTCCATAACATCTAATTTATTTGGTAACAGATACTGAGTGAGAAAATGTGGGTGGCATTCAGTCAGTTGCTCTGTCAGCTCCAAAATAATAAGGTCCAAGAAAGGAATAAAGATATTTCTTCTGTGGTATTCTTGTGGATCTGATGCATTAACATTATTCCTCTGAGTTTGTCTTCCACACATCTGTGGCACAGATTCTTCAGCAAGTGCACAGTCTGATAGACTTTTCACCTCAGCATACAATGCAGAAAATCTGGTATCGGCATTCTTTCTCATGCTTCTCAGTGCCTCAACCACAGTTCTTGCTTCTTCACATGCTTGAATCAAGTTGATATACTCACATTGCAGGTACAAATGAAGAGGTTTTGTGAGTCCCAGCATGGACTCTACAGACACCAAACTGATGAGGAAATCAAATTGGATATAGAAAATGGAAATCTTTGGGCGTCATTGTCAAACTCAGCAATTTTCTCCAAGGTGCTGATTATCACAATATAGTTTGCTTTGAAGCATCAAAGTGAATCTGCTTGGCTCATCCATTTGTATTCCCTGGTACATGCAAGGCTGTACTTTGGTCTTCTTCCTCATCCTCCCATTCACATAGTAAGTTCATGAATTCCTCCAGTCCTCTCAAAAACACATTGCTGTGCTTAGCAGAGGATTTCAGTGTTACTATTACCTTCCTGCAAGTGTCAAACAAGTTTGCAGTCTGTCATGTTGAACAGGAATGGGCAGTTGATGTGTTCTAATTATGGGCTTTGCAGGCAGTGTAGGTTGCTTCAGGAAGGACTGCATAGATTCTGGCTTGCACTCCACTGAATCCTCCACTCATATTGCTGCATCTTTCATACTCTTGATACCTCATGTATTCCTTTTTGATACACCAAGCAGTGAGTCTTTGCAAGAAAAGCTCTGCAAGTGTTTGCCAAGCTGTCTCCAAGGTTTCCGTAAATTCGATAAAAACGTCTTACAGTTCCATTTTCATTTCAATGAGCATATTGTATCACCAGTGTTATCTGCTCCTTTGTGGAAATGTCAGTGGTCCCATCTACAATCAAGCTGAAGAATCTTGCTGCTTTCACTAAAGCCAGAATTTTCCTTTGAATCTGTAGCCTCATCAGCTGTATCAGCTCATTTTGAATTTGTGCTGATATGTACTGTGTGTTTTGTGGTCTGAAATCCAGGTGATCTTTGAAGACAGGGTCCAACTCATCTGTGTAGTGCAGAAGTACATTGAAATTTCCAGTGATCTGGAGCCTTCCACTCAGTGCTATATTATTCCTTCCACAAAGGAGAATGATTTTCACTATTTACCACAGAGCATGCCTTTTTTGTTCAGTTGTTTTCTGATCTGCTTCACAAGAGCCTGATAGGACATTGTCTTGTCTTGTCTTCCATCACATACACTTATAAATGCATCTGCCCTTGCAGTGGTGTTCCCATGTTCTTTTGATTTGCTGTGCCTCTCAAGAATCTTTTTTCCATTTGACCAGTTCATCATCAGTGTCAATACAAAGACTGCTTCCTTGCAGGTGTTGAAAACAAAACATGGTCCACAGAAGACAGCATCCAGATGCTTGGAGTATCATACAAAATTGTACTCCTGAAGAAGCTGAGGATTGAAACATCACTACTACTGCTGACCACTGCCTGATTTCATGATTCATTTTGGGAACTGAAAGGTTGGAGGTGGTTGCCACTGGCTTGTTAAGATCCTCTTCTTTTGGACTTCTGTCAATGTCTGTTGGTCATGGAACCCAATGTCACCCTCATCCTGCACATGCAGATCTTCCCCTTTTAGATGACTGTGCTGCTGCTCTGTGGAGCCAGAGGTTCTTCACCCAAGGATGTGGTTCTAGTTACAGGAGCTGCTCCTGCATCAGAGATGTTTTGGGTATCAACTACAGTAACTGCAGCTGGTTCTCCAGGGAGATAAACTTGTGGCACTCCAGCAGATTTTGGTTCCTTGCTAAGGACATGCCTAAAATGAAAACAAGAAGAAAGAACAAAAGTAACATGAGAGAGGAATGGCTATCATTTGTAACTTTAAAAGCCTATAAAACACTGTTCATTAAGTTTAACCAGTACCATGGCATTTTATGTATAAATGTAAAAAATAAAGCATTGGATAATACACTTTTAAGTATTATACACTTATTTCCAGTGGGCTTTAACCACTTAGAGAATGACATCAAAATAACTTAATAAGTTGAGGATGGTCCTTCATGGAGCGCCACTGGTGTCAGCACATGCAGGTTTTTCAACATGCCTGGAATGAAACAGTGGTGTTAGATATGAACTGCAGCAGAAAGGTGTATACAATGCAATAACATGTAATTTATCATCAACGTATGTTAGCTTTTAATTTAGCTCTTACCACTATAAGGCCATAACTTACCAAACAGTATAACAAATTACACTGTTGCACAGTTTAAAAAATAGAAAAGCTCCTAGTGTACAAAAAATATGGCAACAAAAGTCATAAAAGAGAGACAGTCACAGAGGTGCACTAATTATATTGCAACAAATACAGCTGCCATTTCAATAAATAAATGTTATAGAGACATGAAAGTTGTCATACTGAATACAGCATAATGCTGCTACAGTACATGTTATTTTTCTTATTGAATTAAAAAAGAAGCCATGACCTTTCAAAGCTGTGCTGTCTTCTCTTGCCGGGCATATTTTGCTTTCCTCTGTTGGGCACCAGACAGTTGTTTTTTCTTCTGTGTTGATTCCATCCTAGCAAGACAAAGACACAACCAGTGAGAAATATTGCAGGGCATCTTGAAGGTGGGAAAACTACAATACGCATGTAATTAATTTCAACATACATTTTTGGTCCAAGAGACCACTACTTTTCCAGTGAGCAAGTCACCAGCTGTGTCACAAATGTCTGGACGGAATCCAGAAGTAGATGGTGTCTCCCGCAGTATGAAGCCAACTATAAGGCTGAAATTGTAGAAACAGTACAGGAGGAAGATGCATTTGTGATGATACAGCTGAGCATCAAGCACATATGTTAACACTTTTCTCCTTAGGATTACTTAGCAGCAGTTAGCACCATACTTTTCATCAGTTGAGCTGTTACTAATTCCAGGTTGCAGTTAAGCAACTGCTAATGAGTTCTGAACTTGTTAAATAACACACTGTCTCACACATTTGGAAAGGTCACAATGAGCATACATGACTTGTTTTTTTTTCAAAATTGTATCCAGTGAAAAAGTAAAGAATTGGATTACTACCAAGCATTATTCTTTCGCTATTACTTTTTGTATTTTATACAGTGCACTACATAGGTTGCTATCAGTGGTGAGACCAGATTGCTGAATGATGGAATGAATGGTTTGTAAAGTGAACCTGCCAGTGCTAACACTTTCACTCCCCAACTTGCGATCCCCCTTCCCTTCCCTGGAACTGTGGGTGATTGCATTTTGCAAGCACTACCAACTCCATGGAAACTGGAGCACCTGACCCCTGCCTGTTCTCCAAAGCTAACCTCCCCCTCACCTGCCTGACTGAGCACTGCTTGTCTTTGTCTGTAAGCACTGCCATATCTGGCCCATGCAAGAACCAAGAGAGATGAACGAAGATGAATAAACGTACATCAGTTTACAAAAAAATGCTTGGTTCTCTCCTTCCCCCTGCAGCCAACAGGCTTCATTTATATGCCCTCACCTGAGTGATATTGTGAAATTTACAAGAAACACTGGTGGTGGTGTCATTATATACCTTGAACAATACTCAAGAAAACATTGTGTCACATTTACTAACACAAACACATTTAGTAATACAAACACAGGCTGACCTAAAAGGCACTTCATTAGGCATTTGAATCTTATCTTTGGAGCCATATTTGCTGTTTACTGTAGGAGGCAAGGCCTGAATGAGCCAGATATTCAGAACATGCATGTGTAATTTGGTGGGCCTAGCAAATATTAAAATATGTTTTCTGACTAAGAAATGACTTTGCTAACATTGGATTATTTATAGCAAACCATGTACTGTACAACAAGACTGTTTTCATCAAGGGAGTTTGATGACATCATAGACCATGAGAATGAAACACCGAAGTGGTCTAACAGGTCATCAAAATCCACAATGTGGAAGTGTGACAGAAATGGGAAGGAAGGAGTTAATGTTTTGAATTCTCCAAACAGAGACTTTTTTAGCAGTTTCAAAAAAAAAAAAAAAACACAGGCTGGAATTCCACTGTCCATCAGCATCTGGCTAGGTGGGCCATATATCAGATCCACACAGACGCACAGTTTAAATGGATTTGTTCACTCAAATATAAACTTAAGGTTAAAAAGAAATATAATTAGTCACCGATAGGTGTTCAGTCAGATTGGGGCAATTAAATACATACATGGTAGATGGTTGGTGCATTCAAAGGGGAAATAGGAATTACCTAATCTCAAGAGAGAATATAAGATGCTGAAAGACAGTAAGTGGGGAGTTACTCTTGGAGTTGAAGGAAGAAACTGTCCAAGAGACTAAGCTTGGGCCTACCCTTCTAGCTAGGTCCATGGGAGCTGACAGATAGCATAGGGTCAGTGTCTCTGAAAGAATAGGAAAGGGTAAGATTTATTCTAGCATAGCTCAGTAATAGCCTTTTTCTGTTTTGCTATCTGTTATCTAAAAACATTTGTTTACTTTTCCTGTAACAATGTTATTCTCTTGTGTTGAATATACATATCCTGTAATGCTTCTTTTCACTTTCTGTTAAGTAAAAAGCTATTTATTTACTCAACAGTTGTGACTGTGATGTAATTTTTCTAAGGTAATACATGGTTTCCACTGGCTCAGGTAAACTCTGTTTAGCATCTGCCATCCAAGAGAGACACACTACCAGACTTTGATCTGTGCAATTGCACGCTTGACTACCAGTTTTGTAAACTTGGGAGGTTGGTGCTGGGCAAACCAGTTGGTGGTAGTGAATACCCAAGGATAGACACCTCTCTAGAAGCTGTTCCAGCCCAGAGAGAGAGGTGGGTTGTCACAATTGGTGGCAAATGTGGGATGATGATAGTGGACTGTTTAGCATACTGAGATATAGAGTTTGCCAGTGTAACATTTACCTTAGCAGTTGCAAAACAGGATATATAAAAGAATACACTTGTACAACTGTTTTTTTTGTTTCCAGTTAGCGCGGTATAGTGTAGAGTTGGAGAATGAGCTCCGAAGAGTATGACTCACTTACTATGCAACAGCTTTGTGAAAAGTGCCAGGAAAAAGGGGTTCAGCTTGAAGGTCTAAAACACAAGAAAAAGTCAGCTCTCATAGCTGCCCTGGTGGCACATGACCAGAAGCAGACAGTCCCTGGAGGTGTCAGTAGCTGATGTAGCAGCCCCCCCCAAACCAGCTTGATGCACTGTGACTGCAGCTGTTGCTGCAAGACAAGGCACTGGAGGTGAAAAGACTGGATGCTGAAGCAGAAACAAGATGGCTGGAAGCAGAAACAAGAAGACGGGAAGCAGAGAAAGAACTGGAAGAAAAGAGACTGGCAGACAGTGAAAAGGAACGTCAGGTTAGAGAGAAGGAACAACAGCATGAACTCCAGAGACAACAGCACAAGAAGGAGATGATGACCCTGCTCAGCCAACAAACCATGAGTAATGGTGGAGTGAGTTCTCCTCATGAAGACAACATTTATTCTAAATTGTTCCCTCAGTTTAGAGAAGGATGATCTTGATCTATTTTTAAGGTAATTTGAGAGAGTATTTGAGCAATTCCAATTGACTAAGGCTTTGTGGTCAACTTCTCACACCCTTACTTACGGGGAGGGCTTTGCATGCATTTTCTAAAATGAATGATGAAGACTGTGCTGATTATGATAAGATTAAAACAGCATTGTTGAAGCATTTTGAATTAACTCCTGAGGCTTACAGAAAGAAATTTAGGGAGTTAAAGAAAAGCCCAGAAGATAGTTATGTGGAACTGCAGGTTCAACTGTGTACTTACCTTGATAAGTGGGTGGAGGGGGGCTAAAGCAGACACTGTGGAACTAATCAAAGATTTGTTTGTGAGGGAACAATTTCTTAAAATTGTATCTGAGGATATGCATGTATGGCTCCTAGACAGGGCATGCACCTCCTCAAAGGAGATGGCAGCAATCACTGACATATACATGTCTAGCAGGCCACAAGCACAGCATAAGTCTCATGGTAGGGGGGCAGCATAGGGTTATAAGGGGTCCCATGGGGGGCAGCCCAAAGGATCCAGACAGCACCTGAGCCCAAAGCAGAACCCTCTGGTTCTAAAGGGACCCAAGAGACAGGACCCAAGAAATGTCATATTTGCAATCCAGTGGGACACTTGAGATATAACTGCCCTCAGAAAATGGTTAAGGGGCAGAGGCATGGGGGAAGGGTGATCAAAATAGCACTGGTGTGTTTGTGGGGTGGTCCAGCCTGAAGAACCACTCTCCTCTAATGAGAATCTGCATCCCATTGTAATTAATGGAACAGTAACACAGGGACTGAGGGACACAGGCTCTTACATCTCCCTGGTGAGGCAGGATCTCATCCAGACAGAGCAGATGTTGCCAGGGATATACTCCAGGATCTGGAGAGCCACAGGGCCAGTGGTCCAAATACCAATGGCTTGAGTCTTCCTGAGCTGGGAGAGGGCCGTGGAGAAAAGGAAGGGGGGTCATAGAGGAACCCCCTGCAAATGTGATCTTGGGGAATGATTTTGACCACAGGAAATCACTGGTGTGTGTTGTAACTCATAGTCAGGCAAAAGAGCAAGCTTCTGAGGGGGAAGAGGGGGTGACTCAAGGTGGTCCAGCCCCTTCCTGAGCAGCTGAGGAAGTGGCTAGCACAGCGGAAGGGCTGGCTGTCCTGAACCCCAGACACAAACAGAGGAGCCCACAGGACTTCCTTCTGAAGGGGTGCTGGGAAGGGTCAGATGAGGGCAGCTGAGCACTGCACAGCGAACTGACCCTATCTTGCAAAAACTGAGGGAAATAGCTAATAGAGCTGAGGTTCCTCAGGCGGGTAAAGAGTCAATTTACTGGGACAGTGGACTGTTGTACAGAGAATGTACAACAGAGGAAGGGTTAGATGGTGAGGCGCTCCAGCAGCTGGTAGTCCCCAAGGTTCACCACCACCAGCAACTTTTGGCTCTTGGCCCTGATATACCTTTTTCTGGCCACTTGGGGGTGAAGCACGCAAAAAAGTGGCTGACCAACAATTTCTTCTGGCCTGGTCTTGGCAAGGATGTGGCAAATTATTGCAAAACTTGTCCACAGTGCCAGTGGGTGGGGAAAACGGGGGACAAGGCCAAGGCGGCTTTGGTGCCCCTGCCCATTATTGATGAACCCTTCAGGAGGGTAGCAGTGGACATAGTGGGGCCTCTGAGTACCCCAAGTTGCACTGGAAAGTGGTATATCCTGGTGGTATTCAATTATGCCACAAGATACCCAGAGGCAGTGGCCCTATCATCCTCTGAGGCAGAACCAGTGGCAGACGTACTGTTGGGAATATTTAGCCAGGTGGGCTGTCCCCAGGAGATACTGTCAGATGAGGGCACCAGTTTCATGTCAGGGTTAATGAGTAGTTTGTGGGAGAAGTGTGGGGTAAAGCAGCTCAAAACCTCCCCACATCATCTACAAGTTAATGGTCTGCTGGAATGATTTAATTCAACCCTTAAGACCATGTTGAGGACTTTTGCAGACCAACATAAGAGGGACTGGGACAAATATTTGACTCATCTCCTATTCACATACAGGGAAATCCCACAGTAGTCCACAGGGTTCTCACCTTTCAAGCTTCTGTTGGGTCATAGGGTGTGGGAGCCCCTAGATTTGATTTGGGATGAATGGGAGGGTGACCATGCCTCCCAAGGGGACTCTGTTGTGGAGTATGTCCTGAACTTCGGGACCCACATTAAGGAGCTCATGGGGCTTGCTCAGGAGCACTTGGCCACTGCACCACAATGGCAGAAAGTCTGGTATGACTGCGGGGCTCGAGTCAGAGAATATGAGGTAGGACAGCGAATGATGGCACTCATCCCTGTCTGACAGAATAAACTACAGGCAGCATGGGAGGGGTCATTCTCCATTGTCCAAAAGGTTAGTGATGTCAATTACATGATACAGCTACCGGGTAGGAGATGCAGACAGAAGGTGTACCATGTTAACATGCTGAAGCCTTACTGTGAGAGGGAGGAATTGGTCCTTGCTGTATGCAGTGCCCCAGAGGAGGAAACTGAAATGGATCCACTGGTAGACCTGCTTGGGGAGGCCTGGGTTGCATCCTCTGTGGATAATCTTACTCTCTCAGAACAGCTGACACCAGCCCAGGGGCAAGAAATTCGGTGTGTGCTGAGAGAATTTGAAGACATGTTCACAGGGAAACCAGGATACACCATGATGACAGAGCACCATGTGGATACAGGAACCAGGTTCCCCTGAAACCGTCTCCCTACAGTGTACCTGAGCACGTTAAGCAGACCATGAAAGAGGAGCTCAAGGAGATGCTGGAACTTGAAGTAATCCAAGAATCTAGTAGCCCCTGGCATCACCTGTGGTATTGATCCCAAAAAGGACGGCACCACATGATTCTGCATTGACTACCAGAGGCTTAATAGCTGCACTTAGTCTGATGCCTATCCCATGCTCAGAACAGATGAGACCCTGGAACAACTGGAGGGGGCCAAGTATCTGACCACAATAGACCTAACAAAGGGCTACTGGCAGGTACCTCTGACCCCTGCAGCCAGGGAGAGATCAGCCTTTGTCAATTCATTTAGCTTATGCAAATTCAAGGTAATGTCATTTGGAATGAAGAATGCAGCTGCACCCTTTCAAAGGCTTGTGGATCACATTCTGTCTGGGGTAGGTGAGTTTGCATTGGTGTATATGGATGATATAGCCATATACAGCCAGACCTGGGATGAGCACATCAAGAATGTACAGGATGTGTCCCACAGGCTGAAGAACACAGGTCTGATAGTCAAGGTAGAAAAGTGCCAGATAGGTATGGCAGAAGTGTCCTACCTTGGGCACCGGGTGGGTAGTGGACACATCCGCCCAGATCCTGCCAAGGTAGATGCCATCCTGGTCTGGCCTACTCCTACCACCAAGAAACAGGTAAGGGCATTTCTGGGGACAGCAGGGTACTACCGAAGGTTTGTTCCTCACTATAGTGATCTGGCTAAGCCCCTGACAGATCTAACCAAGAAGAGAAAGCCAGATAAGGTGCAGCGGTCAGAAGGCTGTGAGGTTGCTTTTCAGGAGCTAAAGAAAGGCTTAAGCAGCCCAGATGTACTGGCCAGCCCCAATTACAGTCTAAAGTTTATAGTCCATGTGGATGCCTCAGATCATGGGCTGGGGGCTGTGCTGAGCCAGGTTACCCAGCAGGGGGAGGAACATCCGGTTGTGTACCTCAGCCGGAGGCTTTTGCCAAGAGAGGAGGCATATGCCACAATCGAGAAGGAATGCTTGGGAATAGTTTGGGCCCTTCAGAAGCTGCAGCCTTACCTATATGGGAGAGAATTTACTGTGGTCACAAATAATAATCCCCTGATCTGGCTTTATCGTTCAAGCGGGCAAAATGGAAAACTACTACGTTGGACTTTGGTATTACAGGCCTACAACATGACCATCCAGCATCGCAGTGGTAAACAAAATGCCAATGCAGATGGACTATCTAGACAGGTCTACTAGCATTGCAGGGATACTTTGGGCACTTCCCAGCAGTAGCATGAATGGCTGTGTCAGTTGTGGTGGCCCAAGGGATACGCCTTCATCACCTTGGGAGGGGGGAGATGTGACAGAAATGGGAAGGAAGGAGTTAATGTTTTGGATTCTCTAAGCTGAGACTTTTTAGCAGTTTCAAAAACAAAAAAACACACAGGCTGGAATTCCACTGTCCGTCAGCATCTGGCTAGGTGGGCCATAAATCCCATCCACACAGACTCACAGCTTAAAGGGATTGGTCCACTCAAATATAAACTTAAGGTTAAAAAGGAATAGAATTGGTCACTGATATGTGTTTAGTCTGATTGGGACAATTAAATACATACATGGTAGATGGTTGGTGCATTCAAAGGGGGAATAGGAATTACCTAATCTCAAAAGAGAATATAAGATGCTGAAAGACAGTGAGTGGAGAGTTACTCTTGGAGCTGAAGGAAGAAACTGTCCAAGAGACTAAGCTTAGGCCTACCCTTCTAGCTATGTCCGTGGGAGCTGGCAGATATCATAGAGTCAGTGTCTCTGGAAGAATAGGAAGGGTAAGATTGATTCTAGCATAGCTCAGTAATAACCTTTTTCTGTTTTACTATCTGTTATTTAAAAACATTTATTTACTTTTCCTGTAACAGTGTTATTCTCTTGTGTTGAATATAAATATCCTGTAATGCTTCTTTTCACTTTCTGTTAAGTAAAAAGCTATTTATTTACTCAACAGTTGTGACTGTGATGTCATTTTTCTAAGGTAATTCATGGTTTCCACTGGTTGAGGTAAACTCTGTTTAGCAACCACCATCCGAGAGTGTCACACTACCAGACTTTGATCTGTGCAATTGCACATTTGACTACCCAGTTTTATAAACTTGGGAGGTTGTCACTGGGTGAATTAAGCTGGTGGCAGTGAATACTCAAGGACAGACACCTCTCTAAAAGCTGTTCCAGTCCAGAGAGAGAGAGGTGGGTTGTCACAGGAAGCACCACCATTGCTGAACATGGTTTTATCTGTTGTAGCAAAAATCATGTACAACAATGCAGAAATAAATTTATTGAAAATTGATTTTAATCTTGGCAAAAACTCGTGTTTACTTGTTCAGAGATAAACTGTTGCTGGTCGTAATTCATTTTTGAAAGAAACTGGCAGGTGTGTGTTTAAAGAAAATTTGTCATTTTAAAATTGGCATGAGGGAATAAGGGTCTGGTACCAAGTTGTTCTTGTACCGTATTAGTGAAATCACTAGGAACGTATAGCAACTTTTTTGCCTGAATGATTTCCACACAAAACAGGCTGCAATTATACAAAGTACTATTACATTGTAATAAACTTAGGAAAAGTCACTGTACCTCATTCCAGCCCAGCAACAATGTATACTATAGAATATTTAGAGAATGACAATTTCCAAGAAGACCAAGGAACGTAAACGGCTAGAGATGAGCCAGCTGTATGAGAAAGTTGCATTTTGAGCAGTCACTCATATAAAACAAAAGGTACAAGCATGTTGTACATTTCTTATGAGTGTAACACATAGGAGGAGACTTGTCCATATTTGTAGGAAACCACTGCATCTCAGGCTTTTTACTTGAGAGAGACCAACATAAGAAAAATATTGTACTATACATATCCTTCTAGAAAAGTAAATATAAGTGGTTACAATTATTTTGCCGATTTTCCATTTGTGAGGGACAAAGAAATGGGTCGCAGCTACTGGAAATTGGACTTTTAGTACCTGTGGTGGTACTTTACCAGAAGAGCAGTTTAGACTTTACAACAAACCCCAAAGCAGTTTCCTTTTATTGCACCACAACACGCATATTTTTAAAATCTTCTTATTAAGGAACCATATGGTATGGCTTTCCTGTGATATTTACATGCTGGCATTGCCTTGAAGGAAACCCAGATCATGGTTTCAAAACAAAATAGTAAGGAAATCCATCTGAAATGTTGCATCTTAGCTCAGCTAACTGTGTCTTGACTTTGTCACAGTCACAACCCTAACTTATAAGATTCTAGTTGCTGGGGTCAGGTTGGTAATGAATTTGAGAGGAAGAGAGCTGTTGAAGTCCTTGTGAATACAATCTCCTCTGACCCCACAAAGACTCCAAAATCCATTAAGGAAGCTCTCCATATGATAGTACCTACTGCACATCCACAAGCAGCTGCTTACTTCTTAGACCCCAGCATAGTTTAGAGGAGATTCCACAAACTATCACAATCAACACTGAGGTAGACAATACTTACACTCTGCATGCTCCAGTAGAATTAGACAAACCCCTTGCTGACTCTGAATTTCCTGAAGTAACTACTGGATCCACTATAAATAATATCCCAGGAAAACCTTCTGTATGCGACACAGAGTGGGAAAAGCAGACTGCTACACATTCAGAGGCTCCTGAGCCAAAGGGGAATGCATCTCAAAATAACAAGGGGAGGCAACAGTCATTTGCTGGACTGTTTCATGTTCCAATAATGACTGCTAAAAGACAAAACTAACATGGTATGACTGTAATATAAGAGAGTCTTGCTTCCAGTTGCTGGGGTTGGGAAACTATTATGGAGCTGTAAGCAGGCTAAATGTTTGGTGCTGCGTCCGGGACACACTGCCCCTACCCTAACTGCAGTAGTTGTATGGAAGGGGATATCAGATAATATGTTATGTGAGCAGACTGATATTTTCATGTAAGTCAAATCTAATTCCAGCGTTTGGCCCATGGTTAAGTTATACCTGATCGAAAAACTTTAGAAAACAAACAATGAAGCTTGACCATCCCCATCCGGTCCCCATCTTCCCAGCCCCAAACTACCCAGTTCAACTTACTGTACCTGGTGACTTGGAAGAAGACAGGAATCTCAGACTAATGGAAACTGAGTTGAATGAATTTGAAATGATAAACTTGGGATCCGCTATACTCGTGTCGCTCTGCTGGTGCTCTTCTGTACTGTATTATGAACATTCATGCCACTCTCTTTTTAGTTCAGTTTCTGCCTGGCTGTGCCTGCTGCTGCCCCTCAGTTGGCTCACAGTCTATCTCTCCTCCATCCAGTGTCTGCTGCCACTGCTATGCTTCTGTCTGTAGTCGGTGGACAAACACAAGTAGTCAGGGTGATGGTCCTCCAGTGCAAACCGCTGCTGCCACCACCAATGTAGGGTTGTGAGGGTCTGCTGCTAATTCTCAGTGCTGCTGCCACCACTGATGCTACTGAATTGCCCTGGTTGTCAAAATGCTGCTGCCACTATTGATGCTGAATCATCACTGCCACTGGTCATCCAGTGAGTCGTCTTCGAGTCAAAAACAACTACAGGAACAGAGATGCTAAAAAACAGACTTTTTAGGCTATCAGTTTGAAAAACCCACGGATCCACCTGAACCAATCACAACAGTGGTGTTGGGCTTAGCTCATAGCCAATCAGCTTGAAGTTGCTAACCATTGTTTCTTCTGCCTGGGCCAGTCACACCCCAAATGGCAGAGTGATCACCTACTACCCCCCGTCCCCTCGCAGCCCGGAAATAGCCCATTACTGTTTATGGTCCAGCATGGCAGTGAAGATCTGCAGACAAAAGAAGCAGGCTGGGCAGGTGGGAAATTTCCAAAATGCTACCCCTGTCTGAAAAGAGTGTATGCAGTTGTGTACACTGTGTACACCTGCTGACGTCCTTGCTGTGCATGGATGTTATGCAGCACTGAATGACTGTTGTATTTGTCAAAATACCATCCTTGCATTGTTAGTATCAGGCTCAGAGATCTGTAAAAAACAGTGAGATTGATTAACAGAATGATACAGCTTCCCTGTTTGATTCTATATAACATTCCTGTTTGTTGAGACTAGTGTAGTAGTGTCTGCCCATTGAAAATAGATCTCTGTGTTATGAGAAAGGTGTAAACAATCCACTCCATGCTCGGTGACCAAGTGTAGCTGGAAATGAACCTGCCCCAGTCCACATACCTGACAAAATAAATAAAAGCTAAAAATAAAGTGTCTGCCACAAAACATTTTTAGTAACCAAATCTAATGTGTAGCCTGCCACTTCAGATAATCATTAGGAAATTGAAAACTTAACTAATGTCACTTCTATTGAATGGTTCGAGGCAGGGCTAAAGGTTTATAATCTTGGAATGCTGGAATTGCAGCTGCTATCGCTGAATACTTTTCTATCCCTTGAACCTGATGTATGATTCACTGTTTTAAGCTAAATGTGTACTTATAACTATTCGTTACTTGGTATTACTTGTTTTTTTAAGACAAAGTAGGCAAAAGCCCGTTGAATTGTCTTCCACTCTTAGTGGATTTATTCTCTGAACACATTATGTACCAGGGATATGTCAAGCTGTTTTTTAAAGGTTTCCAGGATTGGGGCATGGACTAAATAGCATGGTAGGGAGTTCCAAATTCTAACTATTCTTATTGTATAAAAATTGTTGCATTTGACTGTATTTACCCTGGGGACAATCAACTGTTTGTTATGAGATTTAAGGATATTTGTCCTGTTATAAATTTGGGTTTTGTAGGATTTTACAAAGAAGTAGTAAATCCCTGCTTTTTCATCTGGTCTCTAAGGTGAATAATTTGTTTATTAATCCTAACCTGATATTCAAAAGATTTTAGCCCTTTGATTAATCTGGTAACTTTCCTTTGCATTTTTTCTATAAGGTTTATATCACACCTTAAGTATGGATTCCATATAGGTGATCCATAGTCTAGATGGGGGATTACATAAATCTTGTAAAATTTGACTATACATGCATTGTCCCTCGTTACTAAAGTTTTATGTGTCGAACAAAGTAGTCTATTATTTATTTATTTATTTACTGAAATGTTTCACCAGGAGGGCACACTGAACAACAAGTTGCTTGTCTCATGGTGTGACCTGGGGAGGGTTACATATGGTTGTGAAGGATGATCAGTTACAATAGTATATGGGTAGTACAAACAATACAACATTGTAAGATTGTGCAACAGTTGGAACACAAGGTATTGTACAATAAACAGTAGTGGAACATTGGGTAAATTACATGTCCAACATCATACAAAAGAACATATGAATGTACAAAACAGTAATAATGCAACCATTTGTAGTGCATGAGTGTACCAGGAGCTTGATTGAGGTAGTACGCAAGTGCTGTTGGAGTAAAAGGATGGGGTTAGGCTGTGCACACTGGTAACCCAGAAGGCAGGAGGAGAAGAGAGGAGGAAAGAACTGAATATTGGGAAGGGTAGCCATTTCCAGATTTCCCCCTTCAGGATGTTGAGAACCCTGCCGGGGGCGGGGTCGTGGTAGGAAGGCAGAAACTGGGTATAGGTATTAAGGTGGGTTAAAGCAGGAACAGCTGAAGGAAAGGTAATTGTGCAGGCAGAGGTAAAGGAGTAGTTGGAGGAGGAGTGACGTATTTCGGGGGGAGGGGAATTCCAGATTTTAGGAAATGATGGGCAAACCCAGTCTGACCGATGAGGGTGGAGTGGCAAGGGACCATCAAGGTGCGGGCGTCATTTGATCTGAGAGAGTGGGTGGGGGGAGGAAGAGTGTAGAGAGAGCATGAGAGATAGGAAGGAAGCCCCCCGAACCAGAATTTGGAGGTTAATTTGGCACAGTGAGAGATGCGTCTGTGAGATAGTGGATGGAAGGTTAGAGAGCGATAGAGTTCACAATGGTGGGAGCGGGAGGGGAATCGATAGCAAAGCGGCAAAAGGAGTTAAAGAGAGTGTCCAACTTGGTCAGGGAAGATTTGGGGGCAGCACCATAGACTATGTCACAGTAGTTAAAGATGGGGAGTATCATCTTGTGGACACTCTACGCCTTGTAGTCAGCGGGATGCAACTACGAAGCATTGTGTGATGATTCTACAGTGACTAGTTGATGAGAGGTCCATGTTAACCCATATTCCAAGGTCCTTCTCTTTGTTAGAAGTTTTCAATACTTTACCATTTAATTTGTATTGGAAGCTCTGATTTTTTTGGGCCAAAATGCAAAACTGTACAATTGTTTTCATTAAATGTCATCTTACTTATTAGCCCCCAATCTTATATTCTTTTTAGATTCTGGCTTAATACAAGATGTTTATCTAGTGAATCGCCCTCACCTCCTACTTTTGTGTCATCTGTAAATTTGGACACTACGCTACTTAGTCCTAATCCCATGTTGCTGGTGTATAGTCCAAAAAGAACAGGCCCAAGGATAGAGCCTTGCGGCATCCCGCTATTAACAAGACCCTCGTCAGACCATGACCCATTGATCCTAACTGATTGTTTACAGTCATTAGCCAGTTGTCAATCCATCTAACAATGTATTTGTTAATGTCCATCGAGGATATTTTGTTAATCAACAGATTGTGAGGCAGGTATCATGCATTAGCCTATGACTCCACTATCCATTATGTATATCTCACTGCTGCTAAAGTGTATCTAATTTTTCCTATGCATTAGTGTGATATTTCATGCCATCCTCAATGTCTCACTTCTGTATTGTGTCATTTACTATGACTTGAACTGCTTGTTAGCACTGTATGTAACTAAATTCAGGTCACCCCTGAAAAAGGGACTTCTGGTCTCAGTGGGCTCACCCAGTTATTAAAATGCCATACATGAATAAAAATAATACATGATAGGATCTGGTATATCATGCGATATTGTTATCATGCCTAGGATTTGTTCTGAGGCAGTAGGTGAAGCCGAATGTCTTCAACTACATGGGAAGTTAAATTATCCCATGATAAACCACAGCATGGAATATGTTATTGCCATGCTAAACTGGTCCACAAGTGTTTGGATATATTTGATCTTGGTAATTAATTCAGACCCATGTTGAGATACTGAGATACCTTCACGAGTCTGACATTCATTGTTCAGCCAATTTGCTTTCTCTCGCTCATTTAAAATGAACATTATACCATAATTACTGAACAGTTAGTAGTACAAACATGCTGCTGCATATCATTTGCATCTTGTATTTAAAACTGGTCTGATGCTGCCATGAAATTACCCGAGACTAGAACAGAATAGAACAAAGTATACTGTATTTAGTGCCATTTGTGCATGAAGTGGCTGAAACCACTTTATTAACGAGTTAACAGTGGCTATGTGCAGGAACATATAGCAGCCATCATGTGTCAGAACTCTGTCACATGTAACACTGAGCAGCTTCAGATTTATTTATGGTTTTAAGAGGGAATGTTGATGGTTCAGTGGGTCTGTTTCTTGTTAATTTCAAATAGTACTGTGGGATATTTAATTTGCACCTGGCCAGCCATGAAAACTAGGCCAATGGACCTTGATGAAGCTTGTCATCCAAAGGACTATGCCATCAAGAGAGCAGCAGCCTGCTAGTACTACATTGTAGGTTCAGCACTAGAATGAGCCCAAGTCCCGGCGTGGAACTAAAACTCATGCCCTTCTCAACAGTGATAACTGTTTACTGTGTTCTTGTTCCTATTTTTATTTATGGTAAATGATGTTATACTGTTGCTGCTGTTTGTTGGCTGTAAATGTTTGGGGGAAGGGTAGTTCAAATATAGACCTCCTGATTATTGGGTTATCTTGTTATATGTGGTTAATGTTTCATTACCAGAACATTTTACATTGTAGCTACAGTAGGTACAGCTGCAGCCTGCATGAAATCACAAGGGTCCAAAAATGGTGGCAGTGTAATATCAACACAGAGCAGACTTGCCAGCCCGGTGGCACTGAAGGTTGAGGTGCTGGACACCCCACCTCGCGCCACACCAGTGACCCAGGTTTGGGAACGGACTCGGACTGCCAGGGGCTGGCAGGGGAGAGGAACGATCGAGCATCCCACGACTGCTCTTCTTCCTCTGGGGTGGGTGGGAATGGTGCATCGTGCTGCAGCAGTGACTGGAGGCAAGCCGCACTGCACTGGCATGCCTAGCAAGGAAGGGAGCATAAGCGGGCATCAGCACAGATGTGCTTGGACACCATTGCACGTCTGGCTCCCGGGACTAGAAAAGCAGAAAAATGGCAGGGCGACCTCAGTGGCTGATGGCGTGCTACACCCCGGACACAAAGGTGCCTTTGTCGTGGTGTGGCTGACCTTGTGTGATGGGGCAATTATCTGCGTGCCAGACCAGGTCCGGGGTGCAGGTGCGGGCTGGAGGTCGTGGGCCCGCCTCTGCTAGAGAGAAAGTGTTCAATGATAAAAAAAAAAACACATAGCAGACTTAGTTATGAATTTCTCCACACTGCTGCCAGCTACAGGTAAGCCAGCACCTCATTTAGAAGGATGTTTTGTGTGAGCTAACTGTAATAGACATTATTGACATATATGGTCCCCTTTAATCATAGCAAATTTGTTGACCAGTGTTTTGAGTTTTGCTTTTCTATACTCCAGCTCCTTCCACAATTGATTCTTGCCAGAGCTAACAGGGCACAACTGAGATTACATCTAGATTAGATATTGCCTTATTTGTGCATACAGGTCTTTGGACAATCTGGTATTGTTAGGTGGGGCTTTACCCTTCTCTCTCCAACTCCTATATTGCAGTACATACCATATAAGGTTAGGTGAGAGCTTTATTGTTTCTGGGACTTCTTGATCATATTTGCAGTTATAAACCTACTGCTTCTGTATTACATGGGTTCCAGATGTTTATGCACTTTTTACTTTGTAATTTGTTCCACATGACTGCTGCTTCCTATATTCTTTTTCTTCTTATTTTTTGGGGGAAGGCTTTAAGCCTGAGGTTCAATTGGTGGAACAACAACGTCACTTTCCCATCAGGCCTTAAAAGGCCACTCCTCCTGGACTGTTCCAGGATTCATTTCTTCGCTGCAGCTGGAGGCGCCGCCTTCCTTTGATCTCACCTTGTCCTGTTTCACTTGCACCTCTAGCTACTCGTTCCCATCTCCCATGCCATCTTCCTCAACTTAGCCCTTCTCCCGTTCCTCCGGCTTCATTCCTGCTTCCTTCTGTGTTTTTCCCTTTCCCTCCATTGCCTGTCTCTGTTTTCCCTTCCACGTACCTCCTGCTCTGCTGCTCCCCAGTTTTTGCCTTCATTTTATATTGGGCTTTCTGCTCCTGTTCATGCCCCCACTTCTTCCGGCACCCTCTCTGTCCCTGTGCTTCCGAGTCACCTGCACCCCTGTAGCCTCTCTTGGCTGCGCAGTTGGAGCATCATTCACTCCATTTCTCCATTATTCTTCTTGCCCTTCTCATTTGTTTATTGGGCCTACCTCACTGCATTTGCTGTTCAGCTGCACCATTTCCAAGACTCCTCCTAGCCCTGTTTTCCACCAATGGGACTACCCTGGTCTCTCTGCTGTTTCCTTCCCTGCTGCTCGCTGTCAGTTCCTGGTAGTCATTCCTTGGCTGCTGTTATCTCCTGGTCTCCCATTTTCTTCCCTTCATGCTTGATTAGCTCTCCTCTCCATGCACTTTAGTGCGTTTGGCCCACAGGCTACTTCTGGCCCTCCGCCTCTCTCTCAGTTTCCCTCAGTCTTCCTTGTTGTTCCTTTCAGGGCTGGACTGGGGTACAAGGGCCTGCCCAGATGGTTGATAAGGGCTCACCAGAAATTCGTAAGTGCAGGCCCAGGATGTCACTCTGGTATAAATATTCCACTTGCAGTTGATAAACTGGCTCTGTGTTTGCTTCTCATAATGACATGTAGTGCTCTAAATTTTCCTATTTCCTTATACATGGCTGATACTACTAAGATTTTTCAGAGTTTTTTGGTGGCCTGCTCCCTAACACAGGGGGGTCCACCTAGAATTTTCCAGGTCTCCATGTGGGACAGTCCGACGCTGGTTACTTCTGCCTTGATCCGTGTCTGATCTCTGTCCTGCTGCTTGGCACTGCTTCACTGCTCTTTCTCTTCCCTGCATTTTTCCTTGATCTCCCTCCTGCTGCTGTGCCTTGCTCCCCCCCCAACAGTGCCTATCATTTTCCCATCTGCTGTGTTTCTGTTCTGACCTCCCGACCTTGGACTCACCTCTGCTCTTTGGCTCTCCATTTCTTTTGGGGTTTCCTGCCCTCTGTCACTATTCCAGTGATCATTTCATGCTGGTCCTGCCTGGGACTCCTAGGCACTGGATATCTTAGTACATTTGACATCTCCTTACATTCCAACCCTCTCAATATGGATTCATTTCACTCCACTCCATGTCAACCTGCAGTCACACTGATTAATCGAGCATACCTCTCATTGGGTCTTATGCTACCTCATCATACTGCTGCACTCCTGTGGTTATTCCTTCCGTTCCCTCCGCCCTTCTTTTCTTTCCTTCTTTGACCTCTGCTTTCTTTTGTGGGCTTCTCTATCCTGCCATCCTGCTATTCCCTCCTGCTACCACCATACCCTACTCATTCACATCACCTAATATTCCGTCCTGCATATCGCCCTGCCTACTCATCTCCTCCTCCGACCCTATTCCCTGTTCTAGTCAAATGTAGTCAGATGTCCTCCCGGTACCACCTACCTCACCATTGGCTGCAAGCTTTGCTCTGTCGCTCCTACTCATACCTTCATGCAATTCTATCCATTCCTAATTTGGCTCAATGGACCCGGTTGGCATGCACTCCTGTGGTTACCAGTCACGGGTAGCTTCCTCATGACATGAGTCTGGTTCTTCTTTGCTCATTCTGACCTCAGGGTCTATTCATTCACATCAATTAATGAAACATACCTCTCATTGGGTCTATGCTACCTCATCGAACTGCTGCATTCCCATGGTTATTTTCACCATCAGCTTCCTCATGACCGCATCTGGATCTCCCTAGCTCATACAACCTCTCTGTGGGTCCATTCCTTCACATTGACTACTCGAGCATAACTCTCTCGGGTTCATGCTACCTCGACTTGATCTGCTCTCCACTCAAAGACATGCCTTCCATGTCTGTTGCCCCTTGGCTCTGGGCTGGCTGCATTGGCCTCTCATCAACGGGGCCCCTTTAGCTGCCTGAGTGGGTTCGGAGGCACCCTCTACACCATTCTTTATCTGACCACCTCTGGCTCACCTGATCTGTTTTGTAGGTTCACATACATCAGCTGAGTGCCTCAGCAGCCATCTCTCTCTCCTCTCTTGCTTTTGAGCATCTAGCTGCACTCCCATTTCAAAGACAGAGTGAGAGCTTCATCTCAATTGGAACCTTTTCCTCTTCCCCAATATCGAGTCTAGCTGCAGTAGCTGAGCCATCACTAATCAAAACGTCCTTCAGCCTGGAGGAAAGGCACCCTAGGCCTTGGATCCCCAGAGATTTCCTCCTCAAGGGGATTTTTCCTCTCCTCCATGCTGATGGTCGTAATATTAGACAGGGTTAGTGCTTTCATAGGTTCTGCTGTTGGATGGAGTCAGATGGTGGCCCCAGCTGTTCCCTCTCTCCTTAGGAAGTCCGCCCTTCTGCATCTTGTCAGATTTCCTTTCGCTCATCGTCTCATCGTATCTCATTCTTCTCCTGTCCTTCCCATCTGCATTCATCACCTTATTTTCTGGTCTAATTTATTCTGATTTCTCATCTCTTCGATGCTTGACACCTTTTGGGTATTCTTTTGGGCTTCTTCCTAAGATACCTTTAGCCAAGGGAATTATTCCCACGGCACCTATGGGGGAACCCTCCTCTAGGGTTCCTTGCGTTGTACCCCTACAGGGTGGTATATCCCATGGGTAGAGAGGCAAACTGCCACAATGTATCGAAGTCACACAAACATACGTCTCATCCAGTTGCGTAAGCACAATTGAATAATCTTTTGGTAATAGGGCAAGGCCCATGAGGCACAAGTGTCTGTGTTCAGGGGCAACCCAGGAGCACTGGGACAGTTAAGTGACTTGTTAAGAGTCGCACAGTGTGCAAGTGGAGGCTGTGGGGATTAAACCCATGTCTGTTCGATGTACCAAGCTCATTTGCAGCTTATTACTCTAACTTCTAGGCTGTGTTCTTAGAGATGTGCATTTCTTGTTCTATGTTTTAGAAATGGAATAAATAAAGTATACAAAAGGAACTCAATCAAAACCTGCTAGGGCAGAGGGGAGAGTGTTATCAGCTGAGTTTTGGTACTATGTCAGATGTATGACAGTGTGATATTTGTGCAGTCAGGCATACTAGAGCATGTGTCACAGTGGGGCAACATCACACCTCAGGTGCACTGTGAGGGATAAGGCAACAGGCCGAGTGCCTTCTGCTACCTGAGAAGAGATAGTAGCACAGCAACACAAACCCGAAAGTGCCTTACTGCAGATATAAAATAGATCCAGTTATGTGTTTATAGTTTAGTTTGGAGGCTGTGCTGGGAAAACACCACAGGTGAAACTGCTCTCTCTGAATCAGCTTTCAGCATTTTCTATATTTTATATGATAGTTATTTATATATTGAAGATCTAGGAATACTTCTTTATCCAGTAATTAATTAGTGGGAACTGTAACCTTACATTTTATAGATTTGCCGCCAGCTGAATGGGATCCGCTTACAAGCTGTAAAAGTGCCAAAGATAGGACATCCATGTCAGTAACATTGGAGCAGTGCTCAATATTGAGAGATGAACATGAGTTGCAAAAAGACGTCTTCATTCGTGCACTGGACTGCATGAGAAGGTAAGTAATCCTGCTTCATTTTATGCAATAAAACCTACATAATGAGCTATGAACTTTAAGGAGGGGAGAACAGCAATCACAAAAGGGTGGGACTCAGTACCTTAGTACAGCCATGAATCTATTGCTGGGCGATGATATCCTCTTTGATTTTGAGATTATGTGGTTGTTTTGGGGGAGTTTTCTAAATAATTTATTTGGGGGAAGTTACTCAAGCAGGGGATATGCAATAGCCTAACTCAAAATATGCATTTCATCTTTAAGTGTGAGGAGGCAGAACCATAATTCATGAGTGGCAGAACCACAAGTGAGTCCAGAAAGTCATGCCCCCTCACAAATGATGGTAAACTGCAAATGTTAAGTCAGACCATTGTGTTTTTGATTTATACTCTATATCTGTTTACTAGTTATATTTTTTAAAGCTTCTATATGTTTGAAGATTGATCTGTTTGTCTTTGATTTAAACTTCTGGGTTCAGTGTTGCAATACAGAAGTGTCATCAACATTGTGAAAGCTTCTCTCTGATTGGTTCAGTACTCCACTGTGAATTTGTGATGAAAGTAACTTGCTAGGTATCATTAAAGAGAAAACTAACAACAATATATCTTGACATATTAAGGTTATCTATGAAGATATCACTTGCTAAATAAAGATCTCCTTACTGACGGCTAGTGCTCTGTGGAATGTGGAATTTTGCTGTCAAAATTCTGCAGAATAACAATTCCACCTGGCAAATGTATTTTCAAATTGATTCTGCAGTATTTCAAAAGCACTCTGCAGACTTATTATTGAATCCATGGAATGTGATACCATGTTTTGTTTTTATTTGTGAGATGGGTTTAAGTGGAATGGCAGAATGGCATTCCACACCTAAGTTCTCAAGCATTGTATGCAATTTCCATGGAAGCAAGAGGATGAATTTCTTCATAAGTGCACCAGTTGATTCCCAATGGTCCAGGCATACCTACCTGTGGGTCTCTAATGATGTCTTGATGGCTTGTAGTCTTTCTTGAAACCATACCTGTATTTTTTATTTACATTTACTCAGTATATTTGCTGAATGCTAATCTGCTCTTTTCCTTGGAAGTGCCCTTGAATATATGGAAGAAGTCTTTCAATGGAAAAGTATCCCACAGAAGTTTGACACCCTGTGAATGTCTTTTAGCCAGAATCTGCACACCATGTGACTGTTAAGGTGCCTTGCCGTCTTTCTGGAACTCATGAGGTATTCGAGCAAGGAGGATCTGCTCTGCTGCTTTGCGGAGCTGCTGTAGTTTTGTTAAATAAATCTGGCTGCAAATCTAGCCAAAAACGTGTTAATTTCTGCATACTATTTTACTGCAGCCTTGCACTTCAAGTGTCAGAAAAATATTTTTGTTGTGGGGGGGCTAGATGTTTGTTATTTTGTTAGAGCTATCTGAGTATAGTTTCAGCAGTGTGGGGGAAGGGAAAGAGTGTCCAGGGGCCAAGTAGCGCTGTTCATGTTTGGCATGAGACCAGGATAAGGGTGGAGTAGAGGCATAAGAAAGATACTGGTGGGCCAACTCAAGCCTTCCAGTCCCCCTCCCTCAGCCGATAGAAAATGCTACTTTAGCAAAGAAGGTCATGTTAGGAACATAGAACTTGATGGCAGAAGGAGACCAAAAGTCCATGGAATCTGTCCCCTTATACAGCCTCACCCCCACTGACCTACTGTGCTGGTTGGCTGTTACCCCCTCCATCCAGCCCCCCCCCACACTAACCCATGTTGCCCCCCTTTGGGATTAGGAATCCCCTTAGCCTATCCCAACTTTGTTTAAACACATTTAAATTAAGAGGCCCCCCCGCCAACTTCTGCCAGCAGTATGTTCCATGGTTCCACCACCCTCTCAGAGAAGCAGAACTGCCTCCCATTTCTCCTGAACTTACACCCCACCAATCTCCAGCCATTCCCCCTAGTAACTGCATCCGTATTCCTTACAAATAGGTTCTCACTATTCACTTTAGCTATACCCATGGGGAACTTATATGTGCCAGTCATGTCCCCCTGCTCCTGCCTGGTCTCCAACAAGTGCACGTTTAGAGCTTCCAGCTGATCATCATAGGATCTGCCCTGCTGGCCTGGGATCATCTTGGTGACCCTTTGCTGTACCTACTCCAGTCTGACAATGTCTTTCCTCAGGCGAGGACTCCAGAACTGTGCACTGTACTCCAGGAGAGGCCTCACCAAGAATCTGTACACTGGCAGAATCACTTCATTTCTCCTGCTGTCAAAACTCTTCCCTCTACACTCCATCATCCTCAGTACATTGCTGTATTCATTGTTGGATTGACTAATTTGCTTGAGAGAGTCACTGATGATGACTCCCAGATCCGTCCCCTTTGTTGAAGTGGCCAGTGTAACCCCTCCATTCCAGTATTTATTGCATTGATTCCATCTTCCCTAAGTGTATTACTTAACACTTCTTGCCATGGAATCTCAACTGCTAGACCTAGAGCATCTCTCTGACTTTTCTAGGTCTTTCAGGAGATCCTGCACCTCTTCATCATGATATACCCTGCCGCATAACTTTGTGTTGTCAGCAGGGAGATTCCGCTTTCCCCAGATACCTTCCTCTATGTCACTTATGAACATACTAAATAGGACAGGTCCCAGGACCAATCCTAGTAGTACTCTGCTCGTGACCTTCTTGTTCCCTGATTTAGCCTTGTTCATCATCACCCTCTATTTCCTCTCCCCCAAGCCAACTTCCTACCAACTTAACTAAACCCTGCTTTACTCCTAATTCCTCCTGCTTCTTCAGTACTCTCTCTTGTGTGGGATGGAATAAGTCTTTGCTGAAGTCAAAGTAGAGTAAATCTATTGCCCCTGACACAAACCCATGTTGGCCTCCTATCATCATCTAGCACTGGATCATCCAAATCTGAACAAAACTCACTTCTGGACACATCAATATTCTGCATCCATGCTCTACTTCTTTAGCTGGCCTTTCCTCTTTACTCATATTCCTTAACACCCTAATCTCCTTTCTTAGGACAACTTCTTGGAACTTGTCTTGCTCCATTTCCTGAAGTATCTGCTTGCATGCCCCCATCTCCTCTAAAACCTCACGCTGACTCTCTTCTACCACCATATTCTGTGTCTCAGACTCTTCAGTATCCCATGATCCCACTAGTACTGACAACCCACCCTGTGCTTGTGACATCATTAACATTACTGCTACATTAGTAGTAGTTTTTTTTCACTAGTTAACTAGGTGGCACAGTCAGACTCCTGTCCTCAGTGACTCTCCTTCCCCCAGCCTGAGATGGGGAAACAAGATCCATCATTTTTCTATGAGTCACAGTCAGCATCTGAATTACCGAGGCTAGAGTAGCACACACAACAGATGCTGATGCTGCTACACCACTACTTGCATACCTAGCGCTTCCCTTACCCAGTTCACACAGCACTGCTCACAAATCCCATGTCCACTGCCTGATGTCGCCTCTCACCATATCAAACTTAAATTAATATATTTATTTTATGTAAAAAAATTCCTTAAACACAGCGATGAACAGCAGCAGCACAGCACTTAAACACTCCTGCACAGAAGCACTTAAAAAAAAGTTACACCCGATTACGGAATGAAAACAAAATCACATCACACAGTTCTTAATATGTAATAAATCTATCAATCTGCAGACTGCTGTTTGTGTGTGTGTGTGTGTGTGTGTGTGTGTGTGTGTGTGTGTGCACGCACATGCGTGTGTGTGTGTGTGTACCTTGCTCTGTCTGCTGGTGCTAAACTATGCCCTATTGTATGCCCCTGTTCCAATACTAGGAAAATACAGCTGCAACTAAGTAAGTGAAATGCTATGATAAATAATGGAAAACAGCACTCAAAGCACACCCCCTACACCACTCCACACACAAATGTTTTTGAGGCTTTGAACTGTTTGTGTAGGTCTGCAGTGAGCCGAGGAGGTCATATGGATACATTTGCTGTGGAGTACAGCAGCATGTGGTTTCAAAAAGTATTGTGAGATTAACGTTGGAATTACATTCCATGAAAAGTACTTATCCGCAAAACAATACATAAGTTCCATGTACAATAAACCCACAGATGAAGTTCTGCATGATAATTTTCACTGATCATGAGGCACATGGAAAATTTTAGGTACACATGAGAACATTAACTAAAAACATTAAAAGATAAAATGAATGGTCATCACAGGCCTGTACCAGGCCCAAACCAGAGCAAATGAGTGCATTTGTGATTAAATTCATCAACTTGCTACTACAGAATTAATGTGAAATTGTCATGGAAAGCTTTCTGTGAAAAAAGCTGAGAATCCCATCGAAAAACCTGCAGCTACACAATAAGAGCTGCTGGCTTTCCATGGTGGAATGCAGCTGTAAGCCCCCAGGTGGTGCTATCCCAAGGGCTACAACCCCTGACTGCTTGACTACTGACAGGTTACATAGAAACATAGAATTTGACAGGATAAGGACCGCTGGCCCACCCAGTCTGCCCATTTCCCTACCTGATGGATAAGCTGCAGATCCTATTTAACCAGCAGCCTACTTCTTCCTACCCCACCCCTAGAATTACCTTATGACTGTCCCATGCATGCTTGAATTCCACCACTGTTTTTGACTCCACAACCTCCTCTGGAAGGCCGTTCCATACATCCACAACCATCTCTGTGAAAAAATACTTCCTTAAATTACCCCTGAAAGATCTGAGCCTCCCCTTCTATCTTCAAATTGTGCCCTTGTTCTTGCACCTCCTTTTTTGAAAGATGCTACCTCTTGGACTTTGTTGATTCCCTTGAGGTACTTGAAAGTTTCTATCATGTCCCCTCCCTCCTTTCCTCGAGGCTATAGATATTAAGCTTCTTAAGTCTCTCTTCATATGTCTTCCAGTGCAGACCCTGCACCATTTTAGTTGCCCTCCTCTGGACAGCTTCCATCCTGTCTATGTCTTTGCGGAGATTGGGTCTCCAGAACTGCACGCAGTACTCCAGATGGGGTCTCACTAGCTGTCTGTACAGAGGGATAATAACTTCCTGTTTTCCACTGGTGATGCCTCTCCCTATGCATCCCAGTATCCCCCCAGCCCTCCTTGCTGCCCTCTCACATTGCTTGCCCACCTTTAGGTCATCTGATATGACTACCCCCAGGTCCCTTTCCATTTTTGTTGTTGTTAGTATCTCACCCCCCATTGTGTACTCTTCCTGGGTTTTGTTTCCCAGGTGCATTACCTTGCACTTCTTAGCATTGAATCTAAGCTGCCATACATTTGACTATTCCTCTAACCTTGCCAAGTCCTTCTCATCCTTTCCACTCCACCTTGTGCATCAACTCTGTTGCAGATCTTTGTGTCATCTGCAAAGAGACATACTTTCCTTCCAGTCCCTCTGCAATGTAAACTATAAAGACATTGAAGAGGACCGATCTAATACTGAACCCTCGTGTACCACTACTAACCCCCTTTTTCAGAGTGGACTCATTTACTATTACTCTCTGTGAACCCCTGTAAAGTAAGGTTAATCAACATACACAGCAAAACACAATACTGTTTCCATAAGTACCACCACCTCAGACAGTATATAGTATAACAACAACAAATCTGATTTATTTAGGAGACAGTAACACAGGAGGGGGAAATCAGGTTAATTAGTGGCATTAAATCGCAGTACTGTGCACACATACAGGGTCTGAAAAGTCACACTCTGGGTACCCAGGTTGGGGGGGAGCTAGCCAGGTCCATTGCCCGGGGTTGGCCGGCAGGTGCAGATGGATATGGCCCTGTGGAAGAAAATATATGCACAACACCCAATTGTAATCCAGAGCTGGAGGGCTCCGTCCATGAAACAGTGAAACAACAAGAATTAGATGACACACTTGTGATTGAAAAACAAGCTGCAGGGGAATACCCTGATTTGTACTCACAACATCCAAGCTGAGGATCGGATGGAGAATATCCTCTGGATTGCCAGAAGAGCAGGGCATGAGGACAAGTCCTTGTGACTGGACTGCGCTGCAATTTAATAGCAAGCGGATGTAGTCCGAATTAAGCTGGGGTTTACTTCCAGCTTCAGCACACAATTCATTGTACAGGGGATTTGAAATAGCAATTCCCCACAAGCACTACGCACATTTATATGTAAAAGGAAAGTACTATACCAGGCAGGCTGCTCCTCGATCCTGATCGCAATTACTGCAAAATAACCGGGAGCACACACAGCAACTTCAGTTCCTGACAGACCGAGTGCGATTCAGCAATTTCTCCAGTCTTCTACAGGGTGAGCCTGGTTTCCACACTTCTAGTGCTTCTTTCTCCTCACAACTTGGATTCAGTCCAAACTGGCACTCACAAAGGCTGCAGACTGAAACTCAGGGCCTCACACATGCTTCCCACGCAAAACTATACACCGAAGAAGCACACAGCTCCTTCTCTCTTCACTGCCACAACTGTTCTGATCTTTCCAGTCACAGAGCAGGGCATTTCCTTTAGCTCCACACTATTCTGTTGGCTGATTCAGCTGTCACTCACAATAAGACTCCCTCTGTTGATAGAAAAAGGCGCCAAGGTCAAAACTACATTTCCCAGAGTCACTGCCCATACAATCCCCTTGTGGCTGGCTCAAATTAAGAGTCCAAGTTCTGATTCGTCCACAGGCTCCATTTTAGGGCTCCCTTTACCCAGTTGGCCCAGCACAGCAGTTTAGGTCCAAAATGGAGAGGTACCACACACAGAGTCCCAACTGCAATAAAGGCAGGTTAGACAAACTACAATTTTGCTAATGCTTTAAATGATTACTGGCAAACAGTTACAGCTTTCAGATGGGCTCCTTTTGCACCTTCAGCGACCGCAAATTGGAGCGATTACTCCACAGCTCGGGCGGGATTCGAGCATTAAATACACAGTCCCCCCATACAAACTAATTAAGTCTGCAAGCAGACAACTCTTAAAGAGACAGTACATGGAGGCTCAAATAGCACTCACTTGCAACCGTAGTTAAGCAGCTCAGACGCCAAACACCACCCAGGTTTGGAGCATTCAGGCAAGCTCCTTAAAGACTTTTGGGAACCCCCATTTGCAGGGCGGTTACACTGCCAGTCTGCTTCCTGTGGAATTCTGTGTAGTTAGTCAGAATGTGCTAGAGTTCTGCCAGTATTTGAAAAAGCCACACAGCTGACAGCATGATATGAGAACAGTTTGTTAGACTTTTTTTTATTTTAGAAAGTATCTGAAAAGCTCATAACATTGGTTATAGAATCATTTTAGCACTGCACATTGTGTGCTATTTAGTGTTGAGAGTACAGTATGTCTCAGTACAAAGTGTACTATTCAGTGCACAATACCCAGTATGTCCCTGGCATTATGTGTAGGATAACAGCTGCAGTGTGTGTCCTAAATTTCAACTGTAAGCATAGTTTTATATAGTTACACAGGCTGGGTGTCTCACTCAAAACCTCCTCCCCCCTCAGAGTTAATCACGTACACCTTAGTGAACCAGCACTGACATTCTGACTCAGTCAACAGCTTGTGTAAGGGTAACAGGGTTTCGAGATTGAATTACAGTACTCTTATGTGCCAGCAGAGGGTTCAGAATTGAGCGGTATTGTGAAACCAATTGGGGAGAGGTCCTGATAGAACTTTTATTGAGCTTGCATTCACATATCTAATTTCTATCTCTCACACACTCCGTATGAGGGTGGCACAAATATGTTCTAAAGAAAATAGGTTCAGCCAGAATTTCTTCTCTACTTATATAAATCACAGGAAGTCTGGTCTGAGAATTCAGTGCCAGTTGTTAAAATAAAAATATTGCTTGAAAAACAAAAAAAACTCAAGCGGGCTACACTCACTAGAAAAACATGGGATGGTAAGAGAACTGACCATGAACTAAAGGTTCAGAACAGGATTCAGAACCCATATCTGGTATAACAAAATGTAAATCAAAATGCACAGTGTACAGATGGCACATTACTTCATTGTGTCGCCTCTAGTTTCCAAACAAATACCAACTGGAAAATACATTGCAGTGCATTTTCATGGAGCTTAGGTAAAACAGTGTCACTGGGTGCTTTACTTTTGAGAGGATAAAAGTACATGGTTGTCCTTTTTGTTCAACTTGTAGGGTCCGATCCACAGTGGGACTGAAATAATGTTCACACTCATAGAGCATCACAGCAGCACATGGGGTGGTCTTGGGGGCAGAGATGGGTTGGATACTGGGCATCCAGCAGGATGCCCAAGTCAAGCAGAAACAGGTGATTGTTGAATACAGAAGTACAGAGACTACTATATACAATTTATTAATGTTGAGCGTTTGAAAAGAAATGGCATCTGCCATGCCTTCCAGCCTTTTGTGCCGACTTGACAGGCCCAAAATCAATTCAGAGTGCTACATTGGGGAAGGGGGGCATACAAGACATGGCAGAAGCCCCCACCCTTGTGGTACCTGTCTCTACCATCCACATATATTTGTGGAGTGGGTAAGACTGCCATCTTCAGGTTGTTCAGCTTCTGTAGCCATTCTCCCAGCCCACAGAGCCACTTAAACTGATGCTCCATTGAAGTCTGGGTAAATCACGAATCACCAGGATGGGCCTCTGTGGATTCCCCCTAGGGTGGAGTCCTCCACCTACTGTGCCTTGGCAGTATGCCCCCTGCTACAGGGTAACCACACCAGAAATAATTTTTGAGTAGGACAGTGGTCAGCAAGGAATTGGCCTGTTGTGGTTGTGGGAGGCAGACAGGACATCATCATCAGCCCAGTAGTACCCCATTTTCCCTCCTGTAGCTAAGAGGACCTGCTGTGAAATACACTCTTATAAACATGGTGGGCCAGCCTCAGCTGCTCCCCCTCCCTAATATTGCTGGACCCCTAGGTGTACTAACCCCCAGTCTCCACTGGGTGTCAGTAATGTACCAAAATCCATGTACCCACCCCTTGAGGAGGAGAGCTGTCCCTGTGATACTCAATTCCCACTCCCCTTGGCTGACTCTCTGGTAACTGAGGCTTGTTCCTGACCTGGGTCATCAGTGTGGTATGCAGTACTGCTACTGATGTTCCAGTGGGCTGGCTGGAATGTGTGTTGTTGATGTGTGAAAGCCTCTGCTCCCATGGCGAGGGGCTTTCAGGCATTCTGGGTCACTGTAAGCACCCACATATGGGTTCCTTGGGCTCTGTGGAGAGGACCCTAAGTGTCCACTTAGGTGTCTCCTGGGGGAAGGGATGTCCCCGGGGGAAATCTTTAAACATTTTAATATGATTCTGCAGTATTCATCACATATTTGTCTTTCTGTAGACAGATTAAATTTAAGATGTGAGATGCTACATTTTTTTGCCTAAAAACACCTGGGAGTGAGTTCACACATCCTAGTCACACATGCACACCCATAACATTCTTATTGTTCTATAGTGTTTATCTTGTTTCAGAGACGTTTGGAATGCATCTGGTGCATTATAAACCTCTAATTGTTATCTGGCTACCATATTCTTGTTTTTTTTTTTCCCCCTTGTCCCTACCACAACATCTATGTTGCTAAAGCCTTATGTTGAACTTCAGGCAGGAGGGGGGATTATTGATGGCCTTTGCATCTGAAGTCAATGCTGTTTTATGATTAGGTTGCAGAAAGCACTGAAACTCATGGTTGTCACCGCCTTTCACCCAGGTTTCAGTCTCACCTCTGAGTTGTGCCTAACTCACCTAAGCCCCAGGATGGGACACCAAGGTTTGCACACAACCTCAAATCTCTGACTGCTGTGTACACCACAGAGCCAGCTCATGCAATTATAGTGCATTTCACAGTAATTATCACGTTAGTATTCTGTCAGCTACAGAGCACAGTCATGCTAAGGGTTGTCACAGAAACAAAGAATTTGTTGGAAGAAAGGACTGCTTGGTCCACTCAGCCTGCCAAGATGTTTGCTGCTTAACCTGTCTCCTCAGACTCTAACTGGCCTCTGGAGACCCTCCTTCTTTCCTTCCTGTTTACTAATAAGCATGCTTGAAGCCCCCCACTGTTTTTGCCTCCACTGCTTTTGTTGGTAGTCTATTCCAGGCATCTTCCACCCTTTCAGTAAATTAGTATTTTCTCACATTCCTCTTAAGATTCCCCCTCCCTCTTCATCACATTCCCACTGGTCTGAGTGCTTTCTCTCATTTGAAAGAGACTCCCCTCCTGTATCCTGTGCACCTGTGAGCCTTGTAAGTCTCTATCACTTCACCTACTCATCTCTTCTCTTTCAGGGTTACACATTGAGATCCTTCTCTCTCTCCTCCTAGGGCATCTCATACAACCCTGCACCATTTTATCTGCCCTCCCTGGACTGCCTCCACCAGGTCTATCCTCTTCCAGTTATACACTGAAGGGCCCACATTTCATCTGTGAGGTGGACACTTCAGTGTTCTGGTGCTGAATCTGGTTTCAAAGTCCAAGGCAGAGAACTCTGATGGCACACAACCCAGAGAGACTGAGCTGTAGTGAGCACAGCTGTCTGTGTCAGTTGGTCTAAATAATACTGATTGCCTCAGACAGTGCAGTACAGCAGCTCCAGCCAGAATGCAATGCATTAATGCTGCATTATATCACAAAATGGATAGTGTAATTCAATGGCAATTAAGCCCCTTTTGTCATGCAGTATTTTATGACATGTCACATACTGCAAGTTACTGCATTGCATCGTGATTGGCTCCACTGTAGTTCACAACTCAAAAAGGGAAGGAAGTGTTCGTGAGTGCTTCATGCACTCCCTCCACTCCAAAGCATGACTCGTGCGGCACTCCGTGTGACAGAACCAGCATTTATTGACCTTGCAGTACCAAAGAAAAGGCAACTGGTCCCACACTTTGGGTGAGAGGCATGTTTTGGTCCCTCAGCATGCAATGGACCCAGTCGGTAAGCACCTGGCAGTCTGAAGAAAGAATAGGCTGTGCTGCTGCTGTCCCAGCCCCCACTGCACCTCCACAGTGCTGGAAGCACTAAAGGCATGAATGAGCCTATGGTCATGAAGAGGCAGGGGTGAGGCCCCAAGGTTCTGTGGAGCCGAGGTAAGCCCACCCATGGGGGTGGGGTAAACTTACGTTCTCTATTTCCAGAGTTTTTTCTTTGCAAGTACCAACAGATGCAGAATGTAGGGGCAAGTGCTGTTATTGTATGGACTTTGTATTGATTGCACACTAGGCAGAGAATTTAAAGATATCTTATTAAGTTGTTGAACTGTACACTGCAGACTGAACCTTTTGGTCCTTTACTTAACAACCTGTGGTTTGTTGGTTTCTTTTAGTTATTTAAACCTGTTCCATTAGTTGGGACTGTCACTATTTGACTTCAAGACTGTGAAATTACCTTTAGGACTAATATGAAGCTGCCTGAGTCAGTCAGACAGCCTTGATTTTTGAGAGCAGGAAAAATACTTTCTACCGGATCAAACCAGGGCAGCCCCCTCTCATCCCTGGCTCTCCACCTAATTCTACAGTGCATACCTATTACAGAATGGCCCCACAGGTGAGAGGTGGCAGAAGCAGGAAACTGGGAGAGTGCCCTGTGCTGTCATGCACAAGAGTCAATAGTGCTTTCTCTGTTAGGTGCACCTCACCCCCTCCTGCTGCTGCTGCACAGCTGCTTTGATGCCTTACTTTGTGAGGAAGCAAGAGACAACTTGCCAACATTGTCACACCATCCCTCAGGCCAGCTGCTGGGAGGTGATCATACAATATGTCGCTTCACCCCTTGCCCTCTCACCCCCTCCCAGAGCCCAAGCACATCACCTGCACTAGACACTTGAAACCTCCCATACCAGATCTGGGACTCAGATCTAGAGACTGCACCTAGATCTATATCATAGAAACACAATGTGCCACTAGGTCAGTGGTATTTCCTGCCAGTCAAGTTTTTTGTGCCTAATTATTTTGAACTCTGGTTATCTGATTTCAGGTACTCTGTTTTGAAATGTTATACATAAAGATCACTTGCACTTGGTAGTACAGTAGCTTGCCAGTCAGTAAAAGATATGGGAGGAATGGCAGTCTTTACAGTGTGGACTATCCCATCCTGTTATAATGTATGCTATACTTACAAAAGGCCCACTGGGCATGAAAGCCTCTTTGTGTGTTGTTTATTTACTGAATTACAGATTAAGGATATGCCCTTGACCAATCAGAGCATGCCTTTTGACTGTGCTTGAGACACCCTTAGTTTGTTACTTTTGCAATTTATTTTACCCAAACTGCCATGTTAAGATATGATATCTTGTTTCTAGTGGGGTCTTTTCTTCAGTGGTAGTAACCTGCCTGAATCTCTTCTGCATATTTTTTGTACTGCATTTTAGTGCATGCCCAGAATGAGAAAAACTGGAGATGGAAGTATTTGGTTTAGCCACATGACAGGAGCAGCGTGGACAGCTGCAGTGCAAACTTCTGCTATGAAAATGTGACTAATATTGTTGTACTCCTTGAAATATATGTCCTCTTATTGTTCATATTTGTATACTGTGTATGCCAACTGCTTCATAACTCTATGTAATTAACCCTGGGTCGTCCCTGAAAAAGGGACCATCTGGTCTCAGTGCGCCTACCCGGTTACCACAATTAAATAAATAAATAAACTAGCCAACTCATGTGCCTCAATGCAGTAATGGAGGTACCAACTCTACTGAGTGAAAGGATGGCTTACACTCCATGCCAATTCAATAGTTGGTCTCTTATGTATGATATGTAATGAGAGGGGTGCCAGCTGTGATGCTGATTTTGTGTGGAGGACAGCTGTCAACTAGTACTTAAACTCTGACCAAGACATTTCATCTCACATACTGTAGGCAACTAAACAATCATCAAATTTTTTTGGTCACAACCAGTCAGTGCCAGATCTGAACAAGATTACTTGTAGTACAAAGCTCTGTAACCCATTGATTTTCACTGTGTCATTTACTCAAGTCCCCCCTCTTGTATTGTTTCAGCTAGCACTATGGCTTAGCAGAAGCCTTAGTGCATGCAGGTCCTGTTCACAACTTCTTTAAAGAACAGTCACATCAGCACAACTCAGAGCTTCAGTTGGGTCCTTGTCTTGTCAAGTGAACATGGAAGACAGCTCCCCAGAAACACCAGATGAGTGCTTGTGCCAGGCAGTTTGAGAGATCTGTACAAAAGAAGAAGAAAGGATTCATGAAAGGAAAATTAAATCTATGATAAACAGTGTAAAATAATAGACTAAAAGATGACAAACTAAAAGATAGAATAAAGGAAGTAGGAGGCATGAACATCCAAATAAGCATAAGAGATAAACTGCAATACGATAAAATAGAATTAGTCTTAAAAGGAAGAAAAATAGAAACATAGAATTTGTCGGCAAAAAAGGACTGCTTGATCCATCAGTCTAACTAGATGTTCCCTGCCTGTCCTTTCTTCTGCAGACCCTAACTGGTCTCCGCCATCCTTCCTCCTACCTGTTTACTAATATTCCCTCATGTCTAGCCCATGCATGGTTGAAGCCCCCATTGTTTTCATCTCCACCACTTCTGCTGGAAGTCTGTACCAGGTGTCTACCACCCTTTCAGTGAAGTAATACTTTTCACATCCCTCCTGAACTCCCCGATTCATTTGCATGTCCACCTAGTTCTGTTGCCTTTTCTTACTTGAAATAGACCCTCCTCCTGCACTCTGTTCATCCCAGCATCTCCCTAGCTCTACCGACTGCTTTGTCATACTACTGTGCTGTTTTGAGGTCATCAGTTATGATAACCCCAGTTTTCCTTTCCTGCTTAGTGACTAGTGACTGTCAGTACCCCACCCCCTATACTCAGCTTCTGGGTTCCTATACACTAGGTGCATAAGTTTGCACTTTTTGGCATTGAACCCAGTTGCTATGATCTTTACCACTCCTCACATTTCCCAAGATCTCTGCATATTCTCTCCACCCCCTCCTAAGTATCTACACTATTGCAGGCTTTTGTATCATCTGTAGAAAGGCATACCTTCCCTTTCAATTCTTCTGCAATGTCACTTATAAAGACTTGAAGAGAACCAGTCACAGTACTGAACCCTAAGGTCACCCACAGATCACTCTCCCAGGGAATGCCATTAACCACCACCTTCTGATGCCTATAGATGAATCAGTTTCTAATCCATTTCACAACATTAGATCCCACCCCTAGACTGATGAATTTCTTTATCAGTCTCCTGTGTGGCACAGTGTTAAAGGCCTTGCTAAAACCAAGACAGGCCACATCGCTGACCTCCTATGATCTATTTCCTGTTTACCAGTCAATAAAGTCAATCAGATTCTTCTAGCAAGTCCTTCCCCCTGTGAATCCATGTTGCCTGTGGTCTTGCAGCCCATTGGATTCAAGATACTCTACTAACTCTTCCTTTAGTAGGGTTTCCATTAATTTCCCAACTACTGAAGTGAGCCTGACTGTCCTATAGTTTGCTAACCTCATCTGAGCTGCTGGTCTTAGGTAGAGGGATTATGTCTGCTCTCCACCAGTCCTCTGGAACCATGCTGTTTCTAGTAAACTGTTGGCCATCAGTAGTGCAGCTAGCACTTCTTGAGTTCCTTTAGTACCCTTGGCTGTGTTCCATCCAGTCCCATAGCCTTATACATTTTGTGGGATATGGTCTTTTATATCAAGATGGACTCCTCGGCATTATACTGTACTAGGGATGCTCAGAATTGACTGATTCCAAACCAGTTTTAGGATTTAGGATTTTAGGAACTGCAGAATCATAATCCTATTCAGTTTCAAATCCTAAGAAGACCTAAAAATCAGGTTTAGGATTCAGACTTGAAATCCTAAATTCCTATGTAGAATAGATTTTGTTTAGGATTTCAGATTTTTGGACTGCAAATCTGAAAATCAGATTAGATATGACAAATCCAATTCTGTTTGACAGATTCTGAGCAACCCTATAATATATGCACTGTAAAGCTCCTCTTATGGGACGCGCAGAATATGCAGTCCGGGCATTAAAGCAGTCATTGCCTACTCAAGATCAGTCATTGAGCAAGGAATGGTGGCTCTTGTTTTAACAGTGGGACCTGTGAACCCTTCCAGTCCTGCCATAAATGTTGAGAGAGGTGCTCTGACCAGAAAATCAATCAGTCACTCTATCAAGCAAATCCAGCAGCAACAAAAACTCAGTTAAACGACATTTAAACGACATCTGGAAATTAATGCCTTCTCTTCATTATTATTAAAGACAGCTTCAAAAAAAAAAAAAGCTTAGCCCCTTGCAGTTCACTTTCAGATTAAGCTAATTCAGAAGCTGAAGTTATAACCCCCTATTTATGACATTGCAGTGTACTACCGGGGAAATTCCTGTGACATCATCAACAACATGAGAGTAGGCAGGATTTGGGAATAAGGGGCCTTCCAGAAAATCCCATTATTTAGCCTGGTGCACAAAAACATTTTGGTTTTTCCTGAAAGCATATTGGAAACAAGATGGTGGTGGTGGTGGGGGGGGGGATTCTGGGAACTCAGAAACCCCCCTTGGCTATGTCTACAGTACAAATAGAGCATTGGAACTTCAGTTCCTGAATTTCCCTCCGCTGAAGATGGGCAATAAGGGACAGAGCTCCTATATTTACAGTATGCACATAACCACAGAAAAGAAGACTGTAGTTGCTTGAAATTCAAGTTAAAAAAAATAGTGCAAGTAAGTTATGATTTTGCAAGTTGGGATTTTTTGGTTTTTGGCATCCAGAACCTTCTTTAAATTTTAAACGAAATAGCAGAGAATCCCTTGGCAGACAGCAAGCACACTGTGCTGCATTTTCTCTATACCACCACCCAATATCACAGTCCTGGTTTGAGAATTAAAAGGGAATGAGATCTGGAAAAGGCAGACCAAATATCTAACAGTATGCCTCTAGGTCTAGCAGGAATAATGTCTTTTGGTTCAACAGATGTAGTGGAACCTACCAGCATGCAGCACAATAAAGCAGCATACTGCAGCAGAGGTACTGCAGAAATCAAAGCAATTTCCCTTGGCATTTACTCCCATTTGTTATGTAGTAGCTCGAGACACTGTGTGGCATCCTGGCCAGCTCCATTGTACATAGCAGATTCATTTTCATTCAATTTCAGATTCATTTTCAGATTCAGACTCATGCTGAGTATCTGCCGACTGCTCTGTATTTTCCTGTGTGTTACTGTATTTGTATATATTCCTGCTCCCCTTCCCCCAGGACGCATCTGGAATCAAGCGGTCCCCGCTCGGCATGCCTTTCCTGGTAAAACTCTTAAATAAATAAATGTTGTCCCATCAATGAAGGATTCCATGGTTTGTGAAGTGCAACAGAGTACTAGAGGGCACCCTATACTTAGTATTCTAGCACATTTTTGCTTGGCCCATTCATTTTAATCATACATGCAATATTATTTTCTATAAATAACTGAGGTATGTGCTGACATTTTTTTTTATAGACTGTACTGAACTTTCAGTCACCCATCACCCATTCTCATGTTGACCTCTGTGTTACTCCTAGTATGAGCATTGCACAGAACAGACAGAAGGAACCAAGGAGAGGAAAGCTAGCTGTATAAATGCAAGGAGCATTGCTTAATACTGTAAGAGCTAGAAAGCAAAGTTCAGGGTATCAGAGAAGCTTGACGGCAGAAAAGGACCTTATGGTCCATCCAGTCTGCCCCACTTTTTCCTTCTTCACACCACCCTCCCTGCCTGCCACTGCCCTCCCCCTGTTACTCAGCCCCATATGCCTTTCCCATGCCCTCTTAAATTCTTCCACTGATTGAGCCCCACCACTCTATCTGGCAGTTTGTTCCAGGGCTCCACCACCATCTCCATGAAGAAATGCCCTCTCACATTGCCCCTGTATCTATTTCTTTGCAGTCAGAGGCTGTGCTCTCTAGTACTGGCTCCCTCTTTCCTCTTTGGAAAACCCCCTTCTCCTACTTTATTGAGCCTCCTTACCTATTTAAAGGTTTCAATCATGTCTCCCTTTCTCTCCTTGTTTCCAGTGTGTACAGATTCAGCTCTTCACATCTGCTCATATGTCTTCACCTGCATACCCTGCACCATCTTTGTTGCCCCTCTATGAACCCTCTCCAGTGCCTCTATATCTCATGGAGGTGTGGTCTGCAGAACTGAACCTCAGATTCCAGCTGTGGCCACCATGGCTTTGTAGAGAGGCATTATTATCTACCTCCTTGCTAGTAATGCCCCTGCCTATGCACACCAGCATTCCATTGGTTCTTCCTACCACCCTGCTACACTGGCACCCTACCTTAAGGTTTGAGGAGACTATGATCCCCAGATCCCTTTCCTGTATTTCCTCCCCACCCAGTATGTACCCTGCTCTGGTGTTTCTACTCCCTTTGCACTGCATCACAGTGCACTTCTTGGCTTTGAATTTCAGGTGCCACTTCCTGGCCCACTCCTCGAGCATCTTAGGTCTTTCTCATGTCCTCCACACCCTGCAGGTGTCCACCTATTGCAGATTTTAGTATCGTCAGCAAATTGGCACCACCTCAGACCCTCTGAACTATCACTGATGTAGATGTTGAAGAGTAGCAGACCCAAAACTAACCCCTGTGGCACTCCACTCTTCACTCCTGCTGTCCTGGAGTGCACCTGTTTAGCACCACCCTCTGAGTTCTCCCCACTAGCCAGGCCTCCATCCAGCTTGTTATTTTCCATCTCAGCCTCATGCATTCCATCTTGCTCACCAACCTCCTATGAGGGACAGTGTCAAAGCCCTTGCTGAAGTCCAGATAGGCCATGTCCACTGCCCCTCCCTGGTCGATTACCTGAGTCACCCAATCAAAGAACTCAATTAGGTTTGTCTGACATTACTTCCCTTTTGTGAAGCCATGCTGTCTTGCAAGCCACTCTCCTCCAGGTAATCCACCACCCTCTCCTTGATTAATGCCTCCATTACCATCCCCATCACAGGCGTGAGTCTTATAGGTTAGTAGTTCTCCTTCACCTCCTTGCTACCGCCCTTGGCAAGGCACATCTGCCATCCTCTGGCCCTCTCTCCGTATCCAGGGACATGTTGAAGAGCCTTGTCAAGGGTGCAGCCAGCTCCTCCCTCAGTTCCCTGATCACTCTGGGATGCAACCTGTCTGGCCCCATTGCCTTATCCACCCTTAATCTGTCTAGTTCTGCCCTGACCCTATCTTCAGTGAACGGACTTTGATCCACCCATTTGCCCTCCTTCTCCTTTGACTTTAGCACAGGACCCCTACCTTCCTCCTCCGTAACTACTTAGCTAAAGTACTTGTTTAATAGCTCTGCTTTTTCGTAGTCCTTTCTAAGTTTAACCTTCCATCCCCCTCAGTCTATCAATCCCCTGCCTTGCCTTTTCCTCTCCCTCACATATCTGAAAAGGTTTTATCCCCCCTTTGCTTTTTGGCTATCTTCCCTTCAGTGGCTGCTTTTGCCCTTCCAATCTCCCTCAATGCCAGACCCCTCTTTTCCCTATACTCCTCCTATCTTCCTCTCTGAATGTCCTCTTAAATTTTCAGAAAGCCTTGACTCCCCCACTACCTTCCTTGTAAAACCAGAGCAGTTGGTATCCTATGACATGTGCTACTCACAAGTGGGCACCTACAAAATGGCAACCCACTTATGGTGCATGTTGACAGGGTGAGGAGTAGAAGGTGACCAGATTGGGGGGGGGTTGCGGATAGTGACAAGAAGTCACTATATGTACATGCTTGCTGGGGGACCCGCATGCGCTAAGTGAGGGGTGTGAAGGTTTGTGGGTGTGGTGCAACAGTGAGTTGCCAAGCTGTCTCTCTGGTATGGTGGGTGGATGCTGAGCCGGGTGGCTAGAGCTGCTGAGTTCGTGTCCTGGCTAGTACATCTTCCTGGACATAAAGTCTCCACCACTCATTCACACTAATGGGATCTACGCCGGAGATGCTAGGACCCAGTGGGAGCAAACTTTTTTGCAGGAGGGCCAGCGCCAGAGATGGAGCCGTGAGGAGCGGCACCGCGAGCCTCTGCTCGTGCGGCAATGACTATCTTGGCGTCGACCCTCCAACCACCTCAGTTCCTTTTTTCCCACCATTGAGTGTGCTTCAGTGATGACATCGCTCACCCACCGGGAATCAAACTTCAAAGTAGCAGCATAGTTTTCAGTTTTATTATTTTGTAGTATTTCTCGAATAAGTACCGCTTACATTAATTATTCTTTTAAAGAAATAAGTTTCAGCCTACATTGACAGAGTTGACCATGACCGGGTCAGGTAGGGGAGACTTCGTGTAAAGCTTTCAGTCAGTCGGCCTGGGCCGGTGCCGCCCTCTCCGGAGGTGGGTCTGACAATGGACGGTCCAATGCCTGAGGGGAAGGGCAGTCCCCCCGGAAGCATAAAAGAAAATGGTCGCATTCTCGACACCATTCAGCCTCGAGCTCTTCTGCAACCCGTAGGTCAAAAAAGAGAAGGCATCACTTGAGGTCACCCTCTGATATGTCTGCGCGTCGGCTGTCGGTCATTGGGGTCAGTTGCCGGTCTCCTCTTTTGGAGTCGCTGATTTTGGGTTCTGGTCACTGACCTCTTCAACACCGGAGCCCTTCCCTGCCTTCTGGTAGGGCTTCAGATGAGCAGTTTCATCAGTGGGCCACTCTGATGGAGCAATGGGCTCAGAGGTTGGTCCAGCTGCCTGGCCAGTCACTCAGGGTCCTCGGACCCTTGAGAGAATCGGGTAGGCCTTCCCTAGTTGTGCAGCGCCTTCGGTGCCATCGACTCCGTGCTCAGTTGTTTTCCCCTCACATGGCTGTGGCGCAGAGGGCCACACCGATGCCTCTATCTCCTGGTATTCTTCCTTCTTTTTCCTCAAATCCTAATTTTCGGGACCCTGGCTTGGTTTCGGCACCATCGACATTGGCGGGTTGCTTGGTGCTGTCCTCAGCGCTGATGCGCCTGTCGGCGCTGTCCTCGGCGCCGTGCAGCTTTTCGTTGCCATTGACTTTCTTGGTGTCATGTGGCCTTTCGGCACAGTGCAGCTTTTCGGCACCATATTCTTCGGTGCAGAGGCCTGGCTTTTCTTCGGCCAGTTTTCAGGGCTTCTCCTCTCCGGATCCTTTTCCTTCTTCATTTACTACTGATTTTCATCCCTTTCCTGTCCATACAGTCCCTCCTGGACTGTCAGGAGATGATATTGAGCCTGACCCAGACCTTAGGCTGGGTGATGATGTGGAAGGGACAGGATCTAATCCTGCTGCAGAGCCTGTGTCGACGACCTGTCATTTAAGTCTCTACTGAAAATTTGAACTCCCTCTTTCCCTCCAGACTATGGATATCGATCCTGGGAAGCTTTTAAGACTCCAGTACCTTCATGTTCCTGACATCCCTATGGATTTAACTCCCCTAGTACAGCCCTCCTTTGAGACGCTTTCTCAAATGGTATGGAATAATCCTGCTCTCATTTCTTCTGTGGCTAAGTCCATAGATAGGAAGTATGCTGCTCCCAAGGATCGACCTATTTTGGCCTCTCAAGCCTTTGCGGACCCTATTGTAGTCTTGGCAGAGAATGATAAGGTCGTCCTTCCTCAGACTACTACAGCTCGACCTATAAAAAAAGAATCTCATAAGATAGATACTTTAGGTAAGAGAGTCTTTGCTGCTTCCACCCTGGGTATGCGTACTGCCAGCTACCAGGGCTATTTCTCTCAGTATGAGTATATTCTTTGGCATTCACTCAAACAAATGGTTGAAGCTCTATCGGAGTCGGACACTAATTCAGAACTTCTTCAAACCATAACTAGGGGTATCGAGTCCAACAACCAACAGGTTAAAGCAGCTATGGACGCTTTCAATACTGCCTCCTGAGCGGCGGCGGCGGTGGCAGGCATTTGTACCCGTTTTCATTCCTGGCTGCGCACCTCAGGCTTCACGAATGATGCCCAGCAACAAGTCATGGCATTGCCCTTTGATGGTGTGTTTCTCTTCGGTCCTCATGTAGAACAGGCTTTAGAGGCCACACAAAAGACTAGGTCAGCCATTAAATTGGCTCAACCTGCTCCCGCCCCTTCCCAGGGGGTGTTAACAAATGCCATTTTTACAACCGCCAGTCCTTTCAAGGCAAAGGCAGAGGAGGTTTTAATAAAAATTAAAACCCCTCAGCCTCTAAAGAAAATGCAACAGAAAGTGCAAGGACCCAAGGCGCCCAGTGCCACCTTCTGAGTTTCTGGCCCAGGTCCCACCTGAGCTGCCCAAGGGGGACTCCTTAGCGGTGGGAGGTCATCTGACTCAATTCTACAACCAGTAGAAGTCCATAACATTGGACAAATGGGTCCTCCAGATAATCCACAAGGGATATTCCCTCAATTTTTAGAGAACCCTCCGGATTGTCCCCCCAAACGGCAGCCAAAACTGTCAATACCTCAGTCAGAACTTCTCGCCTCCGAGGTACAAGGCCTTCTGAACAACAGGGCAGTAGAAGTAGTTCCGCTGGATCAATGGAACACAGGGTTCTACTCCCATTATTTTCTAGTTCCAAAGAAAACCGGGGGCATGTGCCCCATTTTGGACCTCAGAAAATTGAACAAATTTCTTCCCAAAGAGAAATTCAAAATGATATCGCTAGGAACCATGTTACCTTTGCTTCGTCAATATGACTGGTTAGCCTCCCTGCACATGCAGAATGCTTACCAACATATTCCTATTCACCCAAGGCATCACAAATACCTAAGATTCGTGGCTTTGGGCTAGCATTATCAGTTCAGAGTCCTGCCCTTTGGGCTATCCTCAGCGACACAAGTTTTTACAAAGTGTTGTGCAATTCTCACAGCGCATCTCAGAAAAATCAGAATACAAGTGTTCCCATATCTGGACAACTGGCTTCTAGCAGGCCCTTCCAGGCAAAGAACTCTCGACGCCATAGCCACGGCCTCAGACTTTCTCACGTCCATGGGAGTCCTGCTAAATCTCAAGAAATCGCAGTTGCAGCCCTCCCAGAGGCTCCTTTTCATAGGAACTGCTCTGGACACCTCCTGTGTGAAAGCCTTTCTACCAGTGGGCAGAAGGAGCGATATCCTACAGAAGGCCCAATACATCAGAGAGAACAGCTCAGTTCAAGCTATCTTGATGCAACGGATGCTAGGTCTCATGGCATCATCGGTGTTCACTCTATCCCTAGCATGCCTCTACATGAGAACCGCTCAATGGATGCTCAGTACTCAGTGGTCCCCAACCACTCACCCTCAGTCCTTTCTCATCAAGGTGGCAGAACCTCTGAAGAGGTCACTCACCTTGTGGTCACAAGAGGACAATCTTCTGGAAGGGTATCCCTTTGCTCCCCTGGATCATCAGATTTCCATTACCACAGACGCGTCCCTGATGGGGTGGGGAGCTCACTGTCAGACTCGCCACACTCAAGGTACGTGGACTCAGGATGAGTCCCAGCTTCACATAAATGTCTAAGAAATGAGATCTGTCCTTTATGCAGTCCGGGCTTTGAAGGACATTCTCTGTCACAAGAATATTCACCTTCAAACTGGCAACAAAGCAGTGATGTATTGCATCAACAAGTAGGGCGGTGCTCACTCTAACCCTTTATGCAGGGAAGCGATGAGAGTGTGGGAATGGTGCTTGGAGCACAAGGCTCTAATTCAAGCAGTCTACCTGCTGAGAGTGCAGAACGAACTGGCAGACTGTCTCAGCAGAACGGAGACAGATCCTCATGAATGGTCCCTCGACTCAACCGTAGTTCAGTCACTATTTGCAGAGTGGGGAACTCCAGATCTGGACTTTTTTGCATCCCCACTCAACACAAAACTGCCTCTCTTCTGCTCCAGAAATCCAGGGCCTGGCATTTTCTGTCAGGATGCATTCAGGCTACAGTGGACAAGATGCTTTCTATACGCCTTTCCGCCTCTTCCTCTATTTCAGAGGGTAGTTCTCAAGTTCAAGTCCCAAGGGGACAAAATGATCCTCATTGCTCCCTTCTGGCCTCGACAAATATGGTTTCCATTACTCAGCAGTATGTCAGAAACCCCTCCGAAAGTGCCTCCCCTTCAGATGAACCTTCTGACACTGGGGCCTGTGGTCCATCCCAATCTGAGATCGCTTCACCTTCATGCTTGGCTCCTGAAGATATAGAAGTGAACAGGTTCAATGTCTCTCACAGAGTTTCAGATATTCTTCTGGCTGCATGCAAGCCAGCCACTAGGAAAACTTACACAGCCAAATGGAAGCGTTTTTCGCTCTGGTGTGCAAAATCATCTTTGAATCTTTTTCCTGTCCAACCAATAAAGTTCTAGAGTACCTTTTAGACCTCTCAAATTCAGGTCTGCAACACTCTACAATCAAGGTTCAGGAAAACGGCCTTTCTGGTGGCCATTACCTCGGTCTGCAGGGTCTCTGAGATACAGGCCTTGGTCACAGACCCTCCGTATACTGTATTTCATAAAGACATAGTAGTTCTTAGGACCCATCCTAAGTTTCTCCCTAAGGTTGTTTCAGAATTCCATCTAAACCAACCTTTGGTCCTTCCTACTTACTTTGCAAACTTCCAAAATGAAGGGAAGCATTCTCTTCATTCTTTGGACTTCAAAAGAGCTCGGCGTTTCTATTTAGAGAGAACAAAAGAATTTCGCAAAGCTCAACAACTGTTTGTTTTCTTCAGTGAGACCCGGCTGGGTCAGCCTGTTGCTATCAGATGCATTTCAGCATGGCTGGTGGCATGCCTTTGCCACTGTTATTCCGTGGCGCAGGTTAAGCTGGAGGGCAGAGTGTACGCTCACTCTACTAGAGCGGTTGCGGCATCCCTGGCAGAAATCTGCAACATGCCCATTGCAGATATTTGCAATGCAGCTACCTGGAGCTCAATGCATACTTTCATCAAGCACTATGCCCTGGATGTCCATGCCAGACGACATATGTTGTTTGGCAGAACCATCCTTAATGGACTTCTGTCCTGAATTTGTGAGATCTTGATTTCTCCTGCCACCCTCTCGGGGGATTATTAGCTTGGTACTCTCCCATTAGTGTGAATGAGTGGTGGAGACTTGATGTCCAGGAAGATATGGAAATTACATACCTACCGTAATTCTTCATTTTCTTGGATGAAGTCTCCACCACTCATTCACTCGCCCACCCACTATCCCCTGAGCTCACCTTTGTTGTTGTTCTTCACTCCCTCAGTCTTTAGGCTGTGAAGACTTCTTTCTTGACCCTTCTTACACGAGTCTTCCGGACTATTTTATATCTGGTTTTTGGTAGGCTATCCTTCTAGGTTAGTTACACTGCACCTCCTTGGAAAAAAGGTACTGAGGTGGTTGGAGGGTCGACGCCGAGATAGTCATTGCCACACAAGCAGAAGCTCACGGCGCCACTCCTCGTGGCTCCATCTCTGGCACCGGCCCTCCTATAAAAAAGTTTGCTCCTGCTGGGTCCGAGCGCCTCCGGTGTAGATCCCATTAGTGTGAATGAGTGGTGGAGACTTCATCCAAGAAGATCAAGAATTACGGTAGGTACGTAATTTCCATTTTTGGTGCGCCCGGCCCAAGTATTTTTTTTTTTTTTTTTACACAATGTTGCACAATTAAAAGTGGAGTCCTTTGTGCCATTTTGTTTGTCGCCGGGGGTGTACATCGACAGAATTGAGTTTCGGCGATGTACACTCGCCATAATGATGATCACCTTTTGGCGATCACCATTGTGACATGAAATCAGAGCAGTCTCATCCTCCTTTTGCTCTTTCTGATCTTTTTTTCTTCACATTTCCGGGGCTTCTAGAACCCCTCCCCTGATGGCTTCCCATTGTTCCTCCACTGCCCCTATATTCGCTGCACCTTCCCTTTTCTCCCTTACTATCTTCCTCATCTTGTCAAAGTCCATGCGTCCGAAGTCCATGACTGTCGTGCAGGTTTTACTTGTCTCCCTCCCTGCCCTGACCCTGAACCTTAACATGCTATGGTCGCTGGTGCCCAAGGATTCTCCCACCTGCACCTCCTCCACACTCTCCCCATTTGTTAGGACCATGTCCAGCAAGTTGTTTCCCCTTGTTGGCTCCCTGACTAACTGTTAAAGGAATACTTCCTGCAGCTTGGCTAATATTTCCCTATTCCTTGTCGATGCTGCATCCGGGATTTTCCAGTTTACATCTGGGAGGTTTAGATCCCCCACAGGTAGTAGTTCTCCTTTTTGGGCCAGCCTTGTGATTTCCTGAGTTAGCTGTCAATTGTCTTCCTTGCCTTGTGCAGGTGGCCTGTAAATTACCCCAGGCTGTAAGGATTCACCCATCCTCCTGCCTAGCGTTACCCACAGCAGCTCAATCTCCTTCTCCTCCTCCTGTCCTTCAGTTACACTTATGCCTTCCCTAATGCATAAGGCAATTCCCCCCCTTCTTGCCCACCCTGTCCCTTCTAAACAGTCTGTACCCTGGAATGGACGTTTCCCAGGTGTGATGCTCTGTCGACCAGGTCTCATTTATTGTGACTATATCTAGTTCTTCGTCCCTCATGATGGCCTCCAAGTCTGCCATCTTATTTCCTAGTCTCTTGGCATTGGCTGCTAAGCCCTTCCACCAGTTTCCCCCTCTGTTCCCCCATCACCTGTCACTTTCATGCCCAATATATTAGCACAATTCTGGAGTGGCTGGTAGACCCCCAATTTTCCATCCTTGTGGAGCAGATTCCCCCTCCCAATCTAGTTTAAATTGTGTGTTGCTGTTATAAATTCTCATAATTTGCTCTTCAGTGCTGCTGCCCTCTCACTATTCAGGTGCTGTTGGCCTGGGCAAATAGGCTCTCATCCCCGTACGTTGATTCCCAGTCCCCCACTAACCCATACCCCATTTGCTCACACCACCCCACCAGCCACTCGTTGAACTCCTTGATCCTCGTCTTTCTATCAGTGCTTGTCCTTGGTACTGGTAACACCTCAGGAAAAGCCACTGATTTGAACCCCAGACTGCTACAGTATCTAGTGAGAGCTCAGAATCTTGCCTGCACCTCCAGCAGGCTACTCCCCACCAGGTCATTTGTTCCTAGGTAGAACAGCAGGTGTGTTTTCTCATCCTACTGCTTTCCTCTTGAGGGGATATAGTGAATGACCTTTGCCGCCGTCATGCTAGGCAGGCACTCAATCTGCACTGCGTTACTCTTGTCCCCTCTGCCCCCACCTAATTCCTTTTATTATAGAGTCCCCAACCAGTAGGACCCTGTTCTCCACCTCCCTCTGGTTACAGCTCCCTTTTATCCTTCCCCCAACCTCTCACATCCTGTTTTCTACCCTATCTTCAATACCCCCTTTGTCCATTGTGTCTCCCGTAGCACTTACTTTGTCCCACACTCCCCCAGCATCCATCACCCCACAGGCGCTTTCTGCTAGGCCTCCTACCTTTGCCTCACCATCTGCTATCTTTTTCCCATCCGTTGATCTGCCCCTGCCCTGACTGATTTTCTCTGAGGACCTTCCCCCTTCCCATCACCATCTAGTCTCAACTCCTCTGAACCTGAGCATGCTGCCCCCCCCCTTTAGGATTTACCCATTCGGTGGTGAGCCCCCCCTGCACTCCCATTCCTGTGCTTGCTGCTCTGTTTGTACCTTCCCAAGGCACCCCTTTTCAGATTTTTCTGACCCTTCCTTCTCTGTTGCTACTCCTACTACCCCTGGGTACGCCTCATCTCCATTTTCCTGTCGTTTTCCCTTTTTCAGTGCCTCTAGTGGAGCATATCTGTTTTTCTGCTCAAAACCCACTGCCTCCCCCTGCTTTGATGTTTAACCCCTGCCCCCACCTTCCTTGTCCTCCGTGCAGGCTTTGGACCGCTATACTTTATCTCCTGCCATTCCCTCTGGTTTCTCTTGTGTCCCTTGCTGCCTGCATCTGGGACTATTGTGGCTCCATGGAGCCATTCCTTGTGCTTTCATACCCCTTTTCTTGCCCCCACTCCCCCTCCCATCTTCACCTGCCTTTTGCTGGGTTTGCTGCTTGTCCCCCAACAGCTCCTTCTCTAATTGCTACTTCCCCCTCTGTGAAACCCCATCAGTCCTCCCTTCTGCTCCTCCTGTTTCCCAGTTTAGCACCCACCTCTGCCACCTCACCTCCTCCCTTAGCTGAGTAAGCTACTTACATATCATGCAACTTCCTATCCTCCAAACCATATCCAGTACCATGGCTGACCTGCATCCAGTACACCCCACCACTCTCCCAAAGATGCCCCTAATCCTTGCAACCTGGTGACCATGCCCCAGACCCACCCTTGCCCTGCTCCAACTTCCCCTTCCACTTGTTCACCCCTCCATATCTGCTTTCCTTGTAACACTACCCTGAATACACAAAACCTGAGCTGGAGATTTACAGTGCTATACCACCTATCTTGTGTTTCCACCCAGCTGCCTATAGAAACACCCAGATGTATACCCAAGCTGCAGTAAATTTTCAGCAGCTGTAATAGTATTATTCGTGTTTTCACTAAGTTGGCAGTATAGTATCAGCAGCAGCAAAAGTATACCCAGAGTTTATACCCAACATACTGAGATTCACCCCCAGAGTCCCCCTACAATAGTCTTGTCCCAGTGAGTTTTCCCTACAACAGCAGTATTTTTCCCTACAACATGCAGAGTATTTTTTCCCTACAACAGCAGTATTTGCAGAAAAATTTGAGGTTGCCTATCTACCTCCATCTCCCCAGTACACTGGTAGTTATAGTGTTTAGGTCTTTTCTCACTATACCCACTGAACCCACTGTCACAGTACCTTGTTTCTGGTGTCAGATGTTCCTCCAGCCAAAGTAAGTTCTTCCCCCAGCAGTAAGCTCCTCCTGATTTCCAGCTCCTCTGGTGTCCACCTCCTCTTCAGCGCTCCACCTCCTGCCCCTCCTGATTTGTTAAAACCACTTCTGGGAGTGGTAACAGCCCTATTTAATAAAGGAGGGGGTACGGGATGACTAGGAGGGAAAAACAAAAACAAGCCAACAACTACCATTGCATGGTTGGGCCTGCTCTTAAATAGCCCAGCTGCAATTTGAATTTTGTGCCCTGCCTGCACTGCCTCCTCTGATTGGTGGCTCCATGGGAGCCCACCAGCACACCTCAGCAGCCTTTTGTTCTGCCTCTACAGCTCTGGCTTGGAGCCCCAACCCTGTCCCTGTCCTTTTTGGCTCCCATGGGAGCCCCAACGCTGTCTGCCTCCTCCTTGGCTGCCTTCCCAGTTTACCAACCGCCAATATGGTCACCTCCCCTGACTTAACTGCCGATGCGGTCGCCTCCCCAAAGGTTTCTTGCAGCTTACAGCTGCCTCTCAAAACCCCATGCCAACAACTGGCTTGGGGTTTTGGGAAGTGGCTGTTTCGGGAGATGGCTATGATAGTATTGGGATGACACCAGTATGTTTCAATGACTCCAATCTGTGGGAGACTAATGCAGAGGGAATAGACTGTTCTGGAGGGCCCTGGTGGAGAGATGCATTTTTTAATATGTTTATTTATTGCACAATAATTTTTGTCAGGAAAATCTCATTGAGGCAGCAGCCTCTTTTCCAAAAGATATTGCTGCGTGACAGCAGAGAAACATTATAGTAAGAACTTTCATAATGTACTTGCATACAAGATTTTAGAACACTCAATGTACAGTACAAGATTAAAATAATGGATGAATTAAAACTAGTGTTGAGTAAGTTACTTTTAAAAAGTAGTCAATTAAAGTTACTAGTTACTTTCAAATAAAAATAATCAGTCATAGTTACTTATTACTTTTATATAAAAAGTAATTAATAACTGCAACAGTAATGCATATTACTTTTGATAACGTGGTCGTGTTTACTCGCTGAACATAGCTGCGTGCTCAGGAAACTCCAAGAGGTACATAAAAGAAATAAAACATGTTCTAAAGACAATGAATATGTTAATTTATAATGCAGTACCCATCTGACTTTGCCAGCCACAACAATCACTTTACATTTCCATAAACAAGGACACTATTAAAAATACTCAAACACACACCCTGCATCTACTGCTGCCCTCCGCAATCTTTTCCCCTACAGCTGAATCGAAACTTTGCCAGCCACTTGTGTCCTTGACCTTTTTCATTTCCATAACACTCACCTTCACCCTCCAACACACACACACACACACACCCTGCACCTTCTGCAAGTGCCCTTGGCTATCTTTCCCACACAGCTGTATATCCCATCAATGCCAACAACAACTACCCCTTTACATCCTACCCTTACCCCACCGCCACACACACCCTGATGCATATTCTGCACTTGTCAGTTTTTCCAACATATAGATTGTATTCTCCTCCTGACTATGAAAGAGCCACAACTACCCCTTTAAAATTCCAAAATAAAATCCCACACTCAGATAGCTCCCTCTACACTCACACACATGCACGCTGCAAATCAACTGCCCTTCCTTGCCTTGGTGAACTTTTCTCATTTTATTTATTTATTTTTGCTTGGATCCTGGTGACCTAGTACAGGCCTATAATAGGGTGGTTACCGGGGCCCTGGATTCTATTGCACCTGTTTGTGTTCGTCCTCTCACTCTTCGCCCCAGGTCTCCATGGTTTGATGAGACCATGAGGGAGTTGAGTAGGGTTGGATGAAGGCTGGAGAGGTGCTGGCGGAAGTCTGGTCTGGATGATGACAGACTTAGTTTGATGGACCATTATATGGCTTATCAATCCGCAATCTCTCGTAAGAAGGCAGAGTTCCTGTCCAGGGAGATAGCGGCTGCACAGAATAGACCAGCTTAGCTGTTTTGGACTGTGGACAGACTGTGCAATCCAGTCTGTCTTCAGCCCGGAAGGGCCTTTTCCACAGAACGGTGTGAGGAGTTTGCTCTCTTCTTTGCAGATAAGGTTGCCAAAATCAGATCAGACGTCCGTTCTTCCCTCTCCAATGGGAGCGGTGATGGTCAGCTGGAGATGTCGAACACCCAGTTGGTATGGTCTGACTTCAGCCTCCCCAAAATCAATGATATTGTGATGGTCATCTGAGCATTGCAACCAACCAGCTGTGATTTGGACCCTGGCCCCACATGCCTCTTAGTGGATTGTGTGGATAAAATTTGCCTAGTCCTGGCTTTGATAGTCTGGAAGTCTTTGGAGAGGGGGATCTTTCCAGATCCCCTTAAAGAGGCTATAGTTAAGCCTCTTTTAAAGAAGTCCTCCTTAGACCCAGATTGTCTAGCAAATTACAGACCAGTCTCTAACCTACCCTTTGTGGGTAAGGTTATTGAGAAGGTGGTCGCAAGGCAATTGAAGGATCATCTGACCAACAACAATATCTACGATTCTCTCCAATCTGGATTTAGGAAGAGGCATAGTACCGAGACAGCACTTGTTCGGGTACTAAATGACCTCCTAATAGCGAGAGATCGTAGGACCTGTTCTATCTTGGTACTTCTTGATCTCTCAGCAGCATTTGACACTGTTGATCATGGTGTGCTGTTAGAGCATCTGCGGTCCATCTGTGGATTATCTGGTATGGTCCTTGGGTGGTTTAGATCTTACCTTGAAGGTAGGACTCAGAGGGTGGTGTCAGGAATTTTTTCCTCTGCATCAGTCTCCCTATCTTGTGGGGTACTGCAGGGCTCTATTCTAGCGCCTATGTTATTTGCGGTGTATATGCTGCCGTTGGGAGCGATTATAAGACGATACGGTCTGGGATTCCATTGCTATGCCTATGATACCCAGCTGTATATGTCTTTTGTGCCCGGCCAGGATGCTGCCTTGTCGGTATTTAATAACTGCCTTGCAGAAATCCAAGATTGGATGAATGGGAGTTGGTTGAGGTTAAACCCCGGAGAAAACTGAGGTGTTGGTTGTGGACAAAGGTCGCTGTGAGGTGGGTTTGCCGGCTGGATCGCACTCAGGCTTAAGGCTTGTAGGCATTCCGCTGACGACCTCAGATCAGGTGCGGAATCTTGGCATAATAATTGACGACCACTTGACGCTTAAAGCTCAGGTGTCAGCGGTGGTCAAAACTTCCTTTTTCCATCTGAGGAATATCGCCAGGGTGAAGCACCTGGTTCCTCCAGAAGATCTCCCAACATTGATCCATGCCTTCGTTACCTCCCGCCTTGACTATTGCAACTCCCTGTACCTAGGGCTATCGGGGGTTGAGCTTCGCCGTCTGCAGCTAGTGCAGAATGCGGCGGCCAGGTTATTGACTGGTTCTTCTAGATCCAGCCATATAATGCCTGTGCTCCGCGGACTGCACTGGCTGCCAGTATTTTGGTGAATCACCTTCAAGGTCGGTTTGCTGACCTATAAAGCCCTACATGACCAGGGACCTACTTACCTGAAAGAGCTCCTTTGCCCCTACTGTCCCTCCCGCCCCCTCCGATCCACTGACGAGGGATTGCTGGAGATTCCCAGGGTCCGTTTGAAGACTTCAGGGGCTAGATCATTTAGTTTTATGGCCCCGACCCTGTGGAATTCTCTACCTCGTCAGGTGCGAAATAGTCCGACTGTCCTGAGTTTTAAAGGAGCCTTGAAGACCCACCTTTTTAACATAGCTTTTATTGATTTATAATAGTTTTAGATTTTGTTTATTTATTGTTCTATGAAATTGTACAGGCGCTTTGGTTTTAAGAAAAGTGCCTTTTTAAAAATGAAGTTTGATTGATTGATTGATTATTTGTACAATTGGATTTACAACCTTTGAGCCTGAGGCTCATTTACAAAGGTACCTCGTCACACAGAGGACAAACAGTATGCACAGTTACAGAAAAGGTCAAGACATTGAGTGACATAGAGTTACGCAGTTGATTTCATACAATAAGCAATTAACAACATTCATGGTGACAAAATTTAGCGCATGCAGATACCATCAGAAGAGCAGGATACCAGTGGGGAATTTTTTTTTTTTTTGTGGGGTGAGGTGGCGGTTCAGCCCAGCAGGCTTTGTCAGGTGCAAAAATAGTAGCAGAGCACCGGTTAGAGACAGGTGCAACTGCGGGCATTAAGCAGTTGGTTATGAAGGGCGGATTTGAAAGCGCCGATTTTAGGGGCATTGGAGATGGTTGCAGGGAGGGAGTTAAACCAGGATGGGGCTCTGTAGCAGAAGGACCTCTGAGCCCGGGTGGTACTGGTTCTGGGAACCAGAAGAGTAGTCTTGTTCGCGGTACAGGTTGAAACAGTGGACGGACTATGAAGGATGGAGGCAGTCACCCTGGGTGGGGAGAGCCCAAGCAGAATGTTTTTAGTGAGAAGGCAGGTTTGGTAGCAGAGACGTTCGTTGAGGTTAAGGAGATTGACCTTGTCATAGAGTTGACATGTGTGAGTGAGCCTGGGGGCACTGATGATCAGTCTGCAAGCCTTGTTTAGGGTAAGGTGAATTTTGTTTAGGGCAGAGGTGTCAGCAGCCCCATATACTGGCAGGCTGTAATCCACAAGGGACAGTACTGCATACGTAATGGCAAGTCGGAGGGCACTGGGTGGGAGGCAATCTTTGTGGTGGTAGAGGATGCCAAGCCGAGTGCTGGTGGCAGTTGCAAGGGCATTAATGTGGGTGTGAAAGGTGAGGGCTGAGTAGAAGGTTACCCCAAGGTATTTTTAAGAGTAGACTTGTTCAATGGGTTGTAGGGTGCTAGTGAGGATGTGGAGTGGGTTGTTGCAAGCTTTGTTTTGGGGGTGGGCTAAGAGTATTGTCTTGGTTTTTTTGAGATTAATGATGAGTCTGCACTCCCTAAACCAGATTTTGGCATCATTGAAGGAGTGTCGCAGAGAGTCCTGGAGGGAGGAAGGGTTCCAGTGGGTGGCAAAAATGATGGCATCGTCAGCATACAGAATATTGCCAGAGCAGGCACTAGGCAGGGTGTTTAGATAGAGACGATAAAGAAGAGGACCCAGGATCAAGTCCTGGGGTACCTCAGAGTGGATGGGACGGGTATCCGAGAGTGTCCCATTGACTTTGACACACTGGAAATGAGCTGAGAAGTAGCTCGCGCACCAGGCGAGGGGACCTGTAGAGAAACCAGTGTGGCAGAGGGCGTCACGTAGAAGTGGGTGGGAGACAGTGTTGAAGGCCTTAGGGAGATCGATGAACACTGCACCAGCTAGGGAGCCGGAATCTTGGGAGGACTGTAGGAAGTTGGAGAATTCTATTAATGCAGTACCAGTACTGTGACCAGCACGGAAGCCATGTTGTTCCAGGCACAAGATGTTATACTTAGATAGATATTCAGTGATTTGATTGGCCACCACTTTTTCTAGGGCTTTGGAGAGGGAGGGAAAGATAGAGTTGGTCGGTAATTGCTGGGGGAGGACCTGTCACACTCTTTATGAATAGGTGTGACTACAGCTGTTTTCCACACAGTGGGGAATTGCCCCAGACAGAGGGACTGGTTAAGTAGACCAGTAAGTGGGACAAGGACTTCATCCAGGACCAGCTGGAGTATTTTAGGGTCCAGGGAATCACTACTGGGACAGATGCTTTTTAATGCTTTAAGTAGGAGAGGTCTGACTTCTTGGGCAGAAATGTTGCGTAGATAGAACCAGGGGTGCTGTAGGACTGGGGGGTGGTAGATCAGGGGTTGGATCGAAGAAGTTACTAGGGAGGACAGAGCTGAGGTCCATAAAGGAGGAATTAAGGCTGTTGGGAATGCAGGCTGGGTCAATGGAGGTGGAGCAGTCAATAGTGAGCTGGGATGGGGGGGCATGATTTCCCATTTAACTTTTTAATATTGTCCCAGAAAGTCCAGGCACTCCCCCAAGATGAGGTGAGGGTAGTCTGGTAGTGGTCTGCCTTGGCTTTTCGGATGGCCCATGTGCACCTATTCCGAGCAGCATTGTAGGCCTGTCCATCTGCTGTCCAGCTCATTTCAGTGGCTAGGTGCCAGAGGTTATCCCTATTTCTGAATATTTGGAGTAGGGCAGGGGTAACCCAAGGTGCACTAAGTTTTTTGGAATGGAATTTGGTGAGGGGTGCAAAGAGGTCACAGGCCATATTAAAGGTTTGTGAGACGAGGGCAAGGGCAGTATCGATGTCAGGTACATGGTGGATGGGGGACCAATTCATCTGAGTGAGGTACTGTTTGAGCTTAATCAGCCCTCCAGGGCGAAGGTGCCTGCATAGGGTGGTGTGGGTTACAGGTTTGGGGGTAGTGGCAGACCAGAGGAATAGGATAGGGGAGTGGTCACTTAAGGAGTCAGGGAGGACCTGAATGTCCTGAACTTTCTGAGGGCAGTTGGTGATAATGATGTCCAGGAGGGTGCAAGTTCCTCTAGCTGGGTTAATTCTAGTGGGTTGGGAGATGAGTTGTGTCAAGTCTTGGGCAGTGAAGGTGTCCCTTATTGGAGTGGTGGAGGAACTGAGCCAGTTCACATTGAGGTCCCCCACTAGGACTTGATCAGCCTTCTTGGGAAGGGTGATGAGATCATCTGTAAGAGATGTCAAAGCTGGGTTCTGGTTCCTTGGGGGAATGTAGGAGACTGTGAGATAGAGTGAGACCCTGGAGGGGTCTGGGGTGAATGTGAGGGTAAGGGTCTGGGCACCATTCAAAAGCAAGGGGGCTGGGAGCACCTGGCCGATGATGGCGTTATGAGTATAAATTGCACCCCCAACCCCATGCTTACCTGCTTGATCCTTCCGGTATAGGGTATAGCCTGGGAAGGAGACAAAAGAATCAGGGGTGGATTTGGACAGCCAGGTTTCAACTAAGGCTATGATGTCAGGTTGATGTAACATGACCCAGCACTGGAGGGCAGCAAATTTTTTCAGCAGGCTGCATACATTCAAAGAGGCAATGCAGAGACCAGCAGGCCTAATAGGTGGACTGGAGGGGTCAGGGCCTGGGTTAGGGTGGATATTACTGGATAGGTGTAGTAGCAAAACCAAGGTTCTGACCATAGGGTGGCAGCATGTTAACTTTTTAGATGTGCACTGGGATGAGGGGGAGGCCATAGTGGAATAATGGATGGGCAGGGTACGAAGGGTCAGGAAGGCAAGGATGAGGTGAGACCATGGGGAGCTTGTGTTGGCAATGTAGGAGCAGCTAGAGGGTGGGTGCTGGGGTCCAGGGTAAGTGGACTTGAGTGGGGGGGTATCAGGCCATGCTGGAGAGAGGCGGAGGTGTGGTCACTTAAGGGCCTGGGATGAGGTCAGGCTGAAGGGGGGTGGGCACTAGCATGGATATGAGGGGGAGACATTTAAGGAGGAGGGGAACAAACTTGGTGCTTATGGTGGCAGTAGGGGCAGATGGTATAAGTACCTAGGCTGCCCATCAGAAAGCGTAGATACTGCATTGAGGTAGTGGTAGGGTCACAGACTTTGGTTCACAAGGTGCAAGGTTCAAGACCTGTCTGGGGTGGTTGGCCTAGAATGTGGGTGAGATAGGGTACCAGACACTGAGGGGACTATGAGAAGGCAGGGTTAAGGCAGAATAAGGGGTGGAAATAGCGACTCCTAGTGGTCACTGAGGGTAGTAAAAGGATTGGGTGGGGGGGTCAGTCGATTGGGTAGGGAGGGTCAGTGAGTAGGGCCAGTCAGGGTGTTTGTCCCCACAGCAGCCTAAATCCTAACTTTGCCATTGCCAGCCACAGATCCACCCCACATCACATACAATAAATTCCACCAGCACACACCTGCTTACCCTAACACACAGTTTAAACACTCTTTCCCACAGCTGAACCTTGACTTGCCACTGCAACTGAGACACAGTTATAATTATAACTAAGTCTGCTATGACTGTTATGCTACTGCCAGTATGCCACAACTGAAGTCAGACAGTGTCACTTACAATCAAATTATCACACAACACACTTGTTGCCCTCCAGTACATGCCACTTCGATGATGATTTTCCTAGAGATAGGTTGAGTGATGGTGATAGACCTGGAAGGTGGACAGATGATCAAGTAGCCCGCTGCTGCAGTTTGCCGCATTTGGCGTTGGTGGAAATAGGCCCTGAGCTCTGCCTGCAGGTGGACTACTTGCCTTTTTACCTACTATGGCTAGGCTGGCCCCGATTCCCTCAGGGTTCACAATGGCTACTATGGAGGGCCACGACTGACATGTAGGAGTGTAGCTGGCTATCTATAAATTATACATCAACTGGCCAGTCTGTTGTCCCCTTAGACAAATTTTATCAGTTCCTTTAGTGATTCTTAGCTGTACCACGGAGTGGTGCATAAGTAGTATAATTTGTATAGCAAATGTTGCAGAATGATACATTTAATAATACACTGACAAATAAAATGGTGTTTTCTGACTTATTTGCACAGCACATGTTACGGATATAGAACAAAATTGTAATAGTAAATACATGCTGAAAATAGAAAATAGAGTTAGAATCGATGTTTCAACCATAGGCCTTCTTCAGGAATTATCTAAAAGAGAAAAAAGCAGGTAAGGGAAATAAAATAAATATATGTGGGGAAAGAAAATAGGGGAGGCTGTAGGAGAAAAAGTGATAATAGGTAAGGTAAGAATAGAATCTAGAAAATGAAAAGGGTTGATAGGTATGAAAAGGCATAGTAGAAGTGAATGAACTGAGAAGTCCTTAAGTGGGGACTACAAATAGGACCCAGTAAAAAGGCTGAAAGGTGAAAGCTATGTGTGCACACTCATTTCATTTTCTACAGATCACAAAAATATGCAAACTGGAGGGTTTACACCAGATCTGCAACAATTTGTACAAGGACACCCAGCACAATGACACCTCACCAAAGCCATTCAGCTCCCGATGTCTTGGCAAAATACTGGCCTATCTCGAACCTCCCCTTTATGGGGAAGGTTCTTGAGAAGGTGGTCATAGAACAGCTCAAGGGTCACCTTATGGACTTCCAGATTTACAAACCTTTCCTGTCCGGATTTAAGGCCTTGTATGGCATGGAGACCACGTTGGTCGGGGTGCTAAATGACTTGCTGAGGGCGAGGGATAGAGGAGAGTGAACGATTTTCATTCTTAAACTTTCTTCAGCATTTGACACTGTGGACCATGGGGTGTTGTTAGATAGGCTCATGGAGTATGTAGGACTCACCAGTAAAGTCATCAGCTGGTTTGAGTCCTTTCTCTTGGACAGGTCTCAGAGGGTGGTACTGGGGAATTATTCCTCAGACCCAACGGACCTGCCCTGTGGAGTTCCCCAAGGTTCTGTCCTCTCCCCAATGTTGTTTGCAGTGTACATGCTGCCCCTGGGTGAGGTTATGAGGTGGTATGAGGTGGTATGAGCTGAGTTTTCATTGTTATGCTGATGATACTCAACTTTAGCTGTCCTCTGCACCCAGGAGATCGGACACGGTCGACGTGCTAAATGAATAATTGGCTGAGATTTGGGAGTGGACATTGTCAAACAGGCTGGGACTTAACCTGGGGAAGACTGAGGTGCTGGTGGGTGAGCTGGGTCGAAGGGGAGCAGTGGGGGCTTCTGGTGATAGGTTGGGGCTTTTTATTGGCCCCACCGGGCTGGAGGCCTCCGCAAAGGTGAAGAATTTGGGCATTGTTTTGGATAACAAGCTGACATTTGATGCTTGTGTGTCAGCCATTGTCCACTGGGTTTTACCATCTCTGGAACATCACCCGAATTAAGTCCCTTATCCCCCTGATGACCTGACCATGCTGGTACATGTATTTATCACCTCAGGGTTTGATTACTGTAACACACTCTCCCTCGGGGTTAGTGGAGGTTCGATGTGGCACCTGCAGCTTTTGCAGAATGCTGCAGCCTGGTTGCTGACTGGACCTTCGAGATTTAGTCATATTACACCGGTGCTGCGCGAACCGCATTGGCTGCTGGTGTGCTGGCACATCACCTTTAATGTAGGTCTTTTGACCTATAAGGCCTTACACAGGTTGGCTCCAGGCTATCTAAAGGAACTCCTGCATCCATACACCCAGTTTCAATCTCTCAGTTCTCTTGAGGGTCCTTCAGGCAAGATTAAAATCTTCCGAGGACCGGGGTGTTTGAAGTAGCAGCCCCGGTCCTCTGGAATTCCTTGCTGGGGTACCTCTGGGAAATTTTTAAAAAACAATTGAAGACCCTCCTATTTGAGCAGGCCTTTGGGCCCTGATATAAATATTGATAGTTATTGGGATTATCGAAGCAGTTCAGAAATTAGCCTGGATTTTTATGGATAATTTTATGCATCTTATTTAATTTTATGTATTACATTTTTGACTGTTTTGTACTGTTGTGTATGCTTTGTACTCTTGCTGTACGGGTGCCCGGAGCCTACGGGGAAGGGCGCCCCACATAAGTAAACTCTACTACTACTAACAACATGTTCTGTAATGAGACAACTGGTGAATACAACCCCGACACCCACTGCCAGTGGGACTGTAACTATATAGAAAGTAATGGTGTGATAAATTAGGCTACCTTGTAGTTGTAGCCACCTTGTTAGAGCAATGATCTTGTAGTGCAAACCAGTATTAAGTCAAAATTCCTGGGCTAAATATTGCAAGGCTACATGTCTTTGCTCCACTTGTCGTGCCATGGGTTTACACTACCACGTAGCTCTGGCAGCTCCTAATACCTAGACACTGCAACTACGCAAGCCTGAATATCAGCAAGGCTATGATAAATGGTACCTCACAGCCATGAAATGTTGCTTAAACTTTTTATTGTGAAGAAAGGCGAAAAATGATAGGCCATTTACTTTCAGTGTGCAAGGTGAAGATGCTGGGTGTTCAAGCAGTGCTTGTCAGAATGCATTTTTTTGGCCTGATTTTGTAATAAATCAAGTACGCAGTCAGCTGAGCAGCCTTTGATTACACTGAAACCTGACTGTCAAGACACCTGCACAATCTCCAAATTCCTGTGACGTCATAAACCTCTTGAGCTTCGTTCTTGAGGTTTATGAAGTCACAGGAACCCCTTGATGGATTACAGCAACAGTAACAGATGAATGCCCATTTGTTATTCTATTTATATTACTATTTATATTACAGTAACTAGTTACTTTTATGGAAAAGTAAAATCATTATAATTACATATTACTTTATTTTAAAAATGATCCATTACTATTACTAGTTACCTAGATAAGTAATCAGATTGCCGTTATTAATTACAAGTAACTAGTTACTCCCCAACACTGGTTAAAACATACCAAATATGGACTCAGTGCTGCCTGTCTTCTTAAAAACAGATGATGTACCAGAAATACTCAGAATGAAGGTTCTCCTACATGTAGGGGAACAGAATAATGGGGATAGATCTGCAACAACAGATCACTGATCAAGATTGGAAATTGTTCCTCTCTCAAGAAAAGGGGATACTGTATCTTGAGGCCAATTACTGGGAAACTAGACACAGTATAAAGTTCCTTAATGACTGTACTGACCCCCAGTGTTGGTCGGCAGATATAATCCTTTAGCTATGGATAAATGCCCCAAATGTGCAACAGCATTAGGCAGCCTTTTCTGCTGTCTGCAGATGGACCAGATATGTAGTGCTTTTGGTTAGTGATACAGTCTCATTTGGCTATGATATCCCTCCAAGGGGTCCCTGGAATGCAGCACAGCTCCTGCTTGCATTTTGTGGGTAGGGATTAATTGGCAACATGGCCTACTGTGTGGCTTCATGAAGTCCTTACTGTAATGACCCTAAGTTGTACCATGATGGCCTTGATTAGAGGTATGGGTTCAACTACTCAGGAATGTACAACAGAATGTATTTTATATTTAGATTTATTTGTTGACCGAGCTTATAGTGGCTGGGGTAGGTATAACAAAGTTGCAAATACTCATACATAGAATTTGAAAAGCATAATTAACAATACTAAAACATAGCACTAGGTCTTTAAGCATTTACAGACAGAGTTGGTTAAGAGATAATCCTTCAGTTTAATCTTGAAAGCTGATGGACAGTCATTAGTTCCTAATGTAGTGACCATAGAATTCCAGTGTTTAGCCGCACATAAACACAAGTTTATTGGCCTATGGTAGTTTTCATCACAGGAATACATAGCATGCTTTTGTCGGATGACATTTCATTTAGTTTAGGTTGATAAGGGTTCATAAAGAATAACTTTTCTCAGGTGCCATAATCACTCTTACACTTATCAACACTAAAACATTGAAGCATTAGCCGATCTATCCCTGCAGCTGCTCAAAATGAACCTGCATGCACTGCCTAAAAATGGTTTGTCTCATTCAAACTACCTCACAAAAAAGGAACCCACACAGCCAGCAGTACAAGTTCATCTGTAAACTATAAATAAAAAAATGCTAAACTCTGCAAGGTTATTTCTGTTTTGAAAACATGCTTACCATGGTATTATACATAATTCATAGCAAAAAACATCATTAATGCAGCAGTTATGGTTAAAGCAACAGAAGTAGGGAAATGTGGTGTTAGGGTTCCCAACCCTAACACCCCACTCCCACCCTGCAGGCAGCAACATGAAAAAACATTGAATGGTTGCAAAGCAATTAAAGTGCAAAGTTTGAGGTTTAACATAGAAACTCCTGCTCAGCCCTAACCATAGTGGCGTTACTGCACCACTGTAATAAAAAAAAAAAAACAAGTGTTAATAGCATGCAGGTTCTCAACACCTTATTAGTTTGGAAACTTCATAAGGCACTCAAGCTTCGCTCTCATTCCAGTGATGTCACCACATCAATTAGTTGTTGAAAACCAATATGTTCTTAACACTTAGGGGTCAGTTATTCTCTGTATTTTCTGCAAAGTGCATGTATATATTCAGTGCAGAGCTATAGTAAGTAGTAGACTGTGCAAGTCAAGGTGAGTAAAACAACTAGAACACTGCCATCATGGCTGTGTAATGTCAGCCGACATGACCAGTGCCTTGTAGATCATATGCAACATATTAAAACATAATTAAAACATTTTAAAAAATTGAATCCCTGGATGGTAAATTATTGTGATGGGCAGTATATAAATACCTAAATTTAATTTGTTTTCATTAGTCTTGTGTATTTCTTGATGGAGTCTTCTTTGGTGGATATTATACAATTTGAGAATCTTTGGAGTCTGGTAGAATGTGATAATTGGTGATCTAAGATTACAGCGGGTATAAGTTTTGAGGTCAGCAATGAATGTTAACTAATATTATAAAAATGGTCTGGGAAATAGAGAGTTGTGATTAGTTGCTGACGTTCTACTACCCTTGCATTAACCTTTAAAATACTTGTAGAGTCGCCTCACATGAGCATTGTTTTTAAAACTAAGCTCCACCCCTTTTTTAGAACACTTCTCTTCCATTACTATGTCCAGTAATGTGATGAACTCCCTAATGCACAGAGCCATACATATTCAGTTATTTAACATTTAGTCACAAGTCATCTGAATAGTACTATACCTTGAGGTGGTAAACGTGCTGTTCTTTTTCTTTGATTTTTGGAAGATACTGGCCCCTGGAACACTTAAAAAAACCCTGTAGTTCTGAGATGTTAACTAGTACTTATTCATTCTGTCTCACGCATCCTACCAGCTGAAATTTAAAAAAAACACTGTAGTTCTGAGATGCTAACTAGTACTTATTCATTCTCTCTCACGCATCCTACCTAACTGAAATTCGTATCTCTCACAAAACAGTCATCAAGACTGCCAGTCATCAGGCAGCTACTTTACATTTTATCATTTCTTATTACCAGCTGCAAGCTGTATCTATTAAAAAAAAAACAATGGAGTATTAATCTGTTTTAAAGCCAGTAGTTTCTTGAAGGTTAACATAGCAGCACTAAGGGCACCATGGCATCACTGATCAAACAGATATTCTCTATTACAGCTTAGGTACATAAACACAAATGTTGAACCTTTGTTTTGTATGTCGATGCAGCTCTGTGGCAATACTTAATGTGCACACCGAATACAGTACAATGGAAGGGTCTCAGTGGGAATTTTACTCTGCTGATAGCATTGCAATAGCAACACTTAATGAGCATGTCACTAATGTTACCACACACAAAATGTAAAGAGAAGGTGGCAGAAGCAGGGTTTTAAATAATTGATTAGCAGTTTTTTTTCTTGGGACAATGCTAACTGTATAGAAAGTATTTATAGAGGTTTTCCAGAAGTTTTATGTTTGTCAAACACAGTGAGGCAAGTGCTATGCAATTTCACAATGTTTTAGCACTTTTATGAGCAAAATGCTAATCAATTTTTGGAGTTAAATAAATCCCTGCAGAAGAATTAATTTATCAGACTTTAACCTTCAGATCCTTCTTTCCTGAAAATAAGTAGAGGTATAGAATATTTATTTTTTCACAATTTTTATAATAGCAGTTAGGTACCGCATATTCCCAATGGGTATGTCCCTGGCAGCCCATGCCACATTACACCCCAGGGGGGTGAGTAACTAGAACACTAACTTATCCCCTGTTCATACCCCATTGATTAATTGTAGCTCACAACTATGCTCTGGCAGTTTTAGTGTGTTGTAGGTTCTATAACAATACCATAAGTAAGGTAATCTATAGCCATGGCATGCCACTACCACCTGCTACAAGGAATCAAGCATAGTATTTATTGCTGACCTCAAGGCTTTTATTTAGTCTGCGTCTCCTCGTGCCAGGTATTGCAGTGGAAGCCAAAGGGATTCTGTTGTATTGCTGCAGTTGAACAATAATCATAGGATTCAGCTGGAAGTGGAACTAAATTTGAAAGCTGAACTGGATATCTAAATGGCCTGCTTCTTTCACTCTTATACTGTAGGTACTTATCAGCCTAATAATTAAATGAAGTTCACTAGCTCTTTAACGCCAGTTGTGTTTAGCACAGTTCACATAAATCAAGTATGACCGATCATTACTGCAGTCCCTGCCACTGTAAATTAACATACAGTTTTAAAGCATATATCTTTTATTAAATTTATGTTTAAATGTAAATTACATGCTGTAAATACAGTGGCTCGTTTACTTTCAAAAACTAGGAATGGCAGTTTTCAATTAAACTTTCTTAATTGGCTGTAGCTTTAGTTGTTGCTGTGACATGTTTACTTTGGCATGAATTAAAATCTTTCTCTTTTGGCACTGATAAGATGTTATACAGGTTCTTGATGAACTGGGGTTTTATGTTTGAGTTGGAATACTTGCCAGAGGGGGGTATGGGAATAAAGCAGGGAGTGTGGGAAGAAGCCCTCACTTAGACAAATAATTGCTTTAAATGGCCATGGGAGTTGAAAATCCATCTGATGCCAAATAAAAAAATGTGCAGCTTCACAACTACTAGTATTATTATCTGGCCAGATGTTGAACATCCTGAAGATAAATGAAGGCTTTATGTTGATGGCTAATTTATAATGGTTTTGCACAGTGTGACCTAGGTCATTGTTGTTCCACAAGTCAATTTCACAAGGGGTGCAGTGCACCTTTACCTTGCAGAAAACTGTGACAGGTTATTTTATAACGATGCTACCATTTGTATCACTTTCCCCTCTACTGCTGTTTCCTGTCAGTGGGGGAGAAAATGACCGGAATGTCTCACTAGAAATCTAAAGGTACCACAAACTGGATTACTTTTTATGTTTGTTTGCATGTATGCACAAAGCAAACTATTTTACATTTGTTTTAGCAGGAAAAGTTCCAACTGAGCAAAGCTCATTTGCAAGGTGGTCCTGGTTAGGACAGTACAGTACAGAAAAAGCACAGTGATTTCAAGGATGCAAGATAAGAGATAGAACACAATTTAAAAGCAGTGTATAGTTTGATAAATCAAATAAAGGTATACAGCAGCAAAAGTAAATAAATATAATATAAAACATAATACACAAAGATAGAATGGCTCTTACAGTCGAGACTGCTTTAAACAACAAACAGTTCACAATAAATAGCAAAGGAGGGCCTAGGAACAGGTACAACTATTATCAGTGTAATAGATCTTAATCAGTAATTTTAAGGTTTGAAGGCTCACTATCAAGATCAGTTTGAGCTGAAAGTCATTTTACCATATTTGGATGCAGTCCTGGGAGTTCCAAGCAAAATATAGCTGCATGCTCTGAAGTTATATTAACTAGAGACTTTGCAGCATAAGTCAGATACATATTGTTTTACATCATGCCTAAGAGATTTGCTGGAGAATAAATAAAGGTTTTTTTAGTCATCTAGTGGCAAGGGAAGGCCAATGAATAGAAACATAGAGGGTGCAGTGGTGAGTTCTTTTAGGCAGTCCAGTGATGAATCTCAGTGCCCTATAATAAAGGATTTGCAATTTAGTAAGTTGACCAGCTCCCACACCTCAATACACTAAGTCCCTGTAATCAAGCAGGGGTACAAATATGGCTGTGACTAGGGTTTTATAGGCATACAGAGGTAGAGCAAACTTACTTCTATAATAAAAGTCCAGCCTTGGGACAGTAACGGTGATGGAAGGGAGTCTCTTTACCTAGATGAAAAAAGAAAAAACAATTATGCAATTCAGGTACAGTGCAACACTACATACAATCAAACATGCATAGAAAACAACAAAAGATAAAAAATTCAAACAAAATATGGTTTCTTTTTAGGGCTAAGGTAGGCTAGCTTGCCGTGGCATAGAAGGCAGCAGTAGCGTCCATAAGTGAGGCAGGTAGTCCATTGTGAATGGCAGGTTTTGTTTTTAGAACAGTTTTTAGAGTATTGCAGTTGTCACTTAAGTTGCTAGTTTTCACTCAGTGTTACCTTTTCCCTGGCATTTGCTGGGTTGGAGCTTTTTAAAATCATTAACTGAGCATGGACTTATTACCTGAGCATGGACTATTCCTCCTGGCTTTGTTGGTTCTCCGTTACCAATTTGCTAGCAGATGAAACACACTACTTTCAGTACCGCAGATTGTCGGAAGATCGCTGTCTGTGTTCCTGGTTGATGGGGACCCTGACTAACAAATGCCTGTTCCTGTTAGTCTTGTACAGGTGAGAGCTGCAAGTTTGGACTGGGGCTACAGTGAGGAGTTTCATCTCTTTCTTATTTTGGATGTACTGTTGCTGAAAACACTGCATTGAAGGAAAGTTTTCCCCATGGTCTCTCCTATTGGGGTGACTGGGTGTTGCAGCCGGTCCTGAGGCAGGGCTGAAGAGTAGTGCCAGGAAGATTATTCTCTCCAGCACTATATGGGCAGTAACTCCCAGAGGTCTTAAGCTGCAATAAGGAAAGTACTTTTTTTTCTGTTCATTTTTATTGCATTTGTCAGGAGATTTGTTAAACTCTGGACCTGCTGCCTTCCTCTGAGTTTGAGTCCATGGCCCATTAAACCATGGTATATCCTGGTGTAGCCCAGCCTATCTGTGTTTAGAATGGTAGGTTACTATGGTGGATGTCTTATGGTCACAGTGTTACCAGTTAAGGTTTGGAGCCAGCTGTTAGTTTACCTGCTGTACCCGTGGTGCTGGGTGTCCCCGCTCCACATATTATTAGACTGTTGTACTTTTTCCTGCTCTAGTCTGGTGAGAGTGGACTAACATCTACATAATTCTCCTGGATTCTTGTGTTTTGGAACTGTGTTTCTGGTGACTACTTATTTTAAACTAGAACAAACCCTCCACACTTAGTGGAGATATGTGTTGAGCCATAATCTTCTTTTATCTTTATCGTAGATCTTCTGACTGCACCCACAGTGTCTGAAGAGTTTCTCAGGGTCGGTCAGCGGAGAAGAAGGTGAAAATCACTTTAAAAATTAAAGTGATATAAAAACTAGGGTGAGAAAAGAAAATAATGGTAAAAAAGGTAGAAATTAAAGATTTGGCGGTTGGCGGAAGCAGCGCTGTCTCCGTGTGATGGTCGATAGTGGGAAAAGAACTGAGAAGGGCACGGGACCACCCACATTTATATGTCAAAGACATCGATGGCTGATGTTGTCATGTCTTCTAATGGACTGCTAGCTAAAATGTTTCCATGTGGTCCTAGTGCCTGGTGGCTGTAGTTCCCTAGGTGAGGCCTATTGCAAGATAGCCTCAAAGATCTACTGACATGGTAAGTTCTTACATAACTGTACTTTTTGAGGTTGATGGTGGATTGTTGTGTGGTTTGAGGTGGGATCTAGGGGTTTTAGTCCAGTGTTTGGTCAAGATGTGTAGAGGCACTAGTTTGGTTAGGCACATCTACACTGGTGACCACTTCTGGCAGCTCTGTCCATTTGGGGGAACCCTGTTAGTTCTCCCTACAGAGGTCCTCAGCCACTGCAGTGAACTGGGGATTCTATGAAGGAGGAGCAAACACTGCAAGGGGGGTCCCATGTGTGATAGTTGGGGGGGGATTGCTGTAGTGGAGACTAGGAGATGCCTGGGGAGGAGATGGAATCAGGATCAGGGCCTGTCATGTATGGTTCCCCTCCGCAGGGCCCTGCCTAATTTCAATGAGCAGGCAGTAGCCTATCTGGACAGAACTACTTCTCCTCTTTGGGCTGTTCTTCATAAAGCAGGATCACCAAGGAATAAGACTGCGGTGATGGAGGGTTTCATTGCTGATTCCTTAGCTGACCTTGTTTGTATCATAGAGACCAGGTTGGGTGATGACTCTGGACCTGTTCCAGAGGAATCTGTACTGCCTGGTTTCTCTACGGAGCATTGCACAAGGATGAATCACAGAGGGGGTGGGGTGGCCATCCATTTTAGATCCACTCTGAGACTTACTGCACTCCCTATGAGAACCTTCAGGTCCTTTGAATGTGTGGTAACTAGATGTGGTCCAGGTGTTAATGGCAGGATCATTCTCATCTACCAACCTCCAGGTGGTGGGAGTGATTTTCTACAGCAGTTAGTGGACTTCATTGCCGAACAGGTATTGGAGGCCCCCAGACTGTTAGTGCTGGGAGATTTCAATGCCTGTGTTGATGATAAATCTTCACAATTTGGGCAGGAGCTCCCTGATCTGATGTCATCGCTGAGACTGACACAGGCTGTTGACTCTGTAACCCATCAGCATGTCCACACATCGGACCTGATCTTCTTAACGTGACTTGGAATTTGTGCTGTCAAGGTTGATCTGGTCATTTGGTTGGACCATTATGCAGTGTCATTTCTGTGTGGGGTCCCCTGTTTGACTGCTCCTTCTGTGGAGATCATCTGGTACCACCCAAAACATAATTTTGAGCCTCACAAGCTCCAGGAGGTACTAGATATCTCAGGTATGTTATTGACCTGTGCACAAGGTCCTGAGGAGGTCATGGAGCACTATAACATGTTGCTTGCAACTTCCATAGACTCGGTTGCACCCTACCGCATTTGTCACTTGACATCCTGACATAGTTCACCATGGTATTGTGCTGAGCTATGGAGGTTGGAGCATTCCTGGAGAAATTCCCTTTCTATGGAGGACAGGTTGGCATTGAGAACTAACTGTGCTGAGTATCAACAGGCAATGGACCTGAAAAAGGCAGTGTTCCTATCTAGGTTGCTTGCTACAGGGAACAATTGTTCAGCACAGCTCTTGCATACTGTAGACAGGCTGCTACATCCTTTCTGTCTGCAGTCCATTAGAGCCTTTTCTGCAGAAAAGTATGAGGAGTTTGGATGTTTTTTCACTGACAATGTGTTGGCCATCAGATTGGGGATTTCTTCAAGTGGGTTGTCATGGGCAGGTAGCGGTCTCACCTTTGGAGATGTAGATCTGCCTGCCTGAGATGCGTTTTGACCTGCTTATGAGAATTCAAGGCTTTGGATAGTTTCTAGTTTATGCCCCACCAGCTGTATACTGGACCCAGGACCAACATGGCTGATTCTTGGCTGTGGCGAGTTCCTGGGCCCCATTGTTCACAGAGATCATTAATGGTTCCTTGCGGGAGGGTGTCTTTCTATCTGCCTTGATAAAGGCTGTGGTCAGACCCCTCCTAAAAAAATCTTCTTTTGATCCTGCAGTTCTAGCGAACTACAGGCCTGTCTCTAATCTTCGAAGATTATTGAAAAGGTGGTGGCAGAGCATCTGACAAACCATCTGGAGTCTTAGAAACATAGAAACATAATATCTGATGGCAGATAAGGCCTGCTTGGCCCATCTGGTCTGCCCATTCATTGTGATGCTTATTCAGCAGATCCTCCTTGGCCTACGGCACTGTGCCTCCTCCCCCCTTCCTCTATGATACCCTTGTGCCAATCCCAGTCTTTTTTGTATCCCACCTCTGTTTTTGCCCCCACTGCCTCTGCTGGGAGGCTGTTCCAGTCATCCACCATCCTTTCTGTAATGAAGTACTTCCTCCGCTCTCTCCTGAACCTACCCCCCTCCAGTTTCAGATCATGACCCCTTGTTCTAGAGCACCCTTTTCTCTGAAAAATGTCTCCCACCTGTACCTTATTCACCCCCGTGAGGTATTTAAAGGTCTTGATCATATCCCCCCACTCTGTTATCTTCTTCAGGGTGTACATATTGAGCTCCTTTTGCTTTGCACTCATGGTTAATAAATGCTACCTGAACCCCTTAATAGTAATACAACTGCATTGTATACATGTGGGTGTACTTTGTTCCTTGTATTAGTCACATTAAGCAGTAGCCATACTGTATGTGATTTCATAGATATTTTATACACTTATTATTATCAATCAGGCAATGAACTAGTCATTTACCATGGTAAAGCAGCAGAACTGCTTATATTTGCTTAAGATCCTCTTTAATTTATGTGTTCTCAATTTCAACCACACCCCACATCTACAGTAGCCCAAGGCTGGAATTTCAAGAGCACTGTGATTAGTTACTGTTGTTTGTTACTAAAACTCCAGTATGTCAACACCACTGAGGTAGATTTATTATTTATTTTATCAGGATAGCTACTGTAGATAGGGACGCAACATCGTATTTTTTAGTGGATTCTGGTTTCCACTTAGTTTTACAAGTAGGACAACTTAAGCATAGACAAGTTACATGATATGCTCAAGGCCAATGGCTGTTAAGGGATTAAACCCTTTGATTTTCCATTTCATTTCACTGATCTATTAGACCATAATGCCTTCCAATCACAAACGGGGAATATATTATATGGTTTCTTCTGCTGTGTTTGGATTTCCATCCTACAGTAACTAAAAAGCTGTTGTATCATAGTTCAGAGGTCATAGAATGGTGGTGTACCCCTATGTAGTGCAACAGCTTTTTTTAATTAGAATGCAAACTTGGGCCAGCTGCAATTTTACTGTCATTTCCCCATATATACAGAACCCAGGCCCTCCCCTGAGCACATCTTCTGTTGTTTCTTCATTTAAAAAAAGCAAACCTACTCCTGACCCAGGTGGGTTTTCAGCACCTTGTTGAGGGTGGGAGTTTGTTTAAACAAATTAATAAATAAAATAAACAAAAAGGGGGTTATTTGGCGACTCAGGGCATTCCAAAAATCTGGAGCCATGCAAAAACAGCTCCAACAACAGCTCAAAAAAGAATTGTGGGCTAAAACCATGGCTTTGGAAAAAGAAGCAAACAGTCCATTCATTTGGACACGATACAAAAGGTGTTTTTATTATTAAAAACAAAACAAGGGATATATGCCCTAGTGCAAAAAAGTCAGCAGCACTCCCCTCCAAACACGTCAACATTTCACGTCTATACCTGATGCTTTTTCAAGATGTCAGCAGCTAGGTACGGTCTACCTATTATAGCTTACACACACCACCACTATAAATACATATGCCAATGCATTACTTGCTAATTAATATCACGTTGCACCCTCCTATCTTATAAATATTTACATGTAATTAAATATTTATGCTCTTACAAAAAACATTTCTACACATTTTATACACTCTCTTTCGCACTTGTCACTCTATCTTACTTTTATATGGACAAATTTCCATCACCAAGAAAAAAGGAAAATGAGGGAGACAGAAAAATAAGAAAAAAGAAAGCATTCACTATTAAAAAAAGTATATAGCAAAGCGGTAGAAGAAATTTAGGAGTATGTCAAGTCTGGAGAGAGAGGAGGTTGGGGCCGTTCCATAGACTATGTCTGCATAGTCGATTACTGGTAGGATAGTTTTACGAACCAGTTCGCAACATGTGGGGATTGGTAGGCACTCTTTATGGTGATAGAGGATGGCAAGTTTGGGCCACAGCTTAGTGCAGAGTGCCTTAATGTGGGTGGAGAAACTGAGGTGGCTGTCCAGCCAGACTCCTAAATATTTGAAAGCAGAGACTTGCTCCAGGAGAGCTGTCTGTGGTAGAGATAGGGGGGGCTGGGAGGGAGGACCAGCCCGGCCTTGAGCCAAAGACCATCATGTCCATTTTGTTTGTGTTTAGTGTGAGCAGGTTGTCCTGGAACCAAGACTGGACTCTGTTGAAATTGTCCTGAAGTGTGGGGAGGACACTGTCAAAAGAGGGGCCCGAGGCAAATAAGATTGTACCATCTGCGTAGAGATGCATGTTTGAAGCTGAGCAGGAGGAGGGAAGGTTGTTTATAAAGAGAGAGAGAAGAGGAGAGGGCCAAGTATGGATCCTTGGGGGATGCCAGATAGGATGTAGCGAGGAGAGGAGAGAGAGAGTCGCCCACTTGGACTGATTGCTGTCTGTTTAAGAGGTATGAGTGGAACCAGGCGATGGCAGGCTGGGCAATGCCAAAAGAGCTAAGTTTGCTAAGAAGAAGCGGGTTTGAGACAGAGTTGAACACTTTATCCAGGTCAATGAAGATGGCTGCAGTGACGTGGCTACTGTCCATGGCTGTGAGGATGGAGTTGGTTACACTGAGAAGGGTGGTGAAGGTGGAGTGGTGTTTTTGGAAGCCAGATTGAATTGGTGATAGGTAATTTTTGGCAGAAAGATAGTTGGTTAGCTTGGTCAGTATGAGGGACTCCTGGATTTTGGCGAGCGAGGGGAGGAGCGAGATAGGCCTATAGTTACCTGGCTGGGAGGAGTCACCACCTTTGTGGAGGGGGATGATTTTGGCAGATTTCTAAGCATTTGGAACTGTGGCTGTGTTTATGGATAGGTTCAGAATGTATGTCAATGGAGCAACAATGGCTACCGCAGAAATATGGAGCATTTTGGGGTGGATTCCATCAGGGCTGGATTTGGATAAGTTAAGGGAGTAAAGAGCATTGTACACTTCCTGCGGTGTGATAGGAGGAAAGAGATAGCCGGGGCCGGGGGGGATAGACTGCCCAGGTTGGGGGTGGTGGTGGAGTTGGGCAAGGTGCAGGAGATAAAAAGCTTTTGAGTAGCTCAGTCATGGAGGCAGGATCCGAGATGGTTTTGTCGTCTACAGTAAGGGTCGGACATGCCCGGTTTGTGGGGGTCAAGGAGGGAGTTGATCAATTTCCAGAAAGGTGCTTTGGTGTTCTGGGCTTGAGAGAAGTGCGCTTTAAAGTAGGTAGATTTTGAGTTACGGATGGCCTTGGTGCATTTATTTCAGAGCTGCTTATAGGAAACAAGGTTTCTGGCTGACTGGGAGGTTTTATAGAGTTGCCACGCTTTGTCCCTGGATCAACATAAGGCAATAAGGTCGGCTGTGATCCAGGGGTCAGGGTGGCATTTTACCCTTACTTTCTTCAGGGGGGCATGCATGTCCCAGATACTCAGGAGGGTACTGCAGAAAAGAGCTAGGGCAGTGTCCACGTCAGTGGCGGTTAGGACGGGAAGCCAGTCTGCGTGGGACAGGTCTTGGAGAAGAGCAGGGACGAAAAAATTTCGAAGGCTGCGGGTCCAGATAAATTTTGGGGGGGGCGGGCTGAAAGGAGAGCAGATTTTGCGGATGCAGTAGGTGATACAGTGGTCACTAAGGGCATTAGAAAGAACGCCTGAGGCAGAGGTGCGGTGGGGATGAGAAGATAGGATCCAATCCAGGAGGGTGTGGTTAAGGGACTGGTGGTTTAGGCGAGTGGGTTCTTGGATTAGTTGAAAGAGATTTAGGGATTCAATCTTTAGGATGGAGGGTTTACTTGAGGGGGAGAGCCAATCAAGATTGAAGTCACCAAGTAGCACGAGCTCGCCAGTTGATGTCTTGGATGAGATGGCCTTGATGACAGTGTTGGGTGAGGACTTTGATGGGGCGTATAGGGCCCCTATGTAGATGGGGGCAGAGGAGGGAAAGGAGAGGAGAGCCACAATAGATTTGTGGGAAGCTAGGCAGGATTCGCTGAGGATGATGGAGCTTGAGTAGGACTGTCTAATATATAGTGCCATGCCCCCACCGCACTTGCCACGGTCCTGGCAGAATAAGTTGTAGTCAGGTATGGTGATGGAGGAGCTAGGGATCCTGGAGGTTAGCTAGAATTCCATAATGCAGAGTATGTCAGGGTTGTGCTGGGAGACCCAGACAACTAGTGAGTCCATTTTGGGGAGAAGACTCCTGGTGTTGAGATGGAAAATGCGGAGGCCCTTGGGGAAAGAGTTCTGGGCAGTGGAAGAGGGGGGGGTCCAGTTGGGGGAGAGGATGGGAGGGAGGAAAGCCTGGGTTTGGGACGGCCTGGGTTGGGGTGTATGTCCCCGCCTAAAAGTAAGAGGATGGAGGAGTAGATGTGGAGCGAGGAGTGTTTGCTCGAGCCCAAACAGTGCTTTGATGGAGGCATCGGTTTAGTGCCTCCAGGTTGAGGAGGTAGGAGTGGAGCAGAGAGGGGTGGATTGTGGGGCTGGGAAAAAATGGATGGATTGCATGGAGGAGAGTGGGGGCAAAAGGGGGGGGAGAGTAACAGGAAAGGCTTTGGGATGTGGTGCAAAGGGATAGGAGTGAGTGGGTCTTAGAGTAGGTTGGAGGGAGGGTTTTATCGGGGGTATGGGATGGGCAGTAGATTTGGGGAGAGTGAGATGGGGAGATGGGAATTGGAGAAAGACAGCCAGAAGTAGAAAGCAGCAAAACAGAGGCTTCTGCATTTTTGAAATTGGGGGAGCCAGAGAGGGACAGAGTTTGCAAGGAGCGGTAATGCAGGATTCTGACCACTAGAGTGGAGACTGAGTACTTAGCTGGATTAGTTGAGCTGGAAAACAGTCAGAGCTATGACAGAGACAGGCGGCCTCTAGAGGCAGAAGCAGGTAACCTGCAGATGGAAAAGTTGGCTGATTGTTTTTTTGTTTTTTTTTGTGCAGTCATCACATGAGTAACAGTATAAAGATCAGTGTCGACCAAGGGTGGGGTGGGGGTGGTGGGGCAGCCGGTGCGGAGCGCTGGTGGGGTAGCTCCTATGCCGACACAGAAAGCGTTTGAAAATGGCACCAGTCCTTCACCACGAGTCTTGTAAGCCACTTGAGTTCCGTACCTGTTTGCTGTAGGGGAGGGCCCTGATTTCAGTAGTTCTCTCGACCCTCGGGCTTATGGGGAGCCGGCCTGATCTTCTTAGGATAGAAGGTGAAATCTGTGGGAGAGCAGGAGAAGGAGAGAGCTTAAGAGCAGGTAAGGGCTAAGGGAGTGTCTCTGCAGTGCTAAGGGGGAGGAGGATCGCGACAGCCATGAGTAGCTTCAAAACGGAGCCCTTCGTGTAATAAAAAACGCAGCCTGCTTTTGGTAACAAAGAGAGAGAGTTTCTCAGCAGGAAGGCAGAATTGCTGGGCAAGTTTATAAATTTGGATGGGGGGGGGATGTAATAATAACTTTAGAAGTGGCTGGTCAGGATAGGGGCTGTAGGCTTGGAATTTTTGTTGTTCAGCAGAATTACAGCACTTTTTAAGATTGACAAATTCCATCATAAATTAAGCAGCTTATGCAGTTCTCTTATGAAAATACTTGGTTTACAGCACCTAGGACTTTACAAATTAAGGTCACTGCCAGAACTTAACACAATCACTGTACTATTTTACTAACATTTGTGATAAAAGATACACAGTGGCTAAGCTGATTAGGTTACAGCAGTAACTATTAAGGTGCACAGCTAATTTAAAGCACTGGGCATTACAGTTTAGCACAAAACACAAGTTATAAAAAAACAATCAGCACTCCTATGCCGACACAGAAAGCATTTGAAATTGGCGCCATTCCTTTACTACGAGTCTTGTAAACCGCTTGAGTTCCGTACCTGTTTGCTGTAGGGGAGGCCCACTGCCTCTAGGCCCTCCCGGGCTCACGAGGAGTCGGCCCACCTCTTAGGATAGGAGGCGAAATCTGTTTGCTGTAGGGGAGGGCCCTGACTTCTGTAGCCCTCTCGACCCTCGGGCTCACGGGGAGCCAGCCCGACCCTCTTAGGATAGGAGGTGAAATCTGTTTATCTGTAGGGTAGGGCCCTGACTTCGGTAGCCCTCTCGACCCTTGGGCTCATGGGGAGCTGTCCCGACCCTCTTAGGATAGGAGGCAAAATCATTACTACATTATTCCCCTAAGACAGAAATTGAACAATTCTACTATCAATACAAATGGCAACTTTATCTCCATTTCTTTAGAAAAGGAGCCAGCTGGAAGAAGTCATTGAGTCCTGGGAAGCATCCTGCCTTTAGTCGATATTGCCAAAAAGTCTCACGACAGAGCAACTTATTGTCTAAATCACCTCCTCTTGGGCCTAATGTGACATGCTCAAGGCCCCTAAACAAAAAGAAGTGTCCTGGTCCAGCATTACCAATGTGATTTGCAAGTGCATTCTCTTTCTTATACACCCCAGGTGTTCCAAGATTCTACTCTTTGTCTTACCTACATAGCAACACCTGCATGTGCAAGTCACCAAATAAATAACTGATCCTGTGTGGCAACAGATGTAACTCTGAACATAATGCTGCTGTCTGTTATTGAGAATTTCAAAACTGATCCCACCTGGATGTAGGCACAAGCCACACAGTTTTCACATTTTTAATTTCCGTTTGGCAGTGCTGGGCCTTTAACCACCTCTACATTCTCCTTGCTGTAAATGAGCAGGTCTGCGAGATTGCTTCCCCTCCGATATATTATTTTGGGACCCAAATCGTGAATCTCCACCAGCTTCAGCTCTGCTCTCGAGATATCCCAATGTTTCTGTATAATAGCTTTCACAGCAGCTGCCTGTGCATTAAAAACAGTAATCAGATTAAGACACTGACCATATTCTTTCTTTTTATTATTACTGTTAACTTTCCCAGTGTTATTTCCCTTTCCCTTAAGCAAGTCCTCCCTAGTAATACCATCAACTCTTAATATGGCACTCCTAAGGCATGAGTCTTTATATCCCCATGCTTGAAACCTCCTGGTCATTTCTTGTTTTGCAGTATTATGCCCCTCTTCTGTACAATAATTCCTCTGGATGCATATATACTGCCCAACAGGTATGTTTCATACTACAAGGTTAGGGTGGCAACTGCTGTAGTGCAAAATGGCATTTCTATCCGTTTCTTTTCTAAAAATGTTGGTAGATGGCCCCCCTTCCCCATCCTTACAAATGAGTAAATCTAGGAAGGCTACTTGTTCCAAACTAGCTGTCACACTGAATTTAAGGTGCTGATTGGTTCCCTCTTGGTACCGCACAAAATCCAAAAGCTGCTCCTCATCACCTTTCCAAGTCATTATAATGTCATCTATAAATTGTCTAAAAAAGTAATTTTTTTCCAAAAATGGGTTATTTTCACCATCATGTACCCACTTAGTCGCCCACTCTGACAAATAGATATTGGCATAATTGGGGGTCATAGCGGCCCCTATTGCCATACCTTTTATTTGATGGTACAGTTGTCCATTATACAAAAAGATGTTTTTAGTAAGAACAAGTTTCAATAGCTTAATTGTAAACAGAATTAACTCATTTAAATATGTAGTAGTTTTACTAAGGGAATCAAAAACAGCCTGTAATCCCATATCATGGGGAATATTCGTGTACAACGATTGTACGTCCAGGGTAACTAACATCCACTCTTGTTCTACTGCCATATCCCCCAGCAGATTTAAAACATGGGTAGTGTCCTTTAAATATGTTCTAGCCCCCATGGCAGATTCTTTTATAGAATGATCAATATACTGTGCCAATGGCTCTGTCAGAGAGCCCTTACTCAACACTGTTGGTCTGGTGGTTGGATTGTCCTTATTTTTATGTATTTTAGGCAGGCCATATATAATTATATATATATGGCCTGACAGGACACTGTACCATTAGAAAATCACTTGTCTGTTGCATGATTATACCTGCCATAACTGCATGGTACAACAACATATCCACTTCCTGTTTAAATTTTATCCCTGGAAACATGAGGAAGAATTTCTTCACAGAACGGATGATGGACAAGTGGAACACACGGCAGAGGAAGTGGTGGGGACTGAAACAGTCGCAGGATTTAGGAATGCATCGGATAGACATAAAGGAATTCTGGAGGTCAGGGATAAGGGCCAACAGACTTCTAGAAAAACATGAAGTGAACCTACAAGCTCAAATGGGCAGACTGGGTGGGTCGTCGGCCCTTATCTGCTGACACTGTCTATGTATCTATGTATCTTGCATTCTACTATAAAAATCTGTATTACTAAGATGTTCAAGCATAATGTTATTATACTTAACTTTGTCCATCACCACGATAGCTCCGCCCTTATCGGCAGCCCTAATGGTCATGGTATTGTTTTTCTGCAACGTTTCAATAGCTCTTTTCTCAGGTAAAGTGCAGTTCAGGAATCTTGGCCTTGGCAGTGCCTCATGTAGTTAATTTATGTCCTGTTCACATCTTTTTTTTTTTTTTTGAAATTTAAGTTTATTGATTTTAACATAGTCAAAACAAACAGACCATAATAACAATGATATAAATAAGGAAAAAGGAAAAGAAAACCCCCCTCCCCCTCACAAATCCCACCCATCCCCTCCTTCCCCCTCCAGAACTACCCACCCACCACCTTACCACCCATAACGTATCCACCCCCCACCTACAAAACACCATCATAGAGTGTGCAAAATGAATGTATAACTAATTCTGTTGACAAGGCATACGGGTACTAGCCTGTTCACTCAGGCAAATCAGGAGGAGCGAGTGGAGAACAACAAAAAAGAAAGGAAGAAAGAAGAGAGAAAGGAGGCTTTGTTGGGCATCTGGGGGGGCGTCAAGAGATCACTGATGTAAATATAGAGCATACAATTTGCCCTATCTTTTATGGAACAGATCCATGCGGTTGCGGGAACTGGCCATAAGTCTCTCCGTATCGAAGCACATTGAAAGTTCAGTCAGCCATTCAGAATAGGTCAGGATCAGCTGATCAGTCCAATGCTTGAGGACCAACCTCTTAACCACTATGGACACCAAGGCCATGTAATATCGCCTTTCCAGGCAATCTATACTGGAGTAGTCACCTATAATACAGATATCGGGTGTAAAAAGGTTGGTAAGACCATGCATCGGATCAAGTTTATCCTGGCTAGAGGTCCACAAGGGGGCAACTTTAGGGCACTGCCAGAAGAGTTCACATCTTTTTGAAAACACAGTCACTGCCGGATTCATTGCAGGCATGAATGTGGATTTCCCCTTCCAAATCAGTTTCATTTGCTTTTCTTCCCATTCTTCTAATCATTTCAGTGTATCTGATGTATCCTGATCTCCTGAATGCTCTTTAGAAAACAATATGTTTAAATTTGTTCAGTTCCACCATAGTGTCAAACTCTCTATTGTTATTCGTTGGAATGAAGGACATACCTTTAGATAACAGCTGTTCCTTTGCTGCAGTTAATTGATAAGAGGAGGTATTTACCACCAGAGATTCTTTATTTCCCACTGACTTTTGTCCTAATAATGTTGGTGCCCCCTCCTGCATTGAAATCTCCCCCCCGTTGTTGCATCTGTTCCGATTGTTAAATTGGCCCCTTCTGTGGTTGTGAGTTTGCCCCCAGCCATTGTTGTATTCCAACCGTCTTTCTCCCCTTTCCTTGAGTTCCCCTTCTGGTACTGCGTCAGCAAATCTCGCCAGGCGAGGACTCCTGCATGCATTTGTTTGTATTGCTTTTATTGGCAAAATAGGGAGGGTTTGATATACTGAGTGTACCCCTGATTTGCTCTGCACTACACTTTCTGCTGCTGCATTCAGCTGTGTTTGTTGCCTCGGGGGTAATGCTTCCTGATTGGGAGGGGGTATGTTGGATTGGCTGTTGTCCACTACCACTTGTTGGGGCACTGTATGGGGCCTTACTGGGGTCACTCATGTTGAATCTTGGCTGTACACGCTCATTATATGCCCAGCCTGATGTGCAGGATATCCTGTTTGTGCCTGTGGGGCCCTGTGTAAAAAAGACTGCTGTGGGGCTGTCACTACTGGGGTGTCCACTTCACTATCCGACATTAACTTCACTCTCTGACCCAGAGGTGCTAGTATACCCATCTGTGATTCTACTTTTATTTAAGATAGAGCGTGTTTCTGTTTGTTTCTTGCTCCAATCAAATATTGTACCTCGTTCATACTCCCTTCTGTCTCGTTCAAACTTGCGGGTCTTCACCCGCCTTATTCTGTCATCCTGATTTTTTAAAACCCTTTTTAATTTCTGTCTGTACCCTTCAAATTCCGAGTGCTCATGAAAGTTATTGAAAGCAGCCTCATATTAATCAAATCTTGTTTAATATCTTGCTCTGTTAGGGCTCCATACTTCAATATAATATTTATCAACCCAGCTGCTGATTCAAGCAAAAAACCTGCCATTCCCTTAAAAAATTCAGATTATCTGTACCAAAACTTAGCTGTTTTACTAGCGCCAAGCCACGTGGAATATGACTGACTTCAAGATATGCTTGCATTGTTGCTGTCTGCCAATAAATTCTACGTGTCTTCAAAGTCGTTCATTTCAGCTGTATGTATGCTTGCTTGATATCCACTATTGTTTAATTTGGTAATATCTTATTTTGTGGACCCTCCTGTGTTGTTGTATGTGGGAGCGGATTAATATCCCCATCTTTATAGAACAACATGTCCACCGATGAACCCTCAGGTCCATCAAAAATATTACTCGGAATAACAGTATTATTAAAGGAGGGGTCCTACTCATTGCACTCAAGATGCCAGTGTTTCCAGACACCGTATCTTCTTTTGTTTGTCTGAGCCTGCTGACTCAAAGGTACATTCAATAGAAAAAAGGAGGTATTCGGCAGCTCAGGGCATTCCAAACATCCAGAGTCATGCAAAAACAGCTCCAACAACAACACAAAAAGAATTGCTGGCTAAAACCACGGCTTTGGAACAAGAAGCAAACAGTCCATTCATTAGGACACAATACAAAAGATGTTTTAATTATTAAAAACAAAACAAGGGATATATGCCCTAGTGCAGAAGAACAGTAGCACCCCCCTCCAAACACGTCAACATTTCACGTCTATACCTGATGCTTTTGCAAAACGTCAGCAGCTAGGTATGGTCTACCTTTTATATTTATAATTGAGGGGGGTTTTGTAAGCTATAAAAGGTAGGGCTATAAAACTGTACAGCTGGTAGTACATACAGTAGTTAGGGTCTGGGCTGGTAGATAACCTAAGTTAGGATTGTAATTTTCTAGATAGAACAATATTTTCTAGATAGTCCTGTTAAACATGAGTAGAATTGTGGCCTGAAATGGGTGTGGGGCAGCAGTTTGTATTAACATATTCTGGAAGCTAGGAGGGTGTACAATCTTTCATAGGCTGTGGAGGCTCAAGGAGGAAGTGAGGTGGCTCGGGAGGGAGTAGGAAAGAATGAGGGGAGGGGGAGGGGAGGTTCCAGGGCAGGAGGGCCTACCCTAGGGTGTGTCATGAGGACACATATGGGGAAGTACATCGGATCGAGGCAGGGGGTTGGGAGGGTGTGTGGGCGTGAAACAAACCAAGGACCTGGCACTGTAGGGAAAGCTCAAGTCAGGAAGGAGAAACCAAGACAAAGCAATTCAGAGGGGACAGGAAATAGGTTTGCAGTGCTGGCAACATTGGTGGAGGAGGAGGGGGTATGGGACACCCAGGAGAGGGCAAGAGAAGGAAAGGGAGGGAAGAGCACAAGAGATGGTAGCCAGTCTAAAGGGGGGCAGAGGTGAAGGAGGAGGGGCACAGCTGGAAGAACGGTTGAAGGGAGTGGGGATGCAGGGGAGTGAAGCAGGGGGATAGTGAAGATGTCAGGGGCAATACAGATGTGACAGTGGAGAACACTGATGGGGAAAGGCAACAGGAACAGACAAAGGGAATTGTGTGCTGGAGGAGGAGTTGGGCAGGAGAGGAACAGTGACAGACGGGGGAATTATGTGCAGGCGGAGGAGTCAGGCAGGAGAAGAATGGTAACAGGGACAGATGGGGGGAATTATGTGCTAATGGAGAAGGAATCTGACAGAGGAAGAGCAGAGGAGGGGAAGCAGGCTGATGGAAATATGGAGGGAATACTAGCATTGGGGGAATTAATACTATGGTGTGGTCAGGTGGGGCAGCAAGAGAGAAAGGCATAGTCGAATATTGGTGGAGGCCATGCCAGGGATGGCAGCTGAAAGGGTGGGACAATCAGATCTCAAATATGCTAGAAGGGAAAGGGAGAGGCCTCATTTAATTCTACATCTGGGGACAAATGACCTGGCAGATAGTATGTTAGAGGTAATCCAAAAGAGGTTTGTGGAGCTAGGAATGTTATGTGAGGGGGAGGGTAGATCAGTAACATTTTCTGAGATACTACCAGTGCCCAAGGTGAGCACAGCTATAAAACAAAGGATCAAGGAATTTAATGAATGGTTAGGCAAATGGTGTCACACCAAATGGTATGGGTTAGTGGGAGGGTGGGGACAAACCTGGGAGGACAGCAGTCTATGTGCTAAGGATACTCTTCAACCAAATGATGAGGGTAAGAGGGTGCTAAAACGGAAGCTTGGGGAGTACATTGAGGTAGCTGGACATTTAAACTAGGAGAGGGGGGTGGCAGGTGGAGAGATGGCATACAGCGGCCATGAGATGGGAAGCAGTGCAAGCTTACCACCCCCAGAAAAAGGGAGATGAACTAGGGAGAAGCAATAGAGGGGATGCTGGAAGTAGAGGGCACAGAGAGGAGAGAGGGAAGGAAAAGGGGTGAAAGGTGGTCACCATGAATTCTAGGAGCCTGGGGGATAAAATTAATGACCTACAGACCCTCATGGTGGAAGGGGAGGTGGACATGGCAGATCTTAAAGAAACATGAGCCACCCAATACCATGACTGGAACCTGGCAATCCCAGGGTACAGAATATACCACAGGGACCGGGATAACGGGGGAGTGGCAGTATATGTGAGGGAGAAGCTAAAGTGCTTTAGGGAGAAAGAGGAGGAGGGAGAAACAAAGACTTAATGGCTGTTAACCAGGACTCCAGGAAAAGGACTTGATGGATCAGAGTGGTGTACAGGCCATCCTCCCAGAGAGAAGAGCTGGACAGGGAACTTGTGAGACAGATTAGAAGGCCATGCAGGAAGGGGAATGTGGTGGTTGTGGGGGACTTCAACCTGCCGGGGGTTGACTGGGGAACCCCAGCTACTAGCAGTACAAGGGAGCAGGTACTGCTGGACACACTTCAGGAAAGCTTCCTGACACAGGTGATCAGCAAACCAACAAGGGGTGGGAACATCCTCGATCTGGTGCTCACAAATGGGGAGTTTGTTGAGGTATATCAGGGTGGACGAACTATTAGCGGGGAGTAATCATCACTCAGTATGGTTCAGGTTGAGTATAGGCAAAGAGGTGGTGGCACCCAACACACAGGTGCTGGATACCAGGCGGATTTTGCAAAGATGGGAGAGATAGTGAGGGGGTACCTGATGAGGCTTCAGCCTAGTATGGACATGAACTAGAAACGGGAGCTCATAAAGGGGTGTTACTTAAGGCTACCAATTCCTATATCAGGACTTGGAGTAAAAAAGGCCAGAGCAAAAAGGCCAAGCTGGATGAGCAGGGGGTTGTGGAATAGGTGAGGAGAAAGAGGGTGGCCTTTAGGAGATGCAGGAAATTGTGGAGGGGGAAGATTGGGAGGAGTACCAGCAGGAGGCAAGGGAGGTGACAAGGGTAGTAAGAATAGCAAAAGCCACCAAAGAGCTCAGGCTAGTGCAAGGGATAAAGGAGGGGGAAAAGGGCTTCTTCAGGGACATCAGGGATAAGAGGAGCTGTAAAGAAGAGATGATAAGGATCAAGAAGAAAAGGGGATGGGTAGAGAAGGGGGAGAAAAGGCGGACGCACTCAGTGACTACTTCTGCTTGGTATTTACAAAAGAGAGAGGGGGAGTGCTACTCAAGGGGGGTGGGGCAGTAAAAGCTGGGGGGGAGGGAGTAATGGATAGGGTGATCAAGGAAGGCAGAGTGCTGGAAGACTTGAGAGCACTGAGGGTGGACAAAGGCACCAGGGCCAGATGGTGTTCACCCCAGGATACTGAAGGAGCTAGCAGAGATACTGGCAGGGCCCTTGGTGGGCATGTTCAATGCCTCATTAAATCCGGGATTTGTGCCCAGGGATTGAAGACTGGCTCATGAGGTTCCCCTGTATAAGAGTGGCCCCAAAGATGAACCAGGGAACACATTCATCGTGGGGAAGCTAATGGAAACGATCCTGAAGGAGAGGCTGGTGTCCCTGCTAGAGTCCAGTGGCTACAGGACAGTAGACAGCATGGGTTTTCATGGGAAGATCCTGCCAAACCAACCTAGTTGAGTACTATGACTGGGTAACTAGGCAGATGGACAAGGGTTATGCGGTGGATGTCATGTACCTGGACTTCAGGAAGGCATTCGACTGAGTGCCACATGGGAGACTTGGAACAAAACTCGAAGGCACAGGGGTGGGACCAAAAATGGTGCAATGGGTGACAAACTGGCTGCAGGGGAGGCAGCAGAGAGTGGTGGTGGAAGGGGAACTCTTATCCCCAAGGGCAGTAACAAGCAGGGTTCCATAGGACTCGGTGTTGGGATCAATGTTTTTTGGGATATTTATTGCAGACATATCCATGGGCATCAAGGGCACGATCAGCCTATTTGCCAATGACATGAAGACTGGGGCAGTGGTGGATGACATAGCGGAGTGGCAAGGTCTGCAGGAAGATCTGAATAAGCTGGAGTCCTGGTCAGACACATGACAGCTGGGGTTCAATGCCAAAAGGTGTAAGGTACTGCACTTTGGAGCAAAAAAATCCAAGGAGAAACTACCAAATGAGAGGGGTGCAGCTGGCAGAGACTGAGGAGGAGAAGGATCTGGGGGTGGTCATCACGGGATCGATGAACAGTTCAGCACAGTGTAGGAAGGCAGTGACAAGGGCCAACAAAATGCTGGGTTGCATCGCAAGGGGAATAACATCAAGGAGGGGAAGGTGATTCTGCTGCTGTATAGAGCACTGGTTAGATCTCATCTCGAGTACTGCGTGCAGTTCTGGCACTGGTACCTGAAAAGGGACATTAAATTACTGGGAGGGGTGCAGCGAAGAGTGACCAAGATGATCCAGGGGCTGGGGGACTTACTGTATGAGAGTAGGCTAAAAAAGTTGAACATGTACTCACTGGAGGAGAGGAGGAGGGACAGAGAGGATATGATCGAGACATTCAAGTACATGAGAGGAATATACAGGACTGGAACAGAGGGGCTATTCAGGGTAAGGGTGGGGAAGGTCACTAGGGGCCATGACATGAGAGTGGAGGAGGGAAGGTTCAGGAGGGAGATGAGGAGACACTTTTTTACAGAGAGGGTGGTGGCAGGGTGGAACACGTTGCCAGCAGAGGTGGTGGTCTGTAGAACGCTGGGCTGCTTCAAAAGAGGCTGGGACAGGGTGAGAGGGAGGATGAAGGGAAGGGGGTGAGGTGGTAGGGGTAGCTGCAGAATAGGGTTGCTAGCTGCAAAATTGAGCAGACTCGATAGACCAAAATGGCCTTTTTTTCTGTTGGCAAATTTCATATGTTCTGATTGTAAGGCTAATCTCCAAACTCGTGGTTACTATGCCGGCTGTGAGACCTCTCAAGCTGCACTCTCAAGGTCAACAGTCAGCATAGTAACCACTCAGTTGTAGAGTAGCCTTGTTATGCATCAGAAGCCATACACTATCCTATATATAACAAAGTATTAACATACATTATTAAGTGCCGGCACATAGACTTCCTCCACAGCTTAGCCCATCACTAATGTCATCACAGTGCTGGCTGTGGGGCACAGTGGGACTTTTAGTTCAGCAGTATGGTGGGCAGAGGGGCTCAAGATTAACCACATACTGTATAAAGTAAGATATCTAACCTGCCAGTGGTTTAACAAATTATTTATTTAGGTTATTTGCTTAATTTGGACCTTTAGGTTCTGCAGTATTAAGGTAGGGGAGCTGAGGAATCCCCTTTACCTAGGAAATTTAATTAATTGGCAGGTGATGCTATTGGACCAATTAGGTTTTGAGTTTTTCCTAAGTGTCACAGGCTGTGGGTAGAGATGGACTGATAAGGCAGTGAGGCGATAGTAGTTCAAAACAAAATCAATGTGTATTCTTCATAGCAGAACAATAATAGACACATAGAAACATAGAAACATAGAATTTGAAGGCAGATAAGGACCGCTTGGCCCACCCAGTCTGCCCATTTCCCTACCTACTGATAAGCTGCAGATCCTAGTTAACCAGCAGCCTACTTCTTCCTACCCCCACCCCCCAGAATTGCCTTATGACTATCCCATGCATGCTTGAATTCCACCACTGATTTTGACTCCACAACCTCCTCTGAAGGCCATTCCATGCATCCACAACCCTCTCTGTGAAAAATACTCTTAAATTACCTCTGAGCACGCCCCTCTATCTTCAAATTGTGCCCTCTTGTTCTTGCACCTCTTTTTTGAAAGATGCTACCCTCTTGGACTTTGTTGATTCCCTTGAGGTACTTGAAAGTTTCTATCATGTCCCCCTCCTCCTCCTTTCCTCGAGGCTAACATATTAAGCTCCTTAAGTCTCTCTTCATATGTCCTCCGGTGCAGACCCTGCACCATTTAGTAGCCCTCCTCTGGACAGCTTCCATCCTGTCTATGTCTTTGTGGAGATTGGGTCTCAGAACTGCACAGTACTCAGATGGGGTCTCACCAGCTGTCTGTACAGAGGATAATAACTTCCTGTTTTCTACTGGTGATGCTTCTCTATGCATCCCAGTATCCCCCAGCCCTCCTTGCTGCCTTCTCACATTGCTTGCCCAACTTTAGGTCATCTGATGCAAACTACCCCAGGTCCCTTTCCATTTTTGTTGTTGTTAGTATCTCACCCCCATTGTGTACTCTTCCCTGGGTTTTTGTTTCCAGGTGCATTACCTTGCACTTCTTAGCATTGAATCTAAGCTGCCATACATTTGACCATTCCTCTAACCTTGCCAAGTCCTTCTCATCCTTTCCACCCCACCCTGTGCATCAACTCTGTTGCAGATCTTAGTGTCATCTGCAAGAGACATACTTTCCTTCAGTCCTTCTGCAATGTCGCTTATAAAGACATTGAAGAGGACTAGTCCTAACTACTGAACCCTCATGGTACCCCTTAAGTAACGCTCCTTTCTTCTGAGTGGACTCCATTTACTATTACTCTCTGTGTCCTATTCTCCAGCCAATTCTTTACCCAGGCTGTCATCTTGGGACCCACTCCCAGGCTGGCTTACTATATATTAATCTTTTGTGGGACTGTGTCAAATGCCTTGCTAAAGTCTAGGTAGGCCATGTCCACAGCCCTCCCTGATCTACTACTTTGGTCACCCAGTAAAGAAATCTATCAGATTCGTCGCATGACCTTCCGCTGTAATCCATGCTGCCTAGGGTCCTGTGCCCTTCTGGCCTCTAGATAAGTGACAATTCTTTCCTTTAGAAGTGATTCCATCATTTTCCCTATCACTGAGGTTAAACTAACAGGTCTATAGTTTCTGCTTCTGCCTTGCTCCCACTTTTGTGAAGAGGAATCACATCTGCCCTCCTCCAGTCCTCGGGTACCACCCCATCCTCCCATGATTTGTTAAAGAGGGTAGTCAGTGGTGTCACTAGTTCTACCCTTAGTTCTTTTAGAATTCTGGGATGAATCCCATCAGGCCCCATTGCTTTGTCCACCTTCAGTTTTAAGAGTTCTTTCAGAACCCTTTCTTCTGTAAATGGGTTGGTATCAACTTCTGTATCCAGAGTGTTACTACTGTTTGTTTTATGTACCTCCCTCTTCCTTTGTAAATACTAAGCAAAAATATTTGTTTAGTATCTCTGCCTTACATTCTCCCTCTGCCCACCCTCCCTCCCTTTATTAAGCCTCCTCTCCTCCCTTGGTCTTCCTTTGCTCCTGATGTACCTATAAAGGTTTTATTCCCCTTCTTAACTGGGTTGGCTATCTTTTCCTCAGTTTGGGCCTTTGCTGTTCTGACTGCCTTCCAGCCTCCTTTTGCTTTAACTGATACAGTTCTCTGTCCTGCTCCTGCTAGATTCCTTGTACTTCCTGAATGCTTTCTTTTCTCTTGAATCTTCTGCCACTTCCTTTGAGAACCATAGTGGTTTCTTACATCGTCTTGTTTTGTTTATTTGCTTCACACAAAGGCTTGTACCTCTGATGGCAGTTTTATTATTCCCATTGTTCTTCCACCCCTCCTTCCCATCCATTTGCTAGTGCATTCCTTAGGCACTCACCCATTTAACCAAAGTCAGCCCTCCTAAAGTCCATTTTTTTTGTCTTTGTATGGCTTGACTCTATCGCTGTGTTTATTGTGAACCATACTGTTAGGTAGCTAGTTCCCAGATGGCTACCACTTCTACATCTGTGATCTCTCTCCATCTCCATTTGAGAGTATCCGTCTAATATTGCTCCCTCTCGAGTGGGCTCAGTACTAGTTGTCTAAGGCATGCCCCCTGTAGGGCATCTAGAATAACTGCACTCTTTCAAGTGGCTGCAACTCACGCTCCAGTTAACATCTGGCATATTCAGATCACCCATCAGCAATATCTCCCCTTTTCTGCCATTCTAAGTATACTTTCTATCATTTCCTTGTCCACTTCCTCCCCTGAGAAGAGGTCTGTATACAACCCCTGTGCGGATTGTGGTGCCATTGCCTGTCTCAAATTTACCCACAGTGCTTCTTCTCTCCCTGTTTACCCTTTGTTCTGTTGCTTTTAATTCCTTCCTTATGTAAAGAACTACCCTCCCTCTTTTACCCTCCCTGTCCCTCCTGTAGATAGTGTATCCTGGTGTATGTTTACGTCCCAGTCATGGTTTTGTGTGTACCATGTTTCTGTGACTGCCACGATATCCAGATGTTCCTCCTCCATCAAGGCCACTAATTCAGGAAGCTTGTTACCTAGACTACGGGCATTGGTACTCATTGCTCTCCATTTTTTGGTGCTTACCTTCTGTTGCAGCATCCCCACTGACGTTCTACCTTGGTCTTTTTCTCATTTAGTACCCTGTTTTGTAGGGAGGCTGGGATTTTTCTGCTGCTTGTCAGTGCCTCCCCATTGACTAGTTTAAAAACTTGCCAATGAAGCATTTAAACCGATTGCTCAAAAGACTTGTTCCTTCCTGGACAGATGCAGACCATCCTGCCAGTATAGGCTAGTGTCCCTCCAGGTGGAACCCAGTCCCCAATGAAGCCAAACCCTGTGCTCCGCACCATTTTTCAACCATTCATTAAACTGCATGGTGCCAATTACCTACCCTTCCCCCATGCCTTTGACAGGCAGCACCTCTGAGAAGGATACTGCGTTTTCTACTTGTCTTAGGCCCCTCCCCAACTCTGCAATGTCCTCCTGCACTGCTCTAACCTCATGATGAGCCAAGTCATTTGTCCCTATTAGGTAAAAGAAGTGAACTTAGGTGACAAAATAAAAGGAGGCAAATCAAAAATCCAGACTATATACATACATCAACTAGAATAGACTAGTTGTACTAGGTGTTTACCTTGAATACAATGCTGCTATCTATCTGCTAGCTCTGATCTCTGATCTGTCTTATATATGGCTTTGCATCCATATGATGGCTAGCTCTGTCCATTAGTACTTCTTTTTACTTTAAATTCTTTATTTACAAGTTTAAAGCCACAGTTTATATCAGTGCATCTCAGGGGCAAACCTTTCAAGGGCATTTTAAAATGGGACTTAGGACAGCAACTCCACACTATGCCTTGGCTTGCACATAAAAGCTGGCTAACTAACAGTGGCAAAACCCAGGGCTGTGAACATAAAACATATAGGGACAAACGGACAAACAACAAAGTGGATGGCCAGCCCAACAAACAAAACATGTAATACAGTACTACATGTAACACAGGACACTCACAACCCAGGTATGCCAGCATAACCTTCCTTAGCATACTGCATTAAAAAAAGAGGGGAGGGGGGACACCCTTTCACATTCTCCTCCCCACCCAAGACAAAATCTGTCAGTTTTTTTTTTAATCCTAGCATGGTTTTGTACATTCATACTAAAGTACACCTGATATCAGATCTCTCACTGGGAGAGATGGAGCCATAGCCCACCCTCACCAGGGCTCCACCTCGGGGACCCTAAAACAAAACATTATCAAGTGGAAAGAGTTTCCTCTTTCCTGCATACTATTTCATTTTCCTTGAGGTCTGATAACAGGTGTGCATTTTCACTTGTCCCATATCTGGACATATAGTCCACATTACAGTGTGCGGTACCCTTCCTGTGCTTAATGGTAAACCTATAAGGCTGGAGGGAAAGGTACCATCTCATTATGTCAGGGTTCATGTCCTTCAGGACATGGAGCCAGCATAATGGATTGTGGTCTGTCCACAGTTCAAATTCAACACCCCACAAGTAAAAGCAGAGTGCTCCTATGGCCCATCTGACAGCTCGGCATTCCTTTTCAATTGTTGAATAGCGAGTTTCTCATTCATGAAGTTTTCTACTTATATAAACCATCTGATGTTCCTCTCCATCTATTATCTGGGCAAGTACAGCACCTTTGCCACAATTGGAGGCATCAATCTGAACGATAAAGGGTTGATTAAAATCAAGAGTGCGTAGAACAGGGGATGAGCATAACCCAGTTTTGAGATTCTGAAAAGCTTCCTCGCATTCTGGGGACCAAACAATTTTGTCAGGTTTGTTATTTTTGGTCAGGTTAGTTAAAAGGGCTGCTACAGTGGCAAAATTGGGTAGAAGGTGATGGTAATAGCTGGCCAGACCCAAGAACGAACGCACATCTTTTTTCATTTTTGGTCTGGGGCTATTGGCCACAGCATCTACCTTTTCTATATCGGGTCTTAACAAACCTTTACCAATTTGAAAACCTAGGTATCTTGTTTCCTCCATAGCCAAAGAGCATTTAGATGGGTTGAATTGTGAGACCAGCATCTTTCATGGCAGTTAACACTTCTGTAAGATGACACGTGTGATCTTCCCACGTGGCACTAAAAATGACCACATCGCCAAGGTACGCTGCACTGTATTTGGCATGGGGAGTCAAGATGCGGTCCTTGATTCTCTGAAAAGTCACGGGCGCATCATGGAGACCAAATGGCATCACAGTGAACTGAAAGAGGCCTAGGGGTGTACTAAAAGCTGTCTTTTCATGGGCATCTGGATCTAAAGGAATTTGCCAATACCCCTTCATTAGATCTAGGGTACTGATGTACTGGCATTTCCTAAGTGATCCAAGATGTCATCAATGTGAAGCATCGGGTAATTGTTAAACTTAGAGATAGTATTTAGATGCCTAAAATCCAGACAAATCGTTACACCTCCTTCCTTCTTTCCTACTACAACCATTGGGAAACTCCACTCACTATGGGAGGGTTCAATCATTCATAATGCTTGCATTTTCTGAACCTCCTGGATAACATCGTCTCTAACCCTTTCAGGGAGTCGATAGGGCTTTTGTCTTATGGGTTGTTCCTGGTTTACAATAATGTGATACTCTGCATCCTTTACCCTTCCTGGTGTTCCAGTAAAAGTGCCTTTAAAAGTGTTTAACAGTTCCTGGAGCTCATTGTGCTGGTTGGGCATTAACTCAGAGTTGAATTTTACATCTGAGAGTTCCCCTACACCTTCCAGATGTCGGTATCCTATATTACGTTCACTGTCTGGGGGTTTGGATATACATAACTGCATAAAGGGAATGCCTGTTCCACCCAGGACTTCAATAAATTGGCATGGTAGATGCGTTTGTGATGTTTTTTCTCAGGAGTGGATTACCTCATATGTCACTGAACCCACACATCTAGAGATTACATAAGGGCCCTGCCATTTCATCTACAACTTACTTTTAGAGGATGTCAAGAGTAATAATACTTTATCTCCCTCTGAAAATGCTTTAAACCTGGTACCCTTATCGTAATGCTCTTTCTGTATGACTTGCTGGTCCAGATTGACTTTGTGTGCTTTCTGGACATATTTAATTAACCAGATCTGCAACTGATGCCAATAATCTACTGGGCTGACCCCTTTCTCTCCTGTACCTTCTTCCCACTCATCTCTGATTACATCCAGAGGACCTCTGGGGTTTCACCCAAACAGTAATTCAAAGGGTGAAAACCCGATAGAGACCTGTGGTACCTCTCGATTAGCGAACATTAGATAGGGTAGGTATACATCCCATTTAGATCCTTTGTGTACAAATTTCTGAAGCATTTTCTTCATTGTTTGGTCAAAACGTTAAAACCAGGTCATTGGTTTGAGGATGATAAGGCATAGTGTAAATAGCTTCAGTACCGAGGACCTGATACAAACGTTTCAACAAGCTGGCACAAAAGTTGCTCCCTCTATCTGTAAGGATTTCTCTAGGGATACCCATTCTACTGAATTTCTTACCAAGCTCTTCTGCAATCCTAGGAGCTGTAACAGTTCTAAGAGGGACAGTTTTGGGGTATTTCATTGCATAATCGCAAACTGCTAGAATAAAATGGTCACCTTTGGCACTTTTTGGTAAAGGTCCAACAACATCAATTGCTATCCACTCAAATGGTGTTGTGAACAAAGGCATGGACTGAAGGGGTACCTTGTCACTGTGTCCAATTTTGGCTACTCGCTGGCATTCACTACAGCTTTTATAATATTCTGATACCTCATCATGAATGCCAGGCCAAACTAAATCTATGAAGTAAGCGACTTAAGGTACGGTCCTTTCCAAGATGCCCTGCCAGGGAAATATCATAAGCTATTTCCAATAACTTTTGTCTATATTGTTTAGGCACCAACAATTGCTCCACTCTTTCCCCTGTTCGGGGGTTAACCCGTATTCTATATAACAGGTCATTCCTTAATTGGAATTCAGCTTGTGCTGAGTCAGTAGAAACTCCAACCTGCAAAAAGAAAGGTGTTAAGGTTACATCTGCCCTCTGTAACTCTTCAAACTTCCCAGACCCACTCTCTTTCACAAGTTCTACATCATCTAACACTTTAACATCAGGTTTAATGTCTCTAGCATTAGACTGAGTCCATAAATGTTTTTCTTTTCTCTTCTGGGCTTTGGACTTCTTCTCTTTTCCAGGGGCCACATAAATGTCCTGTTCAAAGGGATGCAACAGTTCCAATGTCTTTTCTTTCTTTGCTTATGCCCGGGTAACAACAGCACAAAAGTTGTCTGGTAATAACTGCTCAAACTGGGGATGATCATAACCAATGATGATGGAAACAGGCAAGTGTGGTACTACCCCGACTTTCATGGACTGAGAGTGTCCATTAATTTGTAGCACGCTATCCAGCAAAGGGTAGTGATGTGTGTCACCATGAATACAGGTTACTCCTGTATAAGAGCCTCTTGGTGCAGGTTTCATACCAAATACATCAGCTTGAACTAGAGTTTGTCTACTCCCCGAGTCAAGTAGGCCACTCACCAGTTTTTCCAAAATTTGCACTGGAACAAAATAGTATCCCCAGTTGGCAAGAGCAAGTTGTGCTTGTTTAGTTTTCTTTTCCGAATAGAAACGTGCTATGTGCCCCTTGCCACCACAGTCTCGACATATTATATCAGGGTTATAGCCCTTAGGTCTGATACTATTAGTGCAATTCCCCTGATTAGTGTTATTGTGCCCAGAAGTAACAAAAGGGGTTCTTACTGGAGATTGATGAGGTCCTTTCTTATGATGTGATCTCGTAGTAATATAATCTTCTGCCAACTGTATGGCCACATCAGAGGACTCTGGTCGATGTTCTTTAACCCAGATCTGAACATCCTGAGGCAGTATTCTGATGAACGGTACTAAAATAATAGACTCCAAGATTTGGTCTACAGTTCTCATGGCTGGTTGCAGCCATTTTATACAGAGGTCTCTCAGCTGCGTATAGGCATCTTGAGGGGAGTCTGTTGTATGGAACTTATATGTTCTGAACCTCTGCCAATATGTCTCAGTACTAATGTCGTATCGCTTTAAAACAGCTGCCTTCACAACATCATAGTTATTAGATTGGGCTACCTCCATGTGAATGTATGCAAGTTGTGCCTTCCCAGTTAAATAGGGTGCCAAACGTACCACCCACTGATCTCTTGGACAGGAACATGCTGCTGTAACCCACTCAGACATCATCAGGTACACTTCAGTATCATCAGTCTCAGTTAACTTCACCATCTTAATGTCCTTTTGGCTGCCTCCAGGAGGTGCTGGAGTTCTAGCTGTGCCCCTTGTTTGCATAGCTCGGAGCAGATCTGCCCACCGAGCATCACTGTCTCTCTTGTCCATTTCCCTTTGTCTTTCCATGTCAACTTGTCTCAGACATAACCATCTCAACAGCTCACTGAATTCTACAGGTGGCTCAACTCATTTTATAAAGTACTATAACACATGGATGGGACTTTTTTCACATAGACAATCCCATCATGTATTTTGTTATGCTACATTTGAGAGTACTAAATACAGTTTTCTCTGGTGCTGATCTGATACATGGCTAATATGACTTCACTGTGCAGAGGACTCCCAACAGGATGAAGCAGTGTCTGTAGTTTGTTGTCCTTGGTCTATACTGGTTCAGATATAAAAGCTTGTCTAGAAGGCAATTTCTGTTCTGGTGTTGCCCTGTCAGCCTGTCCTACTAAAGGATTTGCATATCCCTGCTGTCTAGCACTGAGTTTCAGACTTTAAAGTATGCATGAGGTTTAGCCCGATAAACATAAACCAACCAGAGACCCACAAGTATGCAAGAAGTAGCCTGCATCCATTGTTTATGCTCAAGCAGGCCTGTGCATCAAGTTTGGATGTAAGTTAGTGTTTTACAATAGAAAACTATTAGATCACAAACCATTACTTGAACAGCTGATATTGTCACTATTTCTTGTATTTTTAGGACTGTAGTGGGCATAGCGCTGCAGACCTGTTGCTACAGAAAAGCACTTAGGCCACTCCCACATTCCTTGCGAATGCACAACATAATGAAGTAACAAAAGTCACTTCCACAGTCGCATCTCTGTAACAGTCCAAGGTACTATTTTTTTTTTTTTTTTTTATTTTCTGTGGTCCATGACCCCTGAAATACATTAGCACCTGCCCAACCCTGCTTCTCAGCACCCCCCCAACCCCATGCATAATGGTAACTCTGGGAGTGCCCAATCCCTCAGTGTCTCGATCGCAACTCCTCATTGCCTTATCCCCCCTCATCCACAGTGCATGAGTGAGAAATGTATCTGGCTGTTTCTCCTGCTAATTCTCTACCTGGGGGGTAGCTGGGTTGGCTGGCGAAGCACAACAGGCAAACACAAGTACAGTAGCAGTGACTGACTGAAGCAGACTGAGCTGCAAGGCTTTGTATCCCATAGGTAGATTTCCTGGTCCCCTCACCCTGACAGCAGGCACCGTGACCCCCGAGAGAGAGAGAGAGAAAGAGCAAGAGAGAGAGTAACTGTAGTGTGCACGGGGACGAATAAAAGAACTAGGAGGCGAGAAAATAGTAAAAAAAAACAGTTATCTGGCAGCGGCGGGCAGAAATTGCATCAGTGCTGTGTATCAAAGAGCAAGAGGCTTTTAGTTTTTAAATGCTTAAACTAGCTTTGGGAAAAAGTTCTGCTTTGTGTTAGAGCTTTAACGCTTATAACAGATGTAGCAGCTCTATAGCAGGAAGTAAGGAACATTTATCCACTATTTTTAGTTAATGATAAATGCAGCTAAAACATTAGTTACAATTAAAACTTTTAAACTTTTTTTTCCTCTTTTTCTCTGACTACTAAAGAGGACAGGAAATAACACTGGATGAGCACGCTGGTCTATCAGCACTTATACATAGTCCCTGGGACTCTATAATGTACTGATTTATAAAGCAGCAGTACTGTACCAGTGTCTTGTTCCCATTGTGATGACCGAGTGCTAAAGGAGAGAAAGAGAGAGAGACTGCATTTCATCTGCCTGTATTTTTCCCACAGCTCTCTCACTCATCCCCATGCTCCTTCCAGCAGTGCTCCAGTGCTTTTAGGCCCATGGTGGGGATGGGGTGTGTGCGAGAGATCAGGTGGTTCCTTACTTTCTCCTGGAAACTTTGATATAGAGCATGTCACACAGAGGGAGGGAGAGGGAGAGGGGTAGAGAGAGAGAGAGAGACTGCAACCTTAAGCCCGTTTTATACCTCTCTTTCACTCGCTCCATAAAACAGTGTGCATTATCACTTCTGGCCTTTGGTCCCTCTGTGGCAGCCTAAATTTCTTTAAGGTGCTTTAAGCCCCAAGTGGGAGAGCCAACAGCAAAAGGATCTCTTTATTTCAAGCTCCAACAAAAGAAAGTGAAAACCAGAAATGGGAGCAGCTGCCTACCATAGACTTCCTGCTGTGTAAGACCATCTGCTATGGGAGCACATTTTAACATTTGGAGCTGCCAGGCTCAATTTGGGGCAGCATACCTATATGAATTATAACAAAACTAAATGTTCTTCCAACAAGGGGAGAAGAAAAAAAAAACAGTTTCATTCAAGGCTTAGGCTGGAGGGAAATGATTGTTTCCTCCAGTGCTTCTTACAGGGAGAAACTTTTCTGTTGAATAGCCGAACAAAAATAATTCTTGTTATATCATTCTTCACTGTCAAAAAATTGAACATTCACAATGCTGGGCTAAGTGACACTGAGGATGCCCAATCTCCAGTGTCACAAGCTGGATTCCTCATTATTGTTGTTTTTTTTTTAACCTGCAAAATGAAAAATTTTCTTTTGAAATGGACAGTTTTGTCCAGATGAGGATTTCCCCACTTTTACTGCCTATAAAAAATTGGATAAGTTCTGGAAGGATTCTGATACCCAAGCTGAGAAGTCAGTTACCGCTCTTTCAAAGTCACTTAATTAGAGAAAAAAGAGACAAAGAAAAGTACATTTTTTTTTATGTTAACTAATGTTTGGGCTGCATTCACCTTGGTACATTAACTAAAAATAGTAGATAAATGTTAGGTGTCCTCCTCTAAAATCCTCTATTGATTTCCACCGTTCGGCTAGGTGAAATGTAAGAGCCCGCAATCTTAGCTTAACTAGAATTCCTTATTTCCTGCTATAGAGCTGCTTTGTCTTTTCTAAGCGTTAACACTCTGGCACAAAGCAGTATTTTTCCCAAAGCTAGTTTAAGCATTTAAACACTAAATACCACTTACTCTTCAATTTGTTCTCCCTTGAAGTTTACACAGAGATTACCTGTTGAGGTAGTCATCAGTGAAACCAAAAGTGCATTTAAGTACCGCCTTGATAACCTAATAACCTTTGGATACAATCTTTCCTATTATACTTTGTAACTAGTATAGGAGCACTCATGGGCTACTTGGCCTCCTTGCTCCTCAAATACCTTAGTAGTATTTGAAGTGATTGTCATTTTTACAAACCTACAAAACACATGAACTGCATAAATCACTTTATTACTCTAGCTATCTGAAGAGAACAGCAAGGCTCTAATCCATATCATTTAAATTTAAAGACACTTAATAAGTAGACTGTCTAGCTACTTTTTGGCCTTTTGGCTAAGAACAGGTTTAGTGTTCTTACAATCTCAATTAAAGAACCTACGAGCTAGTGAGCTTAAAGTTTCTGCAGGGAGCCTCGTGGGTTGGTTTAGTTGTGCACTCAGGTGAAATGACAAAAATTTAGAATGTATGTGTAAGCTTCAAGGGAGAGCACATCAAAGAGTAAGTGGTATTTAGTTTTAAATACTTAAACTAGCTTTGGGAAAAATTCTGCTTTGAGCCAGAGAGTTAACACTACATTGAATGCACACTCTGAATGCTTGTTATTCTCTCAGTATTGAGAATTGCACTCACGATCCTTAGATGTGTTTTGTTATGTAAAAGAAAAAAAAAACATCTCTCATCCTCGAGTTCAGGTTCCACCCCATGGCCCATTATGCTGTGTCTGTTTTGGCTCTGGTACAGCTGCACTTAAAGGAGATTGGAAATGAAGCACTTTTTGGCACTGACTGTTCAACTATGTCATGTGGTATTTGGCTTCGGAAATACCTTGTGTATGTGTTTAATGTTCCCTTGACAATTGGGTAACAGCCACAAACAATTAGAGCACTGACCACTGGACAAAAAAGGCAAAACCTGCTAGCTGGTGCAAAATTCTACAGTGAGGTAAAGTCTCAGATACAAAAAAGTTACTAAAGTCAGACTCCACTCGAACCCATACCTCTGACATGTTTCACACTATCACAGTGTTTTCTCAAAGGCTTTGAAAAAGTGCTGTGATAGTATGAAATGTGTCAGGCATATGGATTCGAGTGGAGGCTGACTTTTATACATTTTTTTTTTTTTATATCTCAGACACTGCTTGAGTGTATCACATCTATCATTTACAAACAACATTCCTGTCTCCTCATTAACCTTCTTGTACTGTTTTTTGTTTCAAACTTCCAGGAAGACTGCTGTTTGAGATCTAATCCTAGGTCTTTAATTCACAATATTTCCAACAGATGTACCCTGCTCCATTTCCTCAGAGATAACATCTGGTCATAACACAGGCCCAACATATGAGAAGCGAAAATAAAAAATAAATTTAACTTTAGCATATTTTGTCCAGTATGTTGCAGCTTTCCTGTTGCTTCTAGGGACCAGTGCAGCTTGCGTCAGATAAGATGCCCCCCTTTGTTGAGAATGAATAATACAGTCTCAGACAGAGATCCTTTTAGTAAGATATTGGAGCCTTTCGGATTCTTTCCCCAGGCATATAAGCTTTCCCACTTTTAATCTGGAAACATTTAGCTAGTCTTGTCCCAGCCAAAAAGATGATTTTTTTTAATAATGTATCATGAATGATCATTATCTAGTTATGTTCAAAGATCATGTTTAAGCTTCAAAACCCATCATTGCGATCATCATTACCAGTAATTAACTATCAACGTTAAATGGCCGCCAATCAAAAACCATGAAGTTATTGAGACGGTGATTATGATTAATGATGATCTCATATCATCATGATTTTTCATGATAGCCCGTGGTCAAGATTAGCGGTGGGTGAAGTCCCTAAACTTCACTATGCAGAGCACTTCATGTATAATGCAAAATTTGCATATTACTTCACAATGTGAAGCATATAACTTTGCCTTTAATTTTAACGCAAAGTACCATTGGTTACAATGGACTTCACATTAACGTTGCCTTTTTTATTGCTTCACCTTTAATTTTAAAGCCAAGTTCCATTGGTTTCAATGGACTTCACATTAACTTTGCCTTCTTATTGCTCTTTAAGGCGAATTTTGCAGTGATTCATGGGATGGCAGGTCACATGGGCTCTGTAATGTCTTGCACAGCCTCAGTTCAACATAATGTATGTAGTGGAAAGCTGGAGACAGTTTGCTGTCAGAGCTCTGAGAATCAAACCATCGAAAAAGCTTTAAAAAATCATTTTTGTGACAAAATTTTGTGTCAAAATTTAGTACATCGATTGCAGGAAACCCTCATATGTTTATATCATCGGGCGTTTATTGATTTTCATTTAGTACATTCAGTCTCTGTACTGAGAGACACTGTAGAAGTGTGCTTCAGGGGAGAGGCACATCTGTGGTGAAGGAAGATTCACAGTGAGAAAGGCAGTCTTTCTAACTGTTGTTGGGTAGCTAGTGTGTTAGTACTTGTGTGTTCATGTACACACAATAATACTTGTAGTAAGTTTTGATAATCTTTTGCTGTTTGCTGTGGTGCGGTGCATTTTTCCAGTTGGTTTAAAGGATTTGGTTATAGTGTACTGAACTGTTAAATTTTCAGCACATTACTTGTAGCATGTGTGAGTGTGTGTGTGTGTGTGTGTGCACATTTTATTGTGCCACACCGTAATCGCAGCACTCTAAATCTCTTATCTGTCTGCTGTATTTTTTACTGCTTTGTTCTATCTAGTTAGTGGACTGTACTGAAGCTGCCCCCACAAAGGTGTTATTTTTCTAGTTTTGTGTGACCACTGGTTAAGGTGTTGTGCCTGTGCGGCTGCATCTCTTCAGTGTGCAGTCTCCATCTGTCTGTGCATCTGCATCTGTTTAGGGCCCAGTCTCCATCTGTAAGCCACAGTTGTTGGTTTTTGGCTTCCCATACACCGCAAAGTTTAGAAATCTAAATTTGTTGTTAATTTTCTGCATAATCCAAAACAATGCCTGCAAAGAGATGTGCATGCAAAGTGTTTCTGGCCATGGCATGGTAGTATGCATCATAACAGTATAGTTTATTTATTTATTAGCTTTTGGTAACTGGGTAAGTGCACTAGGCAACAATCCTGCCTATTTTCAGGCACGACCTGGGAGAGTACAAACAGGTGTAACAAAATCAAGACTACAGCACAGCACTGACAATTTAAATACAGGCACAAAAATATGGGATAACACATAAAGGTATATATACTATACAGTGTACAATATGTTGAACAAAATCAGGATACAGCGAGAAAAGGTAAAGACACAATCATCCCCAAAACAAGAGAAATGAAGGGGAGACACACAGTTAATTACATTTACAGATTCCAAGAGCATAGAGGTGTGAGAACAGCAACCACTTAAAGGAAAGGTGAGAGGGGGAGTGTTGAACCCGGGGTGGGAGAGAGAGTTCCAGAAGTTAGGCGCAAAATAGGCAAAGGCCTGTTCTCCCACTTTTGTAGCAGACGGCCAAACTGATAGCATGGGGACAGAGGATGACCTGAGCAAGCAGGTATGTGAGATAGGGGTAAGCAAGTCCCTCAGTGAGGACGGACTGAGGGGTTGAGTGAGAGAATTAGTAAAGCACCCTAGGGAGTAAGAGCGGAGGTCTTTGGGAGATAGCCAGTGCAGGCCAGAGTAGAGCAGGCAGTGATGCATCAGTCTAGGGGCCAATAAGGCAAACCTACATATATTATTGTAGGAAGTGTCCCATTTGCTGAGTACATTTGTATTACAATTGTAGAGAACAGGAAGGGCGTAGAGAAGTTGTGGGAATAATACGCCTTTGGCTACTGCTAACCTTGCAGAGGGTGTGAAAGAGTGCCACACATGATAGGCAGCACCAATTCTGATATTAACAGCCCAGCATACCTCATTGATATGCCAGGAGAAATCTAAGGCAGGGTCAAGCGTGATCCCAAGGTATTTGACAGTTACCCCGTTAGTAACAGGTGTCCCCTTCTGACTGAACATAAGGAGTTTAGAGGATTCCAAGCGTACTTTTTTAGTAGACCCGAACAGCATAGCCTGTTTTGTCTATGTTAAGGATTTGTTGGTTAGCGGAGAGCCAGGATTGGAGAGATTGAAAATTCTGTGTTAGATTATGGTTAATATCAGCAACAGTTTTGGCAGAATGGTAAAGCACTATGTCATCAGCATACATGAGGTGGTTGCTGTGTAGGGACGTACACTGAATGTCATTAAGGAAGAGGAAAAAGAGAAGAGGACCAAGAATCAAACCCTGAGGAACACCCCGAGTAATTGGGATGGGGGAGGAAAGAGTTTTGCAGAAGGAAACAGTCTGGGAGTGGTTGTCCAGGTTGCTACTAAACCAAGATAGGGTGGACTCAGAAGCATCTACGTCACTAAGTTTGGACAGCAGGAGCGGGTGGTGTACCATATCGAAAGCTTTGGACAGGTCAATGAACACTGCACCAGTGACCAGGCCCTTATCCATGTTGCTTTTTATATTATTCATGAGGAGAGTCAGGGCTGTGGTAGTACTATGCCCCTCCCTAAACCCATGTTGGGAGGGGGACTGAAGTTTATGGAGACTGAGGTGATCAGAGACCTGTCGATGGATGAGTTTCTCCAGAAGCTTACTAAGAGTGGGGAGAAGAGAGATGGGTCGGTAATTTGTCAGAAGTTTAGCATCACCCTTTTTATAGACAGGGATGGTTCTAGCTGATTTCCAGATCACGGGGGACAGTGGCAGTGCTAATCGAGAGGTTGAAGAGCCTGGTTATGGGCCAGGCAAGTCATGCTGCAAACTACCTTATAATCCATGGATGCAGTCCATCAGGGCCAGGGCTGCCACTGGCAGGAACTGATTTGAGTAGGTCCAGAACTTGCTGGTGGGTGACTTGTGCTAGCACCAGTGCAGGAGGTAAGGGGGAGCAAGTCGAAGGGACCATCCCAGGACTGGGGAGCATAGGAGAGACCAAAGTAGGAAGGGAGGAGAAGAAGAGGGAGTTGAAAGCGTTGACAATGGTGAGAGGATGGTTGCAGTGGACATCATTAATATGCATATTAGTAGGAGTAGATGGCTTTTTGTTCCCAAGAATTTCCTTGATTTGGGACCAATATTTTTTTGGACATGTGGAGGAGGCACTAAGGAGGTTCCTGAAGTAGTGGCTTTTGGCAAGACTAATCTCCTTTTTGCATTTATTACGCAGTGTTCTGTAGGCATCAAAATCCGTAGGAAGGAGGGAAGACTTCTAGGCAGTCCACATTTTATCCCTGAGTTTCAGAAAGTTAAGCAGGGGGTGTTTAAGCCATTTCGTGGTTTTCCCTTTAACCCTTCTAGTGGTGACAGGGATATGTTTATTTTGCAGCTCGAGAAGGGAGCTGGTGAAATACTTTGTTGCACTATTTATATCATTGGTGGTATAAATAGTGGACCAGTCAATAGAATTAAGGTCATGTAAAAAGTGATCCAAGTTGAGTTTGGAGAAGTTTGAAAAAGTTAACACTTTTGCATGGAAAGAGGGGGTGGAGTTGTCCCAAATACAGTACACAGGGTAGTGATCACTAATAGTGTAGGCATCCTTTCTATTTGTAAGAATCCAGTCCAGGAGGGTTGCGCTAGTTCCACCATGGGAGATTCTGGTGGGTTCCTGTATTAGTTGAGAGAGATTAGCCTTACTAGTCAGAGAGGATAGGAGCCCAGAGGAAGGGCCGAGCCAGTCCAAATTGAAATCCCCAAGACAGATGATATCATTTTTACCAGACACTGCTGGTAGATAATTCATGAACTCCTCGATCCCAAGCCTGGCATGTCTTGGGGGTATATTAGTGCAGAAAATGTGTAGTTTCTTTATACCCCCAAGCAGTAGTAGAGAATATAGTACTTCACAGTTGTCAAGTGGGGGAGCTGGGATTTGAGCGATGTTTAGATGCGGTTTATAGTAGAGAGCAAGTCCACCACCTCTCTTGGAAGTGGGGCGGTCAGCCCGTAACAGGTTGTAACCTGGGAGGGAGCACTGGGAGTCATGAAATGAAGGTTTAAGCCAGGTCTCAGAAATACCAAGGATGTCAGGGTTGTAGGTACTAGTCCAAGCCTCCAGTTCCGGAAGGTTAGCCATTAGGCTCCTTGCATTAATGTGGGCAAATGAGAGGCCAGCAGAAAGAGGCAGATGTGTAGAGTAAAGGGGCAGAGAGGGATTATTGTGCGGCGTAGGACCTGGATTAGCCTCAATATCCCCAGCAAGGGCAAGGGAAATAACAATAATCCAAAGAGACGCAGTAATATATGCCCTGGTAGCATGTACCAGGTGAATAGGGAACCTGCCCAGGAGGTATTTGAGAAAGGATACAATTTGTTTGAGGACAAGCCCTAATTTAGGGAGAGAGCTATGTCTGGGTAAGGGGTCAGATAGAAGGTTAGAGAAGTGAAAGTTATTTAGTGAGTAAGATGAGAGGGGTGACATAAGTAGTTTGGGGCCAGTGGGAACAGAGAGTACCCATATCAAGATAGCAATGGAGGGAAGGTAGAGGCTGTGTAGGTGAGACATGACAAACAAGGGAAAAGGCAATCAGCTTGTCAAGGTGGTAGTGTGTATACCACAAATGTTAAAGGAAGTAAACGGAGCAAGGGCGATTAATGGAAGATGTATGCATTGGTGGCGACCTCTATAGCCTGGACCTGATAACGAACAAATGGAAAACTTGGTACTTAGTAAAAAGCACCTCGCGAGACACCTGTTTTTACGTGAGATCTTCCGACTATATATTTAACACCAACAAAGGGTGGGAGGGCATTGAGGGGGCGAGATGGGGAGCAGTCATGCAGTGACTGCGGGGAAAGAGCATTTTGGGACCAGGTCTCCTTTGTTAGAGCAGCTCGAGTCCAGTGTCCCTACCTCAGTGACTTGCTTTGGGGGGGGGAGGGCTTGCAGCGACCCTGCCCTCGCAACCAGAATGGCTGTTGATGGTAGTAAAGGGATTTCTCCAACTATGTTTTTCACAGCACAATCAGTTGCTTCAATGATGGTTGGAGACGGTGTTGTCCTCACTGGTGGTGGTAGTGCAGTTGCTGATGGCATGAGTATTGCCCCAAGTTCAACCCATGACAAGTTAATAGGTTGCCAAAATACTGTGGAGTCTAAAGACATGAGTCAGAGTTTAGTTGATGTCACACTCTCCATCATCATCCCCACAGTAGTTGAACATGATTCTAATCCTGATGATGACTCACAATATCATGTTTCCATTGCTGCGGAGGATATGCCTGTGCCATCCAACGATTCAAATGTTGAAGAAAACATAGTGGATGATCATAATGAGGCTTTGGTTTTAACATGTTCTCCACAGGATAGCATCCAAACTGAAATTGTAGATGTGGATAATGCAAGCAATAATACCCAACAGGTTGGCGGTATTGGGCTATACCTGCCCTCCCAGGGGCGTAATGAGGCCTGATGCCACAGGCGGAGGGCCTTATAGCTTCTGAAGGGGTGGGTATAGCCCATACCACCCACCCTGGAGGGTATTATTGCACTTAGAAAATTGGGTGCATGTGTGATTTTTTTATACCTTGTACAAAAAAAAATAATTGTGTAAAAAATGATAATGTTTGAATTTTTTGTTTACTTTATTAAAGTAGTCCCTGTACTGCTGGTATTGGTAGTAGAGGGCGCAGTTTCTATAATTACCAGTAGAGGGCACTGAGGATTTGAGTTGCCGCTTGTCTGTAGGTTTGTATACTTGTATTGGACTTTTGTTTGTGCACTCTGTTTTTTTGTTGGTGTTAAGAAGGAGTGTGTGTGAAACTGAGAGAGTATGGCACTGTAGGAAGAGTGGCACTGCTGAAAGAAGCCGTTTTTTTTTTATTAATATTTTTGGGTGCCACTGTATGCCATTGCGAAAGAGCTTGTGATGCCATGTCACGGTCAGGGAGCTATGAGGAGTGATAGCTACATACAGGCAGGAGCATTTACTGGCACGTGCGATTGCTGTAAGTGTTGCCAGTGCTGGTGTGAAATAATGTTGAAAGTGCTCAAATCTAAATGATTAGAGGGAGGGAGGGATGCAGTGGACGAGATGTAGAGCTGAGCAGGAGCAGCGGAGCTCAAAACTGTGAGCGAGGTCTGGTTTTAAATAAAATGTTAACTGGAAGAAGTAGTTGTTTCGTGAATAGTATTTTTTTCATGAAAATGGGTACTGGGATTTATATCGCTAAATGTAATTCTCGTCCTGTCGCCTACTCTGTCTCTTGCCCGCTAAGCAAGAGAAAAAAATGTCAGTTTGCAGTTTCGTTCTGGAGGTGGCACATGGATTTCAGTGGGTAATGGGGCAGCTGGTAGAGGGACTTGTCTTAGGTGGGCATTGTTGTCTGATAGATGCCCACCTAAACAAGTGTCTCAGCCAATCAGATGAGAGAATTGTCTTTGCCCATTTTCTAAGAGTATGATAATGATTTCAACTACCCCAATTGGGAACCGGAGAAAAAGAAAGTAAAGGTGGCTGTGTATAAACAGTCTGTTAATCTTTTTTTTGAGTGATTTCAGAGTTATTACAATACTGGAACCTTAAACAACATGTATATCAAAGTGGTTTACAACATCACCACAATAGATCAACATACTACATCAACATTATCAGAATGATTGGATCATGTGTAACTACATAGTGATAAAAACATAACTGTGGAGACATGCAAAATACAGTCTGCAGGGTATTAATAGAGATTTCATTGGGGGTGACTTACCCAATTTTCAATTGTACCTGAATGCACTGGAACCTATGTGCATTTGATCTTAAGGGGTTAGTAGGGTCCGCAGAAGAGGTTACATTTCTTCATCTATAGTGCAGAAGGTGGGGGGATGAGATGGGGTAAACAGTCTGTTAGTAATCACCCCCTACTCAAAGCTGTGATGTAGCTGTATCTGTTGATGATGGTGATGACCCAGTAATAGTCATAGATTGTGATAATGGTCAAGTAAAGTCCAAGTATGCCCAACAACATAAATCATGCAGTACCCCCCCCCCAATTTCAGTGTCTAAAAAACTGGAGTCCAATATGCTGCATCGGGGACATGCGAAAACTAGAACATCAAACCTCCTTGTTTGGGATTTTTTTATACAAGATGCAAGTGATGAAACAGTAGTAATCTGCCAGTTTTGCCAAGCGCATGTGAGGTGTGGTAAAAACCGTAGCCATCTGGGCACCGGGGGCCAACATACACATCTGAAGAGCAGGCACATGGCACTTTGGACTCGGCACCAGAGGGGAGCTAATGCCATAGTGAGGCGTTCATCCTCATCCACCTTATTGTGACCTGCAGACTGTGAGTCTGTAGCTCATGTGATCTGTGGGCTGTTTTCAATTCTCACACACTTTGCCTTCCCAAAATAGTAGTCTTGAACAACAGCAGTAGCCCATTATAATGGAGACTTCAGCGTAGCCCAAAATGGATGTGAAGTGGGCCACTTCGCCTGTACTTCACTAGGGAATTAAAACTTTACTGCACCTCTAGTCAAGATTACAGAAATACATTTAAAAAAATCTGTATTTTTTTTCTATACTTTGGAATTTATCTTGTATTTAGATATGTTTACTGGAATGATCAGTTATGATACCTTTGTTCTTGAAGACCACTGCTTTCAGTTATACTTACTGTGATACATAACATCACACTAGAGTTAAAAAGGCTCATATTGGTTTATATACCCTCATTAAGTGGTTCCTTTTATGGTTGTGGTAAGTTCCTAAAATATTTGGTTTGTGCTCAAAATCTTTCGTAATAATCTGCAAACTAATACTGTCAGTGCAAAATTAATTTAAAAATAGAAATTACCATTTTGTTCCACATACTGAGCTGCTGAAATATGCAAATTAGTAATGCAAATATGTATCCTATACCAGACATGGCATGTACTCTTCCTAATGGATTAAAACTTGACTTCACATGATTTACATTATAATTCATAATTTATCTTTGCTGATATGTGACATATATATTTTCATAATTAATGAATAAAACTTTAAGTATTACTTCTGTGACTTGCAATCTTATAATACTGAACTAATCTAATCATCAAAGAGCATCACTTGATCATCCACGGATCATCAACAACCGTCATGTTGATTTAAGCTTACAAAAATAATCAATAATCATCAGTTGATGATTTGAAAGATCATGTTTGATGATTAAATCATGATCTAGATGATGATCTTATGGTAACATTTGATGATTAACAATAATTAGTCATGACTGACCTTCAAAAATCGTGATTAAAGATTTACCAATTCGCCTGGGGTTGTGAGAAAAAAATTGGGAAATGCGGTCATTCTGTGAACAGCTTTACTAAAAGGATCTCTGTCCAAGACTATATTAGCACAATCACACACAAAGTTGCCCCCATGGAAGTGTGGTACTAGCCTTGATTACAGTAATTTTTCTGTGAACAAACTGAATTCTTTATGAGCTCATTTTATTTTTAGATAATTATGGTGAATGGAAAGGGTACATACTATTTCGATCTATTCTATTTCAGGCGTATTTCACATGAAAGTTATTTTATAAAGTTCTGAGTCCCCACACACACACACATATTGGCTTCCCCATCAGTTTGGGGCTCTGTTAAAAATCACAGTATTCAGAGCTAAGTCAACCACAGATTCTACTGTATGAGGAAGGCATACAGTTCTTCTATATTGGTGAGTTAGTTTTACAAGCTTTGGCCTTACAACATGTTTAATAAATCCTGTAATGAGCTTAAACCTGCATGCCCAGGACTGGCTCTGAGTCAGTATCCCAGAGGTGAATGCTGTACCCTTTTCTGAGGTCACACCCTTATTCCAACTCCCATATGATATGGTTTTCTGGCAGTAATTTGATTGTTCGGTTTTGCCAAAACCCTATGCAGAAGTACTTACTGTTTGAGTTCAATGACTGTCAGCTAACTAGATTCACATCCACACATCTCTCATTCAGGAAAAGTGATTGCATGTGCCATTTTTTGTTCAGGGTCCATAATGTTCTGACATTTGTTAAAACTGCAGTCAACTTGTTTTAACTAGCAGAGAAAATAATAACTCCATACAGTGCATTTTTTTATGGGACCGTAAAGCTGACACACATCAAACAGGCATCTATTCACAAACAGTGCATCCCCAGCACATGATATCACATGAAAATAATTGTTTCAAGGGTGTGAGGCTGTTCTGTGACTGAAATTAGAGAGTAATGCATTTTTTAAAGAGTTACAACTTCACTTATTGTTAACACTCACATTGGTGTTTAATACTTGAATTGCATAAAAAGCACGTTCCATGTTACGACTCCTAGGTCACTGTTAGCTCAGTTAATTTAAATATGGGCAAACTACAGGTTAGAGTGGCCAGGCCGGATATCCTGAAAGTTCAGAGTGCCCCCTCACTCCCCTTCCCCGTATCCTGGTGTATAGTGGGTATTGGCAGGGTGTGTATCAGTTGGAAAACTAAACAAGGTTATTTTTGGTCCTGGATAGAAACAATTTACCATGTTACTTATTAGCTCACCTCTCTGCAGGTGGACTTCATGGCAGCACTGACGAGTGGGGCACTTCGGGGGCTGGGCAACTAAATAACTCATCAGTGACATTTGAAAGGATCTGATTTCAGTGGGGTCTTTCCTTAGAAGCACAGCTTTTAATTAGGCATTCAAGCAGCAGCAGTTTGGTCTCCTTTTTCTTTTTTGTCAGACCGGGGGTCTCTGCATACATCAAGGAGGGGCAGGAGTACCAGCCTAAAAACAAAGAAACCAGCCAAACAACTTTTCAGGCACTGTAGATAGATGACGTAAACCTGTATCATCCTCATCTCTTTGCAGACAGCACTCTAGTTTAGCAAGGGATGGGTCTGGCACTGGCAAGAGATGGAGGGTGGAGCTTGGGGCTGGTGTGTGGTGGCTATTGACTACATGAACAATTTGTTGTCATTGGTGTGAGGTTGATCAGGCAGTGCTGTGGCAGGCACTTCAAAAGCTGCTCTCCAGCTTGCAGCGTGTTCTCTATTTGGTTGTTTCTGTACAGGGTGGTGATCAGTTGGTAGGTTCAGCAGCAACCTGTTAGCTGAAATCAAGTTCCTCACAACATAAATCATCAATGGAGAAAGAGAGAGAGAGACCTCATCCCTACTGCACCTCCATGAGACTCCATCACCAGGTAAAATACTGTATCTGTTGGGGCTGCAATGTTAAGGTCAGTGGTCTAATTATAGTGAAAAAAGTAGGGGGCCCAATGGCCCATATTCAGAGGTGCATGTGCAGTCAGTGATAAGGGGGTGCAAAAATCTTCACAAAGCTAGGGGGGTCTGGGGGCATGCTTCCCCAGGAAATATTTTAAAACATCACTGTAAATGGTGCATTTTCCTGCATTTTGGAGCTAAGTAAGGTACATTAAAGCCCACCAGGATGAAACACTCTGTGATGAGGATGTTACTGTCTCCTGCAAGAAAGTTTTAAAAATTAAACTGTTTATGAAATTGCATTCTTGGCTTCATTTGTAAAGTGGATTGCTTCTCACTACCCATTTCTCTCACACTCTGAAATAGATCCCCCGGATCACACTTACCCCTTTGTTAATTACCTTTTTCTTCTACCAGCACCAACACCCCAGGACTTTTTGCCAGCCCACTGTCTGCAAGTTATGTACCATACCCCACTCACAAGAAGTGGACAAGCAAGGCAGCTTATGCAAAGGATTATTATCATACAAGCTGCCATTCTGATATGAGCGCAAGAAAAACAAGCATTTGTTAATGCCGAATGTTTTCTTGCTGACATTGGCATTGGCAGTGCAGGAGTTAGAGAGCTGCATAATACTGTAGGAATGGCAGTTAAGTGTTGAACTGATGGGGACTTCCGGTGATGTCATCAACCGCAATGGAAGCTTAATTTTGAGCTCTGAGGTGGCGGTGTGATAATCTGTTAGAATCCAGTGCTATTAGTGGTCGGAGTGCAATTATCGTTGACAGTTTGACAAGAAGGATGAGTCAGCTAAGTAAACCGAGGGGTAGAAGTTCAAAAAAACCTCCCACAAGATGCAGATTGAAATCGGACCGCAGCCCGAGTGTCCCCCCTGTCTAGGGCCTCGGAGTTGGCTGCTGGCTCTGGCGGGGAAGAAGAGGAGGAAACCACTTCACAGGGAAGCTCCCTGGATGACTGGGCAATGGCACATATAGTGAAAATGCTCCAAAGGATCAACAGTAACATAAAAGATATTAAGCAAGACTTAAAGCACCTTGAGAGGAGAACGGAGGATCTTGAATCAGGTCTAGACGGGCTCCGCGAAGATTCTGTACGGCTCAGCAGGGCAGTGATCTACCTGGCTAGAAGGGGGAAGGAACTCACAGCAAGGGCCGAAGATGCTGAATCCATGGGATGCCGAAAAACTATTTGCATTTTTGGTTCTCCAGAGGGTGCTGAACAAGATGACCTGGTGGAGTTTACCAGGACCTGGATTACGCAAGAGCTGGACATTCCCGATACAGAACCCCTGGAGCTCGAAAGAGTTCACCGTGCACTGGGCCCAAAACCAAAGAAGGATGCTCCGCCCCATTCAATCCTGGTTAAATTCACCCGCTACCCGGTGAAAGAAATGGTGCTTCGCAAAGCCTGGGGCAAAAGAGACTTGAACCTAGACGGAAAACGTGTATTTGTCGATCATGACTTCCCCCCCTGCCACGATGTTGAGAAGGAAGCGGGTCCCGGTGGTCATTAAGCAATTGAAGGAGCAAAAAATTAGGGCCTACCTCCGGTATCTGGCGAAATTGCTGGTGCATTGGCCCACGGGCAGTAAACTACACGACTCCCTCTTACATGCCAGCAAGTCACTCCAAAATGCAGGAATTACTCTCCCCGATTTTCAGCAGGACCTCTCGGAGCAAACCCTGCTGCAACTGCGTTGGCCTACGGTGGGGAAAGGGTCTGCGAGAGGTGGTGTTTCCAAGGGGTCAAGCCCAGATGAGCAGCTATGCAGCGACCTGGTACAGCTTAGTAAAGGACTGCAGACCCTTCAACAGAAGTGAAATTCGTTTTGAGAGACGCTATGGTCTGACTTTTTCTTTCCTCCCTGCTACTTCTAGGGACTGTCGCTGAATCGCGAATAGTGGTGTTAGTTTTACTGCCTGGTGGTGAGCGGGGTAGAGGCCACAGGGGAATTGGGGGATGACCTCCGGCCTGTCGGGTACTAGGTGGTTGTTGTGTTACATGGGGGGGGGTCGAGGGGGAAGGAACTGAAAATAAAGCTGATCCAAGAACAGAATTCCAGCACTACGGCACAGTATTGTGCAAGACAGATTCCCTAGGGGCCTGAACACCAGAGTGCTTGTGGGCCTTGATACTGGCTCGAGGTTGAATCATAAGTTAAAGATGCCTCTTGTGGGGAAAAGTAGTTGGGGTTGTCTTATGCAATTTTAAAAATGTATACATATAAGGTTGGCTTTTTTTTCAACCCCCCGCGGGGAGATGGATACAAGTTAAAATAGCTTGCAACGTAGGCCCTCTCGGGCACGATGGTTGTCTTGGGCCCTACTAAAAGGGCACAGGGGCAGAGTTCCTGAAAATTGGGCCTGATAGAGGTTACTAAGGCACTCTAACTGGTTAAATGGGCCTGAACCTAATTAATACTAGCACTGGGCTTGGTTTTAAGGGCTGCGAGGTGGGTGTACCGTTCTTCTTCCCATAACCCTCACTTGCCTTGCACATATCATAAACACTTGAACCGGAAGCCCACTCAGGGGATAGGTCACCCAGCAGAGGTCAGCTAGTCCCTCTCTTTTCTTTTCTTTGGACGGTGCTGCCCCCGGTAATGGGATTTTGCCTTCCCGCTGACAGTTCACCCCAGGAGACTGCCTTTCCGGTCGCTTCCAATTGGGAGTGCAGGGGGTGTGGGGCTAGTTAGTAGCTCATGCTCCTGGGCGGAGGGAGCTTCCCTCCGTTTAAGGCCTTGACCGGCCTACTTGTAAATAGTATGGTTGGGGGTTTTCTCTTTAATACAATGCAGATGGTGGGTTTCTATATGGGGGGGTCGGGGTCCTGGGGAATGGGGGGAGTTCGGGGGAAAGAGGGGTGGTGGTGAAGTATGCTGTTTTGAATGGGAGGGGGCTGGTTCTGTGCACCATCCTCCAAAGAATTGGGGGCCTTAGAGGCCAGTTTTTAGGCAGGAAGTATGAGGAGAGACTAGATCCAAAGAAATTTATCTATGGCTCACCATGGGGACTTTAAAATTAGTTTTGTTTAATGTTAAAGGGTTAGGATCGCCTGTAAAGAGGCATAATATTCTAAGAGATTTGGCTAGGGTCCACTGTGATATTGGTCTCCTGCAGGAAACCCACCTTTCAATAACAGAGCATAAAAAACTACATCGTATGTGGTTGGGGAGGTGTTTGCCTCATCTCATAAAAAGTCGAAAAAAGCAGGGGTGGCTATCCTGGTGCGGAAAGGCCTTGGTTTTACGCAGTTGGACTCTTTTTCGGATGAGGAGGGCAGGTGGGTGGTCCTTTCCGGAAAGGTGGCGGAGAGGGTGATTCATATTGTGAACATTTATGCTCCTACCTCTGTTAATTCCGAATTCTACAGGCATGTTTTTGGTGTGGTCACCTCACTCCCGGAGGGTCAGATTATCATGGGGGGGACTGGAACTGCGTAGAGGATATAAAACGGGACAGATCGGCAGGGAAGGGGAGCCAGGAAAAAGGTGGGGGACCCAAGACTCTTTTTCATTTGCGCACTGAGGCTGGTCTGGTAGATACATGGAGAGACAGCTATCCCTCCAGCAGGGACTTCACCTTTTATTCATATTTGCAGGATTCATAGTCTCAGATAGATAGATAGATTTTACACCCAAAAAGCGTGGGTAGGTTCGATAGTGGACCAGAAGATTTACCCTGTATGTTTGTCAAACCATGCAAAAATTAGTCTTACTATTGACCTGGGGCTCCAGCACAAACAATCCCTGTGGTGCCTGAATGTTGGGCTCCTTAGGGACGAAGCTTTTGTCTCTAAAATTAAAGAGGTGATAGAAAATTATATTAAGGAAAATACAGGGTCAGTGTCAAAGGTGAAGTTCCTCTGGGATGGTTTAAAAGCGGTAGTGAAGGGAGAAATAATTTTGTATGCAGCTCAACGAAAGAGGGACAGGCAGCAGAAGCAAGCCAAGCTAGAACAAAAAATCAAAGAACTAGAGGATATACACTAAAAAGGGGCCCCCACAGTACACTAAAAGAGCTGAAGTTAGCAAGGAGCAGCTACAGCAGCTTCTCTTGATAAAAACTGAGAATGCCCTCAGGTTCACTGCACAAAAGTACTATACAGGGGGCAACAGAGCGGGCAGGTTGTTAGCGTTTAGACTACGTAAACAAGAGGCCGATAGGCATATCCCTGGAGTTTAGGATCCAAGAGAGCCGAGGGGCTGATCACAGGACCTCTTCAGATAGCGAAATGCTTTAAAAAGTTTTATGAGGATTTATATAAATCAGAGGCCTGTGCCAGTCAAACAGAAATGATTAAGAAGTTCCTTTCCCGACTAAAGCTGCCTAAACTCTCTAGTACCCTTGAAAAAGAGCTTGATCAGCCTTTTTCGCAGTCAGAGTTGGCAGAGGTAATTAAGAAGCTTAAACATAATAAAGCCCCTGGCCCAGACAGTTATATAGCAGAATATTACCAAATATTCAAGGGCAAGCTGTTCCCGCTGTTGTTCCAAGTGTGTAATAATGCCCATACACCCTCTGAAGCTCTGGATACGTTGGCTCAAGCCCTGATTTCAGTTATCCCAAAACAGGATAATGACACTACCCTGTGTAGTAGCTATCGCCCGATTTCGCTGTTAAATTTAGATGTTAAAATTCTGACAAGAATGATTGTAAACAGGCTCCAGGGCGTAGTGACCCAGCTGATCCATCCGGATCAGTCTGGCTTTATGCCAGGAAGACACCTCCGTGATAATGTCAGGAGGCTGCTCACGGTAATGGCGTACTCTCGATCTAGAGGGAAGGGAGACACCTCATTGGTGATTACTCTCGATGCCGAAAAGGCGTTCGATCGCCTCGAGTGAGATATTTGGGGGAGGTCCTTAAGAGATTTGGATTTGGCCTCAGGTTCCAAGCATGGGTGAGCGCCCTTTACAATAACCCCTCAGCAAGGGTGAGACTTAATGGGGTATTTTCCCAACCACTCTACATCAGAAGGGGTACGAGACAGGGCTGCCCCCTCTCGCGCCTTCTATTTTTCCTAAGTATGGAACCTTTGGCAGAGGCATTCCGGTCTCATGAGAACATCTCTGGAATTACAGTGGGAGGGGTGGACAATCGCATATCACTTTATGCTGATGACACCTTATTGTACTTAAAAAATAAAAAAACACCACATCCCTACCAACCGCCATGAATCTTCTTAGAGAATTTGGTTCTATTTCAGGGTTCAGAATTAACGAATCCAAATCTGAAGTAATTGCACTGGGTGCATCGGTTCCCGCAGGGGTGAAGTCCCTGACTAACTTAAGGTGGAATACCAGCTCCTTCAAATACTTGGGGATTCAGATCCCGAGAGATCTGGGCAAGTTATTCCAAGTTAATTATGTGACATTGTTAAACAGGGTGAGAGAAGATTGTGCGAGATGGGGCACTCTACCTCTCTGAATTACTGGGAGGGTTGAGTCGGTAAGAATGAACATTCTACCGAGGTTGCTGTTTTTATTCAATGCACTCCCCCTGTGCCCCCCAAAGAAGTTCTGGATGGAAATCCAAAAGTTGATAAGTAAATTTATATGGGCAGGGAAGAGGCCTAGGCTTAGTTGGGCTCTCTTGAAATTGCCTAAAAGGAAGGGTGGGCTGGGGGTCCCGGATTTTAAAAGGTATCACAGAGTGACTCAATTACAATACCTGGTGGCATATGCTTCCTCAGGGGAGATGCAAAGCTGGGTCAGAATGGACCTACAATTGTTAAAACCACATACCCTTTCATCAGTCTTATTTAATAAGATTAGCCCCAGGGTAATACAAGGACTACCTAATCCTGGGTTTAAGACATTGTTTACATTATGGACACACACTGTGAGGGACCTGAGACTTACAGCCATGGCTGTTAAGGCAGGGTAGGATCCTGGAGAGAAAACCCGCTGTTTTCACGTTGGTATAGGTTGGGACTTGGAAAGTTTTCACAGCTCTCTACCGGGGATACTGTTAAAAGTTTCACCCAAGTGCAGCAAGAATTCAACATCCCAACCTCGGATTTTTACGGCTATTTACAGATCAAGCATTATCTCTAGGCGGAAGCGAAGTGTAGTTCAGAGCTGAGGCCAGTTCGGCCTAACCCACTCCTAGATCTACTTCGAACTACTGCTGAGACAGCACCCAAGACCCATCTGATTTCTAAATTATACGTGGGAGAACCAGACAGCTCAGAATCTAGACCCAATTCAGACCCGCTGGGAAAAGGAACTGGGTCTGGGGGAAGGGGTACTTGGCTGGGAAGGGATATGGAGGATGGCGCACAGAACCACAGCTTCACCCTCATGGAGGGCGTTCAGATGGCAAGTGCTAACAAGATTTTTCAGAACACCAGTGGTAACCAAGCATTATGGTCAAACCTGTTCAGATAAATGCTGGAGGGGCTGTGGGCAAGTGGGCTCGCACGAACATATTTTTTGGAGTTGCCCTAAAGTTAGGAGCTACTGGAGCCTAATAAACCAGGGACTAAGCCAGATTTTACAAATAGAGATTCCGGAGCAGCCTTGCTGCCTTCCTCTGGGAGAACCTCCTCCAGGCCTGAATGGCTCAAAAGCCAAATATTTATTCCCAATCCTACTGGCAGCAGCCCAAAAGGCAATTACGAGGCTGTGGTTGAGTGAGGTGTCCCCGGGGGAAGAGCAGTGGCTGTCCTATTGTAACCAGATCAAAATAATGGAGATGCTCACAGCTAACTTGAATTTAAAGCTTAATCTGTGTAAGTCTCATTGGTTCCCCTACTTTGAGTTCCTTGGAGCCAGAGAGGGAGTTGCAACTTTGGAGATCCTGGCCAGGGAGGCCCTAAACTAAGACCTGGGAAAGGTTTGTACTATAGCACCCCATAGATGGTTATAAAACCAGAGTGCACTGATATGGGTTAGTCATCAAAGTGATTGTTAAAGATTCAACACCTGCTGGGGGGGGGGGGTTTGATAAATAAAGTTTGATTAAGCTGTTATTATCCTTCTTTATCTCTTTACATTTTTTCTCTTTCTTTTTCTCGCTGTTTGATAGTGATGTATTAGGGGGGTTATAGACCTAAAGTTTGGAAGTAAATGCAGTGTACAGTCCACAATCCAGCCTAGATGTTCTATATTAGTTTAGTGGCTTATTTTATTGACTGCACGTGGCTGGTCACTTAATTTATTCACAATCAACATTTTGTAGACTAAGTTGATACAGGAATATTTTCTGTCTATGAGAATGTAATATCCTCTTTATATTTGCTGTTTTCTGTAACTTGTTCTCTGAAAAAGTATAATAATAACATTACAATTTAAAAAAAAAAAAGTATTGAACTGATGCCAACCCTACCCCCACCCTGCAGAGATTGAGAGGCATTGGGGTGTGCCTTTGGGACTTCAGCCATAATGCTCATGCCATTTCACATCACCCTGCCCTGCAGACACCAAGTGTCGCAGTGTGCCTTGGAGTCTTCGGGCCTTACACTCACCCCATTCAATAAGGAAATATGCTGAAATGGGTGCAGTTTAGGAGAATGGAGTGAACTTTGGGGCTGAAGACTCCAAGGCTCACCTCAATGCGTGTCACTGGCTGCAAGGTGGGGGTGGGGTGGAATGGCATGAGCATTACAGCTGATGATCACAAGTCACACCCTTGACATCTGTCAACCTCTACAGGGTAGGGCGTTACAGTTGGAAACCCTAATGTCCCAGCGTTTGTTGGTATTTTCACTCCAGATTTTCAACATGGGCTTTTTGTGATCCCACCTCATGAACAGTGGCACTATCAGTGTGTTAGCCGGAAGGTGATTTTGCACAGCGACTGTGCCATTTGGCACTGCAGGTGCGAAACCACATTTCAGGCAGGATGTGAAAAATAACAGCTGTACTGTTCATGAGGAGGTGTAAAAAAATGGCATTGTTGAAAATCTGGAGTGAATATATGAAAAATTGGTGAAGTCACAAGCATGCATAAAAACTGCACCGCACATGCCTGTAACGCAGTTCTTTTGGGGATTTTTTTAACCACATTTTCAACATAGGCATTTTGGGACCTCTGCTCATGAACAGTGGCACTGTGATTTTGTTTATCTGTCCCGAAAGTTGATTTCCCACAGCAACCGCGCCATTGTGCACCACATGTATGGGAAAACATTTCAGGCAGGATATGAAAAATGAGAGCTGTACTGTTCATAAGGAGGTCTGAAAAAATGGCAATGCTAAAAATTTGTAGTGAAAATATTAAAAATTGTCGAAGTTACAAGCATGCGTGGAAACTGTGCAATGCCTTCATAACACACAGTCATATTTGAATTTTTTCACAAATTTGCAACATGGCTTTTGGATCCCCACCTCGCGAACAGTGGCACTGTTGTTTTGTTAATCAGCCCCAAAAGGTGATTCCACACAGTGACCGTGAAATCACCTTTCAGGACAGAGTAATGAGATGACAGTGCACATGTTCATGAAGTGGCATCCCAAGAACTTCATGTTGAAAATTTGAAGGCAAAAATTCAAAAAAATGACTGAGATATCAACCTAAGTTGAAACTGATGCCATTATAAAGCTTATCGTGATTTTCTTTATTTTGCGGTCGACTTTTTGAAGAGTTCAGATGTGTTCCCAGTCCACAGAAGATTGCAGCGCCAGACCTCTGGAAGTAAGTATGGGGAGGGTTGAGGGGGTGGGGGAGGGAGCTGCACAGAGGGTGGGTGCGGGTTGGGGAGGGTCACGGGGATGACGAGGGACCATTTTCTTTTTACAGGGGAAAAACAGACATCAGGGATGTTTTCTTTATTTGCAGGTAAAATAAAAAAAAATGTTGGTCACACTGGGGTGGGCTACCAGTGTGCCCCATGAGTTTGAGGTGGGGGAACATGATGCAGATGGGGATTTGGCCCCCGTCAACAAAGTAAGTATGTGTGTAGTGAGGAACATGATGCCAATGGGGATTGGGTCCCCATCGGCAAAGAAACTGTGTGTGTGGAGAGGGGGACATGCCGACGTGGGAACTGGCCAACCCCGATGTCGGCTTTGTAAGGGATTGTGTGTGGCAGACAGTAGGAGCCACCATATTTACTGAAATGTTTCACCAGGAAAGGCACGTAACGGAGCCTTGTTATCTGATGCTTCAATGAGGTAACTGCATCTCATTGGAGTGGCAGATTTCTTTCAAGGTTTTGGCACTCTTTGAAGTTTCATGTCAGTGCTAACATGCTTGCTAATTGGGAGCTGAGGGATGCACCCACTAAAGCGTTCCCTGCATTGGCCAACACTGACATACCTCTGAAATGTGCTACTACTGCAAGACAACATAAAAAGGGACACATCAGCAGAGCACTAGACCAGCAGGCAGTGAAAACGGAGGGGAAGGGACCCTGTCCACTACTGTTAAGGGACAATGAAAGGGTGATTAGTGCTTTATAATGATAGGCAGAGTGTTAAAAAAAGCTTAAATTAAACTTGTGGATAAATCCTGCACCAATTAACAGTGGGACTCCCCACACACACACACATACACATATATATTGTGTTCCCCATCAGTTTTGGGCTCTGTTAAAAATCACAGTATTCAGAGCTAAGTTACCACAGATTCTGCTGTATGAGGGAGGCATACAGTTCTTCTACATTGGTGAGTTTGTTTTACAAGCTTTGGCCTTACAGCATGTTTAAAAAATCCTGTAACTAACTTAAACCTGCATGGTCTCTGAGGTTCAGTTAATTTGGGATGATTGATGTCATAAACTTCAGTGGTCAAAGTTTGAAAGTCATTCCAGTTTTGGGGAAGTAAACATACTTCCAAGGTTACAGCTTTGAAAGCCAATATAATGTTGTCAGAGACAATGTTGTAATATACACATTACAGATAATGACATGCCCCCCATTCATTCAGAAAACTATCACACCATTGTTTGACTTCCATGCCTTCAGAAATCAAAGTCACCTACATTTTTCACTGTTAGGAGTCAGATGCATCTCCCTTAAATAATTAAATGAAGCCCCAGACTGATTGCATGTTGTCCCATCTTCTCTGGGGGTCACTGCTGGCAGGTTTCAGGAGACAGTGAGATTAACATGTGTCTTTCCTAACACATGCAATATTTCCTTCCAGGTCTCCCTATTTTCAGGAGTCCCCTTATTTTGACTAATCCCACACCCCCAACACACGTCCGACACAGTCACATCACTACCCAAAATATTGATAATTCTCAGGATCTTCTCTTTTACTGAATTTAGCCCTGAATTTCTGTCATGTTATACACATTTACAGTTGGCTAGCTCTCCTTGATTTACTGGTCAGAAATCTGAGAATGTTGCAGATATGCCTCGGCTGCACTATGCAAACTACTTAGGATGCATTACTCAAGTAGGAAAAAGCAACATACTGTCTATTTTCTGTAATATACATATGTCACCTGGGCTCCAGAGACACAAAGCAATCACCCCCCCTGCCTTGCCTTACCATACTTCTCATGGACTCTGGAACACCCCCCCCCCAAGCCTTGCCTTACTTCACATGGAGTATGAAGACAAGCGCCCTCCTCTTCAACCTAGCCTTATTTCATGGAATCCAGAGACACAAACCCCCACACACACCAGCCTTGCCTTACTTTACGTGGGCTCTTGAGACAAAAAACAACCCTCTCTCTCTTTAGCCTCCTTATCTTACTTCACTTTGGCACTGGAGACAAGTACCCCCTCTTCAAGTTTGCCTTACTGCACACGGGCTCTGGAGACTAAAGTAACTCCCCCCCCCCCATATGCGAGGTCAGACTGAGGAGGCCAAAAGAGTGTAGCCATGGCCCATCGAGGGTCTCTCTCGCTCAGCTCTCTATGGTGGCAGCTTGTGTTGACACTGCCAGAGGGTTCAGGATCTGGTACAGCCCTGCATCTGGCCCTACCCCACACTTCAGCCCCAGTCAGCTAGCACTGTGCCTGCCTGCCCCAAGTTCCTCTGAGTCCTGACTTACTCATCCTAATTCCTGCCTATCCCACCACCTTTAAACAAAAAAAAAACATATTTACATACCGTCTGGAGTTGTATGCTCCTGTCTAAAATAACAAGACTCCTCCAGCAGTACAGCAGAGGTACTGCACTAGTCCTCTGGGCTCCTGAAACTGTGCTTGTTTTCTCCCCCACCCCTGCTCTTTCTCTCTCTCTCTCTCTCTCTCTGATGACTCAGCGACAGTGAACAAATAAGTTGTTTCCAGGGGCTCAGTGTGCGGGCTACTGGCTACTACTTTTACCTCTGGTTTAAGTCATTTATAGTCTGAACTGAAATGAACACCCCCAACTGTACTCGTTCAAAGAGGTGTCACACTGGACATCAAAGAAGGCAAGCACAGCAGCATTTTTTTTTTTACAATAAATAAGGATAAAGATAAGAATCTCTAACTATTACCTTTTTAAAGTATCTGTGAAGGACTAACTTGGGTGCCAGCTGTGGATACTACTTATAGCTGTGGGAGGCTTTTGTTTATTTGTTTTCCAGGAAGGTGGCCATCAAAGGAGTCAAGCAATGGCATGCTATCACTTAAGGCTTGTTTACACCGCTGACTTTGCAGCGCATCAACACATTTGCACAGGTTGATGTGCTACAAAGTTGGCTCCGTAGACACTCTTCAGAGTGCCATAAGTTTACTTCGGGTCCCTTTTCTGCTGCAGCTCAATTGTGGGTACCCATATCAGAGCAAGCTCATTAACTGACATTGTAAACCCTTTTATGCACTCACTCCGAAGGGAAGCCTTTTGTCCTGGTGTGTCCCATCATTCTTCGCTGAATTTACAGCCCCTCCTGAGAGCAACCAGCAGCATTGCAAGGGCGGGCAGTGTAAACACTAAATTGATAGAGGAGTAGCCAGCACAGCGGGAAAGAAGCAGCGCAAATGCAAGAGCGCTGCAGCCATGTAATCACGGCTTTAGAGAAGTATCTGTCTCAAGTATCACTTAACTCACTTTGACGCCAGTTATTTTATTTATTTTTATTGGCAACCAGGTAAGGCTCACTATGCACAGGTGCTTGTTTTCAGGGATGACCTGGGAGCACTGGGGGGTCATGTGACTTGCTCAGAGTCACACAGTACACAAGTAGAGGTTGGGGGAATCAAACCCAGGTCTGCTGGATGTACTAAGCTCATTCACAGCTCATTACTATAACCTCTAGGATATACTGCCAGTTGTGTGGCTATGGGTTGGGGGAGATTATTGTTTTCCTGGATGGCTGGAAAACAATGGAAAAGACACAGCTTTCGTCAGACACTACAGAAACTCTTAATTGGTGCTTTCAAACAGTAACCACTTTATTTAATTATTTAGAACAGCTACCCATAACTTAAACTTTTTATTGCTGGCAGCAGCCATTTCATAAGCAGCAGTGAGCTTCCAGAGCTCATTGTATGCTAATATGTCTATTTGACCTCTGCTGTTGGTTGGCAGGACATATCTGCATAGAGTGAGCTCAGAAAGCTCTCTGCTGCTCATGAAATGGTGGCTCCCAGCAATAGAAAGTGAAAGTTGAAAGCCACCATTTAAATCACAATAAAAGCAATTAGAGGAATTTTAAAACTGTTACTGTCTGAAAGCACTAATCAGGAATTTTTCTAGTGCCTTGGTAAAGCTATGCTTTTTCCAGTGTTTCCCTTTAAAAGGGAAAACATGGTGTCAATTACTAATTTTCACTCAGGCAGGGCTGCTGCAGTTTGTGTTCCTGACTGAATGGAGATCGGCAGCTTCAGCAGTGAGAAGTGAGAGGGCCAAAAACATGCCCCCCCCCCGGCACCTTTCAATTACACAGAACTCAGGGGGCCCTCCAAAAAAGTAAGGGGGCCTGACCCCCTTAGGACAGGCCCCCCTGTAATTCGAGCACTGTTTGATGTTTTCTATTTGTCTTGTTTTTGCTGAACTGCTTTTTTGCCTTGTGCTCCGGATCCCAGTCCAGTCACCGACTCTTTGCCTAAACCACAAGACAAACCCTAAGAAAGAGCCGATCATCTCATAGGGTGTGTCCCTGAAACTTTGGTAATTCTTTAATTTAATTGAGTAGTGAGTGATTTGTGACTGGCGGTTCTTTAGATTAAAGACTAGGTTGGATCAGGAATACATGTCTAAATAGATCTGTCCACCTTTAAAAAAAAAACTGTTTAACTTGTTTTGCTTTTTAAACACATTTAGTTTAGTCCATTTTTGCTTTGATCTGTTCTTATCTTGATTGTAATCAAAAGCCACAGGTCTGTTAACTTTCTCCTGAGTGCTGTTCCACTTATAAAGCTGAGAAGCGAGAGAACCAAGGCATTACTGTAGACCATGTAGACCATGGTGTGCTGTTGGAGCACCTGCAGTTAATCTGTGGACTGTCTGGTATGGTCCTCAGATGGTTTCGATCATTGCTCAAGGGTAGAATTCAGAGGGTGGTGTCTGGGATTTTTTCCTCGGCACCACTCCCCCTATCCTGCAGGGTGCCGCAGGGCTCCATCTTGGCACCCATGTTGTTTGCGGTGTACATGTTGCCATTAGGAACGATTATTAGATGGTACGGTTTGAGTTTTCACTGCTATGCAGATGATACACAGCTGTACATGTTGTGCCTGGTCAGGGTGATGCTGTTTTGGTCTTTAACAACTGGATTGGGTGAGTGTGAGTTGGCTGTGGTTAAACCCGGAAAAAGCTAAGGTGTTGGTAGTGGACCCAGGTCATTGGGAGGTGGGTTTGTTGGTAGAATCACCTTTGGGACTATGGCTTGGGGGTGTTCAGCTAACTACCCCAGACTGGGTGCGGAACCTGGGCAATATTTTTGATGACTGCCTGACCCTTAAATCTCAGGTGTTGGCTGTTGTCAAAACCTCTTTTTACCATCTGAGGAATATCTCCCAGATGAAGCACATGGTTCCTTCCAATGATCTTCCAACCTTGGTCCACACCTTCGCTACTTTTTGCCTTGACTACTGCAACGCCCTTTACCTAGGGCTACCAGGGGTGATATCCGCTGCCTGCAGCGGGTGCAGAATGTGGCAGCCAGGCTGTTGACTGGTACATCTAGGACCAATCATATAACGCCTCTGCTCCGCGGACTGCACTGGCTACCAGTACAGTGGCGGATTGCCTTCAAGGTCGGTTTGCTGACCTGTAAGGCCCTACAAGACCAGGGACTTAGTTACCTGCAAGATCTCCTTTGCCCCTACTGCCCCCCCCCCCACTTTCTCTGATCCACTGATAAGGGATTGCTAGAGATTCCCATGGTCCATTTAAAGACATCTGGAGTTAGGTCATTTAGTTTTATGGCCCCAACCCAGTGGAATTGTCTACCTCGTTGGATGCGAGGTTGCCTGACCATCCAAAGTTTTAAAGTTGCTTTTAAAGCCTTCTTATTTAGCCTGGCCTATCCTGTTTTTAATGCCGCTGTTGTATTTACTGGTTTTTAATTTGTTGCACTTGTTATTTATTGATGTATTTTATCTGTTTATTGTGTTGTACAAGTACCTTGGTTATTAGAAAGGTGCTAGCTCAGGCTCAGGAGTGTAAATCATTGTATTGCTGCATTTGATTCAATTTTGAGGTTTTAACAGAGTCTGGCTGTCAGTTTTGTTCAAAATGGGAGGGGATGGGAGAGACAGAACCGATACCATGACACCTTGACTATGCGTGGAGATCTAGTCAGTGTATTGGTAAGTTGTTTCTATGCTGACTTATAGTAAATGCTGAAATGTAACAACAACAAACAATTCATTCATCTTTGGAGTGGATGTTCGGGGTGAGAGATGGGTAGGGAGAAGCCTGTACCATGCCATGCCAAGCTGACATGCTTCCGATCCTCAGAGAGGTTAAGGATATCTACAGATTTTAAAAGCATTTATAAAAAAACATGTGTTGTCCCTTAGTAGTGCAAGTCAGACACAGCTATGCAGCAAGTCAAGAGAAGCTCAAAGTAACCAGGGACGGATTTTGCATATACTAGCCCGGATATTCAGACTGCGCCAAGCTGTGGTGCAAGCCTGTGTCAGGGCAACTTGACTTCGCAGGGACAATGACAGGGTGATATTCAACAGAGCTGCGCCATGGCACAGCACCACTGAATATTGCACCCTAGCCATCCGCAGTGCACATGGCGCAGTGGCACTGCACCAGCGCAAGTGGCCAGAGTGGAGCAGGGGGATGCGCTAGCACAGGTTCCATTGTGCTAGGCTCAACAACCATGATATTCAAAAGTGCACATGCAAATGGGGCCATAATGCATGCAAGGTGCAAATGGGGCCATTTGCATGTCATTATCGCCCCATTTGCATGCAGGTGCACCAATCCCTGGTGACTTCGCCTGGCACCTGACAGGCTGCAGCCATCGAGAACCGGCGCCCCTGCACATCGCGGCAAGTGCCCACTGCCCGATTGCGGGCATATATGAATATAATAAATGTCCAGTATCCCTGGTGGTCAGTGGACCGCTCGTAGCCTACTCTGAGCATATGTGAAGAAAATACTCGTCCAATATCCCTGGTGGTCCAGTGGACCGCTCGCAGCCTGATCGCGGCATATGTAGAAGAAAATACTCCCTCCCCACCGCCCACTGAGCCCCACTGCCCCACTCACCCCCAGTCAGCGGCGGGTGGCAGCTCTCCACCTGCTTGCCACCTCGCTGCCCACTGACTGACACCATACGGTAGGGCTGTATGCCCATTGGACCACAGCGTGAGCCAATGGGTGTGCAGCCCATGCCATACTACACAGTCCAGATATGTGAATGGAACCGGGTGGGGAGGGGGACACCGCTAGTCCACCAGGGTTGTTTTGGTGTGGCATTATTTTCTACTGACTCCCGCGATCAGGCTGCGAGAGGTCCACTGGACCACTAGGGATATTGACCCAGTATTGTGTTCCCACATATGTCTGGCGACCGGCTACGGCAGCAGCCCACTGGACCACCAGTATTGACTAGTATTTTCTTCTACATATGCCTGTGATCAGGCTGCGAGCAGTCCACTGGACCACCAGGGATGTTGGACTATCCTTTTTCTATGTATGCCCGCGATCAGGCATGGGGGGGTGCCGCCACGAAGGTTCAGCTGGAGCTCGGGTGGCCACCCACAGGTGGCAGCTGCTGTGTTGCGCCCTGCAATACGGCAACTCACTTGTGAGTGGCCAGCTGTTGCTCCTTTTTTTTTGGCTCACCTGTGTGCAGCACAGGTAAGGGTTGCACATACATGGGCTCAGCACATCCTGGGCTGAATATCGGGATGTGCAGGGTATGCATGGGCACGCCCCCCACCTGCGCTGCATACATTACTGATGCGCTCCGGCGCATCGGGATTTGTGCCAGGCTCAATCCCCGTTTGAATATCGCACCGGGACGCATCAATGGATTGTGCATGGTGCAACCCTTCTGAATATCCGGGCTACTGTCTGCATCTATACATACCACACTTCTTTTGCATAGCAGTAATTTAACAAAATAGGTAACAGCAAACTAAATAAGAAACAATGCTTCACTGTAAATAAATTTATACATGCACACCTTCAGTAAAATGGCAGGATTCCTGCTTTAGTGTGCTACAAACAAATGCTGTTTCAAATAACTAATAAGAACAATTAAATTAAACTGTTTAACCCACAAATACTGGGATGCATAGGAAGAGGCATCAATAGTAGAAAACAGGAAGTTGTTATCCCTCTGTACAGACAGTTGGTGAAACCCCAACTGGAGTACTGTGTGCAGTTCTGGAGACCCCATCTCCGCAAAGACATAGACAGAGTGGAGGCTGTCCATAGGAGGGCAACCAAAATGGTGCAGGGTCTGCACCAGAAGACATACGAAGAAAGACTAAAGGAGCTTAATATGTATACCCTTGAGGAAAGAAGGGAGAGGGACATGATAAAAACTTTCAAGTACCTCAAGGGAATCAACAAAGTCCAAGAGGGTAGCATCTTTCAGAAAAAGAGATGTGCAAGAACAAGGAGACACAATTTGAAGATGGGGGGGGGGGTTAAGAGTTAAGATGAGAATAAAAAATCATATTTTTATTTTAAAGCAACAGTCTAATGCTGCCCCTTCCCCCACCCTTGATTATGCCACCCCAAACACCCTCTGAGCAGTGCTTTGACAAGAATCTCACTGACAAGAATTTCATGGGACTAGAATATGCCCTGATTAACCCAAGTTTGGGGGAGGGGCAGATGGACAGAGTTAGACTGTTGATTCAAAAAGAAGCACACATGATTTTTGCTTATATGTTCTAAAACCTAATGGTCTAAATTAATATACTGAGCCATTTCCTTTAATTTATTGTTATTACTTGGTGTACTTGTTTTCAGGTTGGATATGGTGCGTTGATATCCAGGTGTGCTTTACTTGCTGCTGGACTCACTTGGTCACCATATCACGCTTCTTGTTATTTTGTAACTGTGCTCTTGTGTTAAGCACTGTACCATGTACAATAGCTAATATACCATTTTTTGCTATTGATTTTTTCCTGCCTAACACTTGTATCAATTTGCTCATGCTTTTTTTTCTCCTTCTACTCATCTTACCTCTGGTCTCTATTTCTTTTTTTGTTCCACTTTTTCTAAGTCTTGCTTTTTGACCTGTTCTCAGTTGGTGTCATATGCCATTTGTTTTTTCTTTAAAATGAGAGCTATCCCCCCACTTGACCCCCCCCCCAAAAAAAACATAAGAGCGACACTGAGGGTGCCCAGTCCCCCAGTGTCATGATCAGGATGGTGCTGATTTTTTTTAATTAAATGATACATAACTCCCACCCAATCCTTCATCTCAGCAGCCACCATTTTCATTTCATTTCATTTTAATTTTGTTAACTGGGTTAAAAGCATTGGGCCACATGGCCCTTCTACAGGCTTGACCCAGTGAGAGTCAAAGACACTCAGAAACATGTAACAATGAGAGTACAATAAATACATTTACATGTACAAAGGTTGCATGGGAAAAACATAGCAGGGCAATGATAAATCACAGTTATAGCATACAAAACAGTACAACCATGTAAGTTATGTGCAAAAACATCCTGAGCTTAAAAATACATCTTTCTTTACAGTGTTCCTAAACTGATAAAAAGTTGGAATATTTTGTATTTCAACTGCAAGTTTATTCCAAATTTGTATGGCACATTGTTTAAATGATTTTTGATGTTTAAAGGTTTTGCAGATCAGGGCCGGAAGCTAGATCACATTTTCAGATCGCAACCTTCTTAGGAGAACTCTCTGTTGATAAAAATTAAACATGGGATTTGACCCACTACAGTGGATTATTTTATACATAAAGCACAATTTCTGAAGTGTATCTTTATGATTTAGGGACAACACCCCATTCTATTATATAAACTGCAATGATGTTCCCTAAATTTTGCCCTTAAGGCAAACCTATAAATAGCATTATATAAGGTTATTCTGTTATTCCTAATCTTCTCAGATGCACTTCCCCAGACTATACTTCCATAATCTAACACTGGCAATAAGCAAGCAGTAGCAATTGTTTTCCTGGTATCATCAGCCAAATAATCCCTTATGGCATAAAGTGCCCCCAATTTACTATGCAACCGATAGTTATATTATCAACATGTAATTGAAAACTCAGTGCACTATCTAAAGTCACCCCATAATATGTAAAGTTTGAAACAATTTCAATGGTAGAGCCATCCTTTGTCGAAATAGTAAAAGAATGTTGTTATTTTTTTAGTTTTGAGGGAGAACAAAAAAGTATTCCTTTAGTTTTTTTCTGGTTTAGGACAAGACGATTGTCCCTTAACCAGCTAGTCAAGTTGTTAAAATCTTTACTCAAATTCTCCTGAAGTCTGTCAACATTTCTATCTGCTGCATAAAGCACAGCGTCATTTGCTTATAATACAGTGGATGTATCAGTGCAAATAGTTGGTAGTCAATTAAGAAAAATGGAAAACAATAAAGGGCCCAGAATTGAGCCCTGGGGAACCCCATGGTGAACTTCCCTCATGTCAGATAGTATTCCATTTACACAGACATGTTGTACCCTTTTTGTTAGATATCTATTAAACCAGTTCACCACAGGGTCCCCAAAGCCCAACTCCTTAAGTCTAAGTCCCTTTACTGTATGGTCTACAAGATCGAAGGCCTTGGTCAGGTCCACGAACACCACACTAACATATTTCCCTTCATCCATACTCTCGTGCAGGTTGTTCATGAACCTGACCAAGGCCATCGCTGTGCCACACCCTTCACGAAAACCATGTTGAGCAGATGTTAATAATCCATACTTATTCATATGCTCCACAATTTGACAATGTAATAATCTCTCTTGTACCTTTCCTACTAAAGACAATAAAGATATTGGATGATAAATAATAAAAAGATTAGGTTGACCACCTTTGAAAATTGGGGAAACTATTGCCATTTTCCATATTTCTGGAACTATACCAGTATTTAAGGACATGTTAAATAATATCTGTAGGGGATAGGCAAGTTCTCTAGCAGCATATTTTAATACAGTTGCATCCAAATTGTCAGCTCCTGGATCCTTAGACTCATCCAATCCCATTAACTCATGATATATTTCCTCCCAATGAATTTCCCTAAAATGAAATTTGGGCTGAAGTATAATTTGAGAGGATATAAGACTATCCAATTTTGGTAATAACCTAAAGCCCTGCGTATATTGTGACAAACAAGTAAATCTCTCATTTAAATAATCTTCAATTTCCGTACTATCTGTTAAGTCTTGATTATCCTTTAATAACTTCTGAAAGTCTTTATTAGTCCCAGGAGCAATTAGATTATTTATATTCCTCCCCCAAATTTTGTTATCTTTAAAACTGTTGAGCTGCCCATTTTTATAATAATCCACCTTAGCCTTTTTCATTTCTTTTTTACACTCATTTCTAAGTTGTCTGAAATAATTCCAGTCCCTTTCAAGCCTAGCAGTTATACAAATCTGATTGGCAATATCCCAATCTTTCATTAACTTAAATAACCTCGTATTCAACCATTTGCTACAAACTCCCTGTACTCGTTTTTTCCTTTTTGGGGCTCTTTTGTTAATTAAGGATTCAAGTTTTGCTTGAAAAAATCCAACAGCCTCATTTATCTTATTGGTAGTTAACAATTGTTGCCAATTGACCCGAGAGAGATCTCGTTTCAACCCAAATAACTTTGCATCATTCCAATCCCTAGTTTCTACAATTTTAAACATACCTTTGGGTCTTTTATTACTCCAAATACAAAAAAATTGGTAAATGATCACTAATTACATCTGGGGAACCCCCCCAAAGAACTTATATTTAGAATATTATTTACCATAACACAGTCTAACAAGGTGGACTGTTTTGTTTTATGATTTGGTCTAGTCCCTTCAGTAATTATTTGTTCCAAACCAGCTTTTTGCAATAACTTCTTATGATTACTCTCTTCATGACTTAACCAATTTAGATTTAAATCCCCCATAACGATCAGCTCTTTTTTTTAAGGATTTCAGCCTGATCAATAATATTTTCCAGGCCCGATATCTTAGATTTTGGTGGGTTACTGTATATACACAGCCTATTATTAATTTCTTTGTGTTCCCTAAAACTACCTCCACAAATAGACTCTCGCAGTCTGAATCTGGAGATGTAGTTACAATCTCATTCACTTCCAAACAGCATTTATGATAGATAATCAAACCACCCCCCCCTTTTACCTAATCTATCCTTATGCAGATGTCCATAGCCCTCTATTACCAATAAACCATCCTTAATTTTGGGTTTAAGCTGTGCTTCAGTTATAAACATAACATCAGGATCATTTATAGCAATCCATGCTTCCAATTCCTGTTTTTTTGGCAATAGGCTGCACATGTTCAAATGTGCTAGTCGCATTCCACTAGATTTTGACCAATTAGTAGAGGGTACACTGGGTTGAGGTCCTGGAGTTTGCTCAACATTACCAGATTCAAGTATTTTTTAAATAAAATGCAGATTGTATTTAAATCAAACCTACAAAACCATAAATGAATACTCATACTTTGAATTTCCCTTCTAGTTAAAAGTCCCATAACCACATAACCAACATCCCCAATTTGTTCCCTGTGTAATAGATCCAATCCTGGCCCTTGATCATATAGGCCATTTTTTCCACCCAATCAATATTTTGTATGAATGGATCCGTGACACTGAGAAAAACCACATATAATATTGCAAAAATGATTCCTCTATTTAACATGGTTACTCAAATTATATTTAAATCAATAAAACAAAATTAAACTGTTCTAATAAAAAAAAAATCACACTGCCCTAGCTATATAATAAATGTATCAGTCACCTACACCAACTAACTTGTACATCAAACCTGAACTTAATCTACTCATGCTAGATAACTAATTATGCATTCACACTAACATCCAATATCAGCTCTTATGTTATTCACAATCCAATTAAAACCTACAGCTGCTACTAATACTTTTAAACTCCTTTACAATGTATATGCAGATTCCAAGTTTTCTTACACCGAGTGGCGCTCATGCCACTCACACTGCTGGCACCGTGAGTGGCACGAGTCCTTTTATTTAGTCCTGCCCTTCCTCCTCTACATCACTCCATGGCAGTCACCCCTTCCAGATGGATTTCAGCTGTAGAAACAGGGAGATAGTACACATGAATACTGGAACACAGTACTTTATTGGGTGCAGAATACCTCTAGGCAGAGGTGGAGCATAGGCACATACTTACTGATCGGGGAATCCAATACATAATACTCTCTAGACCACAGATATGTCTTCACTCTTCAAAGCTGGACTGCAAACTCAAGAAACAGGTTTTTTTAAGGTCGGGGGAGCTGCTGCACACTGACTAGCTGAGGAGGAGCTGGTTGAGCAGGAGATGCACAAGGCATTTTATTTGTTTAAGAAAAGGTCCAGAGTGCTGAAAGAAGGGTAGCCTGCCCCAGAGAGTCAGAGAGGAAGCACTGCAGAGCATGGTCAAGACGGAGTAGACCCAAGTTGCAGTCAGGCTAAAAAGAAAGGAAAAGAGAACTGCAATTTGTTTTGTTTGCCCCCGACCTTAGAGGCTGCCCGAGATAAGGATACGAGAGATAAGGATATGAGGAGAAGAGAGAGAAGGCTCCTATGTGTGGAAATTTAACTTTCTTCTGGAAAAAAGTTATGTTGGCCATGTTTCTTCTTAAAATGTCAACTTTAAGATTTTCTACAACCTACGAAATGTTTATTAAACTGGAGAGCGTATTAGGGGAAAGCTTTGCAAATTGATTGTATACATTTTTGACAGATAGGAGATTTTAGTTTAGAAGGTAATTTATTTTAAAGTTTTAAAGTTAAAAAATGTACCCTTCTCTGTCTGAGGATTCCATGATCTTTCTTCTTAAAGAGCATGCACTGGCATTCGTAGGACAGATCATCATTTTCTGTCCTACCTCGCAGCTGCACGGATGCAAGACATGCAGTTCTCCGACTGATCTAATCTGTGTGTGATTAGAATCACTTTGGTTTGCTGTCCATCCTTCTTTCATTTCTACCGGTTGTCACCCTTTCAAAGTAAAATCGGGAGTCCGGGAGTAGAGAAGGAGATGAGAAAGGAGTGATTATATTCGAGTCGATTTACAATTAGAACCTGGTGCATCCTCAGTAAAGAGTCTGTAGCACTCTATAAGACAGGAAAGAAGTTTACCTGATGTCTGTTAAGACTGTAGCATTGAGTAAGTACCAACTTATTTCCTAGACATATAGGCTATGTATAATTGTAGACAATTGCATTAGTATTGGACACATTAGTAGATACTGTGGTGCTGGCTAGAACCTAAATACAGGAGAGTCTTGTAAGAATTAGATACTACCATATTTTCTTTTTCTCTTATGTAAAGAGTTACATCAACTACACAGACTACTATCCACCTAACTGGATGTTGGTGTACAATGAACTGAAATCCATTGGAGAGCAGTTAAAAAAGTTAAAGCGGGAAGTACTGGAACGATGAAACTTAGTCCGTATTAGTAAATAGAAGAGACTTGAGAAGAAGTTCAAGATTGAGCTGTAGCTTGGATAGCGTGATTAAAGGAGGGAAATGAAGTGAAAAGAAGTGACTTTATTTCTTGAGTAATGTGTCATATTCAACAATCGTATTGCAAGCTACAGGTCTCTCTTCCCCCCCCCCCCCAATCTTCTCTCTCAAGGTCAACAAAATAAACATTTTTCTCACCACCTTGGCCTGGAAAGGACTCGGATGATGAAGTACTGATTAGAAATGAAGAATTTTTTTTGAACAAAACTAGCTTACACAGATTATATTGATTTTAAATCTACGTGTTATTTAAAGCTAGGTATTGAAGAAGTGCAGTCTTATGCAATATAGCCCAGTTTTTGGTGCTATACAGTTGAGTCTGTGCAATACTCTAGTAAATCAAATTAGTGTAAGAATTTTTGAACACATTTTCTGCACTGTTTTGTACTTTAGAGGTATAGGGTCCCTATGGGAACCCTAAGGTGCTAATGATCTGGTTAATATTAGCAACTCATAGAGTATTCATAATTTGTTATTAAAACCTTTGTTTATAGATTATCCTAAACAGTTAAGTAATTGGCTTTATTAATGTGTGTATGAGTAATATAGGCAAATAAGGGAGCTACTATTTTGTGTGTGACTAGTACAACAGTGCCCAAGGTCATAGTACTATACTAACGCAGCACTTTTATATATTTTGTACTGTCTGGGTGTTATCGAGCTTGCTAATAGATAAAACAGACCTACTGGGTTAGAAATCAAGGCACTGCATTTGCATTAGCTTGTGCAAGATGGTGAATACAAGATTACAAAGATTAAATAGTAGTAGGCCTTCGCCTTTACAGGAATTATTACCTAGAGGCCCTAGGATTGCCAGCAGACAAATGAAAATCACTGATCACTTGGTTATTAAAAAAGAAAACTTCTATGCCGAGTGGGGTCTTAACCCCCGGTGCTGGCCTGCTAAGGGCACAAGTTATGCTGAAGGTACCATTGGTGCTGGATCTCTCAGGTAGATCAGAATCCAATACCATAAGTACTGATAGCCCTAGATATACTCAGTACTGCTGGGATAACAGGGATGCTGAAGGTTTTGAAGTGGAGGACATCAGTAATTCTGATTGCCCAGAAAGAAGTCCTAAACTTCGGTGCAATAGTGTGACAACTAAGGGTAGTGATGAATATAATAATAAGCTAAGTATAATTTTAACTACTCAAAGTATTACAACTGAGATAAGAGAAGTATCTTAGGAATTACAGCACACAATAGATGGACTCAGATGTCTTGAGGAAAAGATTAATTACTCAAGGCACTGTGGTCAATGTGGTGGGGCAATTAGAATTGATGAAAGAGAATAAAGTGAGCCATTAGCAGATCATTTTGTACCTACCCGATTAAGTGAGGAATTAATCACACTACTTAAGAATCCCAATAATGTCTTTTTGATTTTGATGGAACAACTGGTAATCAATCGGAAAATAACTGAGAGTATGAGGTCACACATTGCTCTCAATGAAGCAAAGATCAATCAGATACTTGTGAAACTTGAACACGGGTATTTAATAACAAACAATGAAGAAAGAGATTAAACAAATTCAAGTAGTTCAGAAGACTGCCGATTGCGGCCTGATTTCAGTGTGATTGAAATCCCAGATACCCCTTCGGTTAAAAGAAAACAGAAGAAAATAAGATGCAGAATAAGAGAAAGGGAAAATCTAGATCCAACAAGAAAAAGAAGAAAAAAATTGTAAATGACCAAAACTTGGTACAAGAGGCCAGGCCTATTGATAATACGAATAGAGAGGCCCTAGTTGAGCAAAAAAATGAAATTCTTCCAGAAGTATTTGATGGTGAACCAGGTCTAGCAAACATAATAATTTAATAACACAATTAGCTATGTTAGAGCAAAAAATCACATAATTGAATCCTTAGCTGGGATGTGTTGATGACCCACTACAAAAAAAAAAAAAAAACTGCAATCATAACATCAGAGGGAAAAAAGGATGAAAAAAATAAAGAGAGGGAATATTACCCAGGGTATATTACATCCAATGAATCTTGATAGCTTCCCCATAATCAGATTATATGGATCGCAGAACTGGGGTAATTTTGAGTCTGTAAACTTGTAATTTCATGTTTTGGAATATTTGAATAAGGAATTGGATATTGAGGTGATAGAAGAAGATGTTGTAGAAATCAGAAAATTGTCAATCAGTTCAGCAACCATTATTTACATCTTTTTTGTTTCTTCTAGAACTGCCAATTATGTTTGGGTGGACAGAGAAGCATTACATAACAATGAAGTGATACTTTTGTACCCAAACAGAGAAAAAATCAATAAAACAGTAGAAAATAAGTTAGGCTCAGATAAATCTAAGATCTTGACTTTATTTGGTATGAGTCATCTAGATCAAGAATCAGATTTAAAATTGTCATTGGCAATAAAGGACCTGTTGACCAACTTCTTGGCAGTTCCCATTGAAAGTATGGGATCTATTCAGGCGCATGAAGGAAGTCAAATTGACATCATAGTTAGGAATGAGGGGTTGGCTGATTTAATGTTATTACAAGCAGCAAAATTGGACCTATTAGGTTTGTATCTTATGGATTCCAGAGATTTAGATGATGTTAGACCTGGTAACATTCTGCCTAGTCCAAATGGGGACAGTGTGGTTTTGCCTTTGGCAAATAGATTTATGTTATTAGCTGGGTACAATGATGAATGACTAGGTACAAATGAAGGTAATACTGTAACCAATGATAATCATATACTGCTTGGAACACGGTATATTACCTGGAATATAGCTGGCTGGCAAAATCTGTTGGCAGATAAAGATTATGTTAGCTTTTTGACAGGATATGAGGTTATCTGCTTATAGGAAACATGGCATTCTATGGAAACTGCTATTAGTCTAAATTGATATGAATGCCATCAGGTACCAGGATCTAAAGTTACAGAAACTGGTTGGTATTCAGGAGGAATTATTACTCTAGTTAAAATTGGCACCCCTTTTAAAGTGACAGTCTGGAGATCCCTAAAGAACTGTCTGGTTGTTCTACTTAAGGATCAAAAATATGAAATAGTAGTAGTCAATGTTATGTACCACTTGAAAACTTTATCTATTACACTGATACAATTTGGCATGAGCTGAATGGAAATATAAAAGAAGCTCATCAAGTATTTCCTGTAGCAGAACTACTTGTGTTAGGTGACTTTAATGCACATATTGGACCCTTTGATGGTCTCTCAGACCCCCCCTCTTTTTTTTTAATTGCCAGTGGATTATTTAAGGTCAAGGCAATCAAAAGATAAAATATTAAATAAAACGGGAAGGATATTGATAGAAATATTAAAAGAGAACAATCTATATCCTCTTAATGGGAGATTTGATGGGGACCAAGATGGTGAATACACTTTTGTGTCCACAAGAGGAACCTCTTTGGTTGATTTTGTCTTTTGGTCAGGTGTACCAAGATGTTGGAGTAAATGTTCTGTACAAATAAGAGCAGAGAGTAACCATTATCCAGTCATATTAGAAACGAAAGGGGTATATGAGGAAAGACAGGATATAGATAACCTGACCTTAACTGAAACTAGAGCCTCTTGCAGAATCATCTGGAGGCAGGACTTGCAGAATAATATTATACCAATCTTACGAAGATCCATATTGGCTCAAGCTATTGGGGTTATCGGGCTCTCAGATTTAGATACTGTCTTAAAGCCGATTAATACACTTTTCATGGAGATTAAATTAATACTGGAATGTCCGATAAATAAGAAAGATAGTGTGTGTGAGGACACCTGGTTTGATAAAGACTGTAGAAAGGGCAAAATCTGAGGTCAGGAAACTTTGTGGAGGTTATAAGTCCAAAAGTAAACAAATTCATATTCAGTTAAATAAGGAAAAAATGAAATATAAGAATTTAATATTGGAAAAGAAAAAGGGCTATTATGAGTCTAAATGGTCAAAGATGTTAAGGGCTATACAGAATAAAGATTGCAAATCATTTTGGACCCTGGTAGTTAAGGGGACCGATAAGTATAAAGTGAATATTGATACATATATCTCTGAAGACAGTTGGCTGGCACATTTTACTGGGATCTACTTTGACCCAATGGAAGAGGAAGCTCCTAAACAGAATTTGTTGATTAACAACTCATTTCACCTAGTTAATTTGGATGAAGTTTATTTGGCCATATACTCATTAAAAAAGCAAAAAGCAGCAGGTCCAGATGGAATACCAGCTGAAGTATACCTTACGGAAACTCCATTATGGAGTCACTTCTTGACTATGTTTTATAATAAATGTATCCTTGTAAACACCTATCCTGATTCCTAGAAGGGAGCAAATATAGTGCCACTTCATAAAAAAGGACTTGTAAATGATCCCATAATGTATAGACTCATAAGTCTGCTAGATATCAATCTTAAAATATTTTCAAAAATTATATTGTCATTTACAAATAGAAGTTGATAGAATTGGGGGTATTTCACCCTATCAGGCTGGGTTCGGATCTAATTTTTTTACACTGGACAACATTTTTGTATTGAAGCATTTTACTGAAAAATATGTAAAACTTTGGGGTCAGAAATGATACACTGTTTGTATAGATTGAAACAACTCTTTGCCGCATCATAGTTGCATTCAACAAAGCATGCCAGCTGCTTACCGTCTCAGCCCGTCTGTCCCATACCTGAGACATGTACGCTCAGGCTTACTGGCTCCAATTCAAAGGTAGACTCATGTACCAAACATGTTTACTGTCCAAAAAAGTAAGCTTAGACAAAATGCCCCCAGGAGTGCAAAAGCTTATTACCCCCACTATCAACCATCATTGCACCAGAAGCTCTACTTGCCAGATTTTTAATATACCCAGCTGTCACACTTCTCTGGGACAAAGGTCCTTTGCCTACCATGCCCCGCTATGGATGATCTCGCTGCACCATGACATCACTTTAGCATCAACCTTGGGCTCCTTCAAGGTTTAACTTAAGCAACAGCTAGTTTCTGATGCCAGTTGTGACTGCTTCCAATAACCTTCCTTCTTGTGACCAGCACTTATTCTAACCTTATGCTATCCTGACCTTATGCATAACTGTTCTCAGCATGTAAATAACTGTTTGAAGTTGCTAATCATTCTCCTTCACATTTCCTCTTGATCCCTTCCACTCTTTCCCCCCTCACCCCTCTATGGCTTTCCCCATCCCCTTCCCCCTGTTATATCTCATGAGCTCCCTTGCTCACTTTAAAGTGCTTTGTCCCATACCTTCTCACCTCTGATGAGGCCCTTAGGCTGATGCCATCCCTTACTTTGTTGATTATTAGATATTAGGCTGAGTCTGTTCTCATTTTCCTGTAAAGGGTCATTTCATAAGACCCCAACCCCTCTAATATAACCCTGTGAATTCCAGGTTTTAATCAAATATGCACCATGGCATACATTGTACAATGCCACATGTGTTGGAATTTCTCTAGTTATGTACTCTTGTAATGTCTTGTATAATTCCTTGTTTTGTTTGTTCTCCATCTCATACTTTCCCAATAAGTATTGTTCGTCTGACGTGGAACCTATGAAATGAGCTTGTTCTCAAAGGTGTTATTTGAAATTTCAATAAATAAATAAATAGATTATAGTACTGCTTTTGTCAGTGTGTCAAGAGGGCTACTGTGGCAAATCTTCACAGACAGGGGTATTGACCCTAATCTTGTAGCGATAATTGACCAATTATATACAAATATGTGGGCTAAAATAAGACTGGGGTTGGGGTGGGTACAATTATCCAGCTTATTTAAGAGTAATAGGGGTGTGAGACAGGGGTGTGTGCTTGCCTCCATGCTTTTTTTACTTTATTCAGAAAAAATGCTGAAATACAGTGTTAATGTTGACCAAGATTCTCCAAAGATTAAGAATTTTCCTTGTCCACTATTAGCATATGCTGATGATATCATAATTATGTCCTTATCAAAAAATGGGCTTAAAAATTGAATTTTCTCCCTAAGGAATCTATAATGATAAAACTAAAAATTAATATGAGTAAAACAAAAGCTATTGTTTTGGGGAGTAGACAATGTGAAGGATCCTGGTATATAGGATCTGAAAAAATAGACGTAGTATCCAGTTACATGTATCTTGGAGTTATGATGCAGCAGAACTGTTGATGGAATAGCCATGTGGATATACTCATGGAGAAGCTAAAAAAAAACACTAGCTGGTTTAAGCAGGTTTAACTGTAAATATGGGGGCATGTCCATCAGATATTTAATCCAGGTAATACAGGCTAAGTTTGAGTCTTAGTTATTATATGGCTGTGAGATCTGGGAGTTAAATAACATAAATAAGTTAATGAGTCCTGTATATAAAATGTTAAGAAATATATTAAGATTATGACACTCATGTCTGATGGCCTATATTAGGTCAGAATTGGGGTTGTCTGATATTAGTGCTGCAATAGAAACAAAGAAAATTAACTTTTCGATAAGGGGTACTAGACAAGATGATTGTACGCTTGTAAAGCAATGTCTGATAGAAAAAGAGTATTGACAAGGACTCGGGTATAAAGGAGAGCACTGGTTGAATTCTGTTCTACAAAAATTATAAAAATATAAACTAATGCATTTGAAGAGAGCTGTAGAGCAAGGAATAATAAATGTGATATATAAGAAGTACATCTCAATAAGATTAAAAACTCCTGGAATAAAAGATATCTGAATGAAATAGCTGGAATATACTATTCAAAATGGCTTACTTCTAATAATTATTCCCATGGATATAAAAAGTATCTGGATATCCTAACTGACCGTAAACTCAGGACTAATTTTACAATGTACAAATTCGAACAGTTCCCAAGTAATGTGCTTGACTTAAGACATAACAAATCAGGGATATTAACTGAGAACTGTGATTGTGGGATAGGAGAAAAGGAAGACTTACCACATGTCCTTTGGGTCTGCAGGTGGGACAATAGGCAATGTGCATACTGGCTGAGCCCTTTCATAAATAATATCTACCAGATAGACAATACGGAACTAGCCAGTATTTTAATACACACAGAAGATTTGTGGTCATTGGACAGGTTGGCAAAATATCTTCTTGCTATCAAGAATTTAAAGAGCAGGATTAAAATTGTGTAATAACTCCCTACTCTTTGATGAATTTGCATCTGCACTTTAGCCCTTTTAGAGGATAAGCTGGTACAACTGTTTATGTATTATATGTGAAATGTTTTTAACACATGATGTAAATTTTACGTGTATGTATTTTGTATTACTTGTTGTGAAGGCTTTCTAGTCATACAATAAATTTTGTTGATTGACAAAAAAACAAACTGAAGAAACAGGTATGTGGTTCAATGTATTTCAATGAGGTTTTGAAATTAGTGGCATCATTTGGGCATTTTTGCATATTTTTGGCTATGTTGAAAATTTGGTGTAAAAATATTGCAGAACAATAAAGTTATGAGTCTACACTGAATTTTGTAAACGCAGGCTCATACTTTTCAAGGTAATTTTCAATATTTTTACCCCCAAATCACAACATAGGCATATCTTTATAGCACCTCATAAATGTGACAGCTGTCATTTTTCATATCCTGAAAGGCAATTTTGTAGTCCCTGCACAAAATCACCTTTTGGACAGGAGTTGAACATTTTTTTCTACCTTTGTTCATGAGGCGGCATATTAGAAGGCTATGTTGAAAATGTGGTGCAAAAATATTACAAAACACTTACGAGCCTACATTGAATTTTGTAAATGCAGACCTATAACTTTAGTAATGTTTCTTCCCATCCCTCGGGAATAAACTCACCTGTACTATTTGTCTTACCCCCACCTTCCCTGCCCTTAAGGGTCTTCTCAAACCATCTCCCGTAACTTCCCGCAACTGCTCTTACAGCCTAATGGACCTTACTTCTCTTTCTACTCCACCTGTATCCAATCTTTTTAACCAAATGTCCAACATAATCTAGTCATTCACAGATGCATATACATCCATGCCCATCAATTGTATTTTGGTTGTTTTCTTGCCTTGTCCTATACCTACTATGTAACCCTGAGGTATTATGTATGGCACTGCTATGTTTTTATTATTGCACTTTCTAATAATGTACTTTTTTATTTGTAATGGTGTCATATTGTAATCTCCTGTTCCCACTCTCCCCTCGGGTTGCACCAGAAAAATGAGCCTTGGCTCAATGTGCCTTTTCTGGATACCAGTCTTTAAATAAATAAACAAATACATTTTCTATATTTTTAACCCACATTTACAGCATAGCCATATCTTAACAGCACCTCATGAATGTGACAGCTGTAGTTTCTAATCTGCTGCCCAAAATGTGTTTCTGGGTCCAGCAAATTAATTTTGTAGTCCCAGCACAAAATCACCTTTAGGCCAGGAGTTGAATTTATCTCTGCCCTTCTTCATGAGTCTCCATCATAACAAGGCTATGTTGAAAATTTGCCGTAAAATATTACAAAACAAACTTTCAATAGTTTTACCCCAAATTCTTCAGCTGCAGCCCTTTTGGCTCTGGCCAGAGTTTGTTTAGCTAGGGGAACCAGTCATTCACAACTCTTCTAACAGTATTGCAACAACAAAATGGCAAATGTTCAAACTTTGGAAACAAGTCTGGACACAAGTAAATCTGCATTCAAACAATGGAAAACTTGACATAAGAAACAGACATAAAGGGCAAAAAAACTAAGGGACACTATGCACTTGACTTAGAGCAGCTTGCACCCACACTGGAAAACAATTCCCAATGTGCCTTTCTCCTCAAGCCACAAATGGCAGAGCAGTACTATAGGTAAGCAATAAGACATGACAGGTTGTGCAGTCAACTGCCTTCAGCCCCTGGAAGTGCAGTCAGATGTGTTCACTGCACACCCTGAAGAGTTTTATTGCACTTTTAGAAAATGTGCTTTTTATTTGGCAGCATCTGATTGGCTAGTACCCAATCCATAGGGATACATTAACTTTCAGTAGATGCCCACCAAATAAAAAGTCCCATGCCAAATCTGCCTTATGCCCAGAAGTGTCCTTGTGCCCAGCCTGCTTCCTAATTGGCTGAAGCACTGGGCACACAATTTCAAACTGCTGCCATGTTTTTTAATTGCTTAGCAAGACCCATCATACTGGCCATATACAAAATACCCCAACATATTCATTTGGCATTCTCCACACAACAAAAAGTACATGTATTTAGTTATCTATTTTCAGCTCCCTCATAGAGCAAGTGACAGACTCTGCGAGATCAGCACCTATGCGCTTCCCAACCCACTTGTTCCACACATTAACATATGTTAGCCACCCCCATGAACTCCGCTGAAAATATACAAGCTGTGCCCTCTAAGCCAGTGATAAATACTTCTCAGAGAAAGTGACAAACTCAGTATTTTTCCATGTAACACCATAAAGGAAAAAAGCCGAAACTAATAGCTTAAGACGCTATGCGGCTCAGCACCCTCCCACACAGCCCAGCTTGCATTCACTGCACTCCCTTTGTCCCGAAAGTCAAAAACAACAAAGAAATAATACTTTTCTTAAATACATTTCACTTTCCTAAACTGTAGAGTGCAGTATGATCATGCTCAGTTTCTCACACAGCATATATCCACAGCAGAGTGCTCCGCTTCCCACCACAGAGAGATGCCCTGCCTAATTCTGACAAGTCAACCACTGTTAGGAGGAATAACACACAAGCAGACAGGATTTGTTGTACACATAAAATGGAGCTGGATACGGGCTCAGACATTCCTGTAAATGAGATAAGGTGGTGGGGGCAAGAACTCAACAAAAGTAATCACAGAAGAAAAGAAAACCCCTGTCAAAATGCTGCAGTCACAGAGATTCATGTGTGCTTTCTACAGCAGTGTCCTCTACTGGCAACTGTGTCAAGCAGAGAAAGCAACTGTTACAATCATAGATAGGGACTACTTTACTATAAAACCTTTTTTTTTTTTTGTATTTTTGTGTTTTTTTTAATTTTATACCTATTTTTTAACTACTAAAAAAAAACTTAACTGGATGCCCATTTTTCTAAATGCAATAATACCCTCCAGGGTGGACAGTATGTATGGGCAATACTGGACCATCCAGGGGCTAGAAGGCCCTCCACCTGCAGTGTTGGACTTCATTATAGCCCTGGGCAGTCTGGTATAGCCTAATACCACCCACCATGTTGAGTATTATTGCTTGCATAGAATAGGTTTCATTTTTTTTTAAATACTTTTTTTTAAATTAGATAAATTTGTTTATCTATATAAAAAAGCTACAATTTAATGAATTTATGTTAAAATAGTCCTTCCACCTGGTTTGCTATGGGACTTTTGTCCTTTTGCAGCATCCATAGTTGTAGTTTTTTCTGCATGATAACATGACAAAGTGCCCCCCTGACAGACACACACACACACACACAAATAGTGCTGTGGTGGAATAGAAAAGTACATTTAAATGTTACTCTTATGTTTGTTTGTTTCTTCTTGTGATCGTGACCACTTTGCCATTTAAGTTTAACATGTATCAGAAGAGAGAGTGAGGTTACGTATATGAGGAGTGAGAAAGTGGGGGAATTATGGTTTCTATACAACAGAGTGAGTAGCTGTACCGAGTGACTGATGTACTTTTGACCCTCCCTGCTATCTCTAAAATAACCTGTGAGCTGGGTATGAAAATAATAAAAGATTATTAAAATAAAAGTCTTTTACTACTGCAAATAGGTAAAGAAATGGGAGCACATTTGGCAGTTGACACACAATGGGAGGAGAAGTGCTGCAAGAGCAGCAGCACGATCGGCAGAAAAAAACCAACACAACCAGTTTGAAAATACTTTTTTTTAAGATGTACTGTTAGCTTTGGTTGTGAGATATGTTTAAAGACATGCAAAGACAAAACATTTATGGAGATGGGAGCCTAATCAGCATCATAGATGGAGGGAGGAGATGTGCTGCAGGAGCAGCACCATGATTGGCAGCCGAAACTAGAGAATTATTTTGTAACTAGATTGTTTTAAACCATTTCATTGCCAGATAATTTATGGGGCTATAATTTCTTTTTTTTAAATGTGCCAAATATCCTTGCTGTGCACCTTTTATATATGCATGCTTTGTCCTCACTAATGGAGCAAACAAAGGGCAGCATTTTAAAACTGTGTATTCTAATGGCAAAACGATATTTTTGGTACTGCGGTCCTGCTTTTTAGAACTTATTTTTACCTGTGCATTGAACGGATTTGACGCACAGGTAACAACCAATGAGAATGCATGAGAGTTTCTCTCCCCATTTTATAAGGACTTATAATGTACACTTTCTTGTTTTTATGTGATTATTATCATTTTCATATAATTCTATTCTCTGTGTCACAAAATGCCCACACACACCAACTCTCACACTGATTCTCTGGCCATCCCAGTTTGGGTCAACTCCACCATTTTACCTCCTGTTTTACCTTCTCTCCACCCCACACTCACCTTGCCCCCTCCTCCTTCTTGCAACTTGCTTTGGCACTGGGGCCCCCCTCCAAGATGGTAAGGAATCCCCCCCAACCAGTGACTGGCAAAAGCCCTCCGCTTACCTCCACAGCCAGCCACCTTCTGAATCCTATTAACACAAAGTGTGAGCTATGAAATAGAGGCACATGGTCTTTTTCACAATGTTATTGCAAACTGCAGCAGTGTAATAATGTCATGCTGGTTGCTTTAGTGTAGGAGATGTGAGGGAGGTTAGCAGAGCTAGTGGATACTAGGGACAGCTTGGGGAAGGCAGAGGTAGGGTATGCCACTTGACAGTAGGGACTGCTTGATGTAGGGGAGTAGGGTGCCTCTGGACACTAGGGTCTACTTGAGATGGGTCAGTGTGCAGAAGGGGGTGCAGTTTGACATCAGAGACTGCTTCTTTTGGGGTAGTGTGAGAGGGGGTCAACTGCACCAGGGGCTGCTTGACATGGAGATAGGTGAGAGAGGGTGTTTACTTGGTTTACTCAGTTGGGTCTAGACATAAGCAGGCATATGCCCACCATGAATGTTTCCTACAGCAGTGTGGGTAAATTATCCATTTCTAGGAGTCCAATTGAGATGTTTGTCTGATTTGGCTTTAAACAAGTCAAAGCTTGTGGAATCAACTACGTGCTGGGGGAGTTTGTTCCAGGCTTTGGCAACCCTGACAGAAAAGTATCTGTCTCTTTTGCATGAAGTAGCCTTTGGTACTGTCAATTGTTTGTTGTGGGTTCTTAAGTAGGATGTACGCATATTAAATTGGAAGCCACACTGGGTTCTGAGTTTGGTGTTCTGCAAGATTTTAAAAAGTTGCAGTAGGTCACCCCTACATCTCCTATCCTCAGAGCTGGTCAACCCGGTGTTAAGCAAACTGTCATTGTAGCTTACATGTTTCAATTTGGGTATGATTTTGGTGGTTCTACATTGAACCCTTTCAACTGTGTCTATGTTTGGTTACAAGTAAGGGCTCCAGAAGGGGGATCCTGTGTCAATATGTGCATGGATGTTGGGCCAGTATAAGGGCATGATGCAGGCCTCACTTCTGTTCATGAATGAGCTTTTGATGCAGTTTAAGAGTCTATTCACTATCTGTGAGATTTTACTACGGTGGTCTGAGGATGTCAATGTATTTTCTCACTGAGTCTTTCAATTGAATATAAACTATTGAACTTTTATTGTTACCTAATTATGTCATTGTACTACGTCTCTACCCTAAATCGAACCATATCCCCTGTACATCCCAGTTATTGTAAATCTCCCGGGTCGCGCCTGAAAATAGTCATGTTTTAGCTAATGGCACATACCCAGTAAACTAAAACTAAATAAATAATAAAAATTATTTACAGTTATGTGCAAGTCTCTCTCTCTGTAAACTGGTTTCAATATGATATTATTGAGTATGAATACAGGGGGTTCTTGTTACCAAAGTGTAACACCACACATTTATCATTATTGAAAATAATTTTGTTAGATTTGGCCCAGAGTTCTAAGTGTTGTAGGTCCTGCACCATTGTTAGATATTTGTTATATGAGTCAATTCCACCCCACCCCCCAATTTAGTGTCATTGGCAAATTTTTTAAGTGAATTTGTGTTATTAATATTTAGGTCACATATGAAGAGATTGAACAAGGTTGGTCCAAGGACCCATCCCTCTAGCACTCCACTGCTGACTGGGCCCGTGTCAGACAGAACTCTGTTAATGCATACCATTTGAGTTCTGTCTTTCAACCAGTTGTTAAGCCACCTTATCAAATGATGGCTGAGTCCTGTTTTGGTTAGTTTGACTATTAGTTTGTGGTGGGGAACCATGTCAAATGTCTTAGCAAAATCTAGTATTATGACATCAGCTGGAATGTTGTTGTCCAAACTAATGCTGACATTATTATAGAAACTAACTAGGTTGGTGGTGCAGGAGAGTCCATTTGTGAACCCATGTTGGTGAGGGTCTGTTAATTCTTTTAACCTAATCTTACTTTCTGTTCTGTCTTTGATAAGCCATTCCATAGTTTTACAGCAGAGAGAAGTTAGACTAATTGGTCTGTAATTATTAGTTGACCCCATGTGTATGGGGACGACAATAGTTGATCTTCAGTCCCGGGGAACTACATCAGTTTAGATGGACCTATTAAACAGAATGTAAAGTGGAAATGATCAGATTGAAGACATCACTATTAAGAAATTAGATTAAATGTTGTCTGGTCCAGGGGATGTGTTAACCCTTAGTTTGTTGATAGACATTGCAATTCCTTCTATGGTAAAGTGTGCCACTGGATTCCACTGACTGCTTGTTATTAAGAAAGGTGAGGGAAGGGATGCCACTAGATACCAGCAACTACTAAGCATGGGGTAGGGTGAGGGTCAGTGTACCACTGAATGCTAGGAACTGCTTGGCATGGGATGTGGTAAGGGTGGGAAACACTGCTCATGACTGCTTAGTACAAAATTTAATGAGAATGCTTGCCAAAGGCTGAATTTGTCTATTGATAGATAGATAAACTGTAGCTATATATTACGGTGCATTTGTTATTAAATAACCTCTTCAAGGATGGGAATTAGTGTAATTGCAAAAATCTTCATTTAGCATCCATTTGGGTTGAAGTGTAAAGCCACAAGAGTAGGGGAATGTGATGATAAGATAAAATGTCACCTGAATGCAAGTAATTGTGTTGTGTAGAGTTCCTTGGGGGTTGAGTGACTGCTTGATGCAGCATTGGTATTTTGTTGACATAGCACCCTATCTCAAAGAATTGGTGTGCAAGTAAATTTCCTCCTATAGAAAGACAGCACTGAAGTTAGTGTAACAACAGCACTGCACTGAGCAGTAGTTCAAAACCTGTGAACATCACCCTGTACCATTATGAAGATTCAGGTGACTTTTTACCTTGATGTCACAATTCCCTACTTTTGTTGCATTGTGCTGCCACCCTAACTAATGCCTACATGTAGTTTTTCAATATACAGTAAGTTAGAGGTACACATTACAGACAAAATATTTTTAAGAAGAGAGGTATGCTACAGTTTTGTGGGAGCCCTCTTTTAATAATCTATTGGCATTGGTTAGAATCCACCAAATGGAATCTGAGTCATCATACTCTGAGTTTTTTCAGAATCTGGGATTTTAATGTTCAAGGCCAAATTTCTGAATTCAAAATAGCCCTTGCCAGTAAGGTTGGCCACCTCTAGGAACAACCATGGGCTTCTCAGAGAATCACTGAAATGATGGGCAAAGGAAGGATGGGACTGCATTGACACTGGTGTGTTTTGCTGTGGATTAATATTGAATATTGAATATTGAATATTATTTGTAGTGCTCTTCCACATCAGCTGCTCACTCTGTGTTATGCAGCTCGTGCCGGCAAATGGATGGATTAGTTTGGGGTGAGGAGTGTTTGATTGGTGCTGGTGAGGGAGTTGTACAGTGGGACCGGGTAACAGGGTGGGAACAGGGTACTGGACTTTGGCTTACATGGACTTGGGAGGTTGGATGAAAATAACTTTGCACAATATAATGGACGGAGTCCTGAGGACTTGAAGTCAAGAAGACAAGTGACAGTCATCACCACTGGCACATAACAGCAGCACTGAGTCTGCACTGCAGGGGACAGAAAGTGACCCACTCAACCCACCCAAGTGCACATTTAAGGTAAGGGGAAAGGGGCAAGGGAGGGAGAGTGAAAGGAATTTTTTTCTGTCCCTGTACAGGCTCCTGACACAGTTTTGTGTGGGTGGGTAGAGTTTTATGTTTTACAAATGTGAAGTTAGACATAAATTCAGAACTTCTGATTCCATCTCTGATTGTGTTCCAATGCCTTCATCAGAATCAGAATCAGAATTTATGAAATTCTAATTGGCTACAGAAGGAATGGATTCTAGAGGAGAATCAGAGGATCCTTTCTATCTGTAGTCTATATTGCCCCCCCAACAGAGAAGATGCCCCTGATGATGGATTGTAGTGAAAGCTTCCACACGTATGCAGTAGAGTTGCCTGGATATTCCATCAGCACTTCTGGATACCCCTGGATTTCACAACATGAGGTCAAAACTGGTAAGTAGGATATTGTGTGCACAACACTAGGGTAACCCAGAGTATTATTTTGGAGCAGAGCTCTGGGAGCTCTGTGTTAAGTGCATGCTATACTAGAGTGAGGGGAGTGAGTGACATTTCTTGAAGTATCTCCAGGTCAAAGTCACAGCGAGTATAGGGCTAGAAAGGTAGAGTGGAAACAGCTGTATTCAATACTCCTAAACTGAGCGCAGTTTTTGCAGAAAACCCCTAGAAACAGAAACTAAAAGGTTAGTTAGGAAGCTGAACAAATCTAGTACAGTGTGGGTGCAAAATATGATTCTTGCTTTATGTTGTTTTGAGATTTTTTTTGCAGCATACAGTGCTTCAGTCAGTGTGGGTTGGGGTAGTTTTTCACTTAGCTGACCAGTGGTGCTAATCATTAAATACTGCTGGACTCAGTTTTGTTGAATAATGTTTTGCAGGTATAGCACTTGTGTATGAAGAAGTGAAGGGAACTTTTAAAAATACTGTATATCTGACTGTTGCTGATAGTTGGCAGAGGGAGGCAGGCACTGCAACTGGTGAGGTTCACCCAGATGCAGTTACTGTGCTAAAAACATGATTATACAATAGGGTCTGAGAATGTGGCACTCTGATTGGCTGACTAGCACCTTTGAGCCCTGGTAAACCCTAGCAAACCCACCGCAAGAGGTGCCAGTCAGCCACTTTACAAAAGAAAATTAAAATTAAATCACTTCCACATTGCCACTCAAGCAACTGCCATGCCCACAGATACAACTGCTGCTCTTGACTGCAGATTCTGGGAAAGGATATTACACTGCAAAAAGGTTTTGTTTTTTCCCCTAAACAAAACTTTTTAATAGTTCTTTGTTTTAAAACCTTTACCACTAAAAACTGTATAATCACAATAATCCACTCCAGAAGGTGGGTTATGGTGGGATATACTCACGTCTGGTGTGGCTAATTCACTCATCCTGTAGCTTTGTGACTGAACCACACCAGTCATAATCCCACCACAACCCCATTCCCTGTCATGTATTATTGCTCACAATACAACCTGTATCTGTCTGTCTTTCTATCTATTCTTTTTTTTCCTTGCCCCAATGGCAATGTTTACCAGTTTGCAGTATGAGGCAACATTTTCAAACATCCTACAATAGATATCTCTGTTCAGATCAGAGGATGTATGATGTGCAGGATAGCATTTGTGATTTATGTTGTTTGGTGTATGTGTGGTCTCATATATATATATATAATGTGATCTGTCAGATCCATGTTGTTTTGAATACAGAAACACATTTTGGCCATTAGAAATGGCTATGTGGACAGGCCAATGAGCCATCATTGCCATATGACTTGTCCCAGTGATCCACAGGCTGTTAGATTTATGGGACTGGAGGCTATTCTGATCTCCTTGAGAGGAGGGGATCATACCTGTCATCTTCTACAGAGAAAGGGTAAATGGATTATTAATCTTAAAGTCCTATATCCTAAGGGCTTAAATGAGAAGTTGGACTGAGTACCATTTCTGTGATCAGAACTTATAACCATAATAAATGTGCTTTATGTAAGGGATAGTACATGACAGGGTATGCAGTCATAAAGGAACAATGCATGCCTTGGGTAGTTGTTACGCATGAGGTGTAGCTGAAACATTCAAGAAGTGCATTGTTTGCTAATGTCAACACAGCCTGGAGTGTTAGAAAAAAACTCTGATTGGAGTCAATATGGCTGCAGTGTGATGGCAGTGATGCAGCCAAAATAAGTGAGATGCTGCTTCACCCCACCTCATTAACCACATAGGTGAAGGTTTTCAAACCCCTGCTGAAATGTGATTCCACACCAGCAAAATGTCATTCCATGCCACAGGTAGAAAAACATATTTTGGCCAGGATTTGAAAAATGATAACCATTACGTTCATGAGGTGGTGTGAAAAAATTGCTATGTTAAGGATTTGGGGTAAAAATATTGAAAATTACTGTAGTTATGAGTGAGCATAGAAAAATTTTAATGTTCATGCATAACTTCCTCATTTGTTCATATTTTGACCCCACATTTTCAACATAGCCTTCTTATAACTCCAGCTGAAGAACAAGGGTGGAGACAATTTTCAAATCCCACCTGAAATGTGATTTTGCAATGTGAGTGCAAAATCACCTTTTGGGCCTGATTTTCATAATTCCAGTGCCACCAATCATGAGGTGAGGTCCCAAAAAAGCCATGTTGAAAATGTGGGGCCAAAACATGCAAAACAGGCAAAGCTATGCATCAAAGTTGAAAACCCCATTGAAATACATTGAACTGCATTTACCTTAGTTTCTCATATTGCAGTCTGTAGTTCCAGCAGCAAGATGTGTCTTTGATCGGAGAGCGGATCTTTGTCTAGGGACCTGTTCAGATGAGGGGGGGGTGAGGAGTGGTGACTGATGACTGCTGAGTGGGAGGTTAGGGTTTGGGGGGTCAGATCGACAAGGGACCATTTCTTTTCTACAGGGTGAAAAAAAATCATCCAGGGATGGTTTTCTTTGTGACAGTTCACATTGGCGCAATATGGGGATGGTTATCAATGGGGGGGGGGGGCACTTGACACCAGGGAAGCAATGTCAAATGAGGATGGTGATAGGAGTGTGGGGGGTGCCACTAGATGCCAGGGAGACAGTAAAAACAATATGTGGATGGTGATTGGAGGATGGGGGTGCCACTAGACACTGGAGAAACAACAAAAACAATATGGGGACAGCGATTGGACAGTGGGGGGCAACTAGACATCAGGGAAACAATACCTAATGGGGATGGAAATCGGCAGGTGGGGGGTGCCACTAGGCACCAGAGAAACAATAAAAATGATACAGGGGCAGCAATTGGAGGGTGGGGTCTGCCATCAGACAGCCGGGAAACAATAAAAACAATACTGGTATGGTGATCAGAGGATGGGGGGTGCCACTAGACACCAGGGAAACAATACAACTATTCAGGGATGGTTATTGGAGGGTGGAGGCACCACTAGATACCAGGGAAACAGTACATAACAGGACTGTGATAGGAGGGTGGGGTGGTACCACTAGACACCAGGAAAGCAGTACAACAATATGAGGATGGTGATAAGAGGGTGGGGGTGCACCACTAAACACCAGCGAAACAATAGAACTTTATGGGGATGTTGACTGGAGGGTGGGGTGCCACTAGACACTAGGGAAGGAGTATTAGATAGCAGGGACAGCAATTGGAGGGTGGAAGGTGCCACTAGACACCAGGGAAACATTGTTACATATATAAGGGGAGGACATAAGTGCTCAGTCCAGAACTGGAAGTGAGGGTGAAGCAGGAAAATAGTGAATTGGCGAGGGGGGGGGGAGAGAAACAGCACTGTACTAAATTGAGAGGACTGCATGTGTTTCACATGCACCATGGAAGGGCACAGTGGAGGTATCTGGTCACATGCTTCCAGAGTCCCCTCTCTCTTCTATCTCATAGCACTACATCAGCATAGCTGTGCTATGCAGCCATAAAAAGTAGTTAATGTGAGGTGTGCAGTTGTTAAGAGTAGAATCAATGATCACTTGAAATGTTTCGACCAATTAGGTTGCAGGATTTTCATAGCCTGTTTTATAAAATACATTAGTTTATGGACTAGTAATGGACTAGTGTGAAGATCCCGCCTTCTCAGTTGTTGTTGGCGGCTTTCTGCTTCATTTTTATAGTCATTATATATGGTTCATTACAGATGTGTTCTTTTATTTTGACTCTCTCTCCATCCTATTGATCTTTTTCTTGCCATGATTTCTGCACCTTTACCAAACAGAGGTGCTCTGTGATTTAGGTTACTTTTGTATTCACTGATTATTTCTGATCTTCTCATCATTGCTTTTTCTTTAACCTCCCCCACTCGCATGACTTGGCTGCCCTCTGAAACTGTAATTTCACCACTCCATCCCCCCACCGAGTCACAGTGTACTTCTACTCCATTAAGTCTTGAGCTAGGCCTTTTAAAAACATGTGTTCGGCTTCTTGCGGCTGGGAAGTACCAAGGTATTTTGGCACCCAATTGCTTTGGGTTTTCCATTATTGTGCCACTGTTGTAAGTAGTGCCCCTGTAGTTAGGGTTGAGTAGAGCGTTTAATGTTAATCCCTTAACTTTGTACCCTTATAACTTTGGCTATATTCAGTGGAATAGCCTAAAACTTTGCATATGTGGTCAGGGTGGCAAAGTCTCAAGACACGAAAAGTTTCTTTCATGCCAGCATCTTTTGTGGTTTCCGACATCTGGAACCCTGATTTTGGAGAAACGAAGATTTTTTTTTCCCATTCATTAACATGGGGATTTTTTTTGCCCACACACACAGCCTAGATGGTACAGAATGTTTTCAGCAAACTTTCAGGGTAGAAGCTGCCTGTGGTAATGTAGTGCCTTTTGAAGGTTTTCCAAAAAAATATTAAATTGTTCCAGAGTTATAAGGATTTAACGTTTGGTTTTGGATAACCCACTGTGAATGGTAAAAAAATACCTATTGAGAAGACTTATTTTTACTTGTCATGAGAAAAAAATTCTGATGGACACCATCTTTAACTAAAACTATTGAAAATACATAAAAATTATATATTTAAAAAAACACCTGAACCTAGGTAAATGGGACCAATTTAGATATATTCTGGTGCTTGTTTTTTTGAAAATCTTGACTTCTGCTACTTCAGATAGAGACGTGCTGCTGTCTTGTGTGCCAGCAGTGAGCCAGTGATTTTGATCTTTCTCACTCTCTTGTATCTATCTATCTCTATCTCTATCTCTCTCTCTCTCTCTCTCTCTCTCTGTCTGTCTATCTAATCTTTATGGCTTTTTTTCATATTTTTATTTCCTCCCTCTCACACAGCCCTTCCTCCATTTTACCTGATTCCTTATGTCACATACATAATATCGGAGCAGGGTGTCCACCCCTGATATCACTTTGTTGTAAGCCCTCCAGGTCATCACCCCGCCCCCCAAAAAATAGGTGGCAGCTCCAAAAACTAAGTTTTTCTCTTAACATTACTAAATTGTAGGATGAAACAGAAATTAATTATGTGGATATACAATGTAAAGCAATTCTGCACTTTTAACTTCGTATTCTCTTGTACATGCCTACTATACATCCACATTCAAAATCTATCCAAGATAGCAGGATAGATTTTGATGAATTTGTTAACACAGACACCAACACAGACCAGTGAAGACACTGTGTCTTACTACAGCTACCCATCATCCTCACTCATTTTCTGCTATATGTAAGCCCCTCACCTCTGTCTTTTTGCAAATGACAGGTGGTATGCTGTTGAAGCTGACAGCAGTACCAGGTGGGGGACTGGGTTTGGGGAGGACTAGGTTACTCAGCACAAGGGCTAGGTTTGGCTACTCTGCACAGGGGCAACCAAGTAAATCCGAACACAGGAAGCAATAATTGTATTGTCCAATACCAGGAATGGGATTCTAAAGTGTGGCTTTTATTCACATCCAAACTGAACAAACAAAGCATAGATGGACCCCCACGGGGCTACATTCCTGGTAATGCAGATAAGAAAAACAGAACATTTCCTCAACACTTCAGCCCTCAAGCTCTGGACCCACCAGGCACACAGCCCAGACTTGCATACTGCCTTGGGTACATAGCCCGACTTGTACACTATTTGGGGTTTCCCTGGCTCGGCTCCCCTGCTGGCCACTCGAACCCCATCCATATGACATGGACAAATTTTTCTGGTGGTTCCCTAAACCACCTTAGAGCCTTTGACCCCTTAAGGGAAATTTCCTTTCAATCCCACATCTGGGTACTTCCCTCAGCACTGGCCAAGTGCCTGAGGCAAAGTAAAAGGGTCACAGAGCAAATCCGTAGAGGTGAACCTGGTTACTAAAGATGGGGGGTCTCCCACCTCTAGCTTCCACAATCCATACCCAGCCATTTCTCTGGACATTAAATATCTCTTTCTGAAAAGCTTGACAATGTAGATTAAAGGGTAAATGCATAGCACATTTTCCTCTACATGTCTTGGCTTTCCCCTTGTGCTGGACTTGAACATACTTTTACTTTGGCTTAGTCCATTCCTCTAGGCCTCCCACTGATTAAGCAGTCCAATCCCCACTTTACAACAGTTCAGGTGAAACATAGGACCCTTTTAAGAGCAGAACTCACCCTTTGGTTGCAGGTGCCCCACAGGCGATTCTTGACAGCTTCTGGTGCCACAGCACAACTTAGGAAAATAAGGCAGCTTCTTCCCTAGCCGGAACCAGGAGGTTGCCCCTGGAACAACAGGCAAACCTTTTACACCCATCCCCTCAGGGATGGGGCACAGAGACCCGTAACAGCAGTCTTCACCACTTCAAGAACAGCTTACTGTGTTCCTCTTTTGGCAGAAACACACACCTCTCCCTAAAGTAGCTCTATAGCAGAGCTTTAGGCTCCAAGAGCCTGTGAACAGACTGCTGTGCTCCTTTCTTCAAGACTGCTCACACACAGCTGCTGCTGCTCACTGTTCAAAAACTCCCAACATTCTAACCTAACTCCCAACTGCAGATTCCAATGTGGCTCATTCAGCTGCGATAGTTCTATGGTGATGTCATCCCTCAGTCTCAGCTGAGACTGAAAACAGAGTGAGACAGTGTGTCAAATCCATTTAACTGGAGTTTCACAAGCTGCCTTCCCTGCCTACCACTAGTTCTTACTGGGATTCTAGTAACCCCGGGTAACAGGGGGGCTATATATAAATTACAGTGAAGCTCCTTTGTTGTCACTCCCATGTATTTACTGTGGATAAACTCACAAGCAGATGATCATGTCCCTTTAGATGAAATTCACTAATACTGGCAGCAAGAACTAGAAATTTTCTGTGTTTCACTTTCTGTTGAAACTTCACAAACTTAAAGTACTGCTCAGTCCCACTGCCAGCTGACCTTCAAAGTGGGCAGTATGATTATTTTGACTGGTGACACCCTAAAAAAAAATAGTACACCATAAAAATCTGAAATGACATATGAGTAAGTGTGTATGTGGGGGGGGGGTTATGCATATGCAAAAAGATGAAGCACTAATAACAGTAACAACACATGCCACAGTTACTGTAGTTAATAAAGTTAACTACCATAGTTTAAAAGTGTAGACCCATGACTAGTGTATGTATAATATGTGATGGTCTAGAGGTGCTCTGTGAAGTGCTCTACTCTAAAGGTGGTGAAAAGAGGTGAGCGAGGCACCAAGGTCCGAATTATGTGGATAGGATAACCGTTACCCAGACAAGGAGAGGCAGGAGTCAACCTAGTGCTTCAATGCCCGCAGGGTGTTTATTTTGTACCAAGGGTAGAGAGACAGAGTCACAAGAAGGAGGAGGAGTTGCCCGAGAACAATAGGGCAATAAACAGAGAAATACTTTTATCTACAACTACTAAGATTATTACCACAAGAATAGATTATAGGCCTACTGCCACTCTTATTCTGAAATTATTCTACACTTCGATACTCTTAGACGAGGATCGGGTGACAAAAGCTATTCAGAACTGTATTAGGGTAATTGTCACCACACATTTCCATCAGAGTCTAGATGTTACAAGAGTCCAGGGATCTGGCGTCTTCATGTACACTATCATTCTTCATTGGTAGCTACAAGGGAAAGAAATCAGACTTGTAGAACCCTAATCACGATTCCCAGCAATGACCTAGTTAAGGCCACTGGGATGGTGAGAGGTTTGGTAAACAGACCATATGTTTCTTCGACAAAAGCCCACTCTCTCCAAGGCTGCTGGAATGTAGAACCAGAGCAACTGGTTCCTGAGATAACACACTGAAAACAAAGGGTTTCTCGGCCAAAACCCACTTCCAGGGTCGCCAAGGATGAAGATAGATCAAGATCTGCGTGGCGATGAATCCAATGGAAGACTACCACAACCTGACTGATGCTGCGGCACTCCAAGGGCCAGCTAAACTCAGAAGGAACTCTGACAGGACCAGGAACCATAAGAATCTGAAGAGATGATGGCTGCCTCTGCAATCCTAGGATCAGGAACTAACACAAAACAAAGAAACGGTGGATGCGTCCCGTACTGGGCTTCGACGGACTCGACTTTCGGTGAACGACCAGGAGGGGCACAGACTAGGTTCTCCAGGATGAGCTCACTCTTCTGTAGAGGGCAACTGACTTCGGGACATCTGGAACGGGAACCATACGGAACGACACTGGCATGGCTGTCGTGATGCATTTCGGCGGATGTACCTTCAAGCTGTGAAAACAAGAAAACAGCGGGTACGACTTGTACGACTGGCAACGGACTCGACTTCAGTGGATGACACAGATGGACGTGATGAGCTGATGGATGATCTCACAGGAGTGAAGAATACTGAGAGGATGTCTGCTTCTGAGTAGAGACTGATTCTGAGTACATGGTATTACAGACCACACTATGGGACTGCAGTGTGGTAGAAGATTGAGACTGTCTTCATACAATAGTAACCATATAACCGAAAAATGCCCAAAGAACTGTGGAATGATACAATAATTTGCCGGAGGAGGGCAAATTATAACTTCAGGAGTAATTCTTACTGATAAGGGCCAATGTCCAGGTGCTTAGAGCAATAGTTCAGGTACTTAGAGCAATAGTTCAGGTACTTAGGGCAATAGTGCAGGTACTTAGGGCAATAGTTCAGCATAAGCAGTACAGTAGTTACAGTAGTTTCACAGTATAGGCAAATCCAGCATTCTTAGACGAACCCCTGTTCCTAAATGTAGGGTCTTCTTGAATAGGATCTCTTCCTGGACGTCATGGCTAAGGAATCCTCCCTTTAGTACCACTAGGCTGGCTTGCCCTATTACGCTAGGCCGGGGCCTCCCTTTAGTACCACTAGGCTGGCTTGCCGCCGGGGCCTCCCTTTAGTACCACTAGGCTGGCTTGCCCTATTACGCTAGGCCGGGGCCTCCCTATAGTACCAAGCTTTACCTGAGGCCTAATGCCCTACTTTTGCCTCAGGCCTAACGCCCTACCAAGACTTGGGCCTGGTGCCCCACTTTATAGTGGGCCTGGTGCCCCACTTTATAGTGGGCCTGGTGCCCCACCTTATATTGGGCCTGGTGCCCCACCTTCCAATTGGGCCTGGTGCCCCACCTTGTATTGGGTTTGGTGCCCCACCTTATATTGGTCCTGGTGCCCCACTTTATATTGGGCCTGGTGCCCCACATCCAATTGGGCCTGTTGCCCCACCTTAATTGGGCCTGAATTGCCCCTTTAAATCTCTTTATGGCCAAAAGTGGCAGGGCCCCTTTAAATCTCTTTAGCTCACTGAGAGCTGCTGCCACTCAATCTCTCTGCTCCTCCTTCAGACCAGCCCTCTCTTTGAATATTTATGAGGCCTTGATTTGGCCTTACTTCTAAGCCCCTCCTGTGGGCGTCGCTAACCCTGCCTCCCTCATGAATATTTAAATTAAGGGTCCTAATGACCCGATGCCACTGCGGCGCTCGGCCGCCTTTCTATGTGCCTGCTGCGCTTTCTCACACCAAAATAAAGAGTCTCCCAGAAATGGGCAGTCAGCACAGCGTGTGCTGCTGCCAACTCACCGCTCCGTAGGCAGAAGGAGGATTGCTGTGCTGTCGGGAGGCGGGAGGGATGCTGGCAGTGGGAGGGGATGTACAGGCGGCTGGGGGGACGACTAGGGGGCCTCGGCAGGCCGACAGGGAGAGTGACGATGCAGCGCTTCAGTACCGCTGATGTAGGACCGAAAATTAAACTTTTTTAAACAAAACAACGGGGAGGAGTAAAATAATAAAGCAGCCAGGGCTAACAAGCCCAAACTGCGGTAAGCGTTCATTGCTGCATCGTGAGTGCCCCGATGGCACCACCAGCTGCAGGAACAAGGGAGTCTTCAAGCAGGGGCAGCACAGGACCACAAGCAAGCCCAGAGGGATGGCTTCAACTCAGCGGGTAGCCCTAAACTGTACCCTGACTTCTGTGTCCTGTCTCCTCAACCACTGCCCAGGGTCAACTGCTCAACTGAACAATATTTTTAAACTTGAACCCCCCAGGGTTCTAGAGTGGCTGGAGTGAAATGCTGTGCATGAGCAGCTCAGCACAGCATTCCATCCAAGCCATTGTGACATATATTGCTATTAAATCTGCTTTTTGACCATACTGTAAAGAGCACAGGGCACTTCTCTGCATTATTTTACAGTTTCCCATTATAAGGAGGTGAATCTTTACTTTCAGGGGCCCCTTATCATAGTACCCTGCTGCCTACACCTACAGCAGGTACCCTGAGTACCTGTAAACCCCTAATTTATTTATTGATTTTAGGCTTTCTGGGATGCCCCAACTTTGGGGCATTACATAATACGTTTGTAGAATTATCTCCTGAACAATGTCTAAACCATAAGAATTGAAACTATAAGTGAACATAAAAGCAGCATGCTGAAATAAGAAAATGAAAGTGTAAAAGGATGCTAGATAACAATGGAGATGAATAGGAGTCAGAATCTTATTTTACACACTTATAATGTTTTATATGGATGCAAGCCCCCTTTTCTAAGTGATATATTTTGTTTTCGTTAGTCTGTTCACCCATTTTCAGGTCTAGTTGATTTACCTACTTGGGCAAGCTGGCAACAGTGATCCAGATGATTTGCTCTTGTGCTATACAGATATGACTTGCCACATCTGCATGCCTGCTGTTAATAGCATGTGTCAGAGAGAGTACATAACTTGTCTAGTTGGTCCGGTAACATCTCTTTTTGTTTTCCCTTGGCCGTATGAAAAATAGCACTACCAGAAGGGAAAGATGTTGAGCCCAAACCCATGCAACCTCTTTCACGTCTGTCAGTGTCTTTGTCTCTAGGTCTACTACCTCCCATATCTTCACCACGTTGTCCTGATCTGTGAAAATCCTCACAGCTGCCAACTGTGTGCACCCAGTCCCTCCACTGACAACACCATCCCTCCCGATTTTATGTCTAAATATATGGCAGTTTGGGTGCCCAATCCCATTGCCAGTTCCCCTTCCCTCCTGTTTTAAAAAGCAATATGAGCTCCATGTTGGTTTTGAACCAACTGCGGACAAACGCCCTCTCAGTGCTGATCCCTGATTAAATATGCCAGCTCATTCCCACCACTGGACACTGACTCATTCCTGATCTCTACATAAATTAGAGCTCCATCGCTTGAAAATATTCTCACTGCAGATGCATTTAAATGAATATTTGATATATCTGTTACGGGGAGGGGGTTGCAAAATACATCAAATTTTTTGCAAAATTTTACATACAGTACCTCAGTTTATGTGACCAAGTTTCTGAGTGGAAACAGCAGCAGTTTCGTGTGCCCATGTGTATCACAGCTTGCTGTGGCTCTGGTTGAATCCAGTCACTGCCTTGTCACCACACACATACTGGACAGGTGCTAGTGGGTGACTGACAGGCATTTCCTGCACTTTTCCCACTCTTCCCACCCCAACTCCCACTCAGCACCCACCACCCCACACCCCTCACTCACCTGAACATGTCCCATGATGCAGATCCACTCTTCAATCAAAGACACATCTTGCTGCTGGAACCACTGATTTCAATATGAGACAAGTTCTGGTCAGATCCACCATGGCTGCATAATGAAGTTAGTGAAGCTGTGTGGAATTGTTAACGAGGCATGGAGAAATAACACAATGATTTGTAAGTAGTAAGATTTGTTTTAGTTTCTGTTCTAAGGAAGGCATTCACATTATTAGAAAAAATATATGGAGGTGTACATTTTAATGGAAGGAATAGGCAGCAATATAGGTTTACAAAAGAACCCCAGAGCAAATGCTACTGAGGCATATGTTATCCTGGATGATACTGGCTGGACAGCCATATTTTAAAGAAAACACAATTGCACATACTCCAATAATGCAAAGCATCATGGGACACATATGCAAATCCCCATGATGGTAGAAGGTGGCAGCACATGAAAAAGTAATGGCTGGCATATGTACAGCCTTGGGCTTATTTACACAGGTTTTTTTTTTTTTTTTTAGAGAATCAGTGTTTTTGTCCATGAGGTGATGTAAATTGTATTTAAGCAATGTGTTGATGTCAGGAAGTCAGGTGTAATGATGGACTGTTAGCAGAGAAAATGTGATAGTAACTTTCCGAGGGGGGTCGCTTTTGATAAAGGTAAGGTAGTTATGCTTGTGATAATGGGAATATTAGGAAAGTATGAGGTCTATGCAGAAGTGGAGTACAAATATGCACAGTTTCATAAGTATATGCTCAAAGCGCAGGCAAATGTGATATGCAGGTTTGTTTTAGAAACAGGTAAAAATAGCGATACATGCAATTGATAGAAAGATAGATAATTACATAGACATTTAGATAGAGAGAGACACACACACAGACAGAAAGACAGGCAGAATAGGAAAGGCAGTGAAGCACTGAAGTGACACTAACCTCATCTCCACCATTCAGAGATGGACGGGCATCAAGGTGTGCCTTTGGGTCATTGCCCATAACGCTCATGCCATTTCACCTAACCCTACCCTGCAGACACAGACAAGTGTTGAGGTATGCCTTGGGGTGTTCAGGCTTTACACTCACCCCATTCCATAAGGAAATATGCTGAAATGGGTACAGTACTATATAAGAAAATGGAGTGAACTTTGGGTCTGAAGAGTCAAAGGCACACCTCGATACCTGTCACTGGTTGCAGGGTAGGGATGGGGGTGGAATGGCATGAGCATTACAGTACTGTTAACGATTCCAAGTCACACCCCTGATGCCTGTTGGTCCCTACAGGGCAGGGTGTTATGGTCAGAAACCCTAATGCCATGGGCGTTATGTGACTTCTTAACCTAACAACAGCATTTAATGCATTACATTATAAGGACAAGTAAATATTTTTAGTACATTTACAGACAGTTACATAAACTTAATTTTCTTCATAGAATAATTTAAATTTAGTAAAAGTGGTAGTACAAAACAATTACCCAGACAACTTGGAAACTATAACTACTTTATATTGTACACTTACACCCCATAAGGACCTCCTTGAAATTGAGATGCAAATGTCACACATTTATCAGTTTTCTAACAGGAATATTTTACTATCCTCAATATATTTCTTGCTTCAGTAACTGCTCAGCACATCTATCGCATGACCTACTTTTTTGACATTTTACACCTGCTATGCAATGTATTGCTGCTTACTACCCCAACTTCATGAACCACCAAACAGATGTCTGCCATAACTAGGGAGGCAGTATAGCACAGTGGTTTTCTGTCAAGAGAGAGACTGCTGCTCAGAAGAACCGACCAGCTCAGCTCTTTCAGACTGTAGACAGGCTGCTTCACCTGGCCTGTCTGGATCCAGTGAGCGAAATTACACCTGCGAAATGTGAGGAGTTTGCTTGGTTGTTCTCAGATAAGGTGTTCTCCATTAGGGCCTGTATTGCTGCAATGGGGCCTTATGTTCCCAGCACTGGTCTGCGTCTGGGTCATGAACACAGTAGGTGTTCTTGGGGTGAATTTTAGTCACAATTGCAGTAACCTGGACCTGAGCCCAATGTGACTCTTAGTGTGAGTTGTGTTGTCCATCTGGGCCTAGTGTTCGCTGAAATTGTCTGATGTTTTTTGCAGGAGGGGCTGGTTCCAGTGGCACTTAAGTGTGTTCCGTTAAGTCCCCTGCTGAAAAAAACATCTTTGGACCCAGATGTTTTGGCAAACTTCCATCCAGTCTCTAACTTTCCCTTTTCAGGTAAGATTATTGAGAAAGTGGTTGTGCTGCAGCTGGAGAAACACTTGGAAGCCTCTAACATCTATAGCCATTACAATTGGGCTTCAGAGCTAGACACAGCATGGAGATGGCCCTGGTCAGGGTGCTTAATGACCTGTTCAGGGCAAGGGATAAAGAAGAGCAATCAAGTCTCATCCTCCTCGATCTCTCTGCAACATTTGATGCTGTGGGCAGTGGCATACTTTTGGATCAGCTCAGGGAGAATGCCAGACTATGTTAAAGTCCAACTTTTGAGCATTAATAACTTCGGACCCCTTTAATGGGTTTGCATGTAATTAGGCATGCATGATCTCTTGGTATAGGTCTCTTGCTCTGCCAAATTTCTTTTGAATCCATCAAGTAGTTTTGGAGATATAAAGTGTTGAAAGAACAGAAAAATCAGAAGTTGTTGACATTTCTTTGCTCACTGGTATCTCAGAAATAACTTTATTTTGTGGGCTGAAATTTTCAGAGTAGAAAGCCTTTGGCTCACAGATGTGCCTATTGAAGATTTGGTGAAACAATATTAATCCATTCAGAAGTCATTAAAGTTTTTAATTTCCCATTATTTCCTATGGGAAAAGTAAGTTAAGTGTTTAGCATGAAACTGAGATTTTCGCACATATGGCCAATTCGTGAAAACAAGACTTTCACAAACACGCTAGATTTTCTCACACTTTGAGGGTTAATAACTTTGGAGGCATTTAATGGATTTGCATGATATCTTGTATGCTTAATCTCTAGGAATAGGTCTCTTCATCTGCCAAGCTTGGTGGGAATCAGATTAGTGGTTTCAGAGCTATAACGTGTTAAAACAGAAAAATCATTAGTATGGGGTGAAAATGCACATCTGTGTTACAGTTCACTTTGAAAGTAAATAACTTTGGAGTAGTTAGAAGCATTACATGAAATTTGGTATACATATTCTCTAGGTCTACGTCTCTTGACCTGCGAAATGTGATGGGAATCTGGTGAGTGATTTGTGAGATATGAAGTGTTGAAAAAACACAAAATGCATCAGTATAAGGTGAGATTTTCACACATATGGCCAATTTGTGAAAACAGGACTTTCACAAACATGCTAGATTTTTGCACACTTTGAGGGTTAATAGCTTTGGAGCCATTTAATGGATTTGCATCATATTTGACATGCATAATCTCTAGATGCGGTTCTCTTAAACTGCTAAATCCAGTGGCAATCAGGTCAGTGGTTTGGAGATATAACTTGTAGAAAAACAAAACAATCATCAGTATAGTTGGGGTGAAAGTGCACATCCATGTTACAGTTCACTTTGAAGGATAGCAACTTTAGAGTGGTTATAAAGAATTACATGAAATTTAGCATGCCTATTTTCTAAGTATAGCGCTCCGGATCTGCCAATGTTGGTGGGAATCTGTTGAGTGGTTTTGGAGATATAAAGTGCTAAAAAACACAAAAATCATCTGAATAAGGGTGAGATTATCCAAGAGGTTTTCCCACATATGGCCAATTTGTGAAATGAAGACTTTTGCAAATATGCTACATTTTTGTACACTTTGAGGGTTAATAACTTTGGAGCCGTTCAACGGATGTACAAAGTATTTGGCCTGCATAATCTCTAGGCACAGTTCTCTTCACCTTCCAAAGTTGGGGGGAAGCCAATTAGTGGTTTTGGAGATATAAAGTGCTGAAAAACAGAAAGATCATTAGTATAGTTGACGTGAAAGTACATGTATATGTTACAGTTCACTTTGAAGGTTAGTAACTTTGGAGCAGTTAAAAATAATTACATAATATTTAGCACGCTTACTTTCAAGATATAGGGTTTTTGAGCTTTCAGATTTAGTGGGAATCTGTTGAGTGGTTTCTGAGAAATAAAATGTTGAAAAAACACAAAAATCATCAGTATAAGGGTGAAAGTGCACTTCTATGTTAAAGTTCAAACTATGAAGGTTAATAACTTTGAAGCTGTTCTACAGATTTGCATGTAATTTGGCAAGCATATTCTCTATGGGTAGGCATCTTGACATGCCAAATTTAGTGGGAATCTGTTGAGTGGTTTCTGAGATATAAGTGTTGAAAAAATAGAAAAATATGGATTTTTGACATTTGTCATCCTGGATCTCAGAAATGGCTTTATGTTGTGGGCTGAAATTTTCCGGGTAGAAAGCCCTTGGGTTACAGATGTGCCTTTTGAAGGTTTGGTGAAAAAATATTAATCCATTCAAAAGTTATCAAAGTTTGTCATTTCCCATTATTTCCTATGGGAGAAGTTGTGTTTTACACAATAGCAAAATTTTCATAAATGTGGGTACTTGTGCAAAAGTTTTACTTTCGGAAGCATTTTAAATTTTCAAAAGAATACATATTTGTATGGCTATCTGGGCATCATGGGAAAATATGTACTTGGCAAGAGATGTTTTCGATCTAAAGTAACATTTTCGGACATGTGGGTACGTGTTTGAAGATTTTACTTTTGGAAGCATTTTTAATTTTCAAAAGAATGCATATCTGTATGGATATCTGGTCATGGTGTGAAAATATGTACTTTGCAAGAGCTGTTTTCAAAAAAAGTAACATTTTCGGACATGTGGGTACATGTGCGAAAATGTTTCTTTCAGAAGCATTTTGAGTTTTCGAAAGAATACATATTAGTACGGATGTCTGGGCATGGTGGAAAAATATGTACTTCAGAAGTGCTGTTTTTGAACATGAAGCTGCTGTGAAGGTACAAAAATATGTCTTTCGAAAATGTGGGTAAATGTGTGCAACTTTTACTGTCACAAAGGTGCAGCAATATGTATTTCACGAGTATCGCTTTCCGTGTAGTACGAAAGTATGATTTTCATAAAGTAGACAATGTGTGAAAATGTGGCTTTCATAACTGTTCTAGTTGCAAATTGGAAACATAATTACGAAGTGCTGCCCTTCACTACACAGCCTCAGTGGCTCAGTGGAATGGATGGGTGTAGTGGGGGTTCGATTACAGTGGAAGTTATTTTTTTTTTCATTTTTCAGGCAGTAGTTTTATGATTACAATGGCAGTGGAATTTTTTTCATAGCTGCTACAGTTGCTGAGATATTGACAAATTAGTGCTACAAGGGTTTCTTTTAAGACATATAGGGCTGTTGTATAGCTTTGTAGTTATGTGTAAGAGGGAGCATGGGACCGAGTTGCCCTACAGACGCATATCATTATGCACAAATGGGTAGCTTGGTTAAGGCCCCACGCTTCTACCAACACATACCATTTACTAGTTATATTACACTTTTTCAAAGTAAGGAAATTCTTTGCAAAAAACTTTGTTAATGCATCAGTTAGGGTTGTTTCCACAGCAACAAAAGTGTGAAAATGAACACTCCCTACCCTACCCTCCATCACTCTCCACACAACAACAGGCATTGGGGTGTTTGTTGGGGTCATCGTGCTTAACTCTCACCCCATTCTCCCATACTACAACACCTCAGCTTGCTTATAAATGGAATGGGGTGAGAGTTAGGCCGACGGCCCCAACAGACACCCCAATGCCTGTTGCTGTTTGGAGGATGGGGTGGTAGGGTAGGGGGTGTTAGGGTTGGTAACCCTAATGTTGAATTTCCACACTTTTGTTGCTGTGAAAACAACCCTAACTGATGCATTAATGAAGTATTTTGCAAAGAATATATATATATATATATATATATATATATATTAGAGGCAAAAAACTCTGTTTAATGCATCAGTTAGGGTTGTTCCACAGCGACAAAAGCGAGGAAATTCAATGTTAAGGTTGAAACCCGCTTTGCACCCCTCCAGCCCACCCCCCAACTGGAATCGGGGTGTGCATTGGGGTCATCGGCCCTAAGTGTCACCTCATCACATGTGGAAAGAAGCTGAGGAATAGGAGAATGGGGTGACAGTTAGGACCGAAGACCCCAATGTACACCCCGATTCCAGTTGGGGGTGTGCTGGAGGGATGCAAAGGGGGTTTCAACCCTAACATCGAATTTCCTCACTTTTGTCGCTGTGGAACAACCCTAACTGATGCATTAAACGGAGTTTTTTGCCTCTAATTTCCCTTCTTTTTGAGAATGATAATGAGAAATAGTGAATGTAATGCAGCGGCCGGAGCGCGCGGGTGATGTCTTGTCGCATTGTAACATTGTGCCCGCAAATGCAAATCGAATGCGCATGGTGACAAAGCTAAACAGAAAGATGAACAGTACTGTAGACAGAAATGTTAAAAACAACGGAAACGCAACCGCAAATGAAAACGCAAAGGGTATCGCACATGGTGGCGTAAACGTGAACGGTATGCGAAACGGGTACGGAACCGCAAGCAGAAACTGTAATGGTAAGAGTAATGTAAGCGCACAGGCTGGTTTTCCCCAAAAGCTGTATAGAGAAAGACAGTGAGTAGAAAGAATGTATGCAAAATAATGACTCTCGGAACACAAAAATCAGTAGTTGTAATAGTAAATTGCTTATATCTCAGTAACCGTACGACATCGAAAAAAAATTTAAAAGTCATATGTATTATCACTTTCCTGGCTAGTTTTATATGTAGCCCTATAATTTTGATAAAACTCCAGATCTCGCGACCTGCTGAGATACGGGGTCTCAAAGGCACGACGAACGCCGTAATGTTATCCTATGGGAAAAACAGAAGTTCGGACTGCCATAACTTTTGAACAGTTTAATATTTTTTCACGAAATCTTCAAAAGGCACATCGGGGACCCTGGCCACACATTCCCTGAAGATTTTGGGCCGGTCGCGCAAACTGTGTGACCTGTAGGCGCAACCGAATTCCAGAAAAAGCGTAAACGCACGCGCAGATCATGCTTAATAACTCCACAGCCGTGTATTCAACCAGTACAAAACTTGGCAGATCCCAAGGCATTTGGATCTTGATCGTGTATTCCAAATTTTAGGCAAATCCATCAAATGGTTGCAAAGTTATTAAGGTGCAAAATTGTAGGTTTAACATGTAAATGGCTCCTCAACCCTAACTATGGTAGCACTACCGTGCTACCATTATATATATATATATATATATATATATATATATATATATATATATATGTGTGTGTGTATATATATATATATATATATATATATATATATATTATATATAGAGAGAGATGCAAATCACCATGAAAATTTAGGTTGGTTCTGCTTAAACAGGAATGCATTATACCAAAGGGCCTCTCATACAACTTCCAAAGGGTAAGATCAGAAGACACAGGCACCTGTTTCTTCCTACACAGGACTTAATCAGTGTGCCTTATCTGTATCTCACCCCAGGGGAAAATGAGCCAACCCTAGAGCAGTCTTCAGTTTTGGGTCATGGTGGGCCCAAAATAATAAAGCAAGCTAAAAAGATAAACCTCAGCAGAAAATAACTCAGGCAAGGGTTACCCCTAAAGGGCATTGGCAACAAAGCTAGCTTCCAAAAACTACAAAATCACACATACCCCCATTATGCAAAGCATCATGGAATATATATGCAAATAACCATGAAAATGTAGGCTGGTTCTGCTCTGTGCATGTGTCTGTGTCTTCTGGTCTCACCCTTTACAAATTGTTTGACAGGCCCTTTGGCACCATGCGTAAACGGTTTCACACTCAGCTCTAGGTGGCCATTTTAAATAAGGTTAAGCATAGAACATTTTGACTCACATGTGCGTTTCGTGGTTGAGTGAGCAGAATCAGCCTAAATATTTATGGCTATTTGCATATATGTCCCATGATAGTTTGCATTATTGAGTATGTGTGATTTTTCTGTTTCTTGGAAACCTGGCTTTGTTGCCTGTGCCCTTTTTGGGTAACCCTTACCTCAGTGCTTTTCTGATGAGGTTCTTTGCCTTTTAGCTTGCTTTCTTATTTTGGGCCAGCCATGTCCCAAACCTATAGACTACTCTAGGCCTAGCTGTGGGCTCTATTTTTCTAAAATGTTTTAGCACTTAGAAAATGATTGCGGTGTTACTGTCTCTAATAATTTGCTCTTATGAGCTTGGTTTTCCTTTGATATTTGTTCCTTAGATGTCTATGTTGTTGCCAATCTGCCCTAAATTCTTTCTCCTTGTGTTTTCACCACATCACGTTTCTTGATTGAAACTAATATTCTGGCATCCATTCTGAGTTCCACTTACCCTCCTTTTAGTACAGGGAGCATGGCTGTCCAAACCTTTAGTAAGTAATTATAAAAAATAGCCGGTTGCCAAGTTTATATCCATTTAAAGAATCCAAAATAGGCCACTCCATTCAAACTACAGTAGGTCAGATCTGTATCCTTCCATGAGTCATCCTGACTAAAGCCTACAACAGCTGGTTCTTGACCTCAGTTTAGATCCTTTGTTGTATGTACTAAAACAATTGCAGAGTGATCATGTCTTCAATCTGGAAAAATTCCAGCTGATTTAATATTTTGAATGTTATTGAACGTAATCCAATCAGTTAACTTCTGTATTATTGTTGTTTAAATTTTTTTGCATTTTTTATTATATGTTCCAAGTCAAGTTTTAAAAGCATGTTTTTTAAAATGTAATATTATCTATTCCTTTCCTATTCAGATTCATGTGTCCAAGTAAAATATTTTCCCTGAATTTTGTCTCCCAGAAGCTTGATCAGATCATCAAATCCCCTTTCTCCCACTTTTTGAGGGTGTAAACACACCCAATGTAATCCTTTAAGTTTCACCCAATATCATGTTTAGGAATAGTCATTCACATTCTGATTTTCAAGTAACTGAGTCAGTCTAATCTCAGTTCCATCTCTTACATGAAATAAGATTCCCCTTCAGTTTTTTTAACTCTGTTCCTCATATAAACTTTAGAATCCACAATATGTGTCACTCAGTGCCATGACATGATGGTGATGATGATGATGATATAGTCATCAAGGCCTCAAGTTCAGCCCATTTTGAGCTTAGGTTGCAGATATTTGTGTGCGCTGTTTTCACACAAGGTTGTGAAAACCAAAAACTTTATAGCGATGCCAGGACCTGAATTTCTCTCGGTATCACTTGCTAATAAGAGGATTGATGTTTGCATACCCACAATTAAAGGAATTGTCAATTTTTTTTTGAAATAATGCCTCAGTCCTATAACATCGTCATCAGTTTCTATTAATTTGATGTACCAGGATTTTACTTTGGACACATTATCAAATTTTCTAAATTTATAGGGGGTGCTGTCCTAATCAGTCCTTCCCTTTTGCTATCAAATATGTGCGGAAGCACTTGATTGGTAAGAATGACAATTAATTCAAAGTATAATCACAGTAACCACCCCAGCCTAGTGATTTTCATGACAAGTGTACCTACCAGGCAATTACTCATCAAATTTAAGCAACACAAAAGTGTTTTCAAGTTAAAATAAAACACTATCTATAATACACAAGTTAAAAACAGAAAACGTTCAAAGCAGCCTTCTGCCAAGCCTTCCACCTGTGACTCTAGCCAAGGACTACCACCACTCCTACAGGAGTCAGTCATGTGGAGTTCTGCTTCGCAGAATGCCTCTTGCATGGCCCCCATCTTGAAACAGCTGTAAACTGGCACCCTGATGAAATCAGGAACTGGACGAATGGAGGCAGCATGAAGAGAAACTTCTACTTCCAACTGATAACGTTCTGCTGGGTGGGCTTAGGAGGGCAGCAAGTGATGAAACATAGAAACATAGAATCTGATGGCAGATAATGACCACTTGGTCCACCCAGTCTGTCCTTTTTTTTTTCCTGCCTACACTGTTACTACTGACCGTACCTGATCTACCGCTGTTTCTCCCTTCCTGCTTCCTTTCCACTATGATTCCCTTGTGCCTATCCCATGCATTCTTGAACCCCATCACTGTCTTCATTCCCACCACCTGCACTGGAAGATTGTTCCAGGAATTCATCACTCTTTCTGTGAAGAAGTACTTCCTGACATTTCTCCTGTATCTACCCCCACCATCTTCATAGCACGTCCCTCTGTTCTTGAGCACCTTTTCTTCTGAAAAATACTTCCCTCCTGTACCTTATTTACCCCTATGAGGTATTTAATGGTTGCTATCATAGCCTCGCTCTCCCTCCTGTCTTTCAGGGTATACATATTGAGGTCCTTTAGTCTTTTCTCAAAGGGATTTTGATTAGACCCTACACCATTTGGAATCTGGCACAGTCCCACAGGAGGATAGATTCTGTGACTGGATTTAAAAGTGCAGCCACTTTAATTCTGTGCAGCCCCCTTTTGTAGTAGCTGTAGCCCCACCTTCTGCTGACATCAGGAACCAGAGAACAGAGGCAGCATTAAGAGAAACCTCCAATTCTGACTACTGATGCTTTGCTTGGGTGGGCTTCAGAGGGCAGCAAGTGATGGAGTCTGACACAGTCCAACAGGAGAATAATAGTTTCTGTGACTGGATTTGAAATTGTTTTAACAGCCCCTCAGAAGGATTCTAGATAAATCGTATGGCTACAAAACACTTGGATATACTCTCCCTCTCTCCAATTAAGTAAACCACTTGCAAAAACAAAGCTCAAGGCCCACCAGCATCACAAAAGCTCATAGACTGCTGATATTTACTAGTACACGCAATAGTTTAATTAAGTAAATCACCTGACTAGCTCTTCCTAGCCATGCCTTGACACCCAAGTTATACCATGCCTTCTACAGTTCTCTAATGGGGCAATTTAGCCAGAGCCACAAATGTACCCTGGGATCTTGCACCCAGTCAGACAGCCCAGACAGCCTGGTCCCATTCTTTTACATCAGTTGATAACAGTACCCATTCAGGATACAAAACATGAGGCAGACAGAGGGTTCACTGCATTGTATCTTATCTTTGTGTCTCAGTGTCACAATGATAGCCTCCAGTGCCAGGGAGCAAGTGCTCCTGGATGCGATCCAGGAGGGTCTCCTGACACATTTGGTCAGTGTACCTACTAGACTATACAACACTTTAGATCTGGTATTGTCGAATGGGGAGGCAGTAAGGGAAATAAAGGTGGAGGACCCACTAGCCGACAGCGATTACCAAACAGTGTGGTTTAATATGATGTGCAGGGAGCAAGAGAAATCAATTATTCAGATGGTAAACTTCAGGGGGCAGACTTTGGGAGGATGCAGGAAGCACTTAAAGGGAAACTGGGGGGCATAAGGCAAGAGATGGATGTGGAGCAGAAATGGGATATTATTAAATGGGGGATTACAGTGGCAACTGAAGCCTGCACCAAGGCACAGTGTAAGAGGAGCAGAGCAAGGAAACCATGCTGGTTGAACAGCGAGGTAGTGCAGGTGGTGAGGGTAAAATGAGAGGTGCACCAGATATATAGGAGGATGGGGAAGGAAGGGGACAGGGAGGAGTATGCAAGATGGTCCAGGGAGGTGACCAAAAAAGTGACAGAAGCCAACTCTCAGAGGGAGCTGAGATTAGCATAGGGAATTAACAGCGGGGAGAAAGACTTTTTCCGATACATCAGGGAGAAAAGGAAGTGCAAGGAGACAATAGTGAGGATAAAAAGGGTGGGGAGTGGACAGAAATGGGGAAGGAACAGGCGGAAGCACTGAACGAATACTTTTGTTCAGTTTTCATGGAAGAAAAGGGGACCACTGCCACCATGGGCTGGGAGGGTGGGGATGGGGGAGAGGAGGTGATGGATAAAAGAATTGAGGGAGGTAGAGTCCTAGAGGGACTGAGGGTAGACAAGGCACCAGGGCCAGATTATATCCACCCCAGGGTGCTGAGGGAGATGGTGGAGGTGTTGGCGGAGCTGCTGGTGGATCTGTACAGCACCTCACTGGAGTCAGGATGTGTGCCACTGGACTGGAGGATGGCACATGTAGTGCCATTACACAAGAGCGGACCAAGGGACGAACTGGGTAATTATCGTCCAGTAAGTCTCACCTCCATAGTGTGCAAACTCATTGAAACGATACTAAAGGAAAGACTGGTGTTGTACCTGGAGGACAATGGCCTCCAGGATGTGAGGCAACATGGGTTCATTGTGGGGAAGCCTTGTCAAACCAACCTAATATAGTATTATGACTGGGTGACAGGTGAGCTGGATAAGGGTCATGGCGGTGGATGTTTATTACTTGGACTTCAGTAAGGCCTTTCAATTCTATGCCTCATGGGCAGCTCAGGGGGAAACTAACTGGTGTAGGGGTAGGGTCAAAAATGAACTGGATTACAAGTTGGCTGAGTGGGAGGCTGCAATAGCTGATGGTGGGAGGGGCGCTGTCAACTCTGAAGCCGGTGATGAGCGGGGTGCCACAGGGCTCTGTGCTGGGACCAGTATTATTTGGGCTCTTCATATCAGACATTGCACACGGGGTGGTGAGCAAGGTAAGTCTGTTCACAGATGACACCAAAATGGGAGCAGTGGTGGATGGAGAGGAGGGATGGAAGCAGCTGCAGGGGGACCTAAGCAAGCTAGAGGAGTGATCAGAGAGGTGGCAGCTGGGGTTCAATGCAAAGAAGTGTAAGGTTATGCACTTCAGGATGAAGAACCCAAGGAGAGAATACTGGCTAAGGGGGGCCGGGTTAAGCTGGGGATCACTGAGGTGGAGAAGGACCTAGGGATAATGATAACAGGGACCATGAACAACACTGCCCAGTGCAGGAGAGTGGGTGCAAAAGTGAACAAAATGCTGGGGTGCATAGCGAGGGGGTTTTCATCCAGGTGAAGAGAGGTGATCTTGCCCCTCTACAGTTAGCTGGTAAGGCCACGCTTGGAGTATTGTGTGCAGTTTTGGAGGCCATAGTTGAAGTGTGCTATCAGGCCACTGGAGGGGGTACGAATGAGGGCAACAAAGATGATATGTGGAAGAGAGGGGAGAGACTATCAGAGCAGGCTGGGAGACCTGAATATGTACACCTTGGAGGATAGTAGGGACAGGAGGGACATGATAGAGACATTCAAGTATCTGAGGGGCATCAATAAGGATGGGGCAGATGGAGTCTTTAAGCTGAGGAGAGGGAGGGACACCAGAAGGCATGGGCTAAGAATAGAAGGGGGAAGATTTAGGAGGAAAATGAGGAGACACTATTTCACGGAGAGGGTGGTAGCAAAATGGAACACACTACCAGAATGTGTGGTATCATGTAAATCTGTAAACAGCTTTAAAAGGGTATGGGACAGGGAACAGGGGAGAGTGAAGGTGGGGGAGGTGGGGGATGGAAGTGGGATGACAAAGAGGAAGGGGTGGGGCAGCTGCAAACTAGGGATGCTAGCTGTGCACTTGAGCAGACTTAGACTGGGTGGTCTGTTTCCACTGGCACATTCATATGTTCGTATCCTCAAGCTTCATGTCCCCTCTTACTCCCTTTCTCTGAGCCTGGTATATGGGAGATTCGTCAGACTGTCTTCCAGAACCCTCGGAATTTACTAGCAATCACTATCAGACCCACCTCTTGAGGGGCAGCACCCAAGAGGCCCTAGCCATCTCAACATTGGATCCAACCAGAATACAGTCTGTGGAGTCTTGACCCAGAAAGGACAAGTGCCACCCCATACTTGGGACCCTGCCACCACCACAAGCCTGGCAAGTGCCCTCCGGCCAGTCGCAACTGGAGCTTCAGTGGGGGAACCCCATATCTCCTATATGGGGTCCTTTACTACACCTGACTTCAGCCTCCAAACACTGAACACATCTGCCTGGCATTGTCATTTTTATACCCCAGAAAGCTCATAACCAGACAGCACAGACCTTTACAGGTGCTTAACGAGTACAGGATGTACCTATGATACTGACAAGCTTTTAAAATACTGACAGCTTTGCAGAACATTAAAGAAGAACATTTGTAACATGGCAAAATAAGACAACAGTAAAGGAGTAGCACTGATTGAATGGAAGGCATCACATGTCACAGTTTGGGCACGGCATTAATTTTACAATAATGCTATCCCCAAACTGAAATACCAGAGCAGTCCACTGCATGAATTAACTATTTATTATGTACTCTTTGCTGGTTTTGCATTTGCATGGTATCTTGTTGTGTGTAGTGCTCTGAATATTTTAGAAAGGTGTATAATAAATCTGTATCCTATAAGGGTTGTTCAGATTTCTCTTGTTTTAAATGGATTGTTTGGGTAGTGGACTGTTTTTAGGATGTTCAGATATTGTTCCTCAATATCCTATATCCTAGAAATCTCAAATATTGAATCAGAGTGTAGGATATCCTTAAATCCAAAATTAGGATATCCTAAAATCCATTAGGATATCTTAAACCGAATTCAATGATATCTGACATTAGGATCGGATACGGATTTGGCTATGAATATTCCTAATATCTGTATATCTGAGATTGGATCCGATTTTGAGATATTCGAGCAACCTTATTAGGACTGGACAAAATTTGAAGATTCTGCTTCTGTAAAAAATTCCACAATTTTTACAGAATTTCTCAAAATATTTGCCATGATCGAAATTCTCCTAGTACTGTGGAATTTCGCTTTGTTTGATGGAATAATCAAAGGAATAGTGAATTTTCTTTGATAAACTTTGGAAATCATCTTTATCATAAAACCATGTCACAGTTCATAGTAAAATCCCACCATTTGCAGGAGAAATCCACAGAAATGTATGCTGTGAGCATTGCAGTCATGTGATAGTCTTCAGCTGGGTGGGAATGAAAGGGTCAAAGAATTATTTACTATGGAACCTGTTTCTTTAACGAGACTGACTCTTTTATGAAACATGATTCCTAGCAAAGTGATATACATTTTTTTATGTATTTTCAAAATTCTGCAGTTTGTCAAACAATTCCTCCATTCACTGATAAACTCTGCAGACCACTGAAAATTATTCCGCAAGCAATGTAGTCCCATGACAGTCCTCTGCTAGGCGGGAATGTAAGGGTCAAAGAGTGAGTTGCTTTAGCAACTCTCTGTTTCTCTCTGTCCCTCTATATCCTTCTCAAGTGACTGCTTCTCCTACTCTGCAGCTCTTTGTGACTTCCTTTTTTGTAAAATCAGAAAGCGGTATTTTAAAGCACTTTTTGTCATTTTTTATTTGTGCACTTTTTTGTTGTGAAGTCCCTGCAGATCTTTTGCAGTGTTCTTCTGCAATATAATTGTTGTTAGTTTATTGACTTGCTGTGAGACACTTATTTGTTTGAATGCTTGTGGGTGGCAAGAGATTAGGTTGACCTTGTGGCCGTCATAAAATGGGGACCAAGATGTGTTTATCATTAAGCAGCGGTAGTGATGAGCATGGAGGTGGTGCTGGCGCCTTCTGTTCAGTGTCAAACGCTCTCATGGTTTGGGGGGGAAGGGCTTCAGCAGCTGGGGTCAGCATCAGTATTGCTAGTTTTCTGTGGCACAGGATGTAATTCTAAATCAAAAGGCAGTGATGTCTATGCCACGCCCAAACATAATTCAAGCAAACTTGTGATATACTGTATGTGACAACACTAATGCTGGGCGCAATAGATGTTGGGTACTCATGGAAGTGAATGCAATTAAAGCAGCAGTGGTGACTAAAATGTGAATTATTACCTAAATAATGAAAGTGGACACCACAGTTTGCACTATGTTGTGAGACTTACATACAGTAGGCCACTATTTTTTATTTCCTCTTTATGCCTCCTTCCTGCCTCCCTCAGTAGGCACACCCAATCCCCTGTACTCTTACCTGTGATTGTCATTCTCCATGGTGAGCAGATAGCCCTGTAAAGCACCCTTTTTAAAATAATACTTACCGGTAAAGGGCTTTTTTAAACAGTTGTGTCCTGCCTGTGTGCCCTAAAAGTCCTTAAAAGGACTTATTTATCCTCAAGCCCTAGAAATGACTTTAAAAACATTTTCAAATCGATTTTCTCCTACCTCCCTGTTTGCGTGTTTTCAGACCTTAAAAGGCCTCACTAGCCACCAGGCCCTGAAAAGGGCTTTAATGCCTTCTTGCATGCCGTAATAAGGCCCTAGCCCCCAAGCACTGAAAAGGGCTTTTTGTTTTTTTCATGATGGTTTTTCTCCTGCCTGCCTGCATGCCTGAAGTCCTCTAAAGAGTTAGGGCCTGATTCTCCCTCAGATGCACCCGATGCAATGGAGTTGCGGCTCAGGTGTTTGATGCAAGTTGCCATTTGCAACACAACTTGCATCAAATGGGATTCTGGGACAAAGCTTGTGTCAGTGCCTGACACAGCTGTGTTGAAGCCCACTTGCACCAGGGTTGCGTCCAACAACCCAAGCACCGGGTTGCAAGTGGGCTTGAGCATCCCCTGAAATGGGATTCCAGTTCCCACCAGAAATTATGTAGTTCAATTTTGCATTTTTTTTTTTTTTTTTTTAGCTTTTTGTCCTCATCCCTGCCACCAACTGGCAACGGGACACACACATGTATTTATTTTTGCAGATTTTCTCCCAAGACCCCCCAACCCCAGCACATGGCCATGAGAGCATGTGGAGGCATACTTCACACCCCCTGGTGCCAGTTCAGCCCCTTCCACCTTGTGATACTTTGCTGCCCCTTCTCTGCCTATGCTACCTACTGGACCGCCACCCGGTGGGAGCAGAACTACAGGGGGGTGCCAACCCACCCTCACCATCCTCAGGAGAGGAGAGCTGCCTGCCAGTATACTCAATCCTGCTTCGCCCCCCCCACACCAGAACCTTGATGACCCGAGGTCATTCCCGAACCCAGGTTGCCAGCCTAGTGCGAGGTAAGGCATCCAGCACCTCAACCCTCTGTGCCACTAGGCCGGCAGGTGAATTTTGCATTTTGAGAATTTTGCTGTCAGAATTTAAATTTCACTTAGAGCGAATCCTTAAATCCTGATTCTATTCTAATGTAGCCTAGCTGATATTAATTTTGCTATTTACTCTGTTTGCACTGTACTATAAGCAAGCATTTTGGCACAGTATTTTTAAAAAGGGGCTATCATTCTCTGGTATGGTGGTGGTGCAAGGCTTGAGATACACATGTATAGAAGTCAAGACAGAGAAGCAGCACTCAACCTCTCCCAACAGAACACACTTGACAGATTCTGTTGTGCAAAATGCACATTTTTAGTACACCATTTGATTAAAAGTGCAAACTTGCATGGCACTGCAAATTCAAACAAATGCATCTAGCATGTGAAAAAACAAGCCTAATGTTTCATGTCAATCACTTCATCAGAGGCATGTGACCAATGGCCCATCTAAAGGGTTACCAGCAGATGACATATGACCATGAAGTCAGAGCATGATTAGTGCAAGTGAAGTTAAAAAAAAAAATATATATATATATATATATATTTTTTTTTTAAATATGCCAAGTAACTTGACCCTTTTGTGGACAAATGTTTTTATTCAGCTGGGATGAAGATCCCTTCTAGTTTCAGCAGTATTAAAATATTTAAATATTTTAGTTCGTTGCTCTTCCTCTTCCCTTTTTTCTGCACTTCTTGGTAAGGGATAAAAACAATTAAAACATTTCAATCAGTGTACATTTTCCTACAAGCAAATCACTATACAATCACAAGACTTATTCAAAAGCAACCACTCTACTAAAGCAGCAAGTGCTGGAGCTGATCACTGATTTTGTCAGTATTTAAATGAAGTATAAATTAATATCACTCTCCATTTCTTGAGAGCAGCAGTTCCTTGAGAAAAATCAAAAATATGAAGTGTTAAAACTAGTCTTGCCACCGTTTTTTAGATGACACCAGGTTTAGACAGGATAGAGGAAAAGGTAAAGGAGGAGGCAAAGTCATATATGTCAGGGAAGGCGTGGAGGCAGTGGAAGATGGAAAATCAGGGGAGATAATGGCAAAACAGTATTGCTGTGCATTCAGCTCATGGCATCCTCAGGCAAGAAACTGTGGATGGGGGTGATCTATAGATCTCCAGGACAGGGGAAGGGAGAGATGAGGAGCTATGGGCAGAACTAGAAACAGGGGTGGCAAAGAGGGGGATGAGACAGTGGTGGTGGTGGGAGGTCTAAACCTATAAGGCATTGATTGGGACATTCCAGCAGCCAGGAGCTCCAAAGGTCAGGCCCTGATGACTGCCTTTTGGGGGCAGCTGGTAAAGGAACACACTGGGCAGGCTGTCATTCTCAATGTGGTGCTCACATCTCAGACTAGGAAGGAGTGATGGTAGGGGAGCCACTAGAGTCCAGCAACCATAACTGTATGGTTTAACCTGGCCCTTGGGACCAGTAAACCCTCATCAAAGACTGACTTCCTAGATTTCAGAATGGTAGACTTCAACTGGGTGAGGGAGCTGGTTTGGGACAAGTCGGCTGGAGTGGACTGCATCCCAGGTATGGAGGAAAGATGGGGCAGTATAGGGGGCCATTCTTGAAGCAACAGAGTCTTGCATGAAAATAATAATCAAAAGAAACAAGTGCAAGAAGCCATATGGTGTTCTGAAAATGTCAGGGAAGCAGTGAGAGCCAAAAAGAAGGCCTTCACCAGGTATAGGGAAAAACAAGGGGAGGAAGAAAGGAGAGAGTACCAAATAAGAGCAAGAGAAACCAGGAGGGTAGTCAGAGGAGCAAAGACAGACCCAGAGCTGTTTGTTGTTGAGAGGATCCAGGGAGGGGAAAACAGTTCTTTAGATATTTTAGTGAAAAAAGAATGAAGGGAGGAGGAGGAATTATTAGACTAACAGATGAAGGTGGAGTAATTGAGGAGAACAGGCATAAAGCAGCCTTTCCAAACAACTACTTCTGCTCTGTATTCACAAGGGAAGACTGAGGGCCTGTGCCAGAGTGTGGCATGAAGGCATGAAGGCAGCTGTAACGGGTGTTGTGGAAATGAAGCAGCAAGTATTTACCAATGAAAGGGTTCAGAAGGGCCAGCAGCTCCTAAAGACAGATAAGGCCCTGGGGCCAGATGGGATGCATTCGAGGGTGCTGAAAGAACTGACAACAGATTTATTTGAACCCTAGTAGGGCTATTCAGTAACTCAGTTCAGACAGGGGTAGTTCCAAAGGACTGGAGAGTAGCGGACATAGTCTTACTCCATAACAGATGGGACAAGTAGCAGCTGGGTAACTACAGACATGTCAGTCTTACCTGTATTGTGGGTAAACTGATGGAAACACTAGTCAAAGAAGACCTCATGGACTACCTGGAGAGCAGTCGATTCCAGGATAGTAAGTAGCACATGTTCATGGCAGGGAGGTTTTGTCAGACTAACCTGATAGGGACCAACCAGAGTGAAGGACTTTGACTAGGTAACAAAGGAAGTGGATAAGGGCCGTGCTGTGAATTTACTCTACTTCGATTTCAGCAAGGTTTTTGACATGGTGCTTCATAGAAGGTTGCTGAAGAGGCTAAAGGATCTGGGTGTAGTTACAGGCACAGATAGATGAATGAGAAACTGGTTGGAAGGAAGACAGCAGAGGGTGGTTGTTAACAGATTAGAATCAAAAGAGAGGGAGGTCACCAGTGGGGTGCCAAAAGAATTGGTCCTGGGCCCAATCCTTTCGATATGTTCATCAGCAACATGGAAGAAGGAATCTAGGACAAGATGTGTCTCTTTGCAGAATACATTAAGCTCTGTGGCAAAGTAGGCAGAGAGGAGGGGGTTAGGGAGCTGCATAGAGACTTGCAAAGACTACAGAGGTGATCAAATGTTTGGCAGTTAAAATTCAATGCCAAAAAGTGCAAGGTGATAAGCGTAGGGGACAAGATTCCCAAGACAGAGTACTGGATGGGGGGTAAAGTTGGGCTGACCTCTGAGGAAAGAGACAGAGGGCTCATCATCAGTAACTCCCTGAAACAATGAAACCAGTGTAACAAGGCCTACAGTAAGACAAACAGGATACTGGGGGTTTATAGGAAGGAATATTGACAGCATAAGGAAGGAGGTATTACAACCTCTCTGTAGGTCACTGGTGAGGACCCAACTGGAGTGCTGTGCACAGTACTGGAATCCTCACCTAAATAACAATAAGGACAGCTGGAGACATTGTGTGGGGTGATCAAAATGATCCAGAGTCAGTAGGACAGATCTTACGAGGATTGGCTCAGGGCATCGAACATGTACTTGCTGGGGCCAGACAGGAGATGGGAAGTGTGATAGAGACCTTCAAGTTCCTCAAAGGAATGAACAACGTAAACTGTGAAGAACTATTTAGCATGAGTAGCAGATTTCAAACACAAGGGCATGAGTGGAAATGATCAGGGGGGAGTTAAAAGAAGGACATGTGAAAGTTTTACTTTACAGAAAGGGTAGTGGAGCTGAGGAACAATGTGCCAGCTGATGTGTGCACCAAAACTATCAATGGTGTCAAACATGATTGGAGCAGAGTGAAGGGCTTAGTAGTTGCTCAGGGTGACAGTAGTAGGGCAGGGAGCATTTGTGTGAATAGTGTGGTTTGGAACCCTATATGGACAATATGTACCAGGTTTTTTAGGGTTTTATGGGTAGACTGGATGGACCTGTCAGGGGTCTAAGCCCTTCTTAGGTTCTTGGTGGTAATAAACCAGCAGAAGAAACAACAGACAAGTGGCATATGTGGTAATAAATGTGTGTGTTACACAAAAAGCAGACTTATTCCCTAAAACAGATCTTACCAAATAGACACTGGGAGTCAGGGTTTCCAAGTACACTAGGGAATGAAGACAGTTTCTGTGAGAAAACGAGTAGGTTATATACTATGATAATTACCATATTACTTCGTACGTGAGTTAGATACATAAAACAGACCCTATTGGCCAAAAGTTAGGTGACTCCACAGTGTATCTAGAGATATACAAAAAAGTGTAAAATCAGCTAAAATAAGAACAAAGAACTCACACAAAATACAGGAAATAAGTGTGGTGTTACATAAATCCGCATGGTGGCAGTGTAGGCTATACAATGACTTCTCAGAAGAATAGACACAGAACATAGAAATGTATTCTCAGCACGTTACTTATGCATTACTAGCAATGATCAGAGTAATAATATCCCTGGTAACTTATACAGTAAGTACCAATGCCGAAATGTCAGTACTGATTATGTATAACATAGCATATAACATAATAGATATTGTCAGCGGTGCACAGTGGGTTGCCAATATTGGTGTGAGGATCATGCCTAGAGTAAAATCCATAGTTTACAGACCCCAACGCACAAGTCTTGTAAAGGAACTTAAGTTGTTCATGGTGTTGTTTTAGAGTGCGCCATAGACAACAAAGTGTTAGTATCAAAAATATAATCAAAAACAATTGTACAATAACAAAACCTTTAAAGGTTAACTCTGACCATATATTGGGAAGTGTGGTGCTTAAGTCATCATCGTGGATAAAGGTGTTAAGGGCTTCTCCAGCTTTGGAGATATTATTGCTGATGTAGATGAGATGGGCATCCTTTCTATCTAAAAGTGTTTTAAGTAAAGGGATTAATATGGACATTAAAAATGGGTAAATACTGAGATAGAGCAAGCAATTATTCAGGGTCAGTGTCAATAATGTCAGGTTCTGTGATGGGAACAGGAGTAATCACTGTATGACCAATAACAGAAGTCTGATGAGGAATAAAACTGAAGCTAGGAAATTTTATGTCACAAGTTTTGGACCCATAGGAAAAAGATTTATGATTAGTAACCACACAATACTGACCATCAGAATTATATGACACTCACACTGTAAGAATCCTCCATTTCTGCAGTCAAATTGGGCAGGTGAAAGATTGATTCTTGAGTTTGGTAGTGAAGTGATGAACCTCTTCTGCGTAGTTCTGGTAGAGATGTCCAGGGTTGCCCACTACTGTTGATGCAGCTGAAGATGAAGATGATGTTGTCCTAGGGGTACCAGTTTCATTTGAAGAAATGTCCAAGTCCAAAGTAAAATACCAGTCAATGCTGTCCGGTGAATATCCACAAGCCTACTAGATGACGTCAAATATGTCACAGCGACACAAGTAGTGGTATCCCTTTTTGGCACAATAGTCTTTCAAACAACAAGAAGTCTTGCTGTATTCTGACTAATTGCAGTTAGCCCCAGCACTTCAACTGCCAGGCGTAGAACGTTCATCTCAAGTTCGGTTTTCAAACCTCTGTCCCAGGTACTCTGAAGCATAACCATCAGATTCTTTACTCCGCCTAACTGAGAAGTTGCTCTGGAGATCCTCTCCTATACTTCAGTTCGGTAGCAGTAAATCGATCACTTTTTTATTAACCGTTTCCTTATTTTTTGGTCTTCATAGCACTGTCCCGGTACAGTAAGTGTATTGTAGGTAAACAGAATTGTGTAATTGCTGAAAGAAATTGTTTTGCATTTCGGTTTCCCACCGGTCGGTCTGATCAGGAACCGAAGTGAAAAAAAAAGGGAGTGTGTGTTTAACTTCTGGGTTTTTTCAACCGACCCATGACACAGTCGGAACCTATAGGTTTTGATAGTCACCTGGCTTGAATGTTGGTAAGGGTGACGTTTTGTCTGAGGCATGTCTGAGAAACCCAAAAAGGAAAAACAGACCCACAGGGTTTCAGCACTGCACCGAGTGTGGGGAGGCCTTTGCCAAGGCCAACCCCCACCTCGTCTGTGTTTATTGTCTGGAGTTTGACCACCTCGAGGAAGACTGCCAAGTTAGCATAAATTTCCCTAAATCTACTGCTGAAAAATGCCTGAGTAGGCTTAAGGAAAGGGAGGCCAAAAAGTCCACTGACCCGGATGGCCAGTCCAGTTCAGTTTCAGCCAAACCTGAGGGGGTTCCTACTGACCTGGGCGATACCCCCTCGGGCAAGAGGAGAGCCGATTCTGCGGAATCATTTCCTGCAAAGAAAAAGCATAAGTCGGCCAGTTCGGATGCCGCTTCTCATGTTCTGACCACCTATGAAATTGCCAAAGCAATTGCTATAGTGCAGTCGTTTCGCCCGGTTCCGGCTGAACCGATGCCGTCTCAAGGACAGTCGGTTTGGTCGGACTTACAAGCTTCCGATTATGACCCTGAAGCTTTTTATGAGGGCGAATGGGAGGGAGAAGAAGAAGATGATGAAGATGAAGATTATGAAGACCTGGATGGGTCTATCGAACCGGACGTCTCCCCAGACAGGCCTTCCAATGTCTCTCCTCCCAGGCTTTCTGAGTCCCTCTCCCACTATCTGTTTTACAGGAAGGTGGCTGACACTCTTCAGCTGCCTACGGAAGAAGCTGAACAGGATCGGGAGGAGCCTGACTATGTTAAGATGATGGATGTCCCAGAGTCCAAAAGGGTGTCTATCCCTCTGCACAAGTCCCTGGAGAAACAGACCCAAAAGATCTTACAAATGCCAACATCCATACCCCCTCTGGATAAGAAGATGGACAGGAGGTATGCTTTGTCAGGCCCTGGGACGGAATTCCTTTCTACTCACTGCAGCCATGTTTGGGTAGTGCAAGCTGCAGCCTGTGACAAGGCTAATATTCCTCTGGCATCTCACCCCCCCAGATGAGGATTCCAGGAAAGTGGATGCCATGGCAAAAAAGCAGTACTTGGCATCCTCTTTGGGACTCAGACAATCTAATTACATGGCATATATACGGCCAGATACCAGAAGTCTAGGTGGGATGTGATTCTGGCACTGGCTAAGAATGCCCCTCCCCAGCTAGCCAGTGAGCTAGAGCAGGTGGCTCCAGATGGCATCGAAGCTTCTAAGGAACAGTTCCATGCTGCTGTAGACTCGAATGATGTCCATTCTCGGTTTATGGCTACATCTGTTTCCATGAGGAGATTTGCCTGACTCAGGTGTACCAACTTGTTTCAGGATACCCAGACCAAGGCCATGGAGTTTCCTGTCTTTGGTAACTCTCTGTTTGGGGAACAAACAGGCTTACATGAAAAAGATGGACGAGTACAGGACCACATACAGGAGTGCTGCAGCCAAAGAGAACCGACCACTCCTCAAAGGCAGCAATCTTGGTCTGGCAGGAGCAGGCCTTTTCAAAGGCCTTTTTACCAGGTCCAAACCTTCTCTTCCTTTCAGCAGAGGGGGTTCTTTAGGGGAAGAGGCAGAATAGGGATGACAAGGGCTGCATCCTCCTCTCAGTCTAACCCCCCTGCCAAGCAGACACCTGATGGGTCAGTCAGGGTCACCTCCCCAATCCCTGTAGGGGGGCAGGCTGGCTCACTTCTTCCAGGCCTGGAAGTCTATAACTTCAGACAAATGGGTTCTGGAAGTGGTGAGACAGGGCCTTGCTCTCAGCTTCACCAGGTTCCCAAGGCTGAGGGCAAAGGTCTTTCACCCTTCCTCTTCAGAGGAAGCACAGGCTTTGGAGACAGAGGTCTCATCTCTACTGCTCCTGTGGGCAGTGGAAAAGGTTCCTCTCATTCACAGGGGAAAAGGATTGTACTCCAGGTACTTCCTTACCCTAAAAAAGACAGGGGAGTTGTTACCCATCCTAGATCTACGATACCTAAACAAACACATCTTAAAGCCAAAGTTCAAGATGGTGATTCTGGGACTAATTCTCCCCTCCCTGAGACCAGGAGATTGGCTAGCATCCCTGGATCTCAAAGATGCCTATTTTCACATACCTATCAGGCAGTCCCACAGAAAGTATCTCAGATTCTAACTGCCCTCAGGCCATTACCAGTTTAGAGCAATGCCTTTCGGTTTGGCATCTTCTCCAAGGGTATTCACCAAGTGTCTGGCAGTGGTGGTGGCTTTCCTCAGAAAGCAAGGCATCCTGCTGTTCCCTTATCCGGACAACTGGCTTATAGTAGGCCAGTCCCCAGACCAAGTCAGGTCACACCTAAAGGTCATTGAAGATCTTCTGGAATCTTTAGGGTTCATCCTGAATCTGGAAAAGTCAGTTCTGAAGCCTTCCCAGCATCTCACATTCATAGGCGTGGAGCTGGACACTGTGCAGGCCAAGGCCTTTCTTCCTTCCCCAAGGGTCCAGTCTCTCATCAGTCTGGCTTCGTCTTTTCATCCACTTGTGTCTCGGCCAGCCAGACACTTTTTACAGCTGCTGGGCTATATGGCAGCATGCACGGCAGTAGTGCTAGGTGCAAGGTTTCAGGTGAGAGATATTCAATTTCACCTCAGAGCTTTTTGTTCTCAAAGAAAAAGACTCCCTCTCCAAGTTGGTTCCTGTGTCCCTGACTCTGGTTCAAGCCCTCCAGTGGTGGTTGGAGGAAGACAGTCTGAGGCAAGGGTTCCCTTCCTCAGTCAGGTGCCCACAGTAATACTCACCACAGATGCCTCCCTACTGGGGTGGGGAGCTCGTCTGGATCAGCACACAGCTCAAGGGACTTGGTCCCCTCAGGAGTCCTTTCTGCATATAAACCTGCTCAAACTCAGGGCTGTCTTTCTAGCAGTTCAGACATTTTCGAACATGATCCAGGGGAAAGTGGTGCAGATCAGGACAGACAATACCACAACCACGTGGTACATCAACAAGCAGGGGGGGCACTCGGTCTTCGGCCGTGTGCACCAAGGCCTTGAAAATATGGTCTCTAGCTTATTCACTGCAAGCTTCCTTGATCGCTGTGCATCTCCCAGGAAAGGACAATGTACTTGCAGATGCTCTCAACAGGATTTCTCAAGGTCACCACGAGTGGTCTTTGGACCCTCTCATTCTTCAAGTCATTTTCAAGAGATGGGGCATTCCAGAGATAGATCTCTTTGCAGCCCTGGACAACCATCAGCATCCCTTGTTCTGCTGCAGACCCCCTCTTTTGGGGTCTGTTCCTCTGGATGCTCTCCTGTTAGATTGGACCAACAAGTTTCTCTATGCTTTTCCTCCCTTTCCTCTGATATTCAGGTATTCTGATATGCTGGTCAAGATCAGGTCCCAACCTTGCACAGTGATCTTGGTAGCCCCGGGCTGGGCCAGGCAACCTTGGTATCCTCTTCTGTTGTCACTGTCAGTAACAATACCTTTGTGCCTTCCCAGATGTTTCAATCTCCTCACCTCTTCTCTGGGAAGGATTCTGTATCCCAACCTTCACTCTCTCAGGCTCAAGGCCTGGCTCTTGAAGAGCTAGAGTATGCAGGTCTCAATCTTTCCCAGCCAGCTCTGGATATCCTTAAGGCTAGTAGAAAAGCCTTCCACCAGAATGACTTACAGCTCCAAATGGAAGAGGTTTGGGTTTTGGTGTGCTCAGAGGCACATCCAACCAGATTCAGCTGAGATTGCCATTGTTCTGGATTATATGCTGTATCTTAATAGTTTGGGCCTTCGACCTACCACCCTCAAGGTGCATTTGGCAGCTGTTTCTGCTTTCATTTCAGCAGGGAAAGTCTCTTCCTTGGCCTCTCATCAAGTATTTTAAAGATTTTTCAAAGGGCTGATTCATATCAATCCTCCTTTCAGGAACCTCATTCTTCTGTGGGACCTGAATATTTGTATTGCACAGCTGATGCAGCCTCCTTTTGAGCCTCTTTCCTCAGCTGAACTAAAGTACCTGACTTGGAAAGCTGTATTCCTGGTGGCTATCACATCTGCCAGGAGAATCAGTGAATTACAGGCCTTGTCAGTGGAACCTGACTTCATTTCATTTCACAGGGATAAGGTGGTCCTTCGCACAAATAGGAAGTTCCTTCCCAAGGTGGTGTCAGATTTTCATCTGAACCAATCTGTGACTTTGCCTGTATTCTTTACTGACCATTCCTCTTCTGGAGAGAGGAGGTTGCACAGTCTTGATGTCAAAAGAGTTTTGAGTTACTATTTAGAATCCACTAAACCTCACAGAAATGAAAGTTCCCAGTTGTTCCTTACTGATGGAGAGGTGGGTAAAGGTAAACCTGCCACTAAGAGAACCATTGCTCGATGGATTGTCTCTTGTATACAGTTCTGCTATTCAAAATTGGGGAAGGAGCCTCCATCAGGCCTGAGGGCTCACTCCACCAGAGGTACAGCTGCCTCGGTGGCAGCTGCCAGGGATATACCCTTAGTGGAAATCTGTAAAGCAGCCTCCTGGAAGACTGTTAAAACATTTACCAAGCATTATTCCCTTGACATCCAGTCAAGAAGTGGTGCTAGGTTTGGCACAGCAGTACTGCAGAGTCTGTTCGCAAAATAGGTTCTGTAGTTCCCTCCTCCTAGGGGGTACTGCTTGTTAGTCTGCAATTAGTCAGAATACAGCAAGACTTCATATTGTTTGAAGAAAAAATTACTCGCCTTAGTAATGTTGTTTCTTCTAATGGAGTATTGCTGTATTCTGACCTCCCTTCCTGCCTACCCTCCTAGAACCTAGTTGTTTGGGGATGTGGGTGAGCAGGTGTAGTGCTGCACCCCAGATGTGTACTGGTTGTTTTCTTTGTTATTATTATTCTCATTATTAATTGTCTACCTACTTGAATTCTTTTTGCGGTCTCAACTTGAGTCTTTATACCCTAATTTTGCATATGTATGGCCTTTTGGCAAGAATTCTAAAACAATTTCTGGACTATCAGCCAGTTAGTTTAGTGCTCGTAAGAATCTGATGGTTACGCTTCAGAGTACCTGGGACAGAGGTTTGAAAACCGAGCTCGAGATGAACGTTCTATGCCTGGCATAGACTTTCATCTCCGGGGCAGTTGACATGATGGGGCTAACTGCAATTAGTCAGAATACAGCAAGACTCCATTAGAAGAAACAGCATTACTAAGGTGAGTAATTTTTTCATATGAGGCATTACCCAAGCTCCCAGGGTAGGATGTAAGACCAGAAGAGGTGGAAGGTCAGTCCTCTCTTGGTAGATGACATCGTCAAGATGCTAAATGGAGTGGATGGAGGACAGTCTGTCGAAGATGGCAGTCTCTGGATCAAAACATGGCAAGGAGACAGTGAAGGTCACGGACATGGTGTCATGGATGGTGCAGCAGCTGGTAGAGTAGCAGGGGCCCCTGTTGGGATAGCATGTGACAACCTAGATTTCTAGCAGTAGACATTGGTATAGCAACAGATTTAGACATACACATTGTAATACAAGCAGTAGATCTACAATGTGGACAGTACCATTTAACAAGTTGTCGATCATGGATAATATCTGGATTATGTCCAGATACCAAATCCCGGAAGAGATTATTGATAGTGGTTATGACATAAAAGCTATAAGCAGAACACAAAGATTCCCAGGCAATATATTGCTTGTCTGCCTCCTTGTTATTCTGGAAAACAAGCTCATAGATTTTATTCTTAGTGACATTAAAGTTCTTGGCAATATCATGCATGTTGTACACAGTATATTGCTTTTCCTGACTAAGCCCATCTACACCATGCAATAAAGGTGGTAAAACATCAGTCTTACTTCGAGAGGGTTATTGCAGTAGGTCATAACATGTAGGACTAGTGTCACCTGGCATCTGGACCACACGGCAGACTTTTTCAGCAATGCCTGATGGGGGACCGCCTATCCGACGTCACGTGACGATGTCAGTGTGACTACCCTCCAGTTCTTTCCCACTATTACTTCATGCAGTTACCTCGTGGTTGACTTGCTCAGCGATCGCCATTGTTTTTTTTGCTTAAATTTCAAATTTCTTGATTTTGTACCGATCACTATGTCTTCTACTACATCCAAGAAGAAGTGTGAGACTTGTGGCACCCAGATCCTTTGGCTACCTGCCCAGACTGCCAGCCTTTCTACCAAGCCACCCAGAAATGGAGACAGCAGGCTCTGGAGGCCCATTTACTGAAGTTTCATTTGGCTTCACTGTGGAAGCAAATGGAGCGGATCAGGGAGCCATCATCACCTTCTTCCACTTCTCCTTCTAAACATAAAGAAAACAAAAAGAAGAAACACCAGGAGCACGAGCACTCATCAGAGGGTTCCAAGGCCGAGGCTTCTAGGCCCTCCTCCAGCAAGGCCTTACCCCTGCTGCCTGCAGTCAAGATAGTCCAGACCACATCAGGGGATGCCAGCAGTACTACTGCAACCTTGCTCCCGGTCTTCGCAGGTAAGTCGTCCTCCGGCTCCTCCGGCAACCACCCTGCTTCTGCTGTTAAGTCAGCCCCTGGCTCTTCCGGGGATTGCACCACCACTGATAAGTAGGCTCCCCACTCCTTGGGGACCCACTCAACCTCAGCCATTAAGTTGGCAGAGGTCTCTTCCCCCTCCCGCCCAGCTCTGTCATCTGAGAATTTGACCTCCTCCGGCGGTTGCACAGATGCGGCTCTTCTGTCTGGGGTGCCTGTCAGCCCACCTGATATCCGGATGAGCCTGGGGAAGACTGCCCCTCTTCCCCTTCTCCCCCACTGGTAGCTCAGCCTTCAAATCCAGCTACCCTGGGTGGAGAGAGAGTGCTGGTCTCCTGGATGTGGTCCACACTCCAGTATCTGAACCCCGCTCCCCCTCTGGGGTTTCTGGGGAGGAGGTCCCTCCTAATCCATCTGAAGACACAGAGGCACCTTCCATTCCCCCCAGGAGGATTAGCTGTCTTCCGGTCATAGATCTGATGCCGGATACTCCTCCTCCGTCAGATCCAGTAAAATCTATTCCAATGCCGGACCCTCCGAATTCTGTCTCCTTGCCGGGACCTGCTCGTCTGCCCCCGCCTCTGGCTCCTTCAGCAGACCAAGTTCTTTCATTGGATACCCTACATTGGGTCCCGACGCCAGCCTACCCGACACCAGATCCATTTCTGATGCTGGGCCCAGCGGCGCCGGTCCTGACGACTGCAGTTCCAATGTCAGCTGTCCTACGCTGGATCAGCTGCTTATATACACCACAGCTGGTCCTTCGTGGGCTCTCCCAACATCAGCTCCTCTGACGTTGGAGATCTTCTTGAGACCCTTTCATGTCCTGATTACCCCTCTGAGTATTCCTTGGACTATTCCCCAGCTGATCCACCTCATGATTGGAGCTCTGCAGGGCATTACTTCCCAGGGTACTCCCAATACCCAGGATACTCTAATCAGGGATACCGGAGTACCATTACCTGCCACCCCATGGTATCCCTCTTCCTTATCTGCCTCCTCCTTTGCCTCCTCCTCCCCCTCCGACTTCTCAGCTGGACTTCAGGACCTTCATCCAGTCCTGGTGGAAGGAGGCACAGTCTGAGTTGGTGATGGACTTGGAGAGCAGACCCCCACCACCTCGCTTCCCTCCCAGGTCCTTGTTCCCCCTGAGCTCTCTTCTGTCTACAGTACACGTCAGGGGGACTAACCCACAGGATATAGCTCTCCTGGATTTTGGTGTAGGAGACCATCCGGATTCTGGGGAGGATTCATCGGAGGAGTTGTCAGGCCATGAATCCCTCATTCCTAAAGGGAAGGCCTCTTCCAAGTCCCCACCTGAGGACCCTTTCTTTTCGGACCTTCAGAGGTCCATACAGCAGTTTTATGAATGGGAGTCAGAGGAACAGGATCCTATGAGACAGACTTGCCGAGCATCTGGATCTTCAGTCTTTGTCCCCCATTCCTGTTCCTCCATGGATTGGGCCTGATCAAGACCTCACCACGACCATCTGGCAACTGCCCCACTCCATCCCAGTCGCCCCCAAGAGAGCAGACAGAACTTACTGGGTGCCTAAGGATGCTCCCTTCCTGAGCTTGCATCCTAAGGCTGACTCTGTTGTCATTTCAGTGGCTCATGATTGCTCCTCTGCCCCCAAGCACATGAGCATTTCTCCTCTGGACAAAGAGTCAAGGCAGATTGACCAATACGGGAAGAACTTTTACTTCTTGGCTACGTGTGCGTTGCGGTCCCTCAGTTATGTAGCCCACATGGTGTCCTACCAAAAGGCCACCCTAGCCAAGCTCGAGGCCTGTGTCTAGTCTATGGAATCTTTGGACCTCAAGGAGGAGCTCACCAAGGACATTCGCCAATCCAAGATTTCTTGAAGGCATGCTCTTCGGGCCACTTATGACTCTGTTGATGCAGTGGCCCATGCTTGGCTTTGCATTTCTGGCCTTGCTAATGAGGTCCAGACTGCGATTCATGTTGCTCCTTTCTGGGGCTCGGTGCTCTTCGGTGGGGACACTAAAGATGTTATTACGGACCTACAAGACCATGGCCAGGCCCTTAGGTCTGTCAAGTTCATGTACCGATCAGGCACCCAGGGTCAGCAGCCCTTTCGGAAGAGGACCTGGAGGCAGCATAAACAGGCCCAGAATTGCCGCCAGGGCAAGCACAAGGCCACGGGCACTTTCTCTTCCCTGCCTGCTTCCAAAACCCAGAAATGTGCAGAGGGTCCTCCCCCTGCCCATCCTGCCACCTCCTGACTCCCTAGCCCCACCCCCTCCTCAGCCACAGTGCAAGGAGATGGTTTGCTCACCACACGCAGGAGTGACAGAGCATCAGCTCCAACGCTTGGCTCCTGCAGCTAGTGTCCCAAGGACACACTCTGGAGTTCGTGGAATCTCCACCAAGAAGGTCAGTCTACTCGCAAGACCAGATCCTTCTCGTAAGGGAGGAAATTCAGGCTGTCGTGTCAAAAGAAGCAATAGAGCCAGTCCCTCTTTGGCATAGAGGGCGGGGGGTTTTACTTCCATTTTGTTCTGGTTACAAAAAAGACAGGTGACCTGCAACCCATTCTTGACCTCATCAGGCTCAACCTGTTCGTTGAGTACAAAAAGTTTAGGATGCTAACCCTCCAGAGCCTCCTGCCCCTTCTTCAGAAGAACCATTGATTGTGTGCTCTGGACATGCAGGATGCCTACCTGCACATCCCAATTTTCCCCAGCCACCGCTGCTTCCTGTGCTTTTCCTTCCAAGGGGAGCACTACCAGTTTCAAGCCCTCCCCTTTGGTCCTTCTTCAGCACCCAGGGTTTTTACCAAGTGCCTAGTGGTAGTGGCGTCAGGGCATATCAGTTTTCCCCTACCTGGACAATTGGCTGATTTCAGATCCATCCAGGGATTCACTTTCAGAGGCCCTCTCAATCACCCTGGATTTGTTTTCCAGACTGGGGATCATGGTCAATATCCCCAGATCTTCACTGATTCCTTCTCAAAATCTGTGATTTATTGGAGCAGTTCTGGATACAACCCAGGGCAGAGCATTTCTCCCCCCAGACTGGAGGGAAACTCTGATCAAGCAGACTGGCTACTCTGGTAGCCTCTTCCAGATCTCTCCCAGCCTGAGAGGTTCTTTGGTTACTAGGCTTGATGGTGGTCTCCATCTCCATGGTTCCCCTGGCAAGGCTCCACATGAGAATCACTCAGTGGTCCTTGTGAGTTCAGTGGGATCAACTTCAGGATGACTTGGACCACCAGGTCCTAGTTTCCTCCACTCTCCAGAGAGACTTAATTTGGTGGAAGGATCCCTCGAACCTGTCTTTGGGTCTCCCATTTCGGGGCCCAACCCCCCCTCTGAGTTCTAACTACAGATGCTTCCAATTTGGGTTGGGGGGGTCTCATTTGATGGACCATCAAGCTCGTGGACTCTGGTCCCAGTTGGAAATGTTCTTGCACATCAATGTTTTGGAGATGAGAGTGGTTCTGTATGCTCTTCATGCATTTCAGTTCCTCCTCTCAAGGGGATTACTGCTAGTCCAGACAGACTACATGTCAGTAGTCTGGTACATCAGCAATCAGGGAGGCACTCATTCCTACCCCCTTTGCATGGAAGCGATGAGAGTGTGGAACTGGGCAGTCCAGCATGATCTGTCTCTAACAGCAGTGCATGTTCCAGGAGTGCAAAACACCCTGGTGGACAGTCTAAGCAGATCTCGCACCCTTGCTCATGAATGGGAACTAGATGGGAACTAGATCAGGAAGTGGCAGAGTCACTGTTTCAGAGATGGGAATGACCGGAACTCGACCGCTTCACCTCCCCATCCAACTCAAAGCTTTCCAGCTTTTAGTCGCTTGTTCCAGAGTATGGTGCTTTCTGGCATGACGCATTGTCTTTCTCTTGGACAGGGAGATTCTTATATGCTTCCCCCATTTCCCATTCTTCAGAGGGTACTCATCAAACTGCAGGTAGAAAGTGCATGAATGATCCTAATTGCTCCTCTCTGGCCCAGACAAATTTGGTTCCCGCTTCTTCAACAGTTGGTGAGGGAACCCCCAGTTCCTCTTCCACTGATGCACACCTTCCTCACTCAGAACCAAGGTCAGCTTGTGTACCTGGGTCTCAGGACCTTACATCTTCATGCGTGGCTCCTGCAGACATAGTGAAATCATGTTTTGGGGCTTCCACCAGAGTTGCCCAAGTCATAGTGGAGGCTCAAAAGCCCTCTACCAGATCCACTTACATCATGAAGTGGAAGCGTTTTTCTATTTGGGTGGCTTCCAAGGGTTGGGACCCTTTCACTTGTTCAGCCCCTCAAGTCATGGAGTACCTGCTTCATCTTTCTGATTCAGGGTTATAGTATTCCTCCCTAAAAGTCCATTTTTGTGCCATTTCGGCCTATCATGTGCTCATGGATGGTAAGCCCATGGCTCAGTTGGAGATCTCCAAAACCTTTCTGAAAGGGATTCTCCATCTGAAATGCCCAATCCACAGCCCTACACCACCATGGGATTTAAATTTTGTGTTGGAGAAGCTTTCTCTCCCTCCTTTTGAACCAGCGATGAGCTGTGATTTGCGCTATCATTCTTGGAAAGTGTTGTTTTTAGTTGCTGTTACTTCTGATTGAAGAATGTCTGAGCTCCAGGCCCTAAGCTGTAAGAAGCCTTATCTTATTTTTCATAAGGACCAGGTGGTCCACAGAACTCATCCCAAGTTCTTACCTAAGGTGGTGTCAGAGTTCATGCTGAATCAGACAGTGGAACTTCCAGTATACTATCTGGCTCCAGTGAATAGAGGTGAAGCTCTACTTCACACCTTAGATGTGCACCAAATTATGAGGTGCTATACCCACAGAACCAAAGATTCCCATAAGAACAATCAACTCTTTGTTTCCTTTGCCCCCAAAACTTTGGGGAAGGCTGTCTCTAAATAGTGCCTCTCTAAGTGGCTAGCAAACTGCATTCGCTTCTGCTATTAGAAGTATGACAAACCTCTGCCGGTATCTGTTAGAGATCATTCCACTGGGGGCATGGTGGCTTCTGCAGCCTTTCTCTGTAATGTTTCTGCAGCTGAGATTTGTGCGGCAGGAACTTGGAGGTCCATCCATACCTTTACCAAACATTACAGTCTAGACATTGCTTCTAGGTGAAGGGCCGGGTTCGGCCTAGCTGTTCTACGGGGCCTTCGGTCCTAGGCAGGTCCTATTGGACCCTCTTTTACATTTCTCCTCCTTCCGTGTTTCTGTCAGTCTTTCTTTGGAGGGACTGCTTGGGATTCAGTCCTACATGTTAAGACCTACTGCACAAACCCTCTCAGAGTAAGATAGTACAGTTACATAAGAACTTACCGTAACAGTAGATCTTCGAGAGAGGTCGTGCAGTAGGTCATGTTTTCCCCTCCCTCCTTTCCCCTATTTTTCTGTTAGGTCTCTAGATCTGGCTTCCTCTCCTGCTGGGCTCTGGTGGGAGAACTGGAGGGCGAGCATGAGGACCACCCACTATATAGGGTCACGCTGACGTCATCACGTGATGTCAGGTGGGTGGTCCCCCATCAGGCATTGCTGGAAAAGTCTGCTGTGTGGTCCAGACACCAGGTGGTGCTAGTCCTACATGTTATGACCTACTGCAGGAACCTCTCTCGAAGATCTACTGTTATGGTAAGTTCTTACGTAACTGTATTTTCTTCATGCTAGTCTGGAATTTAACTGTTTGGCTTTTAATGGCAGCAATGTCTGCCCAGTTCCAGATGGACATGCCTGATCTGAAGAGTCCGGAGATAGTGCCAGTTGCATCAGTGACATCAGCAGTGGCACGCCTCCAGCATGATGACGGCATTTTCTTGTTATCAGGGTTAGGTCTAGACCTGAATAACCCTAATGTGTTCAGTAGTGTGTAGACCAGCCACGGGGTCATGTTTGCATGTCTGATATATTGTAAGACTATCTAATAACATAGTGCTGAAAACCTAGAAGTGTTAGTTTCAGAACACATACCAAATTCAGCCATATTACAATGTGTGAGATTAAAAATGACAGGAATGTGTATAAATTGCACATTGTTCCCAAGTGTACTTGGCAGTGAGGTGGTTGTGAGGCCAATAAGTGGTCCAGGTTCCTTTACGGGACACTCAGTAAATTCTGCTTCAGTAGGGGGTACTACAGACAGAAACATAGCTGTTGTAGCCATGTAATTGTGAATAAAAAGTCTCTTGCAGTCTCTTTTGGGTATTTATCACAAAAGTTGGGATCAATCAAAGCAGTAAGATTATATACTGTAGACCAGAATGTCTGTAATTGACTTGGCGAATAGACAGAGCGCCATTTGGGGTGATTCTGGTATTGGCCCATCCTTGGAAGATGCCATTGTAAAGGTGGGCTACAGGAAGTGTCTGTTCATGACTGTCAGTTTGCCATTCAATTTGGAGGGACAATTTGTCAGGTGCTATAACCATGGCGATCAGGTAGGCATCCGTGCCTTCCTGAACAGTGATTACTTTGTTGGGAAAATCTATGCTGACTCCTTCGGGGATAGTGGTGGGTTTATTTATTTATTTATTTCATAATTCAGATTTACAACCTTTGAGTCAAAGACTCATTTACAAATGCACCTCGTCACAGGGAGGGTAGACAACAATTGGTGGTGGAGTACAAAAATGGAGAACATTACAGGTGAGATACAATAAAAGAACACACAAAGCAATTCCAGTAATACAAAGGTGTACAAAGGCTTCAATTAGTTACAGTTAGTCTAGTATATAAATAATAAGGTACTGCTAGGGGTTCTGGGAAGCGATACCTGGGGGAGGAGGGGTGGTTGCTTGGGGAGAAGGCAGTCCGGAAGGACATTGTCTGTAAATTGGGTCAAGCGGAGCTCTAGGTATGGGCCAGTCAGGGGCATTTACAGCTCTGAGTGGCAGTGAGGTGGTTTCAGAGGGCGATTTTGAAGGGGCCAATTTTGGGGATGTTTGTGATATGAGTGGGGAAGGAGTTGTACCAAGAGGGGGCTCTGTGGTGGAATGATCTTTGGGTGAGAGAGGTCGTGGCTCTCGGGACCTGGAAGGTGGCTTTGGTTGTGCTTCAGGTAGCGACCAAGTGGGAGGCCAATTTTAGGGATGCAGCAACCCCCGGAGGGGGAGAGCCCAAGTAGTGATTTTTTTGCCAGTATACAGGTGTGGTAGCGCAGGCACTCATCAAGGGTGAGTAAGTTCGAGGAGGAGTAGAGCTGGCATGTGTGCGTTCTGCTGGGGGCACTGGTCAGGAGCCTGCAAGCCTTGTTGATCGAGGTCTGGACTTTGGTGAGGGTGCTGGGGTCAGCAGCCACATAGATAGGGAGCCTGTAGTCAACCAGTGACAGGATGGAGGAGGTGATAGCCAGCTGGAGGGCATTCTGAGGGAGGCAGTCTTTGAGGCAGTAGAGGAGTTCAATCTGGGTGTTTATGGCAGTGGACAGGGAATTAAGCTGAGAGTGGAAAGAGAGAGCTGAGTCAAAGGTGATGGCCAGATATTTGTATGCAGACACCTGTTCAAGGGGGTGTAGGGTGCTGGGGAGGATGAGAAGTGGGGTATTTCTGGAGTTACCCTGGCGGTGGGCAAAAAGCATAGATTTTGTCTTCTTGAGATTCAGAACTAGACGATGGTCAAGGAATCATTTTTCAGCTTGGCTGAAGGTGAGTTGTAGAGAGTTCTGGAGAGTGATGGGGTCAGGGTGGGAGGCGACGAGAACCACATCGTCGGCATATAGGAGTATACTGCCTGAGCAGGAGCTAGGAAGGGTGTTTACAAAGAGACTGAACAATGTGGGACCCAGGATGGAACCCTGGGGAACACCTGAGTGAACAGGTAGGGTAGCTGATAGGGTACCGTTTATCTTGACCCATTGGGATCTGGCGTGGAGGTAACTGGAGAACCAGGCAAGGGGGCCAGATGAGAAGCCTAGCTGATGGAGGGAGTCAAGCAATAGAGGGGTGACACACAGTGTCAAAGGCCTTAGATAGGTAAATGAACACTGCCACAGCAATGTTCCCAGAGTCAACTGCAGAGTGTATTTACTGTGAGAATTCTAGAAGGGCTGTGGTGGTGCCGTGTCCAGGGCAGAAGCCATGCTGTTCTGGACATAGTATGCTGTATTTGGTTAGATATTCCATGAGTTGGGTGGGTACAATTTTTTCCAGGGCTTTAGAGAGTGGGTGGGGGGGGATGAAGATCGGTCTGTAGATATTTGGTAATGTGTGATCTCCATTCATATGAATTGGGGGAATTTCAGCTGATTTCCTGGCACTCGGGAATTGACCGAGGCACAGAGACCGGTTTAACAGGTCAGTGAGAGGGTCTAGCATGACATCTAAAGTTAGACGGAGAATCCTGGAGTCAATGGGTCACAGCTGGGGTTGTGGCTGGAGAGGGCTTTTAGTAGGAGTAGTTTGGCTTCATGGGAAGATATGGTGTGGAGGAGAAATAGGGAGTGATTCAGGGTGGTGGGGTTGAGGTAGGGATAGAGTCAAAAAAGTGGACAGGAAGGACTGCGCTTAGGTCAGAGAAAGCCGTGTTGAGTCAATCAGCAATATGTGGGGGGTCAGTAGTAATAGTGCCGTTGACAGATATTTGAGATGGGGGAGCGGGTTTTTCCATTGAGCTCCCTAATATTATCCCAGAACGCATGCGCAGAGCCCCTGGAGGTGGCCAGGGTGGTTTGGTAGTTTTTGGACTTGGCTTGCCTTATGGCCCAGGTGTATTGGTTACGAGTGGCATTATAGGCCTGTCTGTCCACTGTCCTGCCTGACTCGACCGCGACATGCCAGAGGTTGTCTCGCTGCTTCATTTGTTGAATAAGGGAAGGGGAAATCCAGGTAACATTATGTCTTTTGGAACGGGTACTGGTCAAAGGGGCAAAGAGGTCACAGGCCTTACAGAAGGCTCTGGTGAGGTAGGCTAGCGCAGTGTCTATATCAGTCGTGAGTGAGATTGGGGACCAGTCAAGTTGGGCTAGGTACTGCTTCAGTTTACTGAGGCCCTCTGGGCAAAGGCGGCAGCGGGAGGTGACTTCACGCATGGGTTTTTGCGTGGGGGAGGACCAGAAACAGAGGATAGGGAAATGGTCACTGAGGGAGTTAGCTAGGACATTAACAGTCTTGAATTTGTGGGGGCGGTTGGAAAGTATTATGTCAAGGAGGGAGCTGGTGCCACTTAACTGGTTAAATCTTGTAGGAAGAGTGACTAATTGAGCTAAGTCAAGGGCAGTGAAGGATTCCTTTATGTTTGCAGCAGTGGAGCCTAGCCATTTGACATTGAGGTCACCTAGGATGAGCTGCTCAGCTTTGTGGGGCAGGGTAGAAAGATAGTCAGTAAGTGAGTGGATTGCTGGTCCTTGGGCCCATGGGGTACGTATGTATGTAGCGATAAGATAGAGAGGGCCCATGTCTGGGTCAGGGGAGATTTTTAAGGTGATGGCTTGGGCATCATGACTGAGCTTGGGGGCAGGGAGAGCATGACTAAGGAGAGAGTCACGCAAGTAGACTGCACATCCGCCACCATGCTTACCAACTCAGTCCTCTCAGAACAGGGTGAAACCAGGGAGGGAGACAGCTGAGTCAGGGGTTGATACAGAGAGCCAGGTCTCCACTATGGCAATGATGTCGGGCCTGTGTTGTGCAAACCAGCACTGGAGTGCAGCAGTTCTCTTTGGGAGACTGCAGATGTTCATTGAGGTAATGTGGAGGCCACACCCAGTAGGGTGCGAGAGGGAGGTAGAAGACCCAGGACCAGGGTTGGGGTGGTCATTCCCAGAAAGCAGAAGAAGTAAGGTAATAAGTCTGAAGAGTGGGCTGCGGCGGTTGAGGTTGATACATTCGCACTGATAAAATCTGGGGAACAGAGTGTGTGATGTGCCAGATAGGACAGGAGCTCCTAGTGGCAGCTGCATATAACCTGCTAATAGAGGAGTAGACACAGAAAATGTCATTGCTACCAGAGATATAGCCCTCTAGTGGTGAGAAGATATACTGTGATCTGCTAATGGAAAAGTCCACAAAAATAAAAGTATCCCTGAAATAAAGTAGAAAAACAGGCTTTCTCCTCAGGATATTCGAGAAGTGGAAAGAGTTGCCTTAGGCATTTGTTATATTCGGATATAGTTTTTATATCCTTGCCATGGACAATGGGGAGCGTTCCTAGAAGGAGGATCAGATGCAAGATAGCCATCTTGCGCAGGTACCTGTAAGTAAGAAAGAAAAGTTCAGTAGGTACTATTCTGCCCAATGGGGCTAGGAAACATAGTTATTCTCCTTTGTACAATTTGAGTTGGTTAGCATACAGCCATTTATCAGTAGGTTTCTTCTGGTTGATAAGTCTAACTTGGTAGACTGCCGGACTTAGTTTGTTAATGATGGGGTAGGGTCCTTCCCACTTGGAGAAGGGATGAGTAGGGTGTACAAATCTGAGTACCATTATCTGGTCTCTGACTTGCCTGTTGACTTCTTGGGCATGTTTGTCAAAGTGAATCTTAGATTGCTGTGGGGCTTTGCCCATATTATGTGCAGCGTACAGATGTGTCTTGATGTCATCTCTCAATTCTGTGACACATGTGTCCACGGGCACTCTTTCTGCAGTGGGTGTGTTCAGATCAAACAACAGGTGCTCAGATAATCTCAATAATCTCATGGTTCTACCAGTCATCATCTTGAAGGGTGTGCACTGGGTGGTAGCTGAAGGAGTACCCATAATTGCTATAAGGAGTAAAGGCAAAAGGGAATCCCAATACTTGGGATTGTCCTCAATCAAGTTGGATAGCATTTGCTTTATCCATCTGTTGGCTCTTTCTACCTGACCTGAAGATTGTGGGTGATAGGGAATATGAAACTTCTGGAGTACACCAAGAAGTTTGAGTGTTTCTTGCATCAACTCAGCTGTAAAGCTGGTTCCTTGATCAGAGTCTACCTTAAGAGGTAGGCCCCACTTGGAAACCAATTGTTCTACCAGGACTCTTGCAGTGCCTTCACTGTGCATTGTTGAGTGGTAAAAGCCTCAACCCATTTAGACAATAGGTCAGTGACCACAAGGGTGTACTTGTTGTTCCTGCTGCTGGTGGTCAGAGGGCCAATGAAATCAATTTGAAATGCATGCCAGGGACCTGATTGTCTCTGGAGAAGTAATTTAGCATTCCTTCTGGTTGGGGCAGGATTGTTTTGCACACAAACTAAACAGTTGTGGATGTAATGTTTAACATCCCTAGTGGTGCCAGGCCACTAACCCACAGATTTCAGTCTGTGGACTGTATTTTCCATCCCCTAGTGTCTGCCAGTCGGGGTGTCATGGGACCTGGTGGATGAACTCATATCGCAGTGATTTGGGAACTATCCCAGGGGATTTATTTAACTCCAAAAACTGATTAGCGTTTTGCTCATAAAAGTGCTAAAACATTGTGAAAATGCATAACACTTGCCTCACTGTGTTTAACAAACATAACACTTCTAGAACACCTATATAAATACTCTCTGTACAGTTAGCATTGTCCCAAGAAAAAAACTGCTAATCAATTATTTAAAACCCTGTATCCACTACCTGTGGTTCAGGTCCGTCAGGTTGATACCATATCAACTTGTTGTCATGTGACAGATGTAGTTTGTGTGCATGTCTTTTGTAGGGGATGTTGGTCTGAAGTTGGGGGAATTCAAGAATGCATGGGACAGACATAAGGCAGTCCTAGTGGGGGTAGGAGGAAGTAAGCTGTTGGTTAACTAGGATCTGCAGTTTATCTGTTAGGTAGGAAAATGGGCAGACTAGGTGGGCCAAGCTGTCCTTATCTGCCGTCAAATTCTATGTTTCTATGTTTCTTGTTCAGTTCCTTTGTCAAGGTATTTGAAAACTTCTTTCAGCTGAGGGTCAGATTTTTTGTACTGTGGACAAGTCATGACACAGGGAAGAGGTGGTACCTGAGGACTGGAGGAGGGCGGATGTGATTCCACTTCACAAAAGTGGGAGCAAGGCAGAGGTAGGAAACTACTGACCTGTTAGTTTGACCTCAGTGGTAGGGAAAATAATGAAATCACTTTTGAAGGAAAGAATTGTTGAGTACCTAGAGGCCAGCAGGGCACATGACCCAAGGCAGCATGGAGTCACAGTGGGAAGGTCGTGTCAGATAAATCTAATAGATTTCTTTGACTGGGTGACCAAAACAGTAGATCAGGGAGGGGCTGTGGACATGGCCTACCTAGAATTTAATAAGGCATTTGACACAGTCCCACACAAAAGATTAATATACAAGTTAGCCAGCCTTGGAGTAGGTCCCAGGGTGGTAGCCTGGGTAAACAATTGGCTGGACAACAGGATGCAGAGGGTAATAGTAAATGGAGTCCACTCTGAAGAAAGGAGGGTTACTAATGGGGTACTGCAGGGTTCAGTACTGGCCCTTTTTAATGTCTTTATAGGTGACATTGCTGAGGGACTGGAAGGAAAAGTATGTCTCTTTGCAGGTGGCACAAAGATCTTTAACAGGGTTGATCACAACATGGGGTGGAAAGGATGAGAAGGGACTTGGCAAGGTTGGAGGAATTGTGAAATGTATGGCAGCTTAGATTTAATGCAAAGAAGTGTAAAGTAATGCACCTGGGAAACAAAAACCCAGGGGAAGAGTACACAATGGGGGGTGAGATACTAACAACAACAAAAATGGAAAGGGATCTGGGGGTAGTCATATCAGATGACCTAAAGGTGGGCAAGCAATGTGAGAAGGCAGTAAGGAGGGATGGGGGGAATACTGGGATGCATATGGAAAGTCATCACCAGTAGAAAACAGGAAGTTGTTATCCCTCTGTACAGACAGTTGGTGAGACCCAATCTGGAGTACTGCGAGCAGTTTTGGAGACCCCATATCCGAAAGGACATAGACAGGATGGAGGTTGGCCAGAGGAGGGCAACTAAAATGGTGCAGGGTCTGCACCAGAAGACATATGAAGAGAGACTAAAGGAGTTTAATATGTATACCCTCGAGGAAAGGGGGGAGAGAGGGGGGACATGATAGAAACTTTCAGGTACCTCAAGGGAATCAACAAAGTCCAAGAGGGTAGCATCTTTCAGAAAAAGATATATGCAAGAACAAGAGGGCACAATTTGAAGATGGGGGAACGGCTCAGAGGTAATATGAGGAAGTATTTTTTCATGGAGAGGGTTGTGGATACATGGAATAGCCTTCCCGAGGAGGTCGTGGAGTCAAAAACAGTGGGGGAATTCAAGAATGCATGGGACAGACATAAAGCAATTCTAGTGGGGGGTAGGAGGAAGTAAGCTGTTGGTTAACTAGGATCTGCATGGCTGTTCTTGGGATTGCTTGTTCGCGGTGTGTACTTTCAAGGATCTATTAACTCAGATCTGCAGCTTCTCCATTAGGTAGGGAAATGGGCAGACTAGGTGGCCCAAGCAGTCCTTATCTTGTCAGATTCTATGTTTCTATGGAAGTGTCAGCCAGGAGTTTTGGAGTAGCGGGAAGAAAGGGGCCTGGATCAGGCAAATCTGTAGGCTGGAGTGCGCAATCATACGGGGCGTCTTGGTACAGAAGACCATGGGCTAACATTGAGGGCATTTTGGCAGTGTGGACCTGTATGTCATGGTCCAGGAGGAGAAGATACCAGTGATTTACTCTGGTCTTAGGTACTGAACCGTCCTTCACTCTGTCCAACAGCAGTAAGTTCGTAGGGGTGTGATTGGTATGCAAAATTATGGGTGAGTACCCAGTAATGTACAGAAAATGCTTAACAGCCCAGTAGGTAGCCAGAAGGTGTCATTCACAAAGACTGTACTTCTGTTCCACTGGGGACAGTATCGGAGAAGCATAGGCAATAGGTCTCAGAATGCCATTAACCTTTTGAGCAAGCACTGCAGACATTGCAATGTCTGAAGTAGCCGATACCAGATGGAAGGGTAATGCTGGATTGGGGTTAACCAGTGCTGGAGCAGAGGCCAAAACCTGTTTCAGGATGGTCACAGCATTGCTGTGAATGGGACCCCAAGACCAGGGGACATCCTTTTTCAAGAGTTCATATAGAGGGGCAGCCTTCTGTGCAAAGTCACAAATGAAATCCCTGGAATAGTTGACCATTCCCAGGAAATGTCTGAGTATTGCCACACTGGTAGGAAGTGACATATCTTGTAGGCCTTGGATCTTCTTCCAGGCTGGGTGTCTGCCTTGTTCTGTGATACGCAGACCAAGGAAGATAACCTCTTTCTGGCACAATTGTGCCTTTGCAGGGTTTCACTTGAGGCCTGCTCAATGTAAGAGAGTCAGTAACTCATCAAGGAGGTCAACATGTTGCTCCTTAGTGGCAGTGGCCAAACGCAAGTCATCCACATACTGCAGAAGACACTGTGGGGCAGAGAAACCCTGCAAGGTGTCCATCATGTGTAGATGGAAGAGGGTGAGGCTGTTGTGAAAGCCCTGTGGGAGGCAAGTCCATGTGTACCGTATGCAGACAGGACAGTGACATCATCACAGTGAAACTCCATCAACGGACATTGTGGCGATGGGGATTCCACGGCAATGGACTATGCAGTGATAGGGGGTAGGCACTTAACTCCACTGTCTGTGTGACGTGGAGTTAGTAATCTAAAGTGGGGGTGCATGGGCAAAGCCCCTTGCATGGGAGGTGTGGGGGGGCACAGCCCCCCCACATTGATGTCGCCGTGTTGCCAGTTGGTTTCGAGACGCATCGGTGTTGGGGATGTCAGCAGTATAGTAAAACCCATATGTACTGACAACCCTCAAAGGTGAAAGCAAACTTGTATTGGTTTTCCTAAGCCAGTGGCAGTGACCAAAACCCATTGGAGATGTTGAGGGCACTAAACCACTTGCAATCTAGTGTTAGCAATATGAGCACATCTGGTGCTGATGCTACTGTAGGGGAGCAGCTAGGAGTGACTTGATTAAGCCTCCTGTAATCAACAGTGAGTCTCCAAGATCCATTGGGCTTTTTTCACTGACCAGATAGGCAAGTTGAGGGTTGAGACATAAGGCCTGATCACGCCTTGCTGAAGAAGTGACTAGATGGTTTCTCTGAGTGACGGCAGAGCCTCTGCAGTAAAAGAGTATTGCCTTTGCCTGTTCATGTTCAGTGCCTGGAACTTCAATGATGGTTTGCATTCTCCCACAATCATGTTTGTGTGTTGCAAAAACATCAAGGTGCTTCTGTAGAATGGGTAACAGTTTTTTGGAAAATTCATGTGTCTGGAATAGTGCTATGACGTCATATTCCTTGTCATTGATCGCAATGGCGGCAACCACATGGGAATCAGGAATCACAACCATATGGTATTGTCCTTTGATCCTGATCAAGAGTCAGTTGGCCAAATTTACTACACAGCTGTGTAGTGCTAGGAAATCAGTTTTTAGGATGCTGGGATGGTGATGTTATACCGTGAAGTCAAAAGTATGATTCGTGTTGTGAGTACCCAACACCACGGAGAGTACAATAGAGCGGTAGGTAGGCAACCTAGTGCTATCCACACCTTGAGCATTAGTCCTCCATCTGGTGGATCAAGAGGAAGTAGCTGGATCCTCATCATGTAGTGCAGACACAGCCGCACCTATATCTAGCAATACAACAATTTGGTGGCCCCTGACCATAGCCTTGGTACAAGGCTTCCCATTTGTGTCAATAGTAATATTGTTCACAATATGGACTGGGGCCTGTAATTGTCAATCTGAACTGTTACTGGTGTCTTCAGGTGGGTCCTGAAAACGCATGACAGCAGGATCTTGTCGGGCATCTTCCAGGTCCTGTATAGGATACAGGGAGTCCTGGGTACTGGTACAGTAGTAGTAGCAGTGGACAAGGCCTTGGGATTAAGGTCTGCTGCAGCCTGGCCAGAGGAGGTTCCGTTATCTCCTTGGCCTAGTAGGGACTGGGTCACCAGAGCTAATGCTGTAATGGTCTGCCTTGGGTTAGACTTGGCCACTGATTGGACTTTCCCAAGAAGCATACAGAGGTTATTATTCTCCGCTATTACATCACGGTAGGAAGGGCTTTGTCAATAATTTCGATTGCCCCAGTTGTCATTCTGATTGGAATTAGGGGTTTCCAATTTCTTTGTCTGTTCCTATTTCTGTTGCAGTTTCTCCCTGTTTTATAGATCTGGTTGTCATCAGAGGGTGTGGTCTTATTATCCTGGACCTTGCCCTCCACGTGTAGTGAGTTGTGGGCTAGCTGGTAGGTTGTACCACAGCCACCTTGGCTTCTGAGCCAGAATTCAGATCTCAGAGGTAGAGCTGGTAGAAACACTCTGTCCTTGCAAGAATGTCTGAGAATTTGGCTGTTCTAGGGAAAACCGCAGGCTCAACCTTGTCATGCACTACCGGAATCATGTTCCGAATAAACAAGGTCTTGTATTCAATTTGGTCACTGTCCACTATCTCTTGTGAGAGCACCTTGCCAGAATGGTAGGCCAACCATAACCTCTGATGGTATGACAGATTTTCCTTGACATACTGTTTAACAGGATGGGCCAACATAACGTCACCCACGACTGGGAAGTGTGCGGCAATGAGTTCCATGGTGTCATCATCAAAAGTCACATCTGTGGTTTGGTGGATTTCCTCTGAGAGTTTTGCCCCGAGGCTGGGAGCTACAGTCTGCTCGAGGATCTGTACTTGGTAGCCCACCAGTAGACTGAGCATCTCGCTTTTGGAATGAACATTTTCCAAATGACAGCTGAGATTGTCATTGGGGGTCATGTGGGCTATGCTGTCAGTGATCTGCTGTACAAAGTGAGCTGCCCGAAAGAGATTAGTCTAGACTACGGGACACAGATCAGGAAAAGGGTTGGAGTGTACGCCGTGAAGGACAGCCTCCACTGTGGTGTCAGCCACAGAGTGGACAAGCAACTGCTGAGTAGCAGCCACCTTCAACATGCTTTCCATGTGTTCCTGGAAGACCTGTCTTTGCTCCTCAGTCATCTGTTTCCTAGCGAGGGCTGCCACAATCATCTGATTGATCTCTGTTTTGTCCTCCTTTTTCAGGATGGCAATCAGAGGGGCTCGGCCTCGACATCCCCCCCATCATGGGGGTCACCATCTTGGCATCGCACATTAGAGTCACCATATTTCTCATGATGTAGGGTCACACTGTTACAGTGTAGGGAGCTGCCATCTTGTGGGTGGCGATTGGGGAATGTGCCATCTTGTGAATGTGGCTGGGTGCCATCTTGGCTGTTGTCATCACCAGAATCTTCATCTCCAGATGATGTAAAGTAGACGAGTGTGTAATGGAACCTGCCCATCGCTTTGACATGGCCAGCCAGCACCTCTTGCTGATGATGCAGTTTCGCCATCTTAGCTCTGCACTGTTTGTGACTAGCGTTTACATTGCTCTGCCCAATACCTCATGCAACCTCTTTCGGTAACACTAAGCTCTCTATCCAAATCATCACTTACCCGTTTCAGGTCATCTCTCAACTCCTCATTCTCCTCACGCAATGACTCATTCATCTCACTCAACAAATCATTCATTTGCAAAATCTGCCTCTTATCCTGCTTTAAACTATCACAATCCTCTTACAACATACATAACTCTCGATCATTATTCTGTACAATATAGTGCAAAAGAGTCACATTTTTACTACGCAGGGACTGAAGTTCCTCTTCCAGTCTCTGTTCTTTCCTAAGACTTTCAGATGCCTGCAATCCCATCTCCTTCTTAAGAGCTGAGTTTTGTACTTCAAGGGAATGAAACCTCTCCCCGGAGGCTTCCAAAGCAGCATAGAGAGCTGTGACAAACAGCCCATTAGAATCACACTTTTCAGCTGTTTGTCTCACCTCTGAGTACTGGGATGAGATTCCCAGTACAGGGTTATCAGAGTTTTTTACGTCCATTGTGAAGTTGCTCCAGCCTGCATGGAAAGCTAGAAAGTTAGAGACATTGAGTCTCAGATCTGTGCAGCTATTGGACTTGGTAGAAAAGGTTGGGAAACCCAAATGAACCAGTCAGTGGTTACCATGCTGTGTGTCGATCCACAGTGGTTAAACCAAACAGATGGTCAGGTGACTGCACTCATGCAATCCTGCAGCTCAAAACTGTCATTGACCAAGGTGAGATGGCATCAACCTTGCCAAAGTAAGCAGCCAAACTTTACATGATGCTACAGAGTGAAAACATGGGTGAGGTGGTACAGGTGTATACACTTATGTACTACCTGCAAGGGAAAAGCCAGCAAACAGTGAATCTTCACTAGTTTAGACCACCTGCACATGGTCACCAATAATGTCAGAGGTCTAAACCCTTCTCAGGTTCTTGGTGATAATAAACTGGCAGAAGAAACAACAGACAAGTGGCAGATGCAGTAATAAACTTGTTTATTACACAAAAAGCAGACTTATGCCCTAAAACAGGACTTACCAAATAGACTATGGGACCCAGAGTTTCCCAATACCCCAGGATGTGAAGACAGTCTCGGTGAGAAAACATAATACAGTGGGTTATATACTGTGATAATCACCATAGCAACTATTACTTCGTATGAATGTTAGAAACATAGACTAGGTCCTAGTGGCCAAAGGTTAGGTGACTCCACAGTGTATCTAGAGATATACAAAAAGTGTAAAATAAGAACAAAGAACTCATACAAAATACAGGAAATAAATGCAGTGTTACATAAATCCACATGATGGCAGTGTAGGGTATACAATGACTTCTCAGAAGAACAAAGAACACAGAAATGTATTCTCAGCACATTACTTATGTGTTACTAGCAATGATCACAGTAATAATATCCCTGGTAACTTAACTTATACGGTAAGTACCAATGCCCTAAATGCCAGTACTGATTATGTATAACATAGCATATAACATAATAGATATTGTCAGCAGCGCAGACTGGGTTGCCAGTATTGGTGTGTGGATCAAGCCTAACAGACCAATGGTCTTTTCTGCCATCATTTGTTTATACAATATTTCTATGTTTCTATTTTTGCAGAAAAAATTGATGCAGAGTGCTATTCTGCATTCCTCTCATTCCAGACTGAGCACTGGGAAAGAAGATTTCTAATTAAATGCTTTTTAAAATCAGTTGTACTTTCTCCACTTTTTACCAGCATTTGTCCAGGCCACTGATAAGAACATTCTATTGTAATGTAACAGATCATTTTGCTTTAAGATGCTATATAAACATATTATAAAATGGGTAGGGAAAATCCTGCATCATGATTGGTTGGCACCTATGTCTTATACCTGTCTAATGTACAGGTTAAAAAGGTGCTGGAAAGCAGAACACAGCACACTAATAATATATCAATGCCTTTTTTTTTAAAATGATGATTGCCATTACAAACATAGCTGCCACCATTACTCACAAAAAAATCCTCAGGCCCTAAAAACAAAGAGGACAGAGTACTGCTTTCACCAAGGAGTAGATGGAGACTTTTTGCTTATATTCCAAATGGCATTTTATTTAATTCTCCCTCAAACATATGAAGTGTGATGCAGAGTTATAATCTCAGCACATCCCCTAAGGAAGCTTGAGTGAGCGAATCACTTTGACGGACAGCCTAGTGAGGCTGAATTTTCACTTTACCTGTTTGATGGAGAATGAAATAAATATGCCATTTAGAATTTAATTGAAAAGCCTCCATCTGCTTCTTGGTGAAAACAATGCTCTGTCCTCTTGGTTTTCTACATTGTGTTGAGCTAGGGTAGGCTGTTTCAGAGTGATCCTGCAGGTAAACCATTGAGCCATGAACTACTTCCTGGTTTTCAGATGCACTAAAAACAAAATTCCCTCAAAATATGAAAAGCAAGTTGTGTGTATTTATGTGAGGAAAGATGAACATTCAGCCACTAGAATTCTGCAGAAGTTTGAATTTCTACATTCCATGATAAACAGTAGATAGATAGATGCTTGAATGCTGGGGAAGGATTATTTTTACTAGTTACTTTTAATAAAAGAAAATGCATGTTTTTAATTTAAAAAGTTGGCTTTTTTAATGTTCTTAGTTTACCCACGTTATATGCACAAGGAGACACTCTGGGCTGTACATTAGGCTGATCTAATTGCACTTTCAGGGGCTGAAGAAACTCCCCCTGCAGAATTATGCCTCACTGTGCTCCGCTGAATGTATGGTTAGATGAGTATAATGCACACCTTGTTGTATCTTATTGCTTATATAGTAAAACAGAATAAGGATTCCACAGAGGCTTTGTATGGTTGGTGGTGGGGGGGTGATAAAGTGACTGAAAACAACAATAGCTACTGCCATAGCGAGATGTAAATGTTATACCATATAATACAGGTGGGGAGGAAATTTACAGTGCTCCCAGATCCAGATAACCATTTCCTTGTAACAAGCCCTCATTTTCCCTGTATTTTCCCCATAGAGGCAGAATCAAATTCTTGTAGATTTTTCCATATGCCACTGGTTCCTTATTTATGACTTTGTTCTTTATTTAATATGTCGGCAGCCTTTTATCAGGAAAAGAGCTCTGATTTGTTGTTAGGTATTAATATTTTATGTCAAGATGGCCTTGGAATGATTTGGATTTACATGGTATGCATATGGCATAATGGGGGAATATATATCTGTTGCTCATCTTGTTGGTATCTATCTTCTTTGCTATGCCTAACTTAGTGGTTTCTCTTCCACACTTCTACTTGTATCTCATTACCATTCTGTCATCTTCTTGTGCTCTCTCTCCCCCATCCTATTTCCCCTCTGTGGCTCTTATCTCTCCCTTTGGTACCTTCAACCACTCCACCTATATTTCCCTCCTCCACCTCCTGCCACCCCTCCTTCTATTCTGAGTCACTGACTGGGAAAACAGTGACTGTCCTGTCCCACAAGGCAAGGTATTTATTATAGCATTACCTGTTGTCCTTGCATAGTTCACCCAGCCACTGTGTTGACATATTTTTATATTATGAAGGTAACGTATCACTGTTCTCCATTTGTGTCACCGTTTAACCATTGTGCCACTCTTATTTATTCTTTTATGGTATTATTTGGATGGTGTGTCGTAACTTTTTTATAAATTGTATACCCTCTGTTCCTGAGCTAACCAGTTCCATCTTGTAAATGAGCTATGCTCAATGGTGAACACCTGGATAAATAAAGATTTTGATTGATTGATTGATTGATTTATATGAAATAACAAATATCACACTCATTATTTCATGAGCTATACTCAGAATTAGTAATCACAAGTCAGCCAATCTTTCTAAAGATACTAGTAATGCCTGTAAACAAATTTATTGCAAATAAATCAGAGAAATTTCCCCATATATGGACACAGATGCTATTTTTTGTATCTTTCATTTGTTAGTTTTCAGACAAATTCTCACAAACTTTTTCTCTGACCACCTGATGGAATCTTGAATGAGTTACATAAATGTTATTATTTCCTTCAAGGCCCTGACCAAGCAACTCAGTAAGCACACACTCAGGCCATCATATTATAAAATGACAAAAAACAGTCTTCTGTTTCCAGTTGTTCGATCAGGACCTTTTAGAAATGGTATAGTTATATACTAGTATCTTGCAAGTTCCCCAGGAAGATCGCTAACATTTCAGAAATAAATCAAGCCTACACAAAACCTCCAAAAATAGAGACATAATAAAAACAATGATTCCTCCTCAAAAATAGCACATTACATATCATGTTGTGAGAGAACAAAGAAAGTTAACACATACCCTAGCTACATAATTATCAAACCTCAAATTTATATATAGAAATTATGCAAGATTACATTACTAGTAAATTAAAATATTACTGCTCAGACATTCTTACTGTTTAGATTGCTCATTCCAACCACAAACAATACATTTATGTTCCACAGTCTAGAGTTGGAGGTCCAAAACACAAGAAAAACTCAACTGTTGTGCCCTACACATTTCTTTCTCAGTTGATTTGACTAACTTATTTGTATAAGTCCATATGGGAACATAAGGAATCAGATAATTATACAGACTCATTTCTCACTCTCATGGTTTGTCAGCAGTTACTGTAATTCATTAGATGTGGTCTCCCTCACCAGGAGTTTGACAGTTTCTCCACCCTCTCCCCAACACACTCACATGGTATACCGTAGCCAAAAAGCAGTTAGGTAGCAAGGCATTTATATCACTGAAGCAGTACAAATGGGTTGCCTACAAGGTTAAATTTCAGCTGTGGGGAATAATAATAATAATATCTTTATTTAATTGAGCACCTTTCAAATTATCAAGGCGCTTCACAACAGTCTCAGATAACTCATAAAAACACAATTAAAATCACAATATAACAGGAAATGCTTTAGATCATAAAAACGTTTTCAGTGCCTGCTTAAAGTTCCCACAGTCCTGCACTCCAAAAGCTGGTGGGGTAGAGAATTCCAGAGGGTTGGGGCAGCAAACATAAAAGTGTGAGCCCCAGAAGAATTCAAGGTAACCCTCAGAATCTCCAGCAACCCCTCATCAGCTGAGCGGAGCTGACGCACAGGGTTATAAGGAATCAGAAGCTCTTTCAAGTAGTCAGGACCAAGTCCATGTAGGGCTTTGTAGGTAAACAAACCTACCTTATAGGTGATCCACCACTGAATAGGCAGCCAGTGCAGACCACGCAGCACTGGGGTAATATGAGATCTTCTAGATACCCCAGTCAATAAGCGAGCAGCAGTGTTCTGCACTAGCTGCAAGTGGCGGATATCAACCCCAGGAAGCCCTAAGTAAAGGGAGTTGCAGTAGTCAAGGCAGAGGTCACAAAGGTGTGGACCAGTACGGGCAGATTACTGGACAGAACAAGGTGCTTGATCCTGGCAGTGTTCCTAAGTTGATAAAAAGCTGACTTCATGACTGCTGACACCTGATGATGGAGGGTCAGCCCATCGTCAAGTACCACTCTCAGGTCGCGCACCCCTTCAGAGGTGAGGATCTGAGCTCACCCCAAGAATATACCGGAGGGCAAATCAGTCCTCAACCCCTCTATTCTATGTCCCGGGTTCACCACCAGAACCTCTGTTTTACCTGCATTCAACTTTAACCCACTCAAATTCATCCAGTCTTGGATTTCAGTGAGGCAGCTGTTAAATACTGAGAGACCACTAACCTAGTCAGTGGCAAAAGATAGGTAGAACTGGGTATCATCAACATAGCAGTGAAACCTCAGCCCATACCATCTTACCATTTCTCCGAGGAGCAGCATATACACTGCAAACAACACGAGGGACAGCATCGAGCCCTGGGGAACCACACAAAGCAGAGAGAAAGGCTTGGAAGAATAAATTCCCGAGATGACTCCCTGAGTTCTACCAGTGAGGAAAGATGAAAACCATCTGAGCACTGTACCAGTTAGTCCACAGATGGACCCCAGGTGCTTGAGCAGTACCCCATGGTCCACAGTGTCAAAAGCTGAAGAGTGATCAAGGAGTACCAAGATGGAGGGGTTTCTCCAATCTCTTGCAATCAGGAGATCATTGAGCACCCATACCAGAGCAGTCTCAGTACTATGCCTCTTATGAAAACCAGATTGGAGAGGTTTGTATATACTATGGATGGTCAAATGGTTCTCCAGTTGAGTCACCACAACTTTCTCGATAACCTTTCCCGCAAAAGGAAGGTTCGAGATAGGTCTGTAGTTTGCTAAGATATCCAGGTCCAATGAAGCTTTATTCAGAAGGGGTGTCACCACCGCCTCCTTCAGGGAGCTTGGAAACTCTCCTGATTCCAAGGAGCACTGGATGATCTGAGCCAATGACATCACTACTACCCAGAATTAGGGAAGTAGGGCCCGGATCTAAACTACAGCACATAGGGTGCATCCCCTGGACAATCCTCATAATATCGACGAACTCTGGCAGGTCAAAGGTACTCCAGGAAACGAGAGGCACAGTGACTGAGCACCAACCAACAGCATCCCCCATAGAATGGGTCTGATGGATCTCTGACCTGATGTTGGCCACCTTATTCGCAAAGAATCAAGCAATCTCATCACACTCAGTTTGTGAAAAAACTCATCGGAGCTGCAGACAGGCTGGGTTGTACAGCCTGTCCACAGTTCGGAAGAGTTGGGCTGGTCGATTCTGAGTGACAGTGATCTCCCTGGACAGGAATTCTGCCTTCTTACGGGAGATCACTGATTGGTAGAGCTGATAATGCTCCAACAAGATAAGACGGTTGGCATCCAAGGCAGATTTCCACCAGCGACGTTCTAACCTATGTCCCAGCCTCCGCAGCTCCCTCAAAAACCCATCAAACCAAGGGGCCCAAGGGTGAAGTGGAAGGGGACGAACACGGACTGGGGCAATCAGGTCAAGAGCTGAGGAAATGACCTTATTATAGGCCTGAACCAACAGCTCTGGGCCTGAGCAGAAATCGACAAACTCCGAGAGGTCAATCACAGCCACCAGGTCTTCAGGAACAACAACCAGTAAAGGGTTGAAACTGACCATCTCCACAGGAGCAGACCTACATAGGGGGGCACAAAAATTTTACCTCACGGTGTAATGATCGGACCAACTGACAGGTTCCACCCCCAAGTCAGAGGACTCAATCCCCAGGAGGAAGACCAAATCCAGAGTGACCACCATTATGGGTAGCTGAGGAAATGACCTGAGTGAAGCCCAGTGATGTCATCAGCTGGAGGAAGTGTTGTCCAAAAAGCGAGGATTCGTCGTCAACCCAGGCATTGAAATTGCCCAGAACCATCAGTCTGAGAGATTCCAATGCCATGTCGGTGGCAAAGTCAGCTACTTCCTGCAGGAACAGCTTTTCATCCCCAGGTGGATGGTAGATGAGAACTATCCTGCACCCCACACCGGCTACCAAGATGCACTCAAAGGATTCAGCCTCCTCTGCTGGTACACTCGTGAGGCCCAATTCGGCCTTGAAACAGACCGCTACCCCCACTCCGCGATCCAATCTTGGACGGTGTATCACCGAGTACCTGGGCGAAATAGCTGCCTCCAAACTTGGAGCAACATTTCCATCCAACCAGGTCTCAGTGATGCAGACCAGATCCACTGTTCCAACAAAATCTGCAATAAGTGCAGTTTTGTTTTTTATGTATCTGGCATTACATAACAATGCCCGAGTTGGACAATGTTCATGAGTCGTCCCAGCTACTTGCCCCCCTGAAAGGGGTGGTGCTCTTGGGTATGGGGACTAGACATGAACCACCATGTTCCAGACACCATTTTGCCCCAGGGCATCTTCTAGACCTAACTACCCCTATGTGAGAGGTCCGCTCATTCGAACTCCAATGTCCTCACCCCCCTGTCCACCTACCCCTACCCCCCCCGCGAGCAATCCCCAGTGCACGACAGCGCTGGTAAATAAAAGCAGGTGGGGGGGAGAGAGTGGGCGGAGGGCGCGGAGAGAGGAGGAGGATGAATAGTACAGGGCTGGGGGAGTGAACAGGCACATTCTACCAATACCACCAAACTGTGGATAAGGATCAACTCTAAGTAATCCTAAATTCCAAATAACAGGATCCTAAAATAGTTGCAGTTTAGAGTTAAAAAATAAAATAAAGTAAAAACCCCAAAGTAACCATTAACAAAAACAAAATATCAAAAACAAACCACGATACCCCAAGTTCCCACAAACCCAACAGAACCAAAGAAAATAAAACAATACACAAACAATAAAAATCCTCGGGCACCAGGCACTCTCACTCACCGGTGCCCAAAGAACTATTTGGCACTCTCACTGCCAAAAAATCATATAACAAAAAGAAAAGAAAAATTATAAAATCCAAAATATCCAATGCTTATCTGAATGATAACAATAATGATAAATCTAAAAAGTCCCCGGGCAACTCTCACTACTATTGCCCAGAGATATTGTAATGGTACTCTCACTACCATAAGACAGTTCTATAATCAAAGAGAAATAATAAAAATAAAAGAATCAAAAAGTCCAAAATTTCAGCATGGAATCCAATGAAAGTGTCACCAACAAAAGTCCGAAAACCCCAGCCCGGCACTCTCACTGCCAGGACTTCAGGGAAGCAGAGGTACTCTCACTCCCAAAATGGTTTGTTGGTAAAAAGCAAACACACAAGCCAAAGTTTTAGTACATGACTCAGATAGATACTGCGTCAAAAAACACTCTCGCTGTTCATCTGACCAGCCGCATCCAAAAAGAGAGTTCATGGAATCCTCCTTGGGACCAATCAAGAGAACAGTTAGCTAGATCAATAAATCACAAGTTGACATTTCAAAATGCATGCTAGTTTGCCAAACTATCCAAATTATGTCACAGGTCTTCAAAAAACTCTCACTTAAGAAGGAGCTAATGTAATGAACTTGTTTCAACTATGTAAGCTAACTGGAGGCTGCCTTTTTTTTCCTGAACTATGAACAGTTAAGCTTTGTAACAGTTTTGCCAGGTGTCTTTAAAAGACCCCAGTACTTGACAGACTCTTATCTGTTATGTTTGGAAAGCAGGCACAGCCTTTGCTGTCAAAAAGAAATGGATGCCTTTCTGAGGAAAGCTACACCACCCAGCCCAAAACATTTTATCTAATGACCTTTGAGCAGCGTTTCCCTATAAATATCAATAAATAACAGTTTTCTTTCCCATATCCCATTTTCAGCCCATAAATCCTGTAAAATGTGGAGATCCCCATAGATCTGGGAGCAATGAATTTTATTGTATACTGTAAAGGTAGATGGTAAAAGGGGAGTTATGAAATGTGAGTATTATGACAACTGAAACCAAATAATTTAAAGCAGAATAGTCAACTAAATAAATTACACTGCAGGGAAAACATAGTGGCCCGGATATTCAGACTGTGCCAGGCTGTTGTGCAAGCCTGGGCGCCTTTGAGTGCAACAATGCAGGGGCATTGACTGGGCATTCAACGGAGCTGTGCCATAGCATGGCATTGTTGAATATCGCATCTGCTTGTCGCAGAGTGTGCATGGCGCAGTGGCACTGCACCAGCACAAGTGGGCCAGAGTGAGCAGGGGATGCGGTATAATAAGTTCCGTTGCCTATGCGCAGCAACTGCGATATTCAAAAGTGCACATGCAAATGGGGCCATAATGTATGCAAGGCACAAATGGGGCCATTTGCATGTCATTAAACCCCAGTTGCATGCAGGTGCGCCCATCCCCGTGATTTGTTCCTGATGCCTCTGCCAGGCAGCAGCCATCGGGGACCGACTGCCTGCACAGTGCGGCATAGGCCCCACTGCCCGATCACGGGCATATGTTGATGTCAAGAAACGTCCAATATCACTGGTGGTCCAGTGGACCGCTGTCAGCCCGATCGCGGGCATATGTTTAAATAAATAACGTCCAATATCCCTGGTGGTCCAGTGGACCGCTGTCAGCCCGATCACGGGCTTCAGTATGAAATAAATAACGTCCATTATCCCTGGTGGTCCAGTGGACTGCTTGCAGCCCGATCACGGGCTTCAGTATGACATAAATAATGTCCACTATCCCTGGTGGTCCAGTGGACTGTTCGCACCCTGATCGCGGGCTTCAGTATGAAATAAATAACGTCCTATATCCCTGGTGGTCCAGTGGACTGCTCGCAGCCTGATCGCGGGCATATGTTTAAATAATGTTTTTGTGGTCCAGTGGATCGTCGCAGGCTGATTCGCTGGCTTGTATGTGGCTAGTTTCCATATCTCGGGGTCCAGCAGTACTTCCCCACCCACCTGCTGCACTCCACCGCCTGCCGCCCGCCTGGGCCGACTCCAGGCTGTACGCCCATTGGTCCACAGCGTGAGCCATCGGGCGTGCATCATATTATTGATACATTCCAGATATGTGAATGGATCCATTCATATCTGAATGTGTAGTACGGTACGGGCTGCACGCCCATTGGCTCATGCTGTGGACCAATGGGCATAGCCCACCTATGGTGTCAGTCAGTAGGCGCGGGTGGCAGGTGGTGGGTGTTGCTGCCCACCGCTGACCCGGGGAGCGGGCGGTGGGGCTCAGTTGGCGGGTGGGGGGGTACCGCTGGACCACCAGGGATATTGGACGCTATTTTACATACTGAAGCCCGCGATCGGGCTGCGAGTGGTCCACTGGACCACCAGGGATATTGGATGTTATTCATTTAAACAGATGCCCGCAATTGGGCATGGGGGGGGTGCCGCCTTGGAGGTGCTGCCAGAGCTTGGGTGGCCACCGACAGGTGGCAGCTGCTGTGTTGCACCCTGCAATATGGCAGCTCACCTGTGGGTGGCCAGCCGTTGTTCCTTTTTTTTTTGGCTCACCTGTGTGCAGCGCAAGTAGGGGTTGCGCATGCATGGACTCAGCACATCCTGGGCTGAATATCGGGATGTGCGGAGCATGCATGGGCACTCCTCTACCGCGCCCGCAGACACATTACTGATGTAAGCTGCGCATCGGATTTGTGCCAGGCACAATCCCCATTTGAATATCGCACCGGGCGATTAGTGGGTTACGCATTGAGCAACACTGTTGCAACATGCGCAACTCTTTTGAATATCTGGGCCAATGACTTTTACTTGCAAAAAAGGGAGCAAATTGAATATATCAGTACTGGGGTCACTGCTGTTCAATGTCTTCCTCAGTGACCTGGAAGTTTGGATCTGCAGTAGTCTGCTTAGGTTTGCAGATGACACAATGATAGCCAGGGTGGTGGACTCCCTTGAGGATGAGGATAATGTCAAGAAGACTAGAACAAGCTGGGGGATTAGCATTACTTTTGATGCTTAGATTCAGTGTAGCCAATGTTGCTGTAGGTGCTATACTTGGAGAGAAAACCCAGAAGCAGGACCTGCACACTGTGTGCAGGTCTCCTCTTGCTGCAATCAAGGAGGAAAAGGGCCTGGGGGTTGTAATAAACAAGGGGATGAAACAGGACAAGCAGTATACTGCTTCTGTCAAGTGCCAGCAGAATACTAGGGTGCAAATAAAAGGGGGTGACCATCAGATTAGGCAAAGTAATCCTGCCAGTTTCCAGTGCCCTGATCACAACCCCACCAAGAGGACTGCATGCTGGTTTGGTCTCCTCTCTTCAAAAACACACTGATGCAGTAAGGAGGGTGCAATACAAGACCACCAACATGGGCAGCAGTATGGGAGACAGAAGCTACATACGAAGAGGTGCTGGAGATCCTTAACATGATACCATGGAGAAAGGGAAGATGAAAGGGGCATGGTCTCAGTCTTTCACAAACTCAGAGGTCATGATGAGCTCAAATAGTCAATGATATTTGACCTGGCTTCCTGCAGCAGGATGCAGAGCACACCCTTAAGCCAGGGGTGGTAAATTCAGGGGTAATGTTAGGAGACATTTTTCTCCCAGAGGGTGGTAACTCTGTGAAACAGTTTATCATTAGAGACAGTGGACATGAAGACAGTGCAGGCCTTTAAGGGAAGCCTTGGCAAATGTCTGCTTATGAAGGGAATAACTGAGTACTCTGGGTAGTAGGATGGGTAGGGCGTCCCTATTAATTGATACTACACAGCATAATTATTTCATCCATGTTAATGGAAGAGGGATATAATGGATCCAGAGTCCCTTCTGACCTTAAATTACTATGTTATGATGTGATAGCCTGTGTATCATAACAGTCTAACTGGCTTTTATTATTTTATTTTTGGAAAACTGTGAGCACCACTGTCTCAGAGGTGATAAATTCAGGGGTAATATTAGGAGGCTGTTCTTCTCCCCAAGGGTGGTATATCTATGGAACTGTCTGCCAGAATAGACACTAGATATGAAGGCAGAATAGGCCTTTATGAAAAGCCTGGACACATTTCTGCTAAACAAGGAAATCACAAGGTACCCTGGGTAGTAAAGTGAGCATGGAAATCCATATACGTAAGTATATGTTTGCAAAGCATATTTATTCATCTCTACTTATGAAGTGGGGGGGGGAGGCCATGGCCGACAGTCCCTTCTTTTTACATAAAGTATTCTGTCTCACCTTGGCCAAAGGTGGCGGTTCATCGGCTGCTGTCCTTGCCTCTCTCCTCTAGCAACCACCTCCCTGGGACTTACCTGGCTCTTTCAGTGTCTCCCTGGTTGCCCCATGGCAGGGCCAGGAGGACCTCTCTGCCCCCAGAGATGCACATCAAGAGGAGGTGCAGGAACCCGATGGTGGTGCGGCAGGGGAAGAGGGATGTACAGAGCTTCACTAAGCCAGTCCCACTATTTCACCTCCCTTTTTCTCCCACACCCTGCTGGGATACACATGTCAGTACATGCATGTGGAGGCATGCAGCCCACCACAAGAGTCCCTCACCTCCCTTCCTACGTGCTGCTCTGACTTGCACTGCCACCCAGCCTCCACTATGTGGCAGTCCACGGTGGAGGCAATAGGTCCTCCTTCCCCGGGAGAGGACCGCAGTCCATCAGTCACTCAAATCTCTCCCCCCAGATAACTCCCAGTGACTCGAGTCTGTTCCTGAACCTGAGTCACCAGCTTAGTGGCAGGTGAGGTGCAAGCGCCTTAGCCCTCCATGCCAATGGTCCAGCCTACCAGAGTCCCTCCTACTTTCGTACACATGCTTTTTTCTCTGTTTTCTAGCTTATGTTGTATTAAATGCTGCACTTTAAAGTCAAAATATTTTCCTTGTTTTAAAACAAGTCTGTGCAGGCTCAGCTCAAAACAAAACAGAAAAATGCTCCAAATCTAACACATTAGGTAATGTTCTTATGACATACCAAGCACAAGATGCAGCCTGGCCTTTTTCCCATGCAGAACTAAAAGGCCTTTGTAAGGGAATAATCTGTGCCAATGCTAATTGACCCAAATCCTGCAGAAACAGGCACTGAAAAACTAGGCATGCACACCCGATGTAAAAATAAGAATGCGTTTATTCGTAACAGTCTTTAGCAATCACCTGGACTACCACCAACATTTCAGGCTGCAGAATACCATTTCCTCAGTGGAGACAGTTGTCTGTGATATCAGATTACTTTAGTTTAAATATCAGTAATGTACATCACATTTCACAAGTTATTTTTCAGAGAAATGTGTTTACAATAAACCCTGTATAAACCCTGTAATGGCATTTTTGTTACAGCAGTACTCTTCATTTCATAGTTATCACTGTCTACCACTCATTTATTTATTTATGTACTTATTTCAAATGTGTCATCAGGAAAGACATGCTGGGCTGCTAACAGCTCGTTTCCAGATGCTTCCTGGGTGTAGGGGATGTGGAAAATCATCTACAGCAAATACATTGTATCAAGGAACATAAGCAAAATAAAAGAAACATCTTTAGGCAATAGAACTACTCTTACAAATCAATGAACAGCTAATGAAGGAAGCAGATTGCCAGGGCAAAACTAGTTGGGGGTGGGTGGAGGAAGAGAGACATGGGCAGTTGCAGGAAAGTGAAAAATAGTCATGAAGTAAAGACTTTAAGGAATAAGCAGAAGAGACAGTGTCAATTGACAAAGAAAAGAAGAAACAGAATTTAGGAAAGAGGTATGAGAAAGCACATTTACCAACAGTAGATTTTCTAGAAGGAATAGTGAGGGAAAGGGAAGTATTATTGTGTAGAGCATAGTGGGAAGCTGAGGGAGAGGACAAGAGGGTTGTATGGTATGAGGGAAGGCAACCAAACCAGAACTGAGATGTAAAGGAAGCACAATGGGAAAGGTGCTTGGCATTGAGAGAGGAGAGAAAGAGCAGAGTAGAGCAAACAATGATGGGTATGAGGGGAGCAATCTAAAGCAAAATGACAAAAAGAGTGAAAGAGGGGTACAGTCTGGAAAGGGACAATTTGGGATCTCCACTATAGACTATGTCATCATAATCAAAAATAGGGAGAATCGTCAGAGGGCCGGCTGGGGGGGAGAAGGATCGAGCATCCCAGAGACAGCTCTTCTTCTCCAGGGGAGGTCAGGGTGTATGTCCGTGCTTGACGGGCCTCTAGCGGAGGCTGGGGGTATCGCAGCAACCAACATCTGAATGCAGTCGGAGGGGCGGGACGGATGCTGGACGTCATTGCACGTTCCTGCCCCCCACGTACAACACCAAAAAAACACTTCCTGCCTGCGGCCCTAGATGAAACCTGCCCTGGCCTTCATCAGCCTCCAGGACCAACCCTCGGACCTAGTCCCATCATGTAGCGCCATTAAAGGGGTCAGTGCCATACCCCACCCTGGTGGGGGTAAGCCAGGAGGTATCTGAGGGGTAGGATCTAATGTGGAGGTGGAGGTTAGGGTCCATGACCAGGCTGAGGTGCCGGGTCGCAGGTAGTGGGGGCAAAAAGCATAATAAAATTTAAAAAAAATAGGGAGAATCATCTTTAAAATAGTCTCACAGCAGACAGGAAGTGGGATACTTGCTTTGTTCCTGTACAATACACCAAGCGTGGGGTGAAGCTTTTGGTGTATGGCATCAATATGAACCGAGAAATTAAGATGACAATCAAGCCAGGCCTCAAGGTACTTAAAAGAGGATACAGCCTCAATAATAGCACCATCAAGTGTGTAAAATGAAGGGTGATGGGTGGGTCTGGAGAGCCTCTGATGGGTGCCAAATGTCATGGAGACTTTTTTGTTATTGAGGGATAGTTGATTTGACTGGAACCAGTGCTAAATATTATCAAAATCCAGCACGTACATTATACTGTACCTCTCTACTAAAGTTGATTATTTGCAGTATTCTTTCAAAACACAATTTATTTATTTGAAATTACTCCTACCAAGGTAACTCCATGAGATGCAGCATCTCATGTTCATACAGGTCCAGCCCAGGAAGGACAGCTGCAATCAGCAGGTTACCATACTCCACCAGGAATACTTACATACTGGCTAAAATATACACAGGAAAAAAACTTATGGTAAATGCATCCAACCAGTAATCAAAGCAGGCTAACAAACCGGGTCACAACAAGCAAAAAGTATAAACACTGTTATGCAACATGACAGTAGTCAGTGAGAGGGTGAGACTGGACCAAGACAAATACAGGGAATTCTGTGGTGGCTGAAAAGACTGGACTTGAACACTTGCTGGCTAGAAACACTTCTCTGTAGGAGAGGGAGTTTGTTCCAGGAGTCTGGTACTGCAAATGAAAAGGTCTTTCTACCAAATTCATGTTTTATTCTTGGACTTGAGAAGGTAAGTGCTGTTGTGGAACAGGGTGAGTAGCTACTGCTTAACTGTGAGAGATGGGCTAGGAGACAGAAGCATAGAAATATAGACTTTGTTGGCAGATAAGGACGGCTTGGCCCACCCAGTCTGCCCATTTCCCTACCTGTTGGATAAGCTGCAGAGCCTAGTTTTACCAACATCCTACTTCCTACTATAATTACCTTATGTCTGTCCCATGCTCTCCTAAATTCCCCCACTGTGACCCCACAACCTCCTCAGGAAGGCCGTTCCATACATCCACCACCCTCTCCATGAAAAAATACTTCCTCACATTGCCCCTTAGTCGTTCCCACTCTTTCTTCAAATTGTGCCCCCTTGTTCTTGCACATCTCTTTTTCTGAAAGATGCTGCTCTCTTGGACTTTGTTGATTCCATTGAGGTACTTGAACATTTCTATCATGTCCCATCTCACTCTCCTTTCCTCGAGGGTATACATATTAAGCTCTTTTAGTCCTCTCTCTTCATATGGCTTCTGGAGCAGACCCTGTACCATTTTAGTTGCCCTACTCTGTACTGCCTCCATCCTGTCTATGTTCTTGCAGAGATGGGGTATCCAGAACTGCACACAGTACTCCAGATGAGGTGTAACCAACTGTCGGTTCAGAGGGATAACAACTTCTTGTTTTCTACTGGCGATGCCTCTCCCTATACATCCCAGTATCCCCCCAGCCCTCCCTACTGCCTTCTCACATTGCTTGCCCACCTTTAGGTCATTTGATATGACTACCCCCAGGCCCCTTTCCATTTTTGTTGTCATTAATACCTCCCCACCCCATTGTGTAATCTTCCCTTGGGTTTTTGTTTCTCAGATGCATTACTTTGCACTTATTTGCACTGAATCTAAGCTGCCATACTTTTGACCATTCTTCCAACCTTGCCAAGTCCCTTCTCATCCTTTCCACCCCCTTGTGTATCAACCCTGCTGCAGATCTTTGTGTCATCTGCAAAGATGCGTACTTTTTCTTCCAGTCCTTCCATAATGTCACCTATAAAGACATTAAAGAGGACCGGTCCCAGTACTGAACCCTGCAGTACCCCACTAGTAACCCCCCTTTCTTTGGAGTGGACTCCATTTACTATTACCTTCTGTGTCTGGTTGCCCAGCCAATTTGTTACCCAGGTTACCATCCTGGGACCCACTCCCAGGGTGGCTAACTTATTTATTAATCTTTTGTGTGGGACTGTGTCAGATGCCTTGCTAAATTCTAGATAGGCCACATCCACAACCACTCCCTGGTCTACTACTTTGGTCGCCCAGTCAAAGAAATCTATTAGATTCATCTGACATGATCTTTCCGCTGTGAATCCATGCTGCCTTTAGTCCTGTGCCCCACTGGCTTCTAGGTACTCAACAGTTCTTTCTTTCAGAAGTGATTCCATCATTTTCCCTACCTCTGAGGTCAAACTAACAGGCCTGTAGTTTCCTGCCTCTGCCTTCCTCCCACTTTTGTGAAGGGGAATCACATTCACCCTCCTCCAGTCCTCAGGTACCACACCATCCTCCCATGATCTGTTAAAAAGGTTAGTCAGTGGTGCCACTAGTTCTCCCCTTAGTTGTCGAATTCTGGGGTGAATCCCATCAGACCCCATTGCTTTGTCCACCTTCAGTTTCAGGAGTTTTTTCAGGACCCTTTCTTCTGTGAATGGACTATTATTGACCCCCCCCCAATCCAGTGTGCTTCTATTATTTGGTTTAGGTACCTCCCCCTCCTCTTCTTTTGTGAAAACTGAGCAGAAGTATTCGTTCAGTATCTCTGCTTTGTCACTGTCACCCTCTGCCCACCCACCTCCTCTTTATTAAGCCTCCCTATCTCTCCTCTGGTTTTTCTTCACTCTCTAATGTACCTAGAAAAGGTTTTATCCCTCTTCTTAACTGAGTTGGCTATCTTTTCCTTGGTTTAGGCCTTTGCTATTTTGACTGCCTTCCCTGCTTCCTTCTGCTTTAACTGGTACAGTTCTCTGTCCTGCTCCTTCTGTGTTTCCTTTTATTTCCTGAATGCTATCTTTTTCTCTCAAATCTTCCCCGCCGCCTCTTTTGAGAACCATAGTATTTTTTCCTTCATTTTGTTTATTTCCTATACACAAAAGCTTGTTGCCTCTGTGATTGCAGCTTTAACAGCTTTGATTTTTTTCCCCATTGTTCATCCACCCCATCTTCTTGCCTGTTTTCTAGTTCTTTTCTGAGGCACTCCCCAATTTTGCCAAAGTTAGCCCTCCTAAAGTCCAATACCCTCTCCTTTCAGTGACTTGACTCTACAACTGTGTCTATCGTGAACCACACTGTTTGGTGGTCGCTTGTTCCCAGATGGCTACCCACTTCTAAATCCAAGATCCTCTCTCTGTCCCTGTTTAAGAGTACCAGGTCTAAGATTGCTCCCTCCTGAGTGGGTTCTAACACTAGCTGTCTAAGGCATGTCCCCTGTAGGGCATTGAAAATTACTTTGCTTTTGGATGTGGATGCAGCAACGATGCTCCAGTTAACATCTGGCATATTCAGGTCCCCCATCAACAATATCTCCCCCTTTCCTGCCATTCTAAGGATGCCTTCTATCATTTCCTTGTCGATTTCCTCCCCTGTATGGATTGTGGTGCCATTTCATATCTCCAGGGTGACCCAAAGTGCCTCCCTCCTGAGTGGGTTCTAACACTAGCTGTCTGAGGCATGCCCCCTGTAGGGCATCGAGAATGACTTTGCTCTTGGATTTGGCTGCAGCAAAGGTGCTCCAGTTAACATCTGGCATATTCAGGTCCCCCATCAACAATATCTCCCCCTTTTCTGCCATTCTAAGGATGCCTTCTATCATTTCCTTGTCCATTTCCTTCCCCATATGGATTGTGGTGCCATTTCATATCTCCAGGGTGACCCAAAGTGCCTCCTCGCCTCCTTGTTTATCCATTAGTTCCATTGCTTTGATCACTTCCCTTATATAGAGAGCTGCTCCTCCTCCTCCTCTTTTACCCTGCCTGTCCCTCCTGTAGATTTTGTACCCTGGTATGTTGACATTCCAGTCATGGTTCTCTGTGTACCATGTTTCCGTGACTGCCACAATACCCAGGTGTTCCTCTTCTATCAAGGCCACTAGTTGAGGGAGCTTTTTACCCAGACTACAAAAGCTTTATAATAACATGAAATGCAATAAGAATGAAGCAGGATGGTTATGGTATAGAAATTTACAAAGGGAAGTTAAAAAAGAAATGAGGGCTAAAACTGAGTATGAGCTTAAATTGGTTAATAAAACTAAAGACAATTATAAAGCATTTTATTCTTATATAAATCAAAAAAGGGGATCAGGTAGTGCTATGGGACCACTCTTGGACTCTGATGGCACAGTAGTATCTTCAGATAAAGAAATGGCTGGTATTAAAAATAAATACTTTGCTACAGTTTATTCTGATAAAAATAAATAAGGCAGTAGTATAAGCACTACATTTAATATTACATATAGCCCAATCCTAATTGATCTGGTAAACATCAGAGAGAGATTCAACCAGCTTGACCAAAATAAATCCTCTGGACCAGACGGTTTACATCCTAGCATAATCAAAGAGTTGGCAAATTAACTAGCATACCCCATTAGTTTCATTTTCCAGAACTCCTTAGATAGGGGAGAAGTGATTGATCCATGGAAAATAGCCACAGTGATCCCGCTCTTCAAAAAAGGCAGTAAAAAATGTCCAACAAATTATCGACCTGTAAGCTTAACATCTGCCCTATGTAAGATATTGGAAGGGATTATTAAGGAGTACATCATAGAGCATATTCAAGAAAATAATCTAGCAGATAGCACACAGCATGGCTTTACCAAAGGTCGCTCATGCCAAACGAATATGTTAGAATTCTACAACAGGGCTAGCAAGAGCTTAGATGCAGGTGGATCAGTGGATGTAGTATTCTTAGACTTTACTAAAGCCTTCGACAGACTAACTCATGACAAACTAGTTCAGGTACTCTTTAAAATGGGGTTACATGACAATATCATCTCATGGGTTCACTCCTAGTTACTTGACAGAAAACAAAGGGCTAATGTTAAGAGCATATTCTCAGACTGCACTGACATAACAAGTGGAGTACCCCAGGGATCTGTTTTGGGTCCATGTCTTTTTAATATCTATATTACATCACTTCAGATTGAACACCCTAATTTATGGATGACAAAATTTGCAGATGACTGCAGGGTGGGGGCAGAATTAAAAAGCCGAAGCTATACAAATAGTCTACAGGAGGCCCTAAACCATATAGACAAGTGAAGCAATAACCATAAACTACAGTTAAACCCAGAAAAATGCACAGTTATACACTTAGGGAGAAAAACTTGACAGGTCACCTATAGCCTAACCAATACAACTCTGAGAAGTGTAACAGAAGAAAGAGATTTGGGAATTACTATTACTAATGATCTGCAATTTGGGTCACACTGTAGGAAAGTATGCCAGAAAGCAGCTTGCTCCACTGATGGTGACACCAACACAGCGACCTACCTCTCTGTCATCAAAATCGACAGCTCACTGACAGGTTGCTGCTTTGGTGCACCTGAGACAGGGGCACACTGTCTCCCAATCCTGCACCCCCTCCCCGAATCAACCTCAACTTGGAATTGAAAATCTTAAGCACAGCTGGTGCGGGGCAGAGCCCCCATATGGAGGTTGGGGTGAAGCCCCCGATTATATATATATATATATATATATATATATATATATATATATAAAATACCAGGAATATTTGGGATTTATGTCAACGCAACTTGCGGGCCACATAAATCCTGTTGCTGTGATGCCAGTCAATGGAAGTGCTGTTGAACTGGCATCATAGAACCCCAGAACACAAACAGAATTTCAAACTGCATCATTAGACATGTATCCAGTAGAAACAGAGAGGTTTTGGTGCCAACGTACAGCTCGCTGGTCAGGCCACTATTAGAGTATGGAGCACAAGTATGGTCACCATATAAAAAAGGTGAGATAGACATGCTGGAGAGGGTACAAAAAACAGTAACACACAGTATATCAGATTTCAAAGGGATAGATTATACCAACATACTGAAAGAACTAGACATGGTCTCATTGCATTATAGAAGGGTAAGGAGGGACATGTGCTTGCTATTTAAGACCAAAATGGATGAAGATCTATGGGACTGACTGGGGCTCCAATTCAGAGAGCAAACCTATCACACTAGAGTGCACCCACTTCAACTGAAAGGGGAGAATTTCAGAACATGGAAAAGACAAAATTGGTATAGCCAGAGGATGATACCTCAGTGGAACGCCCTACCTTCAGAGACTGTGGGCAGCTCTTCAGTCAATAGCTTCAAGTTGAAGTTAAACAAACTGCACAGAATGGGAATGTTTTCCTTTTAAGGAATATGCAAGCACAAAGGACAAGAGTCTATATAGCTCTGTAGAAACCTATGAAATGTGCATTGGTACTCATCGCCCTCCATTTTTGATAGCCTTACCCATTTTAGCCCCATCCTGTGTTTATTGTCTATACCTTTTTCTCCATTGACCCCTATCCTGCTCTCTATCGACTTCTCTACCTTAGTGTTTACCTCACTGAGTTGTGTTGTGGGGGGGGTCCATGCTTCTTGCAGTGCGTCCACCCTTGGATAGTTTAAATGCTTGCCAATGAAGCATTTAAACCTATCACCTAGGATCCTGGTTCCCCTCCCAGACAGATGCAGACCAGTGTGCTAGTATAGATCTGTATCCCTCCAGGTGGACCCCCAGTCCCCAATGAAACCAAAACCCTGAGCTCCAAACCAGTTTTTCAGTTATTCATTGAATCCAATGGTGCAGAGTACCCTAACTTCACCCATGCCATGGACAGGCAGCACCTCCAAGAAAGTTACCGTACGTGCTGCTTGTGTAAGGCCCCTCCCCAACTCTACAAACTCCTCTAGCACTGCTCTGATGCCATTCCCAGCCAGATAATCTGGGACTTTTCCTTGTGTATTGTTGTTCAACAGAGAAAGGCAGTGGTAGTCACGATCTAGTTAAGCTGGTTGTACAGCAGACAATGATGGGTAGACCGTCTGCAGCAGAGAATGAACCTACACAACTTGTACAGTACAAATAATCCAGGGGCCACAGAGTGGTTTAGAAATGATGAGCATTGAGAGAAGACAATAGATTGTCACTGACTCCTATCTGCCTTTTATACATTTACTGTAATTCTCTCTGTGTCTGTAAAATGTTTTTTATCACACATATGGCTCATATAGTACATTGCCCTGCTATTTGCACACCAGTTTTACACAAACAATATTATTACTATACCCTTTCAAACATAATGCCTTTTTTCAAATACTGTAGTCATGAAGGTGCAGAGCTGGTACCAGATATTCAAAGGATCCAGAGACAGCTTAATCTGGTTCAAGGTCATTTATCTGTATCCCCCTCCCCCAGGTCATGCCTGAAAATAGGCAGGATTTGTCTAGTGCACGTACCTGGTCAACAAAAACTAACTAACTAACTAACTAAATAAATAAGTAAGTCCCACAATGCAACCTCCCATGCAAGAAAAAATCTTGTGCAGTCAGAAACATCAGTTCTCAGTCTGTGATACACATGGGCAGCTGGTACAACTGTGGTGGCCTCTGCTGACCCAGGTCAGGTTGTCCCAGTATCCCTGTGGCTCTATGCGTGAAACACAATAGAGTGAGTCATACTGTATGAGATGTGCAGGGGAGCCTACCTGGCTAATGAGTGTTCTGACTGTGGGGGCTGGCAGCACCCATGGAACATGCTGTCTTCCTGTGGGAGATGTTTCACCTGGTACTAGCAGGCATAGCATTTTATTGGTTATAGATTCATAGGTAGTAACTGGGTCAGGCAGTCATAAACCTATGTAGGCTCGACACGTATCAGTGGTGTTGGCTGCATTTTTCACTGCTCATATATTCATCTAGAGATTTTTTAAATGTTTCAATCATGCTGCTCGCTACCTGCCCACATGTATCACAGACTGAGAACTGATGTTTCTGACTGCACAAGATTTTTTCCTGCATGGGAGGTTGCATTGTGGGGCTTATTTATTTAGTTAGGTATTTAGTTAGTTACTTAGTTTTTGTTGACCGGGTAATGTATAAAAGGCAGTCACAGAAACTTGGTACACACAAAACCATGACTGGGACGTAAACATACCAGGATACACTATCTACAGGAAGGACAGGGAGGGTAAAAGAGGAGGAGGAGTAGCTCTTTACATAAGGGAAGGAATCAAAGCAACAGAACAAAAGGGAAAACAGGGAGGAGGAGAAGAAGCACTGTGGGTAAATTTGGAGACTGGCAATGGCACCACAATCCGCACAGGGGTTGTATACAGACCCCCTTCTCAGGGGGAGGAAATGGACAAGGAAATGATAGAGAGTATACTTAGAATGGCAGAAAAAGGGGAGATATTGCTGATGGGTGATCTGAATATGCCAGATGTTAACTGGAGTGCAGTTGCAGCAGCCACTTCAAGAGTGGGGCTATTCTAGATGCCCTCAGGGGCATGCTCTAGACAACTAGTATTGGAGCCCACTTGAGAGGAAGCAATCTTAGACCTGGTTCTCTCAAATGGAGATGAAGAGAGGATCGCAGATGTAGAAGTGGGTAGCCATCTGGGAACTAGCGACCATTGAACAGTATGGTTCACAATAAACACAGCAATGGAGTCTGGGGTTACAAAGGCAAAAGTACTCGACTTTAGGAAGGCTGACTTGCTAAAATGGGTGAGTGCCTAAGGAATGCACTAGCAAATGGGCAGGAAGGAGGGGTGGAAGAACAATGGGGAATAATAAAACTGCCATCACAGAGGTAACAAGCCTTTGTGTGAAGAAATAAACAAAACAATGTAAGAAACCACTATGGTTCTCAAAGGAAGTAGCAGTGAAGGTTCAAGAGAAAAGAAAGCATTCAGGAAGTACAAGGAATCACAGAAGGAGCAGGACAGAGTATCAGTTAAAGCAAAAGGAAGCTGGGAAGGCAGTCAAAACAGCAAAGGCCCAAACCAAGGAAAAGATAGCCAACTCAGTTAAGAAGGGGATAAACCTTTATAAGTACATCAGGGAGAAGGAAGACCAAGGGAGGGATAGTGAGGCTTAATAAAGGGAGGGAGGGTGGGCAGAGGGTGACTGTGAAAAGGCAGAGATACTAAATAAATAATTTTGTTCAGTATTTACAAAGGAAGAGGGGGAGGTACCTAAAACAAACAGCAGAGACACTCTGGATACAGAAGTTGATACCAGCCCATTTACAGAAGAAAGGGTTCTGAAAGAACTCTAAAACTGAAGGTGGACAAAGCAATGGGACCTGATGGGATTCATCCCAGAATTCTAAAAGAACTAAGGGTAGAACTAGTGACACCACTGACTACCCTCTTTAACAAATCATGGGAGGATGGGATGGTACCCGAGGACTGGAGGAGGGCAGATGTGATTCCCCTTCACAAAAGTGGGAGCAAGGCAGAAGCAGGAAACTACATACCTGTTAGTTTAACATCAGTAGTAGGGAAAATGATGGAATCACTTCTGAAGGAAAGAATGGTCGAGTATCTAGAGGCTAGAGGGCACAGGACCCAAGGCAACATGGATTCACAGTGGAAGGTCATGCCAGACAAATCTGATAGATTTCTTTGACTGGGTGACCAAAGTAGTAGATCAGGGAGGGGCTGTGGACATGGCCTACCTAGACTTTTAGCAGGCATTTGACACAGTCCCACACAAAAGATTAATATAGTGTTAGCCAGCCTGGGAGTGGGTCCCAAGATAACAGCCTGGGTAAAGAATTGGATGGAGAATAGGACACAGAGAGTAACAGTAAATGGAGTCCACTCTGAAGAAAGGGGGTTACTAGTGGGGTAGCGCAGGGTTCAGTATTAGGACCGGTCCTCTTTAATGTCTTTATAAGTGACATTGCAGAGGGACTGGAAGGAAAAGTATGTCTCTTTGCAGATGACACAAAGATCTGCAACAGAGTTGATGCACAAGGTGGGGTGGAAAGGATGAGAAGGGACTTGGCAAGGTTAGAGGAATGGTCAAATGTATGGCAGCTTAGATTCAATGCTAAGAAGTGCAAGGTAATGCACCTGGGAAACAAAAACCCAGGGAAGAGTACACAATGGGGGTGAGATACTAACAACAACAAAATGGAAAGGGACCTGGGGGTAGTCATATCAGATGACCTAAAGGTGGGCAAGCAATGTAGAGAGGGCAGCAAGGAGGGCTGGGGATACTGGGATGCATAGGGAGAGGCATCACCAGTAGAAAACAGGAAGTTATCATCCCTCTGTACAGACAGCTGGTCAGACCCCATCTGGAGTACTGCATGCAGTTCTGGAGACCCAATCTCCGCAAAGACATAGACAGGATGGAAGCTGTCCAGAGGAGGACAACTAAAATGGTGCAGGGTCTGCACCGGAAGACATATGAAGAGAGACTTAAGGAGCTTAATATGTATAGCCTCGAGTAAAGGAGGGAGAGGGGGGACATGATAGAAACTTTCAAGTACCTCAAGGGAATCAACAAAGTCCAAGAGGGTAGCATCTTTCAAAAAAAGAGGTGTGCAAGAACAAGAGGGCACAATTTGAAGATGGGGGTGGCTCAGAGGTAATTTAAGGAAGTATTTTTTCACAGAGAGGGTTGTGGATGCATGGAATGGCCTTGCGGAGGAGTTTGTGGAGTCAAAAACAGTGGTGGAATTCAAGCATGCATGGGACAATCATAAGGCAATTCTAGGGGGTGGGGGAAGGAAGAAGTAGGCTGCTGGTTAACTAGGATCTGCAGCTTATCCATTAGGTAGGGAAATGGGCAGACTGGGTGGGCCAAGCGGTCCTTATCTGCCATCAAATTCTATGTTTCTATGTTTCTACCATGTATTCCTGTAACGTATTCCATTCTGACACCATCCTTTGGCTAAACCATCTTCCTTTCTTAGTACTAGTAAACAATTCTCCTCTTATCTGTAGCCTATGTGACCTAGTTGCTCTATGATTAGGATATCTGCTTAACCCCATGCTCTCCCATAATAGCTTGTTCTTGATAGCATGGTAAGCAAAGCAGCGATCTCTAATTTTGGTGCCATTGTCACCCAAAACAGCCACAAGATGCCATAAATCATGAAATTGGTCACAAAATGGTTCAGTGATAAAAAATATGATGCATGTGGAAATAAGCTGTGGGTCCAAAAGGTTATTCTGCTTGTGTGCCCATTTTGAAGGGTTTTGAAAATCCGGCCCCTGCTGTTCAAGCAGAAGTATTTGTTAGTTGATAAACAAATTTCATCAATCAATTTTTTAGAAACAAAATGTTTTTCCATACATCCTTAGATTCATCCTTAGTTCATTTTTAATTTTCTCACATATTTTATAAAACAGCTTTTGCAACTAATTTTTTAATTAATGACTAATTTTATTAAAGATGGCCACCACTTGCAGTTTTTAAAAACATCTTTTCTTTAAGGTAACCTATTGAGTGCACATACTAAATTCATTCTGTGTCTGTATTGCGATGGTGTTACCACATGTTACTGATGGTAAAAAGCACAGCACTGTACCAAGATATTTTATTTTTTCATGGTGGGCATGGCATGGGAGAGGGAACCTTTAACAAGTTAAAAATCCCATATCGTAATCCGGTAAAAAAAAAAGGAACATGAAAAGAAAAACTGGTATATTGATGTTTCTGCCAGAAAACAATTCTGAAAAAAACTACATGGTGACCAACAAATACTGCTGTCTTAACTAATAAATCTTGTGTCCAACCATATTCCAGGGAGTTGTGTCCAGGAAACAAATATACTGGATGCATTTCATCCCACATTGTTGATTTTCCTCATGCTTATATTTATGTCCCAGGATCATTATCTGTTAAATGTATAAAGGCAGAAAGATCTGTATGGGCAGGCTAGGAAGACCCTTAGTCTTTATCTCTTGGCTGTGTCTATGTTTCTACAAAATATCAAGGCAATCAAATACTGAACCCCATTCTAAATGCCTTTGTGTCTCTCTATAAAAGATCTGTTACTGAGAGACTTGCCACCGTCTTGAGCTCACTAACAGGCTCCTGGGGTCTGCTTTGCTCTGAAGCATCAGGAGGCATTATTGCAGGTTTTATGTAACTCAAAGCCTGAACTGGGAGTCAAGCATTGGCATCATGCAGCACCTAGTGATCACTTGTATGCCAAGGTGCTAGGAATTCAGAACAGGATGCTGGATTCAAAAAGATTTTTCTTTGGACAATGAATCCTAAATCTTAAAATGCTATGCAGGCCACTAAGCGCTGTCGTACAGGCTGCTCGGGAGAATAATTAATACATTCTACTGCTGGCTAGAGCAAGCAAGCATACTCTGATGTTATCACATGTTTCTGTCGTGACGCCAGCACTTGATCTTCCTATTCAGGCTTTGTTTGGGTTACATAAACCCTGTAGTAATGCTGGCCAATGCTTCCAAGTGAACCAGATCCTGGGAGCCACAGTAGTACAAGTTAGTGGTAAGTCACTAAGCAACACATCTTTTACTCAGAGACACAAAGGCAGTTTGAATGAGATTCAGTATTTGATTATATTTTGTGTATCTGATAAAGATCTGACACATCAAATACAAGTACCAGGATAATCAAGTAAGTGAAATAAAATGCATCTGCTATACATATTTCCCGTGATTCAACTCCACAAAATATAGTTGAACATAATATTTATTAGTTAACAGAAGGTCTATGTTGTAAACATAATGAAGAGAGCAGTATATTTGAAAGGGTATACTATATGATTTCTTTACATACCAGTCCCATGAAATGTAATTCTTGAAATGGTAGACGAGAAGCAGGGTCATGTGATATATGAGTTGCATGTATGACTAAAACCTTTTTTGCAGCTACAGAGGGAACTGTGTGCAAAAAGAGAGATAATAGAGTCACTGACAAGATATTGTTTACTATCAATGCTCTTTGGGTTTTGTAATAGTATTTTAAATAATCAGCTAGTAGTGAGGTGTAATGAGTGGTTTATGACATGAACAAGTACTACTGCAGCATGTATGCCATTACAGGGTTTACTGTAAACACATTTTTTTTAATATATGGTGAAATGTGATGTACAGTATGTTACTGATGTCTAAACTAGTTTGATATTGCATATACCTGTCCACCCTGATGAAAGGGTAATTTACACCCTGAAGTGTTGGTGATAGTCCAGGTGATTGCTAAAGACTCTGCTGTAAATAAGCACATACATATTTGTACATTGGGTGAGTGAGTCTGTCTGTTTAGACTAGTCTACTCCTGTCATGTGATATCACCATATTTCGCCACTAAAGATGTAGTGATGCCTCATGATAGCAACACAGCAGAGGTATGTTACTATGATACTAAAATAGTCAATTTTAATTAAAATAATAACCTCTCTGTCATAAACTGGTTCTCACTCAGAACCCAGCCTGCACTGCTGCCAGTTTTCACAGCCATTAAGTGTCTGAAAGGTTTTCCTTGGTATGCTGACACCACCTGGCTGCAATCTCACTCAGGATATCTCTAGGTCCAAATCCCAGTAGAGTGCTATTTTCCAAAGGGCAAATGACCCACCCCAGATGTCACAGCTGAGAACACTTTGCTATAGATATGGTAACTTTGTAGGCTGTCTCTATGGAAATGGGTCATTGACTTGCCAATTTACCTGAGTATCTGTACTCGAAATGATTCAGTCACAGAAAGCATGAGGTATATAAAGTAACATGTAATACTCCATAATATTTACATACGTTAAAGGTAATACCACTAAAGGCTGTGGAGAATACAGTATTTCTGCAGAGATAAAAATAAACATATTTGGGAAAGTTAGAGATTACACAGGAAAAATCTAACTCAAAGCTATCTAGATTCTAAGTAGAGTAGAAGAAGCTTTACCCCCAACTTGGAATTGGTGAGTTATGGCAGACTCGAACCAATGATGTTGCTATTTCAAACTCTCAAACATAACTGACTTCTCATTGCAAACATACAACAGAAATACCTTTTGATGGCTGACCCGCTGTATCCCTATCACTGGACCAGTCACTCTAACATCACACGCTGACTCTGCTTTTGAACTCTGTGGACCACCTTTTCCCAGACTGCTCAAAACTGGATTTGTTATTTAGAGCTTGATTCTTTTATCATCATCACAGTCTGCCCAGCTGGAAATGATTAGCCTTACCTATGCCACTGTTTGCATTTAAAATAAGCTTTTTTTTTTTTGTAAAAAAGACTCAGCCCTTTGAAGTTTAACTAAAACAAAAGTCTTTTAGATTAAAAGACTTCTGATACCCAGACCCACTTGTTCTCCCAGGGACAACAGCTATAAAAGAAACTGCAATCTCATTTCCCCACATGACTTAAAAAAGATTTTCAAAGAAAATAGTAACATTAAAAATTAAGTTTCCTGGGTGATACGCTGTTACACTTTTTGAAGAGATATTTTATTGCAAAGGACTTGTAACACAATCCCCACTTCAGACCATTCTTACCAAACTGTTCTTTGATGAGGAGCAGGCAGTCAGTAACTTCAGGGGTGACTCCTGCGTCTAGGGGATTCAGATGAAATGTCTCACTGGGAATCCCCCCCCCCGTGTCTTGTACAGACCTAGGCTTGGCACTGCTTCCATGCCCCAAAAACATGGCCCGCAGAGGCAGTGCTATAAAAGTCTTTGTGAGCACTGCAGTCCTTGCTTTCACCAGACTCACCTGTGCCCATTCAGGAGAATGCTTACATTTTCTTCTGGTGGCTTTCTTGGCTTGCCCACAGCCTCCTCTGGCTTTACCCCTGGCTTTTCTCACGCTGCTTTCCTGCTGGCTGAGAGCCCTAAACTATCTCTCTCTGTCATGCTTCTTCATCCTTTTGGCTGGGGGGGGGTAAACACAGGTTACATTTTACACTGTCAATGAACAACACAATCAGTGCATCCAGGAGACTCGGGCAGTGCTGGAGGAGATGGCTAGCCCTTGAACACAGAAATGAAAGCAAAAAGCTTCACTCAGTTGACAGAAAGAAATACAAGGCACCATGCCAAGCTGCAAAAGCAAGCAACTGAGTTTATTGCGTGACTACTCAAAGGTAAAACTGCCCCGATGCTTTGATCACTTCTTGTCTTCATGAGGGGGTGTGTCTCAGGCCTGCTAAAAAAAGTACAGACAATTTATACAGTAATCCCCACATAAATTGTTTTCTCTTTGAGAACTGATTGATAGTTTGGGCTGCATCTAGCACTCAGTAAGTTTTACCATTTGTAGTAATCACTATTATCTCATTGTTGTTCTCATTGTAAAGAAATTAGGAAAAAAGTTCAGCTAGTCATTTGAGTTAATAGAATGGCTCATTGTTATTGATAGAAGGACCTCTATAGCATAGTAAATATTTTTGTAAATCCCCCTGCACTTTATCTCTCCATTCCAATCACCTTATTCATACCTCTTCCTCCCTTTTTAGCTGCTCTTTTTATATGTTCATCATTTTTTGTAGTGCACTATTAATTGTATGGGGATTACTATTCAAAGTATGTGTCTGTACCTTTAATTGTGCAATATAAATAGATGGGGATAAATTAAGCTGGGACGTGCCACCTGACAAAGTCCAGCAATGGTTGAAGTGCCAGGGCAGCTTGCTTTTGCAGCTTGGCTTGTACTTTGTATTTCTTTCTGACTCCAGAGTGCAGATTTTTGCTTTAATTTACATTTTGCGCTGTACACGGTTACTGTCCCCACGTGGTAACTCATTGTAGGCCTCAGCTCATCTACACTGTAATCGATAACTTTGTTCACAGTCGCATTAGCTAATGCAATGGCAGTCCCCAGACACTGTAGCCTTTTAGTAAATTTAGAGTCACAGGGCAAGACCCTTAAACAATAAGGCACCACAGGGTGTGTGTTATTACACAATAACACACACCCTGGAGTGCCTTATTGCTATTATACAATGGCTTGTTGTGAAAAAATAGAAAATAGTTTTAAAAAGTGTGTTTTTATTACATTTCTTTTCTTTTTTTTCCCTGTGGGAGGCATATATGTTGAAACAAGAAAAAGTAGTCCGCAGTAGGTGGTGCTGGTGCTGCATGCTCCCCAGCCCCTGTATCTTCGTCGCAGGTGCTGAGCATTTATCTTTGTATAGGTGTCTCTGTCACACATTCCCCACAATACTCACACAATTATTGTGCCCATATACTTTAGTTGCACTGGTTTCCATGACAGTTCTGATAGCAAGCAAAGAAGGGAGTGCGCGCTGAGGCAGTCACGAACAGTGAACGGCATTTTGAAACTAAAGCCATGTCACCACTCGTACCACTCGTCTCTTCCATTTAGAAGCAGCAGTTGTTTGTTTGTCCTTCTGGTTCTCCTGGTACTAATGGCATGTAGCAGGAGAAGAAAAAAATAGGAAAATAAGACTGATATGCAGGACAGTGTGTTCGTGGCCGGACGGGTGGTGTGGGTCAAAGTACAGGAGAAGGACGTGTTTTCAGTGTGATTGTATTTGGAGAAAGTGAAAAGGCTGTAACACTTATGGGGTTTTACATCTTGATTTTTTAATAATAGAGGCAGCAGTTTCACAATTTGTTTAGCTACTGCGGGCATGTGAAGCCATGTCATCACCAGGGTAGTGCAGCAGGAAGGGGTATCTTTAAGCGTGCTGCGGTCATATTTGTGTCTGCCCTAGATACAGTGATGTTATTGTCTAATATCATCACTGTCTCTAAGGGTCAGTAGCCAATCAGAGTCATAGGATTTTTCTTGCCATTGTATAATTAGGCTTAACATCTTTGCTAAAAAAGTCAAACATACCGGCACACTAGCACAGAGGTGGGGCAACCACGCACAACACCCGCAATTTGAGTCAGGTAATGAACCTGGGCCATCGGGGACTAGCTGGGTGGGGGGGAGACATGATCATCCCAGAGGATGCTGTCCTCCGAAAAGGGGAGCTGCTTCCTGCGCCAATTGTAGACATATAGATGGCAGAGGGCTCTGTACACAGGGAGAGGAGACATGGGGACATCAGTCCCATAATGCCTTCCTCCCCATGGGGACAGGGAAAACACAGAATCCTCATATTAATTACAGAAGCTAAAAACATTATAACCAAATCCTGGCTTAAACCACGGTCTCCTTCAATGAACCAATAGGTGACTTTTACACATTCTTTTTAATTTTTAGAAGAAAGAATCTATCATTATATAAATCTTATGTGAGTATTTGATGAAATTTGGAGGCACTGAGTGCTATTCAATTGGAATCAGACCCCTATTTTCAAGCATAAAGCCACAGTCAGTAGTGGTCATGTGCAACTTCTGACAGATTTTATTCAGCCCAGTAGATGTTCCTATAAATATTCGGAGTGTTGTTTGTAACACAGGTGGTCTAACATCTGTGACACCCAGAAATATTCATTAAGTTTGACAACTTGTACTGAATCGTATTATAATTACTGGCTACAATTTTTATCCATCGAGAAAGCCAGTTATAATTTGCTGTTATAACCAGCCGTGCTGGTTAAAATGGCAAACACGCACCAGCTTTCTCTAGAGAAGCACAAGACACAAAAACCTGCAGAACAAACGAAAGAATTCAGCCACTCACGCTCTGTCAGCTGCTGGTGTTCTCTCAGTTCCGACGTTGTTCTCCTTGACGCTAAACAAATACTCGCCTGCTAGAGATCTTCATGCTGTGGTGATCGTAATTATCTGCTTCCTGTGGAGATCTGGGTGTCATGTTGTCAGAGAAGAGTGTTAGGTTAGCATGTGTTAGGGAGCATGTTAAATGTGTGGCAAAAAATTTCAGCCACTCAAGCTCTGTCAGCTGCTGGTGTTCTCTCAGTTCCATCATTGTTCTCCGTGATACTAAACAAATACTCACCTGCTAGAGATCTTCTTGCTGTGGTGATCATAGTTATCTGCTTCCTGTGGAGATCTGGGTGTCACAATTGTCAGAGGAGAGCGATACGTTAGCATGGGTTAGGGAGCATGTTAAATGTGTGGCAAAAAAATTGCAACTAGCAGTTATCAAAAATAAAGTAATGGGGAGGTGGTTAGTTACTCTAATTTTACAAACACCCTCGGAGTGGGATGCCTAAATAAACCCCTCGGACTTCGCCCTTGGAGTTTATGTGGCATCCCACACCTCGTGTGTGTGTAAAATTCTCGTTATAACCACCTCCCCATACATTATTCTCTATATTGTTTATTTTATATTGTTATTTCTATGGCAGTTATGCTCTTTATTATCCATTTGTACTCACTGTAAATAGTTTCAAGTTTTGCATTCATTGTTAATGAGTTCATATATTTGCATATATGTGACTTGTTTATTTTTCAATAAAAAGTTCATTACAAAAAAAGGAAAACACAGAATGAAGGAGGAAACTATACCAAGGTAAATTCCCCTCTGCCCATAGCCACATGATGGCTGGTACACCTGGCCTGGAGGCAATACATCCACCTCACTAAGGCAGGGTGTGTGGAAAGAATAAATAAAAACAAAAAGCTTCTAATATTTATTTACAGAAGCAGGGCACTTGCTTGAGTTAATGGGGAGTGTGTAGTTGCATCTTTCATTTTGGGCCCAGTTCAGATTAACAATTACAGTTTGTAATTCATCAGCAATCACATCTGACATAATCACCATAACTGTACAAGTCCCTTTACTTATCAGTTGTGGGACTGATTCTCATACATAGCATAATTAATTACAACACATTTGCAGCTCATTTACCATTACATTCTTGCTCATTGCTTCCAGTTACTGCTGTTACACATTCCCCGTTGCTTAAGGATGATGCACAGGGAACAGAATAAATGAATGAATGATATAATTGAATGTTTAAATAAATTCCTTATTTGGTTGCAGTTGACCTGTGTCTGCTAGTGGGATAAGAACATGGGAGTGTACACAAGCTGTGAATGGCACAGAAGGGAGCAATACAGTGCCTCTGGCACAGATCAAATAAAGAGGTGTACCCTTCCTAATGTACACTTAGCACAACAAGGTATATGGCTACCTCAGTTGTCCTGCAACTTGCCTCATGCCTTTTTGAGGATTGGAGTCTGTTTCTAAAGGTCACAGACCATAGTGGCTCACCCTTTACCAGAGATGAGCTCCATTCCTTGTCCCTGGCAGATCAGATCCTTGGTGCTAGCTGGACTGATCATCTCACAAACACAGACTTTGCAAGCCATGGGTTCCCACCAGTTCAGGATTACATCTGCAGCTTCTTCACTGCTTCAGTATAACAGGTATGGTTGGCACAGAAGCCATCAGGAGACCCTCCTTGAGGGTAAGTTCCCAACAGCATGCCCTTGCTGTCCTTAGTGCAGATCCTGGTTGGGGCCTGAACCTCTGGAGATTTTCCTGGAGTGAGCTGGCACCACCTGAACCTTGGAACCCTGCCATCATTCCTAGGCCCACCATCTCTCTCCAACCGGATGCAGCCTGAGAAATGCATATGGAGGTGCTGCTGTGGAGCACAATGACACTTCAGACAGGGATTCATGGGTGAACTAGAATTCATTTCTGGAAGGCTGGAGCCCATGTTTATATGCCTGTAGTGAGCAAAAAACATTGCCTGAAAACTCTCTCATCCAGTGGTCAATTCAGGTGCAGTTGATACCGAAACACACAGTCATCAAGCAGAAACATGTTGCAATAATAGGATGCAGATCATTAATATTTCACAACCTAGGTCTCTAGGCTAGGATTAACCATACAAGCACATTATTTCAAATCTGATGAGCTATATAGCAAGCCCAAATGTACTGTAAAACTTCAAACATTATTTTGCACATTATGAGGATCCTGGTAACCCTTGCTTTGAGAGCCAGATTGCAGGTCATTTGAGTGATCTTTTGTGGGTAATATTAACATTATGTTTGTGTAGTTGTAATGAGTTTTATACATGCCTATGAGCCAATTAGAATATGTAATAAACTGTATTTTGTTCAAAAAAATAAATATATGTTTCATACTTTTTAATGCACCTTTGTTGAACAACTTGGGTACAGAGTTCATTGTACTAAGGAAACTTTAATGGTATCAGTAGTCATCACATTGTGTAAGCCTGTAATTAATATACAGGTCATAAAAGTGTTGAATGTGGCATGAACAACCCAGCAATTGTCAAAAATGTATTCTAGTGTGTGAGACAAAGGTTGACTTGAGAACTTGCTTCCTCCTTTCCACCACTCGGGCAGGTTTCAGTAGATTGCACTCTTGTCTACCCACCTTGCTTAAGTGCAAGGGGTTTAGTACCTGAGGGAAATTTCTGTATAATATCTGAAGCATCCACCTTCTCGTAAAACTGGTTTGATATTATTCTTTCAAGATGACTTGTGGAAATCTATAGTTTTGTGTCTATATGTTTACAACAGCGTAATAACTGCTTGTAACATAGGAAGCAGTTGTAGAACTCTAATATGAAGTGAATTGTTCACCTCACATAAGAAGGCATCCCACACAAAATTACAGACACACTGTGCCTGTAAATCTCTGGTGACCTCTTTGTTATTGAAAAACGTGATTTTTTTTATAAAATGCTACATTTTTTATAGAAAACATGGGTCTCATCTTTCTTGTCCTGCATAGCGGTGGCTGACCCTAAGGGCCAGTAAAGCTGTGATCTGCAATTTTCATTTAATTTCATTTCATTTTTCTTTTATTTAAACTGGTAAGGAGATTGGCAGGACTGCCATTTTTCACAGCGACCAGTAATTGGCCCCACAGTTTGGACTGAGAACCATAATTGAAAAGGCAGTGAACTGCTGAGTGTCCATGAACAAGCATGCATCAGGGAAATATTTTTAAGGGAATTGCCTCCCTTTCCCAGTATAGGGGAAGAACAAGGGGTGGGGGCTGCCACTTGAACATGCACTGCTGGGCCAGCAAGCTTACCAGTGGACTTAAGGGTCGGTATTGGTAGGGCTTTTCTCACAGAGTCACATTGAAGATGTGCCTTGCATGACATTAGCAGTGGTACTGGGATGGGTCCAGAAGAGGGGACCCATAAGAATAAGGAAATGGTAATACAGTAGTACTCACTGGAGGAGATGTCCAAAGGAAATAAGTAGTTGACATTTTTTTATTTTAATATCTAAAATATTGCATAAATCAAATACCCTTATTCTTGATTCCTAGTTTCATGTCTGTATCATCCTATTATTTAGCCCATATTCTTTCTTTCCCTTCCCACACTGACAATGTTTTTTTTTTTTGTACAGTCTATTTATATACTGGGGGACCAGGGCATCTCTCGGGAGTGCTCATACAGCTGCTGCCTCTACTCCCAGTCTGAAACCACCTTCCCTAGGAGACATATTGCTGAGCACCCCCTCCCTGGACACACAGACCTGTCCAGCACCCCAGATTACCCCCCCCAAGGGAGGGCCTGCCTCACCTACCTGGTGGCCTTTCTGGAATTAGAGGGATGGTCCTGGGTCTGGTCAAGGGGCTTGGGTGAGCTGGTGGAAGGCTGGACTGGTGTCGGAATGTGGGCTTGGGCTCCAGGGGCATCCATTGCCTCCTAAAGTCCATCAGGGAATTTTACTTTAATGTTTCCCTGGAGCGCGGACGTGCAATGACATCTGTGCATGTAGCGTGCTGATATCTACTGCCGCTCCACACCCTTGTTTTGGCATTGCTACATACAGGACCCCCGATCTCCATCGAGGGCCATTGAGGAGCGATGCAACTCTTACTACCACCCGAGAAGGGAGAGTAGTCCTCCGGATGCTCAATCCCTTCCCTCCCCTGCCGAATCCCAGTGGCCCAAGTATGTTCCCGAACCTGAGTCACCGGCATGGCATGAGGTGTGGCATCCAGTGCCTCAACCCTCCGCACCACCAGGCCGGCCCACATTGACAATGTACTGACAGGACAACACAGAGAAAAAAAATAGACTATGAAGGTCATTTAAAAAAATGAATAATGAAATTATGGTTGCAGATATGAAACTGGGAGTCAAGTGTCAACAGCATTCTATAACTCTTTTCATTATATTATGTTTGGACTTTGTGCTTCCTTGACTAACAGCAGAAGAATGCACTTACTGTAGCTATCTTTCCTGTTTCAATGTTGTTTTGCCTGTTGCTAACTTGCCCCTGTTTGACAGCAGACAAACCCAGGGAGTGCTGAATGACACGGATGATCCCGAGGCAGGCTGTCTAACTGATAACAAGCCAACATCTCGTCACTTCTATCCTGTCGCCTTGCTGCTTGTCAGTTCCCACTTGCTGGTTGTGTGGCTGATCCTAAGTCTCGCTTTGCTACTTGCCAAATACCAATGAACTGCACTTCTGCACTGTTTCCTTATATGGGACATATCTTTGCCTTTTATTGTGGTGGTGAATAAGGGAGATGGGGCTGTTTTACAAAATGCAATTTATAATGCTTACATACCTCTCAACTGCCCCATGTTAGGTGGGGCGTACTTCAACCTCCTCCATCCCACATGATGAACATGCTATCCCATATTATAATGGGAGATTTAAAGGAAAAATCCATATTACTCTTCAGTGTTTGCCCTAGAGTAATGAGAAAGGGCAAGGATGTAGATCCAGCAACAAAAACACAAGAAGCACTTTCTTCTTGTCCCTTTCTTCTCCTGAGCACTTTTCTTTTTCTTACTCTGCCTACTTTCTGTTCTTTATTCCTGTGCTATTAACGTAACAGTATTGGGAAATCAGGGCTCCACATTAACACAGAGGGAGGCAAGATGTTTTTGGAAAGACATGGGAGCTAAAACACATGGACAGAGGGCACAGCCTTGCATAAGTGCTTTAGTAGGCATCCTTTCTATAGCAAATTTATGAACACTTTAGCCCTCATTTTCACACTATTCCTAGCTCCATGCAGTTAGTGCACTCAGGGTACAGTAGTGTACCAAAGAGACGGACATTAAAAAAGAGCAGGATGTGGGGTCCAGAAGGATATATGGAGAGAGTAAATTTCAAATGGCTGGGTTTCTGTATCTCTCTTCAAACCACTTGAATACACTCAGAACTTGAAACCTCCAATGCAGCAAAAAACAAGCATTGTGGGTATACAAGTCCTTGTGTAGGGGTTGACTGATAATGGCTTGGTCAAAACCAAAGTCACCCTAAATACATGCTTTTGTATCTGTTTTTGCTAAGGCCAAGCTCCATGATTTGATAATGTGCTTAACATTGTCTTGTGTTTTTCACCCTCATTTTGAGGGTCTGTGGCCCACACTTAGGTGAGTAAAGGTTGAGAGGTATGAATGCTTAGAAATATTCACATCCCCAAATGTGTCTCCAAAGTATGTCACTTGAAATTTCTTAACAAAAGCATGTAAAAAAGAAATATTTTTGGCTCCTGTTTACTTTTCTTCATCTAACATCATATAGTATGATAAATTAAATATAAAGTTAAACCACTTTATTCGGATGACTTGCTGCAAACTGGAACTTTGATAAAATATCAATTTGACTAGAGACAAAATACTGAGCTCTGAAGGCCTAACCTCCATTCTTGCTGAGTCACAGGCCTCTCTGTTTGTTTACATTCTTTCAGTTAGTCTACTGTGCATTTTATTTCTCAAGATTCATTGAAACTTGTGAATTCATCCTTGAACAATTATGGCTTGTTGAGAAGTGTGTGGCCTGATTGTTCTAGGGTCAATTTTTGTCTAATTGCTTATCAACTGGTTGATTACTTTATGTTCAACAAATTGCTCTGTGTTCTTGCACTTTTCTGCACCTGACTTTCTTTACTGTCAATACTGTATGTACTAAAATGTGTTTTGTAACTTGACTGAACATGTTTGTAATCTTCTGCTTATATTAATCTTGTTTTTGGATCCTTTATATAATTTGTATGAGCTTTCTGTTTTTGCGTGACTCAAAGCTCCATCTGAGAATTTATGTTTTGTACCATACAGTTTGAGATGAAACACTCTTTGTTGGCAAAGTGGAAAGTCAACTTAGGTTATTTTAAACATGTGTTTGTTTCTTTACTTCATTGCAATGCTCAATGTGTTAAAAGGTAGCAAAATACAGATGGGGATTCCTTTATAAATCTTCAGGGCCAGGCCTAAAATATTATGTTCTTAGAAGTGGCACCTCAAGGTTTGGATCAATCTGGAAAACCAGTCAACATCTTTAAATTACCAATATACAGTGCAAGAAGTGTAGGTCTAATTCTTAATCACCCTGTATGATAATATATTTGACCTAGATTGGTCAGTCTTCCATTAAGGAAAATATCCCTATTTGAGTGAATCATGCACAGTAGCTATAGAGTCCAATACTGCATCATTTTCTCTTTATCAAGCTGATATTATATGACTGCAGGTAGAGCTGAGAGACAAACATTTGGAAGAAAGCTAAAACTAAGCCGTTATTTTCATCTTGCTACTAGAGAACCAGTAATGGCAATTCATTTCAGTGTGTAAAATATATGAGACCCTGCACCAGTTGCAGTATCCTCCTTGGAGAAGGCTCAACAACGTAACAACAGCCTCCTAGTATGGTATAATATGACATAATTTAGTGAGGCAAGTCAGATGCTTAACAATGAAAAAAACTGTGTGTGTGGGAGGAGGAGGGGGCTGCTGTGTGATCATTTCACAGCTATCATATCTCCCTTTATAATGCCATCTAAGGAAAGTACACATTGGCAGAATTTTTTCTAAGTTGAATTTTAAATACAAGGCTGGATGTCTTCAGAATTTCAGATGCACTGTGGTCTTGTGTCTTAGTTGGCACTTAACCATATTCTTCTGAATGCTTGTGTCCACAACAGGACTGACTTTCATCCTGAGCCCTGTTGTGGACCCAAACAATGAAAGCACATATTGTTTGGATGCAAGCAGTTCTGCATTTGGCTGCAAGTTAGGGCATTGCATTGGAAACTTAGATCATGAAAAATGTGTATAACAGTTTGAAATTGTTTTGGTTAATAAACAAAGAACACAAACCTCCCCATCACCCTTTGAGATCTTTCCCCACTAAAACAATGTCAATTTGTTTATGAACCTGGTGATTTGATATAGGTAAAACCATTTGTTTATGTTCTTCATACTTAGAGTTTGGGCACAGATCACCTTGGTATGGATGTAAGGGAAAAAGAACTAACTGTAAACTGGCTGGCTTCAAAACTTTGAACATAAACCTGAATGCAAAGTGATCTGCCTCCAGTCAATGAAAATGCGTTTAAGAAAACAGATGTAAGATTAAATGGATTGCCATCTTGAATACAGCATGAAGTACTGTAGCTGAGGTATAGGATGAAAAATCCTGTCCCAGATGTAGATAATGCTTTGTCTATATATTAATACATATTTCTCAATCTACTAATGTCACGGTAGTTCTGACGATCTCTGTGAATGCAGTCATGCTGGTTGTTATTGCACTATATATGCAGATATCTTTGCTTTTATGAGGGCCTCTTTAAAAGAGGTTTGTAAATGAAGAAAAAGACCATGCAAGGGTGGCAGAATTTAATATTAACACCAAAAAACACAACTTATTTAGTTTGTGTCATTTCTAAGGACAACCTATATTTGGCCTGGCCTTAGATTTACCTTTGTAAGATGTATCATCACTTGTGATAACTGTAGGGTAATATCTTGTTATTTTTACTTTAAGACTGTTGCTGCAACTCTTCAGTGAACAAATAAAACTTATTTATTTATAGCGGTTTTATGAAGTTGTATTTTGTTCCCTTTCCCAGAGAAGGATGCCGCATAGAGAATGCACAGAAGAATGCCAAATGCAGAAAATATGCATTCAACATGATACAGCTGATGGCTTTCCCAAAGTACTACAGGCCGCCAGAGGGGACGTATGGAAAAACTGATACCTAAACATTTGATGTGACAATGAAAACATTATGCTCATGTTAAGAAGGTGCTAAATGATTCATTTTTAACTCAAAATATTGTGATAGATGTCACAATTATGTGGGCATTTTGTTTTGATAGTTTTAACATGGCTACAAGTTGACAATCTGTAGTATCAGTCCAAAAAGGTGTTCCCGTTATCAGCAATTTATATCTTTTTTTTTACATGTCATTAGGGAAAACGTGCACCTCAGCTTGCCATGTTAAATACTTAATGAACATATCACCTGAACCTGAAAAAAATGCAACACTGAAATTTCAGGTGACAGGAACTGATCACCTCATGAGAGCATGGTAGAATGTAAATCAGGAAAACAACAAAACCTGACGTTCTAGAAGTGTGCAATATGCTTAAATCATGTATCAAAAATAGGCACTTAGTACATTTTATAACAAATCAAAATATGCCAGCTCCTTCTATTTATTTATATTTTTATGGAAGAGAGGCAGAATATTTGCATACTGTATATGTATACTATTAATAAAGAAAGTCAGTGCCTTCCATTATCATTATTACCCCAAAACATAAAAATGTAGGTTAGACCAGTTAATAATAAAACCTCATTAGTGTCAGTAGGGAAAAGACCAAGGGCTACAACACTCCAAGATTAACTGCATGCACCCTACAAGCTACAGAATGCAGTGGTGAAGTAGAGTGGACAATACCACACTTAAAATATATTTGCTTCTCATACAGTGTATGAATGTTGTCAGTATCAGTGGGTAGTTAGTCACGATTATAATAGGATGACAGTGCAATGATGCACATGGGGAAAGGGTTACCGTTCTGTAGAAATAAGAAACCTAGCACAAAGTTATAGAGTTAAGGGCTGTTATTATTTCTGAATGGAGGCTGTCCATGTTTTGTCCACAAAGGGACTTGTTTAACTTAACTTCTTTTGCAACCTCTTGGATTATGCAGAATTGGATAAGTTCACCTAAGACTTAAGCAGTTCATTTGAGGAAACAACCATAATAGGGAATATCACAAGCTTCCACCATGCGTAAGGCAAAGTCAGGTTCACATAAAGTGTATTAATGACTCCTGTAGCCCCTGTTAGTCATGCAGTGGCCTGAACAAGTTAGTGATTTTCCCCATGACTTTTTCGACAGGTGATAGAAAATGTTTTCAAACAGTTGTACATTTGTATTATTTCATGTTTCTTTCCATTATACTTAAATATTTTGATATTTTGTTGTCTGTTTTCCTCCAAAAATGGTTTGTATTACTTTACTTTTGCTGCTGTTTGAATCATCAGCAATCATTCAGCCTGTCAACAAGCACCAAGATTATATTGTGCATGAGAATGTCGCAACAGCACAATTTCTATGTGCAGGTTTGGAAATATGGAATAATAAACCTCTAACTTTGAAGAACAGGGTTATTAAGACACTGAGGGTCTCTGGCAGCATCACAGAGTCACAAGAACAAAGCTCGAGTGGTACTATGATGTCCCTGAAACATTGAGGTGTCCTAGCAACACTGTTTCTTTTAAGTTACTTTATTTTTTTTATAGTTGATTTTTTACCAATTTCATGACAAGAAGACGTAATCCACATGCAGTTTTTCTTCTGATCAGACACACCAAATTAAAACTTCTGCCCACTTGTCCTTATGCTGCCTGACCTCCCCTTACTCTATCAGTGTTGTTCTGGGAAGCAAATAGAAAATGAGCAAAGCTTGTTTTTTTAAATGGGGTTCACAGTCAATATGGAAACCTGTTTTGCACAGTTTTACATTTTGAAAAGTCATACCACATGACTTTGCATTCTGAAAAGTCATTCTGCATGGTTCTTCATAAAGAATGACTTTTAGAAACCACCAGCCAAATGGTTAAATCATCTCCCAATAAGGAATTGTTTACTTTTTTAAGAAGAGGAATTTGTGAAACCTTTTTTAACTTTCCTTTTACTTTTATTAAAATGTTATAGATCAGGTTTATATATTAATGACACAAAAGCATTTCTACTTTCTTCAAGAGTGTGCCTCTTATGTTGACTGGGTGCCATAAGAGTGAACCAATCCTCTGCACCGGTATTAATATGTAACAGGCTTCTGTGCATTTTGTTTATTCAGGGTTTACGTTGTCTATATCTACAGCACGTTTCCTGGACAGGCTACAGTTTATACTGCTCTACAATGTTAACTTATGAGTTAAATACAGGTGGCTTGACATCGTAGAATGACAAGAAAGCACTGGAAGAGAAGATCATAAACTTGAACAGGTTTGAATCTCAGGCACACTCAGCAGTACAAAGAAGTGAATACAAATAATTTTCTGAATCAAGCAAATAACCAACATGTGCCAGAATATTGAAAATCGCTAAATGGCAGATAATCCGAGGGTGTTTTTAAAACACTAGTCTTTGTTCCCTATTACTGTTATTGGCAGTGAAGCTGACAGATATGGTATGCAAAGTCTGGAAAGGTGAGAGTTGCGCACCAAAGAAGTACAGTTTGTAATCAAAGTGAATTGAAAACAAATGGTTAATGAACATTGTACTGTACATTCTAGCCATGTGCCAAGTGAATGGTAGATGTGCTTGTTTTATAGTAAATAATGATAGTTATGCCATCAACCATCAAAACTGATCTCTGAAGATATAGTATGTATTTCATTTTCCAGTTAGAATGTATTGCAGTAAGGCTCATATGCCTCTGTATACACTGAGTGTGTTATATGCCTCTGTATACACTGAGTGTGTTATATGCCTCTGTATACACTGATTGTGTTTTCATGTACTGGGAAAATATTGCATCTGTTTTTCTGGGTATTTGTTGGCTCAGGTGACCCAAACAGGTTGGAACTTCACATCTAAGTCTGTATCCTTAAATGTAAGTGGGGTGCCTTACATGCCACATAATTACCTCCAGGCTGCGTAAGCTGCTTTGTGTACTTGTGCTGCCATGTTCTGAGAGTCCCAACCCACAGGTCTTCTATACATACACCTATAGAACAAGATGGATGGATGCATGACTAGTGCAAATCTGCTAGAATCCCCATTTTGTAAAGGTTTAAATTGACTCAAAAGTCAAGCAGTACATAAATTACTCCTGCTGTAAGGTTGCACCACCTCATCCAGCAAAATAAAAAAAATATTATTTAAAAAACAAACCATGATTCTGGTCAGAGGCCCTCCTTTGGCCAGTTTCATGTCTGGGGTGTGTCTTGGTTCCCATGGGGACCAAATAAGTTTTTTTTTCTTCACTGAAGAAGGGACACTGCAAAAGACCTCTTGTGTCCCACTTTCACAGTCACAGGCTTTGTTTCCCACACACCATCACTGGGATCAATTTAAGCTGACAAAAGTGCTTTCAGTTGGAATCCTGGAGTGCCACAATACAGGCAGTTTGTATCCCCAGTGTTGTACCACTGACAGAAATTGCAATACAGAAATGGTTGCACAGAATGTAGAGGGAGGAGTCCCTCCCCCCTCCATAACCATAGAGCAATGTACATTCCCAGTCCTGTCACAGATATTGTTTGAATCCGCCATCACCCTAGAATGTCCCCTCAAATACAACGCAGCATAGCATTGCTAATTTCACCATGCTCAAAACTGCGCTACAGTGATGGCACCCAACACATGGCATCCTGCTTATATGTGTTCACCATCTCTTTAAACCTCTTCCCCCATTTCTGGTTGTTCAGTGGTTTACCTCTGTCATCCCTATAATTTATGGCCTTATTGGACCCATGGTTCCCCACCTACTTTGCCAGTGTAAGTACTCTCTGTTAGTCCAGTGGTACCTACCTCATCCTGCTGCTGCCAGCCCTTAGTGGTCTTGGGGTCCCCACCCCTCAACACAGCCCTTCTCTTGGATGATGTGGTGCAAACTGTGTCCGCATTCAGCACTGCATCCCTGCTACTACCTGCTTCTGGTAAGCAGTAAACAGAGGAGTAAGCAACACATACCTCACAACTGTCCCTCATTTGTGAGGCAGGAGGTTGAATGGTATCATGCCGTGGGGTGCAAGTTGTCATGTAAGGGCTGCCATGTCTTTGAGAATGGTCCTGTGATCCATTTGCCTGGCAGTATCCCCCCACACCTCTTCTGACCATCTGCAGTGACCTCTGAGGGTACATGGGAAAGGGTTTCAAGTCAGTGTCGCAATGGTACACCAGCCCTAAATGGTCTTTTTAACAACTCAGACCTACAGGGTAGAGGGCTCACTCAGTAGGTGCCACTGGATAAGCCAATGGTCCCCACCCCTCAACACAGCCCTTCTCTTGGATGATGTGGTGCAAGCTGTGTCTGCATTCAGCACTGCATCCCTGCTACCACCTGCCTCTGGTAAGCAATAAACAGAGGAGTAAGCAACACATACCTCTCAACTGTCTCTCATTTGGCAGGCAGGAAGTTGAGAGGTATCATGCCGTGGGGTGCAAGTTGTCATGCAAGGGCTGCCATGTCTTTGGGAATGGTCCTGTGATCCATTTGCCTGACAGTCTCCCCCCACACCTCTTCTAACCATTTGCAATGACATTTGTGGGTACATGGGAAGGGGATTCAAGTCAGTGTTGCAATGGTGCACCAGCCCTGAGTGGTCTTTCTAACTACTCAGACCTGCAGAGTAAAGGGCTCTCAGAAGGTGCCACCGAAAAAGCTAAATGTTGTCACCGATGCCACAGAAATTCAGCACACACCAGGGATGTGGCTTATTAGTCTGTGCTTTTTTTGTGTTTGTAAATCTGCAATAAAGCATTCTGGCATGGACTTGTAATGAAGTAAGTGACTTAGTGACTGGACTGTTCCACATCAAGAGCCTTGGAGAACTACCTATTAATCAGGATAGTGTCCTTAATGACAAATTATTCTGAATTTATTGGGTAAATATGATAAATGACATACTTTTGGTCTTAGTAGTGAGAAAAAATAATGTTACCTACTGGGAATTGAACCCAGGCCCCTGGAATACCATCACGGTGCTCTAACCACTGGGCTACAGGCTCACATAGTTTGACCTGACTCTTCCTGGACACATTTCCTTTTTCTGGTAAAGCAAATTCTGCAGCTAGGAACAGTCAAGATGACAGTGAACCAAAAACAACTCATTGCCGTCTCTTACTTTTGACCTGACAGGGTCAGCAGCACAAAACCTATTGAGGATGCAATAGTTTCCTGGCAGATAAGCTCAGCTATTCACATTTATTTGAATAACCACAGCTTGTAAACATAACACTATTGAAACACTTTATTTTATTTATTTGAAATTTGTTGAGTGGGTAGGACCCAACAGCATTAGAAACCCATTTTCAAGGGTGACACAATATGTAAACAAAAGCAACAGTACAGGATAAATATGCAGTACATGAGAGCAATGCAATCAAACAATAATTGTAGACAATATAGGAACAGACCCCAAAAAGGAAAGCTGGTCAGAAGTATGGTACGTGAATGTGATGTACATGCTTTAAGTTATTTGAAGCTGTAACTATTTTTGTAAAATAATCACAAAGTCAAACCCTCTTTTTGCTGTAGTACAGTGGTGCTCATGCGTCCATGCAGGTATGCATAGCTTACATTGTAGTTTCTTTTCTGTAAAGATTCCTAAAGTAGCTGCATGCAACATTGTGGTAATATAGAGGTAAGATATTGTTACTCCTATTGTTTTAAATGAAAAATGATGGCTCTCAGAAGACAATGGCATAATGGTTTTATGAGGAATAATTACACCTGACAAGATAGGAATGTTAATATTTTTGATATCGCTGAATTAAAAGTGTCACAGGAATAATGGTTATCTGACCTATTTCCATCAGATCGTCTCTTGTGATGATGAAAAAAAAAAGATTGATTTGAAGCACTAAAATTATCTTGTTTCATCATTCATCTTTTTTGGGTAACTGATAAAGTTCCATAACAAGTGACGTGCAATCCTCAAGAGACCAGCTCCTTTTTCATCTTTTAATTTAAGTTGCTTGCACTTACATGTTTTTTCTGTTGCAGAAAGTATACCTGTGTGTTGTGAGTTTGGATTGTTTCCTTGTTATTTAAATAAATTTGATATTTTTTAACGGTATGTTTTATTTTGTCTTTGCTGCTCATATTAGCATGCTCATTCCTCATCAGTGCCTCATCATCATTTCTAAACAAGGGGAATTACTGCTTAAAGAAAGCCATCATACACCTATCTCCAGTACTGTATCTCAATAATCAAAATGATGTCTTCCTTACAGAAAGGACACCGAAAGATGATGAATCACTCCTGTTTATGCATATCTAGTATTATACTGTAAAAAGGGAAGGAAATTTGCTGAATCCTGATTGGCCAAGAGGGTTACAATCCCATCTCCTTACAAAGTGACAACCAGTGGTTCGGAAACCTTTACAGCAACCAAGATACAGCACACTAATATACAGTATCCATGCCTGCTAGAAGGGATTAGAAAAAAATTCTAGAAGCCATGCTGGTGATATAAAAATTACCCCCCCTCTCATTTGCCATTACTTTAAAAAACAGCATATAGTACTACCACCTACCCATATCTACTACTTACAAATAACTTATAAAACCCTCTTCTCAACTTTCTGTCTCCTTTTCTTCAATATCTCCTAATAACCTCTGAAGCACCTCAGTAAATGCTGTCTTTTCTCCCTTGCTGCAGGCTTCCTGTGGCAATGGCCACTGACACCAACCCCACCTTTGCCCGACCAGCCACCTGGTGACTTGCTCTCCACCCCCCAAAAATTATGGTCACCAAAATAATAAAGAAATACATTTCCTTCTGCAGGAGATTAGGAGTAGCCACATATATTTAAAAGCCATGCTGACAGCTAACCTCTGTGGCTCGAACAGCCGTCTTGATTGTAACAATACACTGACACTGAGACACCATTTAGCTCCTGTATTTAGTAACATCAAACTGCAATATCAATTCAGCAATCAGGAGAACCACAACTCCACCAACGTCCCATCTCACATACATACAATATGCACTATATTTTAAAAAAAATATTTTATTTGTTGAATTTGCATTAAATGCAAACAACAGTTTATAGAAGCACAATGCAGTCTAATAGGAATTAATGCACAGCTGTACAGCATTGATGTAGGATCCATTAGTAAATGCAGCTTTGTAACATCTCAAGGAGGGGAATTACCATGTGATTTTTATTCACAGGGGGGCAGTGTGCATATATATGGGGCACACACACAGACAAGGGAGAAAGAAATAAGTGCCTTAGCTGTGATTTGAACCTAAGCTGCTTGGAATACTGTTCCATTGTATTACCAGCTGCACCAACAAGGCAGCTGGAGACCTGGGACTCCCAGAAGCACCTTACTATTTCTCAAATGCACAAACTTGTGCTACACAGATTAATTATATGTTTATACACAAGGGTGCAATGTGTATATATATATATATATATATATATATATATACAGTATATATATATATGGGATACAAACAGAAGAGAGAAAGAAAAAAGTGCCTTAACTGGAGTAATCTTAGAACATTTACTGTATCTGAATGACAACTGTGAATCTGCTGTCTCACATCAAGGAAACATGACTTTCAACATGAGAAGAGAGTATACTTAAACACTTGTGAAAGCACATAGCCATAAGCTATCCGGTCATGCATATAAAACTGTAATGGATACCACAAGAATGTAAAGACACTGCAGCCTCCACCACAGGCTAACAATTAACATACATGTACAGTGTTTGGCATCCTGTTTTAATAATGTAACTGTAACCAATCAAATGTAGACTGAAACAAGCCAACAGTGCTTATTAAACTCATGCGTCTACACTATAAAGCCATTTACAATAATTTATTTTTTATTTATTTACTTTGTTGATTGGGTAAGTATACTGAGTCAAAGGCCCCTTTTCAGGAATGACCAAGAGTCACTACAGTGTAGCTAAGATGGTACGACAATATACAATATATATAACTTACAATATATGTACAACATAAAACCTAAAAACATTCACAGTTTGTTGTGACAAATGGGATTTTAACTGAATTTTAGATTTTAAATGGCTGCTTACATTAAGGCAAGATGGAGGAAGTGTTTTCCAAAATATAGGTGCTTGCACAGAAAAAACACACTCCCCATAGAAGTTAAGATCTTTGGAATTTACAAATGTAAGCTAGAAGAGGATCTTAACCCTTGCTGTGCCGTGGACTGATATATCAGTCCAGAATTCTTATATTTATTTGTTTTTGTTAACCAGGTAGGCACACTAGACAACAAATGCCTATTTTTAGGTGCGACCCGGGAGGTTACAATACAGAAAACGAGGTACAGAGTCAAGGCAGCAAACAAGCGCAATACAGAAAACATGGTACATAGACATGGTAGAAAACAAGCCCATTAAACAGGTGAGCCAGCGAAATATTACAATACAGAGAACATGGTACACTGTCAAGGTGGCATGCAAGCCCCCACACAGGGAGGGGCGAGGTACAGAGTAAAGACTTGAGTACAACAACAACTTGACTGGAAAAAGTAGAGAGTATATACAACTGGTGCGTCTAGTCCAAATGCGTGAGTGGGAAGGTGGGAGTCACAGATGGGAGCAGGGGAGATTGACAGGTAGACAGGGAAGGGGGCAGGCAGAGCAGGGTAGGGGTGGTGGTCAGGAGAGTAGGCGAGGGGGGACAGTAGGCAGGGAGGTAGGTCAACAAGGGAGCTGGTGAGTACAGGGAGGGGAAGGGGCAGCAGGAGGACCACCGCGATATGATTGGTAAGGCCTGCAGGGAGAGAGCAGCCCAACAGTTGTGGACCCCAGAGAGCGGGGCAAGGGAGTAGAAGGTTCGTTAAGTGCCACAAGGGAGGGAGCTGATGGGTAAGTCAGGTGATGGGGCCCCTCGCAGGGGTAGGGGTTGAGGGTTAGTCTAAGTGCTGCAGGGGAGAGAACAAAGGGGTAAATTGGGTGCAAGGCAGCGGAGGGGGCTAAAGGGTGAATAGGGCAAGGGGCGCCTAGCGGAGGAGGAGGGGAGGTGATAAGGGGGAGGAGGTCAGAGGCCGAAGTTCAGTATGTGGGAGGAGTGTGGGGGGGAGTATGTTCTAATTCTGTTGACAGCCTAAGGGTTAATATTCTGCTTTCTTTCCTGATCTCAATTCTACTAAACAGTGGAGACAGATGTTTAGTTTTTAATATGTTATCAATTGAACAGCCAGGATTATACAGAAAATGTAGCTTAGGAAGTAACCAAACAGTTCATTTGTATAATAAACAGTGGTGAGTTATATGGCTTAAGTGTAGCAAATCAACAGAGGACATTAAATGCCTTAGTAATTAAGTTTAAATCACTGCCTGACAACTTTGTAAATAAAAAAGAGTTGTAATATATAGAGAATAATGGACAGCTAAGTGTGTGTTATGGATTTTTTTTCACACCTGAGGTGTGTGATGACCCATAAACCTCAAGAGTGAAGCTCAAGAGGCTTATGAGGTCATCACACACTGAGAGTGTGAGAAAAAAAATCCATGAACACACACCTGCCTTTACATTATTTTTTATAATTACTGGTGCAAGGGCTCCTTGTAGTTGATTAGTTTAGATGGAAAAAAAGGTTTGTTTTCAAGTTTGCTGTTCCATTTATTCACACACACACACACACACACACTCACACACATACCTCTCTCTCTCTCTCTGTCCTCGGCCTCAGACAGACTTTTTTTACCTTTTCTGTCAGCTGCAGCCTCTCATAGGATTGCACTCGAGTCGGTGTCTCCCAATCTGGAGAAACGGCTGGATCAACAAGATATTTCTTTTGCTATAAAAGGCAGTATCAACCAGATAAAGAATAAAAAAATTAATAAATATTGTGAGGGTAGTAAAGAACAGCAGCTCATCAGTAAGCAGAAAACTGAGCCGCCATTTTGGTAATACTGTTCAGCTCGACCACACAATGAGCACGAGCCAATGAAGTGATATGTTAAACTGAGTGACACTGGAGGTGAAAGAAAGTTTTGAGAACGCCATAATAACTTGTTTTCAGGTTATTATGGCATTTTGGAGACCCTTATAAACAGTGTAATAAAGGGGGTCACCAGTAATTATAAAGTAGGTAAAAGTACACCTTTGAAAATTACTGCCCTGGCCTCCCTAGTTAGACAATCTTTCACTTTATACAAGGCACCTAGTTTCTGATTTACAAGCTTACTTGTGTTCTTAATATGAGCCACACATGCTAAATTTTGATCAAGTAAGACTCCCAAGTACTTAAATTCAGTTACCTGCTGCAGCATCATTCCAGCCAAATCTAATACTTGTCATTTCTGACAACATGATAGTTTAGGTTTAGATCCAAATATTGTACACTTTGTCTTCTTAGTGTTTAACAACATTGAGGCTGCTGCAGCCAAGTGTTCAGAGCTGATAAGACTATATTCAAAGAGGAATTAATTGTTCCTACTGATGGGACACTAGTAAAGAGTACAATATAATCAGCATACAACAACATTTCTGAATTTATGGGACTGCTTGAGATAGGATTGATGTATAATGAAAATAGTAGGGGTCCTAAAATGGATCCCTGAGGGACTCCTTGCTCCAAAATGTGAGTGTTGGAGTATGAACCACCATAATTAAACTTCAAAAGATGGTCTGTAAGATAACTTTGAAACCACCTACAAGGTGATTCAGCCAAGCCAATGGCCTTCAGTTTCTGAAACAGCATGGCATGATCAATTACATTAAAGGCTTTGACAAATCTACAGAGACCGCACCAGTTAATTTACCCTGATCCATAGATCTTAAGGTGTGGTCTGTGAAGCATGTCAAGGCTGTACCTGTACTAAAAGATTTCCAAAGGCCATGCTGCTCCAAAGAATGAAGCCCACTGGCCCACACCTATTCAACAAGCTGTCCATTAATTAGTTTTTCTAAAATTTTACTTAAAGGAGGCAATATAGATACTGGACAATAGTTATCCAGATCCTGCAATGAACCTATTTTAGGGATTGGTTTGATTACAGTTTGATTCCAAATTTGGGGGAATTCTCCTGTGGTTAGAGAAAGGTTAAATGTAGTTGTCAAAGGCTGTTAGATGGACATGGCAGCCAATTTCAAAAATCTAGGCTCAATCCATGCAAACCAGAACTTTTATTAGTGGGCAGCTGTCTTAAGAGCTTAAGAACTTGTTTTGGTCATATTTTACAAAGTAAAAAGATGGAATGGTGCCACTAGATGTAAATGGAACATCTTTATTAAATGGTACATGAATTTCTGTTTCTGATCTTTATTTCAAGAGGTTAGTACATTTTTGTATAAATAAGTCACTTACATATTTAGTATTATTTAAGTTCATGCCATCATTTTTAATAACCTCAGAGATTACAGTTTTTGAAGGATCAAATAAGGTTTCTATTGAAGTCCAACATTTTTTAGTGTCACCCAATGGTCCAATTAGTTTTTTTCTTGAAGTAGTCAGATTTACATTGCCTAATCAAAAGCTTGCATTTATTCCTTAATTGACAATATTTATTAAATTCAGTAGTGCCATTTGTAATCTTGTAAATTTTCCAGAGTTTATCCTGCTGTCTCATAAGATCAGATAATTCAGATGATATCCATTTATTATTAGTTCCCATTACTTGTTTTGTCAAAATGGAAAAACATTTATTTTGGACTTCAATAAGTGTGTTGATAAAGAAATCAACCGCTGCCAGGAATTGCTTCCAGGTAAGGCCAATCAATGGAGTACAGTTCAGAATTTAGTTCTTTCCACATTAACATCTGTATAGTTTCTATATGTGATGAGTTTAGGAGGAATTTTATTTTTAGTGTTATTCCAGACACAAAAGGTAGGAAGGTGTTCACTTATACTATCCGAGAACCTACCACAACCAACCCTCTTATCCAAGTTATTTGTTAATATCTAGTCCAGTACTGTATGGGTGTTACTATTTGTATTCATATGAGTATAGCTAGACCATGAGACCCAGTACAAAAATAATAAGCACAGAAGGCCTACTCAGTCACTACTGGATATTTATTGATGGCCACTGAGTTCTTAACTTTTCACTTATGGAAACATACTCATGAGAAGTGCACCATAATCCTTTTGCTATGCTCTCTAAAATCAGTTCTTTTTTGGTAGTCATGTACTCATAGGAGAGGTTCTATATATGAACTTCATGTTGTGGCTAACTGTTATTTCAAACTACAGGAAGTCTTGCTGTATTCTGACAATTGCAGTGATTCCCAACCTTTGAACTGCCCCGGAGAACTAAGGGTTAACTTTCCATGCAGGGCATGGAATGCTGAGCTCGAGCTCAATTGAAGTCTCTGTCTGGAGTGTTTTGAACTCAAGCTGTCAGATTCTTTACTCCGCCTCACTGAATGGTCGCTCCAGAGATTTCTTCTTCAGCTCGGTTCAAAGTCAGTTAAAGTTTTCAGTTTTTCCTTGGTTTAAACCAAAAAAAAGTATCCACATAGTCGGTTCAGTCTCTGTCTGTGCTGCCATGAGTACTAGATAGGAATTGTTATTTTTTTCTGTGTGGAACTTGTGAAAGTGCAGTCGGTTCGGCTGAACCGACCATTTGAGTGTGAATTTTGCTATATTTAGTGTGTGGTTACCGGTTCTTATCGGCTCTAAAAAAAGTGTTTTAACCATTTTTTTCCAATACCCGTGACACGGTTAGGAACCGATAAGGGAGTCTTGCCTGGTGGTTGCTGAAAAAAGGGTAAGTTTGGTTAGGTTGGCCATCTCTGAGAAACCCAAGAAAAAAAAACCGGCCCACTGGGTTTCAACACTGCAGTGAGTGTGGGGAGGTCTTTGCCAAGGCTGATCCCCACACCACCTGTGTTTATTGTCTGGGGTTTGACCATCTCGATTCAGACTGCCAAATATGTAAACATTTTCCCAAATCTACCCTTGAGAAGAGATTAGGTAGACTGAGAGAAAAGGAGGCAGAGAAGTCCGCTGACCCGGATGGCCAGCCCGGTTCAGTTTTGACCAAACCAGAAGGAGTGCCCTCTGACCAGGGTGATACTTCTTCGGGCAAAAGGAGAGCCGATTATGAGGTATCGGTTCTGACAAAAAGAAAGCGCAAAGATAAATTGACCAGTTTGGATCCAGAGGTTCATGTTCTGACTGCCGAAGAGATAGCCAGGGCGATTCAGATTGTGGAATCGCTCCGTCCGCTTCCGACCAATCTGGCTCTGTCTGGCAGGGGTTCGGTTCGGTTGGTTCCCCTGGTTCAAGAGTATACCCTTGAAGATTTTTATGAACCGGAGTTTGAAGAGGAAGGGGAATTTGAGGATTATGATGTAAGTGAAGGTCTGGATCTGCCTGTGGAACCGGACATCTCCCCAGACAGACCATCAGGTGTTTCCTCTCCTAGGCTTCTGAGTCCCCTTCCCACTTTATGTTTTTACTGAAAAGTGGCTGAAACCCTCCAGCTTCCTATGGAGGAGGCTGTGGAAGATCAAGAAGAGCCTGATTATGTAGAGATGATGGATATCCCAGAGTCCAGGAGACTATCTATTCCTCTCCATAAATCTTTTGGGAAACAGCCACAAAAAATGTTAAAGTCTCCTAACACTATACCTCCTGTGGATAGAAGAATGGACAAGAGGTATACACTTTCAGGCTCAGACATGGAGTTCTTATATCAGCAATGCAGCCATGTTGGGGTAGTGCAGGCTGCTGCCTGTGACAAGGCAAATATTCGCTTGGCTTCACACACCCCTGACAAGGACTCCAGGAAGATTGATGCCATGGCAAAGAAGCAGTACATGGCATCTTCTTTGGGACTCAGGCAAGCAAATTACATGGCCTATACAGCCAGGTACCAGAAGTCCAGGTGGGACACTCTACTGGCACTGGCTAAACAGGCCTCCCCCAGCTAGCCAAGGAGCTGGAGGCGGTGGCTGCAGATGGGATTGAGGCATCTAAGGTTCAGTTTCATGCGGCTGTGGACTCTAATGATGTCTCATCAAGAGTCATGGCTACATCTATGGCTCTTCGGAGGATGGCTTGGCTCAGATGTACTAGCCTCTCGCAGGACACTCAGGCTAAGGCTATGAATTCTCCCGTAGTGGGTAATTCACTGTTTGGGTAGCAGACAGAAAATTACTTGAAGAAAATGGATGAGTACAGGACCACTTACAGGAGTGCTCAGGCCAAGGAAAGGCAGAGGCAGGCCTTTTCAAAGGCCTTTTTACCAAGCACAGGTCTCGTCTTCCTTTTCTCAGAGGGGTTCTTCAGAGGGAGAGGCAGAAGGAGGATGAGCAAGCCTGCATCCACCCCTCAGCTTAAATCCCCTGCCAAGCAGACAACCTGATGGGTCTGCCTGGATCGACTCTCCTATTCGGGTAGGCTGTTACTTTGTCCAGGACTGGATGTCTATTACATTAGACAAGTGGGTCCTGGAAGTAGTAAGCTAGGGACTGGTTCTCAGCTTCAAAAAATTTCCAAAGGTGAGAGCCAGATCTTTTCCACCTGCAAATCTTTCGGAAACCCTTGCCCTAGAGGCAGAGGTTTTTTCTCTCCTAGCTTTAAGAGCTATAGAGAGAGTACCTACCCTACACTGGGGCAAAGGACAGTACTCCAGGTACTTCTTGACCCCTCAAAAGACAGAGGAGTGGCGACCCATCCTGGACCTAAGATATCTGAACAAACATCTTTTAAAACCAAAGTTCAAGATGATAACTCTGGGAATAATCCTTCCCTCTCTAAGGCCAGGGGACTGGCTAGCCTCCCTGAACCTCAAAGATGCCTACTTTCACATTCCCATCAGGTGCTCCCACAGAAAGTACCTCAGGTTCGAGTTGCCCTCAGGCCACTATCAGTTCAGAGCAATGCCCTTGGCCTAACCTCAGCCCCAAGGGTTTTCACAAAGTGCCTGGCAGTAGTAGTTGCCTTTCTAAGAAGGCAAACGATTTCCAATTTCCTTATCTGGATGATTGGCTATTAGTGGGTCAGTCTCCAGACCAAGTCAAGTCTCACTTGTAAGTGACCCAGCAAGTGCTCATTTCCCTAGGATTTCTTCTCAACCTTCCAAAGTCAGTTCTTGCACCAGTTCAGCTCCTTACCTTTATAGGGGCAGAACTGGACACACTCAGAGCAAGAGCCTTCCTTCCTCTAGAAAGGGCAAGGGTTCTTATGGAACTAGCTTCTTCCTTCAGCCTTCAGGTATCTCAACCAGCAAGGCATTTCCTCCAGCTCTTGGGCCACGTGGCAGCTTCAACAGAAGTGGTCCAAGAGGCAAGATTCCAGATGAGGGATATTCAGTTCCACCTGAGAGCTTTCTGGTCTCAGAGAAAGGACTCCCTTACCAAACTGATTCCAGTGACTCTGACCTTGATCCAGGCCCTCCAGTGGTGGCAGGATCAGGACAATTTAAGGCAAGGTGTTCCTTTTGTTACTCAGCCTTGTTCAGTGGTCCTTACCATGGATGCTTCTCTTCTGGGCTGGGGAGCCTACCTGGGGTCCCTTACTGCCCAGGGCCTGTGGTTCCCCCAAGAATCCCTTCTCCACATCAATCTTCTAGAACTCAGGGCAGTTTTTCTAGCTCTAAAAGCATTCTCACAATCAGTTCAGAACAGGGTGGTTCAAGTTAGAACAGACAACACTACCACCATGTGGTACATCAGCAAGCAGGGAAGCAGTCGGTCCACTGCCTTGTACACAGAAGGCATGAAGTTGTGGTCCCTGGCTTATTCCCTGCAAGCCTCTCTTGTAGCAGGTCACCTTCCAGGCAAGGACAATGTGCTAGCAGATGCACTGAGCAGAATTTCTCAGGGCCATCATGAATGGTCCCTGGACCCTCAGGTGTTGAAAGTGATTTTTTCAAGGTGGGGCACTCCAGAGATAGATCTCTTTGCAGCCTCAGACAATCACCGACTCCCTCTCTTTTGTTGCAGACCTCCAGTCTTGGGCTCAGTCCCCCTTGACGCCCTGATTCAGAATTGGGAAGGGAAGTTTCTGTATGCCTTTCCCCTCTTCCCACTCCTGTTCAAAGTTTTAGTCAAAATAAGGTCTCAACCTTGCAAGGTGATTCTGGTTGCTCCAGATTGGGCCAGATGGCCCTGGTACCCCCTGTTGCTGTCCCTAGCAGTCCATCTTCCCCTGTCTCTTCCCAGGAATTACAACCTGCTAACATCCTCTCAGAGGAGGATTTGGTACCCCAATCTTCAGTCTCTCAATCTCTAGTCATGGCTCTTGAAGAGTTAGAGTTTGCAGATCTGCATCTTTCCCAAGGGGTTCTGGACATCCCCAAGGCTTCTCGAAAGCCCTCCACCAGAAAGACTTATAACTCCAAATGGAAAAGATTCAGCATTTAGTGATCTAAGATGACTATTTCTCCAGACACTGCTGAATTGCCTACGGTTCTGGATTATATGGTCCATCTTAAAGGCCTAGGCCTCAGACCAGCTACTCTCAAGGTACACTTGTCAGCTGTTTCTGCATTTTTGTCTGTGGGGAAGCCTTCCTCACTATCTTCCCATCCTGTGTTCTGTAAATTTTTTTAAAGAATTGTTTCACACCAATCCCCCTTTTAGAGACCCTGCCTCTGCCTGGGATTTGAATGTTTGCATTGCTCAGCTTATGCAACCCCCTTTGAGCCTATGTCTTCAGCAGAGCTTAAGTACTTGACTTGGAAAACTGTGTTCTTGGTAGCCATTACCTCTGCCAGGTGTATCATTGATATGCAAGCCCTGTGAGTGGAACCTGATTTTATCTCCTTTCTTAGGGATAAAGTGGTCCTTAGAACCAATAGAAGGTTCTTGCCCAAAGTGGTTTCAGACTTCCATTTAAACCAGTCTATGTCTCTCCTTGTTTTCGTCACTGATCATTCTTCCTCATGAGAGAGGAGGCTACACAATTTAGATGTCAAAAGAGCCCTTAGTTACTACATAGAGCGTACCAAGCGTCACAGGTTCGACTCCCTCCAGTTGTTCCTCACTTAGGGAGAAGTGGGAAAGGGCAAACCTGCCACCAAAATAACTATTGTCAGGTGGATTGTGTCTTGTATACAATTCTGCTATGAAAAACTGGGAAAAACTCCACCCTCAGGCCTGAGGGCTCATTCCACAAGAGGTACAGCTGCTTCCCTGGCTGTGGCCGGGGATATCCCTCTCCTAGAAATTTGTCAAGCAGCCATCTGGAAAACAGTCCATACCTTTACCAAGCATTACTCTCTGGATATCCAGGCTAGGAGTGATGCTCGGTTTGGCACAGCAGTACTTCAGAGCCTTTTCCCAAAGTAGGTTCTGTCCCTCCTCCTTGGAGGTACTGCTTGGTAGTCTGCATTTGTCAGAATACAGCAAGACTTCATGTTGTTTGAAGAAAAAATTACTCATCTTAGTAATTATATTTCTTCTAATGGAGTCTTGCTGTATTCTGACCTCCTCCCTCCCTGTCTCCCCTTTCAGAACCTGTTTTTGGGAAGTGGGTGGGCAGGTGCAGTGTTGCACCCCAGGGGTGTATTTGCTTGCACCCTCCCCCCTTTTTGTTTGGGTGCTTATTTATTATTGTTATTTTTGAGTACATTGGGTTTAGTTTTTGGGTTTCCTGACTTGAGTGTTCCTTGGGAATCCAAAACTTTTCAGCCAGTTGGCCAGTAGAATTTTTACAATTTCCACATATAATTTTTAGTTTAGTTGGGCTCATAAGAATCTGATGGTTTGAGTTCAAAACACTCCAGACAGAGACTTCAAACCGAGCTCGAGCTCAGCGTTCCATGCCCTGCATGGAAAGTTAACCCTGAGTTTTCTGGGGCAGTTCAAAGGTTGGGAATCACTGCAATTGTCAGAATACAGCAAGACTCCATTAGAAGAAAAATAATTACTAAGGTGAGTAATTTTTTCTTCTCCACTCTCTGGCATGACTGGCAGGCTACAATCTGCTCAGCTCTGGCTATTCAGACTATATCCTAGCAGTCATGTGAGAGAGTAGAGAAATAACTGTCAGCCATAACAGGGGTATGCCACATGTACGCTGACATCAACACAGCGAACTACATCCCTGTTGGCAAAATCAACACTTTGCCGACAGGTTGCTGGGTTGGTGTGCCCGAGACAAGGGCACACTGTCTCCCAGTCCTGCATCCCCACCTCGAATCAACTCCAACTGGAGTTGAGAATCCTATAGAAGTGGGGTGGGGGCAGAGCCCCCCAATAGAAAAAATGGACCGGGAGACACACTGGAATCATGTAAACCAAATCATGCAGCTGACATGATTCCAGTCAGTGAGATGTCAGTTGACAAAAGGGTTGTCAAACCGGCATCGTAGAGTCCATAACAGGAAGTTCATATAGAACCTCTGCTATGAATATTTGATTACCAAAAGAGAATTCATTTTATGTAACATAACATAACATATAAAATAATACATGGATAGTTGTGCATAATAAGACTTTCATACACATCCAAGGTGTGTAATGCTTCATAAACTCTGACAGCAAAGCTTGAGGAGTTTATACTGTCATCACACACCAAGGGTGTGTATAAAAATCAAGTTTTTTTGCACACCTACCCCTGTGTTGCTTTATATAATTTCAGCCTTGTTTCTTGCCTTTCTTGCCTTGTTCATTTCAATTAAAACAAACAAACAACAGCATAACAGTGTGGCCAGTACAAAATGTTTCCATTTATTGCATTAAAGCAGTATTGGTGCTGCTGTTTTAAGTCCCCCCACCCTACAAGTTTTAGTATTGCTCTTTGTGATCACGTCCCCTCCTCTCTGTGTGTCTAAGGGATAAGGGAATGCCTGACTGTGGAGAGTTTTAAATCCACACTGAAAACACATCTTTTTAATCTTGCTTATTCTGAACCTGGATGAATTGTGATGTTGATCTGTGTTTTAATTATCTCTGCATATCTTAATTTGAGATTTTATACTTAATTGTACAGGCACTATGATCTTTGTTGTGAATAGTGCTTTTTATAAATAAATTATTGCTTGCTTGCTCTCCTTGTGTCTGTCTTACTAGTAAACTGCAGCGGTAGCAGTAGTTCAGCCACAGTTGGGCTGAATTGCCATTTTTACTTTCACTTTTGAACTGGTAGAAGCACAAACTGCATTGAACTGGGCTTATGTGTTACTGTTGGCAATTGACAGTTAATAAAAAATACTTGCTTGATCTCTGTGTCACATGACAGCATAGTCAGTGGTGAGTCAGTCCCTTCAGCAGCAGTGTGGGCATGTGCATAATGAGGGAAACCTATCATGTGTTTGCCGCTATAACCAATGGTGATAATGGTGAATTATAATCAGGTTTCCTCCCCAGTTACTTTAGAAAGATTATGGACCACTTCTCATGAGTACATTCTATGAGCGAAACGTTGAGAACCCAGGTCCCATCAATAAGTATCTGGTAGTGATTGAGTAGTCCTCCAGTGCTTATTATACAATGGCAAGAAAGAATCCTGGTCTCTGATTGGTCAGTCTTGGACTGGACCCTAGATGTTATCCCAGCACAACATCATGGGTCTAGTCTCAGCCTCACTGAGAACCTGTAGATGACCATTTGGCACTCTCTTTTTTTGCATCTTCTCTTAAGAAACAAAAATATTCTTCCACACTAACAAAAACATTCTTTAAAATGCTTTCTTTTATTCTGTATTACAACAATCCAATGTATAATAGCAATAATGCCCTCCAGGGTGTGTGTTGTGCTGGGATAATGTCATGCCTCAGGTATTGGGCACACTCGGCCTGTGACCTCATGCTCAACCGCCTGAGGCATAATGTTATCCCAGCACAACACAGACCCTGTTGGGCATTATTGCTTAATTATTTATGGTGTGGTCATTTGGAAGCCACTGTCACTACATTAGAATTGACCACCCTTGAGGGGCATGAGTCAACCTGACTTTTGTATCTGTAACACAACTTTAGTCGAAAACCATCAATTTATGTTGGTCATTTTTCACAGGCAAACATGCCAGCCCATCCTCTTCTTCCCCCGAAACAGTCCCTGGGCTATTAGTCACCATTTTAAGTAGGAGCCCCATGCCTTCATTAATAAAAAAAATATGAACTATAAAGTCAAAAGTATTGCATGTAAGGCCCCATACAGTATCAAAGTAAAAGATTGCCTTTTTGCTTTCAACCCATAGGGGAAGGGGATGGTATCCAAAATTATTGAGGATTAATAATACGTGTATATTTATTTATTTGAATTTTGGTAACTGGGTAGGCCCATTGGGACACAATGTCCCTTTTTAAGAAGTGACTGGGGGGAGGGTAAAGGGGGAGGTACAGAGAAACAATACACAACAGCTCAGTTCAGTTCCATTCGATTTTATTGTTCGGCAAATATCATTACGATACACTAAAAACATTACAATTTCATCATAAACCATCCAGGTATATGGACGGGGGAAAAAAAGAAATACACGTCCTTATATCTTAACATATTAAACCTGTAATCCTAGTGTAAATATTAAAGGTCCTAGGAGCAAAGTGCCAAAGTACTTGAACAATTAAAGTTTTTTCTTTTTTGCTTATCTTATCTATCATAAACATTTGCTCAGAGCTTGGAGACTACTGGTTTTGACCCATGTAAACTTGCACCTCAAGTTTGTTTCTCAGAGGCAGAGAGATGTTTTTCTTTATACTTCATCACTTGATAAAATAACTTTGAAGTCATCTTTGCCTCCTCTACTGTATGGGGATGTAAAAGCACAAATAGCAGACCATATTCTGCATTTACGTATTTAATGAGAAAATTATTTAACAAGTTAGACCGTGGGATTTTATATAAAGGGCATTGTACCATGATATGACAGAGATTTTCTTCAAAACCCGTATTACACCTACATGCTTCAAGACAGAGGTTAGAGGGGACTTTTCTATTAAAAAATATGTATTTAGAGCAAATAATACCCAGCTTTGCCCAGGTGATCATCTTTCTATCTAGAGGAGTAAGAGGTAAAGCTAGGTAATGCTCCAAAAATATTTGTTTTATTTTGGCCTAACCAAATGGTCTGGCGTTGAACTCTAAGAAGATCCATTTGTTTTTCTTGAGCAAATCTAAATATTTTCTTTTTGACAAGTTCCTTAAATGAGGGGGATATTATAATAATCAATTTTTCCCAATCTAACCAAAGGTGATACATAGATGTTCTTTCCAAAGTACTTTGAATAGTTTTGACCCAAGGTGATCTAAAATGTAGCTTTTGCCAGGAAATTTTTTCTTTCAAGCACAGTGAAGGTAAACAGTTAGCCTGATGATTAATGATTTTTAACCAATAGCCTATCATATGCATATCAATTATAGTAGCGGTGGGGACTCTTCCTACTTCAGCCCTAACTATAACATTAGATGTAGATAATGGCACCTGTAATAAAGATTTATAGAAAAAGGAAAGAGGTGTCTCCAGCCATAGAGGAGAATTTGTACCCCAAACCTGTGCTCCATACGTAAGGATGAGATTAATTTTAGCTTCTCCAGCAACTAATGCTGGTGAAACTGAATGACCTGCGTATTTGATGTTAAAACATAGCAGAGTTTTGGCAATCAGTTTAGCCCTTGCCACTTGGTCCCTCCAATGCTCTGACCATACTCCATTCGAAGAAAACTTAACACCTAAATATGTGTAAGAAGTTACACCTTCAATCTGTTCTTTATTTAAATAAAACCTTGGTTTCTATCCTTGACCCTGATTTGGAGCAAAGATCATAAACTTAGTTTTCTTCATATTTATTGTTAAATATAATTGCTTACATTTAATGTTAAGTTGAGTTATTTTATTTTGCAGTCCTTTGCTAGATAGTGCAAAAATAATTAAATCATCTGCATAAGCGAGACTATGGACTGGAAGATTCTTAATTTTGGGGGAATCCAAACTAGGTACCTCACTATAAGTCGTAAGAGACTCGATATACAAGCTGAACAAAAGGGGAGCCTAAAGGCATCCCTGTTTGATTCCTGAAGTTGTTTTAAAGTAGTCAGTAATATAGCCTTTATTATCGTATCTAACAGCTGAAGTTGTATGCGAGTATAACATATAGATTGGAACCAAAAGATTCAGAGGTATTTTTTTGCCTATTAATATTTCCCATAATGTATCTCTATTTACAGAATTGAATGCTGCTGAAAAATCGACAAATAGAACATATGACTTCATTCTGCGAAATGACTTGTTTTTCTATCAAATGAGCAAAAATGTAAATATTATCTGTAGTTGCAAAATCCTTGCAAAAACCTGCTTGAAACATAGATAATGGGGAGCTCGTCTATGTCCAATTTTTGTAATTTTTGTAATAATATTTTAGCAAAAATGTTTCCACTAATATCTATGAGACAAATTGGGTGATAATTAGATGGAGATTGAAAATGTCCTTTTTTATGAATTGGTACTATTATATTTCTTGTCCACGAAGGTGATATGAATCTTTCTTTTAAACATATATTTAAAAAGTTTGTGAAAAAAACTACCCAATAATTCAAATGTGCTTTATAAACTTCTTCAGGAATCAAGTCAGGCCCAGGTGTTTTATTATTTGAAAGATTCGTAATAGCATCTTCTACCTCCCCAATTGTAAATGCTAAGGCCCAAATATTCAAACTACGCCCAAAAAGTGCACAATAGCAGGAGCAAGCGCAAGTCCATTGTGCCCATGTGCAAGAGGCACAATATTCAAAAACTGAGTCGGCCAAGATGCGCCTACAGCCGACGACTGAATATCGCACCACCTGCACCATAGCGCAACTAGGGAGGGGAAGCTGAGCATATCTGATGCGCCATAGCGCAACAAGGGATGTTCAGCTGAGCAGTCTAGATGCGCCATAGTGCAACCAGTGATGCTCCCCAGCAGCAGGGCAGCAATGCAACTGCACAACCAGGGATGCAGGGGCCCACCACCCATGCCACAGATGGGCAGAGGAACACACAGCAGAACAGACATCATCCCCCCACACCCCATGCACTGCACAACTGGGGGAGGGCTGGAATAACCACTGTCCCATGGAGAGAAGCAACCAACCCACAGCTGGGCCATGGTGCCCCATCACACCCCCTGGCAAGCTGTGACCAGCACACAAGGAAGGCTGACCACCCCGTGACACACCATCCCCCCAATGCAGAACACACCGTGCACCATGACTCCCAGACACCCTGCCCAGGAGCAGCATCCACCACTGCAGGATACCCCATGCATGCCACCATCCCCACTGTGACAATGCAACCCTGTGCACCACAGAACCATGCAAGGCAACCCCACCACGAGCACCCATCAGTGGGTGGCAGCACACAGCGATGCAATGATGGCATATACAGTGCCACCATGCACAGCCCCCCCGAGGTACAGCTGAGAGACCGACCATGAGTCAGCACACGAGGTACCCCACACATGACAGGGCATGCCCTGGACCCCACCACCAGTGGTACAGCACCTTGCACACACTCCCAAGGACACACCCTGACCCAGCACTGGCCACAACAGCCAGCGCAGACACCCACAGTGATGCGTGGAAGCATGCACCACACCAGATGCAACACAGTGCATGGACAAACACCCACCCATACCCAAGGGCATTAAAACACAGGGACACAGTAGCAGGTCAACCAAGCCCCCAGCGTGGGCCCATGGAAACCGTGTACACATGGCCAGCAGTCCTCCATGGCATAGGAGTGCCAGCCACCCTGCACAGGCACTGTGGACCTGTACGCCACCATCATTTGTCTGGAGCACAAGTCACAGACAGTGGTGCACATCCCCTGCAACACACACAAGCCACAGCATGGAGGTGGGACAACAACAGTGGAGGTCACAGTGTCACCCAAGGCAGACATGCACCACACCAGTGACAGGAGGCAACCCAGCATTGTGATGGGTATGGTGGCTGCCCTGCATGGACAGCCACCACTGACATGCCAACAGACCGCGCAGGTCACAGACATGCAAGGGTGTCAGCTGCACAGGCCATGGACAGGCTGACAGATGCGCCATGGACACACAGCATGCACCATGGACCACTGCATACAGTCATCCAGTGCACAGGGAACAACACACACACCACAGACACTGACTGATAACTACTCCCACTCCATAATCACTTCCCCATGGACACACACACATACCCATGACTGCACCACACCTGATGCCATGCACACCACTGCAGCTGAGCACCTATAGCCCACTGCAAATCAGAGACCACCACAGTATTCATATCAAAAGAGCTGTAATCAAAAAACATATCAAAAGGAACTATTTACAAAACTATGTACAAATGTTGGATGGAGGGCCACAAACAAGGTGGGGGTGGGTATGGAGCAGGAGTGAACAAATGGGACAGGAAAGGAGGGGTGTGAGGGTGGGTCCAGGGGGGTAGGGGAAATCAGGGGCATATATATGGTCAGTGGGAGCCCCGCTCTCCACTCCGGCTGCTCTGCCTTCCATGTCTCCGCCGGACCCCCAGCAGCTCAATCCTTTGCAGGATGTCTAGTGATGCCCTGGCCACGGTGAGTATTTCCTGCAGTGCTTCCCTGATTGCCTGCAGCTGGCGGACACCTAGGACAAGGGAGCACAGTCAATAGGTGTGAATGCACAGCCCCACACAGCCCACCCACTGTGCATGGCATACGGCCATGAGACATGCCTCTGTGATGGTGTGTGACCACCCACAGTGATCCTGCCCACAAGACCTGCCCACCCAGGTGCACACAGCCATGCGGACCGCTGCACACACCCACCGGCCAAGTCCTGCACAGCACCATTGTGGCTGTTTAGTGACATGGCTATGTGGTGCGAAGGCAGTGGCATAGCCATGTACCCGGTGCACGCATGGACCACCATTGATGCACTCCCAGACATGCAGTGCCACTGGACAGTGCTGACTGTAACAAGTTGCGTGCATGGCAGTGGTGTCAATGGATGGTGGCCATGCCCCGCTGCCCGCCCTGTTACATAGATTGCAATAGTAATCATGGCGATAAGGCACTCACCATCATCAGGCCAGTCCCTCTGGTGCTGTGGACCTTCGCCCCTCCTATTGGTCCGGTCCTCCTGCTGGTGCCTCTGCTCCCTCGCCAGCCGTCTCTCTTCTGGCCCTAAGGTGCAAACATGGAGAGAGGAACATCAGTACAATCCGGTAGCAAAGTCCCCCTGCCCCCATATGTGTGCAATCCCACCCATCCAGACCCACCCACCCCACACCTGATAACACCACCACAGCCAACACTGGACAGCCCCCCCCCATGTTCCGGACACATGCAACTGTGATACCCATATGGAAGATAAAAGTGTGTGGACGTTACACCTACCTGGCCTTGGCACCGTGCCCCTCCTTGCACGTGCCCGCAGATGGGCAAGCAGGTCCAGGTCCCTCCGCCTCAGGTCCCCATACCTGTGGCGGCACTGCTCCGCCATACGCCCCATTCTTGTGGCCTCCTCCAGGGCGTCGGCCACCTCCTGCCACACCTGGCTCCTAGACCTGTCCAGGGGTGCCTCCCCAAACAGTGGGCCAAAGAGTGGCTCAACAATGGCAACCAGGTTTGCCATTTCAACTTGGCTCCACTGGGCAGCTCTCCTCTGCACCATCTCTCTTGCTCAGTAGGTTCAAAATGGCGCTCTGCAGTGCGGTTCCACCATGTGCAGATGCTGCACAGTACAGCGCTGCCATTCCCTATCGCACTGTCACAGAACAGCGAGATAGTGGTGCACTCATGCCTGATGCATGGCACCTAAGGGGCAAAGGTCGGGCACAGGGTCAAGGGTCTCTGGCACACGGACAGGCACAGTGCCATTGGAACCCAATGCGTGTAGCACGATTGGGTGCCTGTGTGCTACCTCCAGTGGTGGCCTACCGCGCTGTTGCCCCAGTGCGCCTATGATGCCCCAGTGCCACAGCGCCATATAGGTGAACATCGCTGTAGCGCCACTGGCACAATGGTGGCCGTGCCCTGCATTGCCTCCCATGCACAGCAAATCAGCAACGTGGCAGATGCCTGTGTCAGCAACTCGGGCATGCGCAGTGAGGTGTGTACTGTGCATGTCACAGAACTGCACCCTTGGCTCAGCATGTTCAACACAATTGCGCAAAGCGCAACAGTGCGATATTCAGCCGTCATATGCAAATCAGCTAATCAGCCATTCAATGGTGCAGCACTGCAATTTGCATCCACTTAAAGTTGCGCCTCGCCTCATTTGCATGGGTTGCGCTACAAAAGTGCGACATTGGGCTGCACTGGCCATAGTCGGTTACTGCAGTCTATTGGTGAGTTGCATGCTGTTTGGGAGTGTGGACTGTGGATTTTGGGACATGCATGGGACTGCAGAGTCACAGGTAACAACTTTCATTCTCACAGGCTAAATCATGACCGAGCGAGTTGTTGGAGAGGAGGAACAGAGTGGTGGGAGGAGGAGGAGGCCTAATTTCACCAAGGCCGAGACAGATGCCCTGTTTGAGGCCTACCAGGACCAGGAGCCGCTTCTCAGCGGATGGCAGGGAACACCACAGGCCCGTGCTGCTGCATGGGAGGAAGTGGCGCCTGCAGTGAACCTGCATGGCAGCCACCAGCACTCTGTGCAGGAGTGCAAGAAGAAGATGGGCACAGACAGTGGAGGATAAAGGAGAAGGTGGCTGCCATCAGGGCAACATGAACTGCGACAGGTGGAGGACAGCCGGAGGTGCTGCGCCTGACCCCACAGGAGGAGAGGGTTGCTGGCAGCATGCAGCGTTCTGCCATTGAGGGTGTTCCGGGTGGTGGCTTCCAGACGGGTGGTAGCCCATCACTGCATGGTAGGTCATGGTCTGTCTATTGGGGGGGCAAGGTAGGTCACATGCAGTAACACAACTTTGTTTTCCCTTACAGATCCTAAGCGTGTGCATGGGTCAGTGGTGGTGGGCCTGTCCACTGAGGCCAGTCAGATGGAGATGGAGGAGGGCCCATCCACCTCCATAGGTATACGCGGCTCAGTGCGACAGTGGGCTCGCCTGGCTGTCCAGACTGATGTTGTTGGAACAGGTGCGGAGGAGACCCTGTCTGTGTCCCAGCATGCCAGTGTCCATGGATGCCAGCATGCTGTGACTCGGGCTGGTGCCGGGTCCATCACTGATGATGATGTTGCTAACGCCATGGGCAGTGACACATGTGTGCCACAGGATGGCCACACAGCAGGTAACATCGCAGCCATGGCTGTGGGTGGTGCTACCGTGGAGGCCTGCATATCATCACAGTCCCAGCCTGTGCCTGTCAGCACCAGTGAGGCAGCACTGGTGTGTGTACAGGACAGTGGGACTGTTGTGGCCACTGTGGCGGCATCAGTGAGCCCTGGGGAGTGGCATCCGGTGGGGCAGCATCAGCAGTCGGCCAGTGGGTTTGGGGGTACAGTGTCAGGGGGCGGCATCAGTGCACCGCCTGTGGACATGCCCAGACCTGGTCCTGGTGTGCAGAGCCCACCCTCAAGGGGTGCTGAGCATCAGGGCCATGCACACCCTGAGGGACAGGATGCCGAGGAGGCAGATGACCTCTTGGATGAGCACACCCGCATACTGCAAGCATCAGTCAACCAGCAGATATGGCTTAAGGAGTGTTGGTGGATGCACCGCGTGCAGCTCTGGGGCGGGCAGAGGATGTCGCAGCAGAGACACCGGCCTGATCCTGGCAGGGATGGACCGTTGGGAGGATGTGACCGCTGCCATTGACAGGCAGATACAGGCATTCACTGCTGTCATGGCCACAATGGGACACAGTTATTTGCCCATGCATCGCAGACACCACGCAGTGTACTGTCAACCCCCCTTTCCCGGCGTCATGCGACACCATCCTTGTTGACACCGGGTTCAGCTGTGGGCATCCCGAGCACGCCTGGCGCAGGCATGTTTGGTGTGCTGCAGACCCCTGCACGAGCACGGTCGCGTTCACGCAGTGGAACCCCTTGGGGACCATTGGTGCCACCCCATGAGGCCAGTGGTCAGCCTGTCAGTGCTGGCGGGTCTCGGCAGGGCCGCCCATGCACCTGTGGTGGCTGGGGCACTGTGGCGCGTGACTGACTTGTCTCCCAATGCGGCTACTGTCTGGTGCTGCCCTGTGTGCATTGTGTCATTCAGCGGGCAATGCACGGGTGAGTACCCGGCCCTGCACGGGGACACACAGTCCATCTGCACACCCTCCCGGCTGCTGTCTGCAGTTGCGTGTGCATGATGATGCCTGCATTGTGCTGTACACCAGTGTGCAATGGTGCTTAGCATCTAACACATGCACAATGACAGGCAGTGGGCGTGATGGTCTGTGGACATGTGTGTGGCTAGGGGTGGCATTCTGGGTTGGCGTGCAGCCTACCCTTTGTGCATGTCTGGTGCATTGTGTGTGTGTCTCCACGTGGCATGTTAGACCTCACCCATCCCTAGTGGTGTGTGTGGTTCCATGCCCAGCCAGTTCCCTTGATGGCATGTACCCCTGGTGTGTGTGTCCATGCATGTTTGTGGGTTGTGCCTTAGCCACTGGTGGCTGCACGTGGCCCCATGACTTACCTGGGTTGGCTGAAGTGCTCTTCCATGATGGTGTCCCGGTGCAGCTGTGCCAGCCGGAGCAGTTGGGGATCCCATCGCCTAAGGGGGGGCTGCCCATCACCATTGTCACCGGCGTCCTCTTCGACCTGTACGGCTATCCCACATTCGTTGGCCATGTTGTGCAGGATGCAACAGGCCAGGAATAGTCCGCAGGTCTTTGAGGGGCTGTACTGTAGGGCACCGCCGGAGGTGTCCATGCAACAGAAATGTGCCTTCAGCATCCCGAACACCCGCTCGATGACATTACGTGTGGTGGCGTGTGCCTCATTGTAGCATTGCTGTGATGGGGTCGCGTGCCGCCAGTAGGGTGTGAGCAGCCAGGGATGGAGTGAGTATCCACTGTCACCTGTGTGTAGAGGGTGGAGGTTAGTTTGGTGATCAGCATCGCCCTGCCCCAGGCCATGTAAGCCACTACCCATGTCACCTCTGACCATGCCCCCCCAGGCCCTATGATTGTCAGTGTGGTTTGCATACTCACCCACTAGGTGGCCAGTGGGGATATCCCCACTGTCGAATCTGTGGCACAGTGCCGACTGGTGCCAGATGAAGGCATCATGTGCTCCCCCAGGGTGCATGGCACAGACATTGATTATGCACCCCCTGGCATTGCACACCACCTGACAGTTGATGCTGGCATAGCCCTTGCGATTTATATATTCGGCCCCCTCGGGGCCAGGTGGTGTGCAGATGGCCACATGGGTGCAGTCTATTGCCCCTAGCACGCCAGGCATACATGCTACTCTGTGGAACTCCTGTATGTTTGCTGTGCACTCCGCCGGTGTGCTGGGGAAATGGATGTACTCCGCAGCACGTGGCAGCAGTGCGCTGAGGAACTGGGTGAGATGGCATGACATGGCGGACTGGGTTATGCCTGTGGTGTCCCCAGTTGGTCTCTGGAAGGTACCTGTGGTGAGCAAGCTCATGCAAGCTGTCACTTTCGTCTCCACTGACAAAGCATGGCTCCGTCTTGTGGGTGCCTGCATCACATCACTGCACAGCTCACAGAGCCACCTCAGAATTTGCCTGATTCAGGCGGTACTGGCCCACAATCTCCGTATCACTATACAGCTCGAAGCTGGTGCAGGCTCGGTACTGCTTGTTGGGGGCATACTGCTGATGGACCCTTCCACGGCCACGCCCCCCTGCTTCCCGCCTTCTCACCCCCCTCATTACTGCCTCCATCTGGATGGTGGCACTGGCCATGTCCCTGGCTTGTGTTCACCCCCCTGGCAGCTGTTTCTGTATTTCCCCCGCTGTCCTGGCTGCTACTTCCCCTGCACCGGGAACACCTGACTGTGCTGGCCTCACTGCTGTGTGGCAAGTACTTCCCCCTTCTGCACTGTGGCTCCCCACACCTTCCCCTGAGCCTGTGGGTTCCAGGTGCCCTTTCCCTGGCCTGCCCTGTGTGTCCCTGCTGCCCAGTTTCTCCTGCTAGAGTTCAGCCTCATGTGCCTTACCTGTAGCGTTCTTGCACCTCTCCCTTGCTCCTTTTATTTTGGCTCATTTCGTATGGTGCAACTTCCGTGGCTCTCCTATTAGCATGGCATGTTGTTGAATATGCTCGCTTTTCGCCATTTATGCATGGTTCCTCCCCTTCAGTTGCACATACATTCATTATCATTGGCGCTGTTGCTCCAGCGTGATTTGAAGTATAACTGCCTCCTGATGAATATCGCCAGAATGGCGCAATTTTGGACTTGTGCAGGCGCAACCCTATTGCACATGGTGTAACTCTTTTGAATATCTGGGCCTAAGGGTATATATCCCCCCCAATGTAACTATCTACTACTTCTTCCCCAATATTAGAATGTTTATTGAGTAATGAATTATAATATGTTGTCCAAGTTTGTTTGGGAATATATATTGGCAGTTTTGAATTCTGGTTATTAGTTCCTTTTGATACTAGTGCCCAAAAAAGCCTAGCATCACCCTCCTTAATAGCTGGATACATTACTTCCCACTTTTTATGTGTGAAATCATTTTTTTTTTTGGACAAGAAATATATTATAATAACCACAGGCTTGTTTAGCTTTGACATCGCCCCCTTTATCAGGTGTTTTTTTGTTTGTCTAATAAGTCTAGCTAAATTCCTTTTCTCTCTCATACAGTGACCATCAAACCAGGATACTGGCTTAAGCTTACTGGTATTGATATAATAGATCTCTTTAATTATTTGTTGATATCCTGAATTTAGTAGATGATAAATTTGCTCACTTTTAGGGTCAGTCTGTGTGCTATAATATAGGTGGGCAAAGGTAGGGGAATATATTATATTTAGTACTTCGTTCATTGCCTTATTGTTCAACCTTAGCCTCTTTCTCCCCTGGGTCTCAAGCTTCGCCATAGGCTTTATTAGGGAAGAGATGTTACTATTGGAATTCCTGAAGGCCAACAAAATTGCTACATGATCACTTTCTGTTCACATGACCACCTCTAATTTCTTGAAAGATTGATAACTGAGAGGGGAGCATAAAATAAAATCAGTCACACCCCTACCTAGGGAGGAGAAGAATGTACTTTCTCCATCCCAATCCCCCTCCAGTTTCCCAATGAGAATGAGAAAATTATTATCCTTAATAAAAGTTCGAAAACATCTCCCTGTCGCATTAACAGTCACATCTGTCGTTTTTCTTTGTTCAAGATCTGACATTTGGCATTTCCAATAGGCTGAATAGGTTCAAACCAGATGGAAAGCAGGATATACCTTCATCTTTCACTGCGGAGGCCCCTTGGTTTACCCCATGTCCAAAAGAGTAAGGTGCTAACTCCCCTTCCCAGTCATTTTAAACAGAGACCCCCAAGGAGTCTATAGTATTTATATGTTCCCTCAGGGAAACCTTTGCTTGATCTCCTGTATAACATGATGAGAGCTGGATGTTTGGATTTATGCCTTCCTGAGATTTATTCTGATTTTTAAAGAAAATATCTGTAATTTTCCCTTGACAGAGTGTACTGTTAGAAAAAATGGGTCAATTTTTGATTACCTCAATATCCTTGATTGTGGCTCCATCGTTAGAGTTAATTAACATTTTTTTATTCCTATCATGCACTTTGTTTAAGCAATTTGTACCCTCAGTAAACTCATTCTCAGTTAATTTTACCATTGTTTCTCAACTTAATTTATTGGGATTATTCAATAATGACATACCCTGCATTAAATCCATCTCTTTTACAGAGTTTTGCTTTCTACAATTGAGTTCTGGATCATCTAGTCTATAATCATAGACAACTTGCTCTTTTGTTGAGTAAGAAGAGAAGGAGAATGGGGTAACTCCTTCAGGTTCTTTAGGAGTCGAAGCCGTGATAACTAGATCATGGGTGTATACACAACAGTTACTCTTAACTCTCTGGTTAGGGTTTTGATTACCATTTTGTGATTTATTCCCTTTTCTCTTGCCCATATTATTTTTGTCCACCATTTTACCACTACGAGTGTACATAGCATAAAATAAAGTAATTAACACTCAAAAAACCAATTCCCTAGGTGTAGAAAGAAGAAAAAAAAATGAAACAGAAAGTCTAAACTCAAAACACAGTCTCAAGTTTAGTTCGGGTTCAAATTCAGGTGACTCAAACTTACAGTGGATCTAATTCAGTCTGAGAGTTCCCTGTATTAACTGATTTAAGGCAAAAATAGAAAGAATTAAATTAAACTCCACCAATACAGAACAAAAAAAAAAGGTCCATCAGGTATTTCAGGCTTTTGATATATCTCAATACAGGTTTGAAAAGTTTTGAGCAGTTTCCAACAAACTTTCTGCAGGGACTTTACATTTATCGCATCCAAATCATCTCCTGCAAAGCCCAGAATCTCCAAAACTCGAAAAATTCCAAAGTAAATATCACAATTGCAGCAGCAAGTGTCCTGATGCCTTGATGCAGATTCTATCAATATCTCTTCTTATCTCTGCACACCTGAATAAAATTCTGTTAGAGAGCTCCTCTGTCCACTTCACCACCACTGTGTCCACTATTGTGTCCTCTATAGCAGCTAAGAGCTTTAAAAAGAAACTGGGCACTCTAAAATAGAGATACAAAAAAAAAACATACAGAGTATAAGAAGGTTTGATAGAATCTGGCAACAATCATAAAAACACACACTATACACAGCACTTCCAGACCCCTTAAAAATAAAATATAACTATATAACAAGAGCCTAACACACTTAACATTTAAATAAATACTTACGTTCACTAATAAAATCTAAAATGAGACTCTGGAAGATCTAATGAAAACTCATTTTAATTAAAACTTGAAACATACTTAGCCATCTTTGATCCAGCAAGAGTCAGATTTTGATAAAAATTCACAAATATAGCTCCCAAAAAGCAATGGAGGAAAAAAGCACTGTGCACTCTATCAGGGTCAGTTTTCAGATTCTCGTACTACCCCACACTAATGCCCAACCAACCAACCCCCCAAAAAGAGAGAAACATAAACCAAAAAAAAAACCAGACACCAGAAACCAAACGTTATACACCAGTTAAAAGTTTAAAGAGTTTTTACCTTCTCAGAAGTGCACTCAAAACAGGACCAAGATCCCAATATGGCCCAGCATCAGCTATGCTGCTCTCCCTACGCTGAGTGCACCACGACTACTTCCATGCACAATCATGCATGCTCCTTAAATCCATAGAGGACACGTGATATAAACCAACAATCACTTTTGTCTGTTACAAGTGGCACAAAAAATAAAAATAGAAATAAAAAATAAAAATAAAATAACTGAACAAAAGAAAAGACAAAATGCAAAATACAAAATTAGGATTAACGGAGCGGTTGCTCCCACCAACCTCAAACCCCCTCCTCCACAAGCCTATCTAAGCGTGGGGAGGTAAGAGTAAAAATAAAAATATAAAACACAAAAGTAGATATCAGATAAAAATCTCAGAGAACCTTAAAACACCTTAAAAAAATATTAAGCCACAAAACAGTAAAACCAGTAAAATCAGTAGGATCAGTATAGTTCAGTATAGTTCAGTATCTTCGATCCCGAATCAAATCTTTTCAGTTCTGCTCTCTCTCTCTCTCTCTCTCGCTTTCTCTTGCTTTCTCATTCCGGGTTTTCTGGATCGAAATAATTAAAGTCAAAAGTCCCAGTAAAGTCCCAGTAAAGAAAAGCTAGCAATAATGCAGCAAGCAGTTCAGTCCTGTAGTCTGAGCGAATTTCGGGAGAACTAAAAAGCTTAGCTTGGCTCAGCTGCCGATGCGTAAAGAAGAAAACTCAGCCATACAATAAAAAGGTGGGTAGAAATGAGTAAAAGCATCCCCCTTTTTTTTCAACTCAGCTCTTGCCAGTCACCACTCTTCAATTTTCCAGCTTTGCTAAATAATGCAGCCAAGAACGATGCAGCTTCACAGGCTTCAGGCCTTTACGAAGGGCCTCCCTTCTCCCCATAATCCAACTACCACTGGATGCGTTCCTCCTACAGGGAAACAAGGAACAGCTTGAGGCCACACACCAACTGAGAAACACAGGAAAATCTGGAAAGACGTGCACTATGATAATGGTGGCATACCTTTAATAAGATAAAAACATGCATACAGCACGTCCTGCTCTGAGGCTTCTCCACAGCACTTACAGTGTGCAGTTCACCTCTCGTCTTTCACTTGGCTCCCTCTCAGGACTCATTCTGAGAACACTCTCTACACAACAGCAACAGATAAGTGCACAGTAGCACTTTTATAATAGTCTGTAGAACACAATAAAAATACAAAATACAAGATGCATGAACAGTATTTACAAAATTATACAGAATAAGCAAGTACAGAGGTAGTGATTTGCAATAAATAATCAAGGTGCAAGGGCAGAGATTTTTATAGTCCATACAGTCAAGTTTACAGATTAAACAGCAGATGCTGGTACAGAGGCAGATAATTCAGTAACACTGGATCACACTTGAAGTGGGAGTGAAACAGCTCAGAGTTGGAACACAGCAGAGCAAGAGAGAGACAGGAAGAGATAAGGGAATAAGCTGGAAGCCAAGGTGGGATAACAGGCACAGGAGCGAGGCTGAGGGGAGGCAAGGTGGGATTTAAGAGAGCTCTTGAAGGAGTGGATGGAGGGGCATGTCAATGCTGCAGCTGGTAGGGAGAGCCTGGAAAATGCAAATGCACTTCGACCCACGGCCAGGCAGGGTTTTGAAATGGAGAGAAGAGGAAGGTTGGATGACCCAAGGACCTGAAGCGCCGGGGTATTTTGTGGCCAGTGAGATTTGTCACATTACTGGCTTATATTTTCTTGTATTACTTGAATAAATGCTGAAAGAAGCAAGCCAATGAGTGGACATTGAATCTGTGAAGTGCTCCTTCTCTTTTTGGATCTTTTGTACGAGATTTGGCTAACCTTTTTCGTGCACCCTCCGTTATCTTGCAGTTCACAGTATACCCTTCTTTGGAACTAGATCCCTGAGGGAACTGATCCTTTATCACGTTAACGAGGAAGTGTGACCAGCCCATTTCATACATTGTGTTTGGCTGGTGAGCTAGCTAGAGCACCAGTTTAATGACATGGCATCAAGACCGAGGGGAAGGAGCTTGTGTAGCAGGAGGTTATGGTTGACAAGATCAAAGGCCTTGGTAAGGTTGACAAATATACCACCAGTGACAAGGCCCTTGTCCATAGCAGAGAGGATATCAGATGTGATCTTAATGAGGGCAGTGTGGGTACTGTGGGATTTACAGAATCCATGCTGGTTTATGGAACGTAAACCGTTAATCTCCAGGTAGGACTGAAGTTGCGCTTGAAGAATTTTTTCTTGTATTTTGGCAAGGGGGCAAAGTATAGAGATAGTCTGGTAATGCTCAGATGTAGAGTTTAGGTCACTCTTATGAATAGGGACAACTATGGTGGCCTTCCACTTGCAAGGCACAGTGCTAGAACAGAAAGATTTGTTAATTATGTCATATATAGGAGAGGCAATGGCTGTAGCTCCGAGTTTTAGGAAGCAGGGTTCAAGGGAGTCAAATCCAAGCGAGGAGGTTTCCTTGATGCTCCTAAGGTGACACAGTACCTCTTTCCAAGTGGCCAATTTAAGATGAAAGGAGGAGCTAGTAAAAGTGGAAGAGGGGGAAGGGGGAAAAGATACAAGGGCCGGGAGGGAGGCCTTATGTTTGGAGAGGTCTGTGAAGGCCTGGTTAAACATGGAAGCAATAGCTGTGGGGTCGGTGAACTCAGAGTCATTATGATGCATAGTGTTGGGTAAGGATGAGGATTTACCCGTCAGAAGTGAGTTTATTTGTCCCCAGAATTCTTTGGGGCTGGAGAGATTACTAGTTTGGAGGAGTGGAGGAATAAGTGTTTGGCAGAATACAACTTACTCTTACATTATATTACATTACATTAGGGAGGCAATATAGAGCAGTGGTTTAAGGCTCTGAGCTGCAAATCAGGAGACCTGGGTTTGAATCCCACGGCCCCCACTTGCATATACTGTGTGACCCTGAGCAAGTCACTTAACTTCCCTGTGCTCCCAGGTTGTACCTGTAAAAAAGCTTTAGTGTGTCTCACCTGGTTAAACAATTGAAAAAAAAAGCATTGGTTGTGCAATAGCCTAAAAGCCTGCCAATCAGCAGGTAGGTCAGAGGCTTTATAAAGGTTCCAGACTGAATCCCGGGAAGCCATGAGGCCTCTGTGCTCCAAAGAGAGCCATGGAGCACAAGCCCCCTTAGATCTCCATTTAACCAAAGGAGTATGGAGGTTGAGTACAGAGCTAAAGGTGTTGGTGAGGTATTCCAAAGCGGAATCTACATTGGTAGTAGGTTAATTAAGGATGAGTCAGCCAGGGATAGGAAAGCTTGAAAGGCCAGGGGACAGTAGGAGGTCATTTCCCTGGCTTACACAATTTTGGGGAATGGGGGTTAGGAAAATTGTTCTGCGAGATGCAGAAGTTAGGGGAGTGGTCACTTAATGCATCAGGGAGAACACCAGAAGATTTGATGTGAAGGGGGGCATTAGTAAGAACCCAGTCTAGAAGGGTGTGGTGACTAGTTTTATTATTGTGCCTGGTGGGTTCTCTGATGAGCTGTGAAAGGTGTATGTCAGCCAGTGCATTGTGAACTGACCCCAGTCCTGGACCTAATCAATTGTTATTGAAGTCTCCACAGAGCACCAGGTCTGCAGACAGGAGGCCGGCCCAGGATGAGATGAGGGAGATAAGGGATGTAGCAGGAGCACGGGGAGGGAGATAGATATAGCCAACAACTAGTTTCTTCACTTGTCCAAGTACTGTGGTAATGAAGATGGAGTAAGCTGGAGATGTATCCGGGGGGGGGGTACAAACTCAGAAAATAGACAGGGTGGATCGTTCATGAATGAGCACTCCACTGCCATGCTTAGATGGCCGATCTTTCCGAAAGGAGGAGTAGCCAGTGGTGGAGACTTCATAGGATAGAATGACTAGTTTCAGCCAGGACTCAGAAATAACAAGTGCATCGCGGTTATAATGGCGTATCCAGGTTTCAAGCTTGGAGTGCTTGGGTCCAAAACTCCTGGATGTTCATGTGGGCAATACAGAGGCCTTTTGTAGTGCTCCAAGCAGGGCAGGCAGGAGAGTCATCTTGGACACCATCCCAGTAGGTGAGGAAAAAGGCAAGAGAGGGTTATTACAATCAGAATTAAATGCAAAGCCATGCTTGTTGTACCATCATTGTGATGTCAAGCAGCTGTTGTACCATCGTTAGTACGTTGTAGTGATGGTACAAGTTAGAATGCTGTCGCGTGCCACCTTCTCACGAACTAATGCTGATTGCTTGTTTCTCTTTTACAAACCTTCAAATAAATTTGACGGTTGACTGTGTCAAAAAAATCAAGAAAAAAAATGAGCATTAGTGATGGCAGCTGCAGTCTACTCAAAAAACCTAGCACAAGACCAACAGTCATTCATGGCTGATCAACAAAACAGGTGGACACTAAAAAAACAGAATCAAATGTAAAAAAAAAAAAAGCAATCAGCATTAGTGCTCTGTCACTGGTGCCCATACACTATACAAGATAATGGATGGGCATTGGTTAACAACCATGCTTAGCCGGCCCAGTGGCACTGAGGATTGAGGGGCTGGACACCACACCATGCACCACACCGGCGACCCGAATTTGTGAATGAGCTCAGGCACTGGGGGTCAGCAGGGGCGGGGAGGATTGAGCATCCTATGACTGCTCTCCTCTCCCTGGGGAAGGATCCAGGGTATCTCTGCTACACTGGGAATGCCTGGTGGAGACCAGGAGCACAGCATACAGGGAGTGAAGTAAGGGAGGAGCGTGGTGGATGTCTAAAGCTCCACCGTGCAGACATCATGGCACGTCCACACTCCTAGGGGAAAATAAAGAAAAAAAACTGCCAACCAGGTGAGGCGACGGTGAACTCTTGGAGCCAAGGCTCCACACATCCAGTGTCAGCCGCAGTCCCGACTCTACTCTCTGAGGATTCCCAGGCTCTCTTTGGGGTCGGTAGTGAAGTGGAGAGTGTATGAATGGTGCCTGTAACAAGGGATCCTGCTCCAGATTTCTTTTATTAGCCTCCTGTGTGACATAGTGCCAGAGGCCTTACTGAAGTCCCAGTTGGTCATATCCACTGCCTTCCCCTGATCCACCTCCCTAATCACCCAATCAAAGAAATATATACAATTTTTTTGACATGACCCCCACCCCCCCACACCTCCCTATGATACCATATTACTGGTGGTCCTGCAGCCCATTTGCCTCCAGTTGATTTGTCAGTCTTTCCTTCAGCAAGGTCTCCATTAATTTACCCACTACTGACATCAAACTAACTGGTCTGTAATTGGTAGCTTCCTTCCTGCTGCCTCTCTTGTGCAGAGGGACCACATCAGTCCTTCTCCTGTCCTCTGGAACTATACCCATCTCTAATGAGGTGCTGAATAGTGTTGCAAAAAAAGCAGATAGCACCGTACTCTGTCCCTTTAGTACCCTTGGGTGAATCCGCTCTGGCCCCAGTGCCTTGTTTTCCTTTGGGGCTTCCAATCCCCTTCAGACTCTATCCTCTGCCTTAGTCCTGCCAACCTGCTTTGCCAGCTTCCAGAATGAGGGAGAAAGGGCTCTCTGCTCAATAAATGTTAAGAGGGTCCTTATGTTTTATCTAGACAGAACCAAGGACTTCAGATAATCCAAACAGCTCTTTATCTCTTTCAACCCTAACTGGAAGAGACAGGCTGTTACAATAAAGTGCTTTTCTGCCTGTATTGTGAATTGCCTTCACCTGTGCTATGCCATGGCTCAGGTTAAATTGGAGAACAGCGTATGTGCCCACTCCACCAGGGTGGTTTTCATGTCCCTGGCAGAGATACACTCTGTGCCTACTGATGAATAGAGCTAGAAGAAATCCCCAGTATGGACCACATGATCATCTCACCAGTATCTCATCAGTATCAAAGCACAAGGTGAAACCATACTGGATTCAACAAATTTTGCTGTGGTTGAACAAAACAAAGTAATAGCAGAGGTACCACCAGAGGAAAGAGGACAAGGGATATATTCCATCTTCTTTACAATACCCATCATAACTGGAGATCTTTGGCCAGTGTTAGATCTAAAATTCTTGACTCGCCAAGTTCAATATAGGCCTTTCATGATGGATACAATCAGGTCCACCGTGAGAATCTTAAGTCCCAGGGTATTTCTCACATCTGTAATCCTGAAGGATGCCTACTTACAAATTCCAGTCTGACCATCCCACTTCAAGTTTCTTAGATTCCACATTCTGGGGAAACACTATCAGTACCAGGCGCTACCTTTCAGCCTCACCTTAGTACTCAGAGTATTCACAAATGTCTTCATATTGTTAGCAGCCAAAATGAGAGAGCAAGGCATTCAGGTAATTCTCTACATGGACAATTGGCTAATCAGGACCAGATCTCAACAACAATCACTACGAGAGACACAAGAGAAGCATGGCTGAGTGATCAATCATCACAAGAGCAGCCTCACCCCCATACAGTCCATACAGCACCTTAGTCAACAGCAGTGGGCCTAATATGACCCTTGGGCAAGTGTATCAGCACTCTAATACTACAAGTGTCCAGCCTGCAGAGGAGCAAACAACCCACTCGGGAACAAGTATTTAGAGTATTGAGACTAATGACATCATGCATCGACCTGGTCCCGTGAGCCAGGTGGAACATGAGACAGCTACTCCTCCAGGCTATCCAACATGGAGCCATTCATGATTATGACCTAACGACTGCTCTAACCATGCCACCTCAAGTAGTTTCTTTGATAAAATGGTTGGCAAACAAGTACAACCTGTCCAAGGGGATACCCTCGGACATTTAGTACAATGCAATAATGAATACAGATGCCAGACTAATAGGGTGGGGTGCAGCCATCAGTTAGGTTACAGAGATGGTGCCTAAACAAATCAAAATTACTGATCAATATCTTGGAGATGAGGACCATCTTCTTAGCACTACTGTACTTCTGTCATCTAATCAAAAACAAACACATTTCTATTAACTCAGACAACAAAGTGACAGTGGCATACATTGCAAAGCAAAATGGAACTAAGAGCAGGGCAATGCAGAAGGAGGATGCAAAGGTCCTGTCCAGGGGCCAGAACAATCTGGCCAGCATCACAGCCATCCACTTAGTTGGCAAACTGAATGTGATGGCAGACTGGTTGAATTACCCACAGATCCACCCAGGTGAGTGGAGACTACATCATCAGGTCTTCAATTACATCAACAGACGCTGGGGGCCATTGCAAGTGGGTCTCATGGCAAGAAGCGAAAACTCTCAATGCCCCAAGTTTTACTCCTGATTCAAAGACCACCACTCTATGGGAGAGGATGCCCTGTCATCAGAATGGTACTTCAATGTGGCATACATCTTTCCACCTCTTCTGCTCCCACAAGTTCTGAAGAAAATCTGACAATCCAGAGGAAGGGTAATTCTGATCACCCTGCACTGGCCCAGGAGGTCATGGTTTGCTACAGTGGTGGCTATGGCTCCGGACCACTGATGGATGCTCCCACTCAGACACAACATACTGCAGCAGGGACCTCTCTGTCTTCCTAATCCTTGCAACCTCAAGTTGGCAGCTTGGGTCCTGAAAGGGAGAGACTGCTAAGAGTCAGCTATCATCCCTCCATCATGGAGACCATCACTATGTCCAGGAGGGTGTCTACCATGACAACATATAAAAGACAAGGGTCTATCTTCTCAAAATGGTGTTCCTTGAAATCACCATCCCCACAGACCCCCTCTATAGTGGACATACTATTATTCTGACAAGAGGGCCTAGACAAGGGACTCTCTTCATCTTCCCTGTGGGTGCAGCAGGTGGCAATCAGAAAAGCACAAGGACAAATAGATGGAACAGTGCCACGGGCTAACCCTGATAAACTTCACTTTCTGAAAGCCACCATGAATATATGGCCTGAGGTCAAGCAGAATACAGCACCGTGGTATTTGACCCTAGTTCTTAAAGCAATGACCACCACACCATTCAAACTGCTGGCCATGGGACTTCCGATGACGTCATGCCTCAAGAAGCAGCTTGAAGTTCGAGCTGAGTCCCCTCTGAGGTCTTAATCATTTAAAAAAAGTAGTTAACCCAACCTTAATAGCAGCAAAACCAGCATAGGAGCAAGTTCACTGTGTCTAGAAGGAGACATGATCGTCAAAAAGCAACTTTGGACACCGCCAAGCTGGATGGAGGTTGCTCTGATAGTGATGCATCGCAAACTTCAAAAACCTCATGTAAAAATGGCCCTGCCAAAGAGGAGAGCACCCTGCCACCAAATGTGGGCGGACAAATGGATATTGTCCTCCAAGAGATGCGAGAGTTCAGGAAAGAGACTCATTCAACCTTTGCTGCATTACAAACTGATTTGGGGAAACTAGAGAAACGTATAGATAGTGTGGAGGAGCAGGTATCGAGCACTGATATCCGCGTGGACAACACAGAGCACGTCATAATACAGCTACATCAAATGATTGCAAACTTGCAGGACAGGGCTGATGATGCAGAAGCTATGAGTTGAAGGAATAATTTGAGAGTAAATGGATTCCCCAAGGGGTCTGAGGGCTCCAACCTGATTCAGTTTATGCAGAATTTCTTCAAAACTAAGCTGGATTTACCCGATAGCTGCTCCTTGGAAATGGATAGAGTTCACTGAACCCTAGGTCCACAGTCAAACACCTGACCAAGAGCTATTCTTATCTGGTTTCTCCGCTACCAAGAGAAGGAGCAGACCCTGCATAAATTGTGGCAACAAGGGGATTTAACTTACCAGAACCAGCAGATCTATGTAGATAACGATTATCCTACTACAATTGCTATGAGGCGCAGAGCATATGCCCCTATTCTCAAAAAACTGAACATAGATACATAGATACATAGACAGTGTCGGCAGATAAGGGCCTATGGCCCACCTAGTCTGCCCATTTGAGCTTGTAAGTTCAGTTTGTTTTCCTAGAAGTCTATTTCCCCTTACCCCTGACCTCTAGAATTCCTTTATGTCTATCCCATGCATTCTTAAATCCCGTGATTGTTTCAGCCCCCACCACTTCCTCTGGCAGGATGTTCCACTTGTCCACCACCCGTTCTGTGAAGAAATTCTTTCTCATGTTTCCTCTGAATCGTCCTCCCTCCAACTTCATCTCATGCCCTCTAGTCCTGAAACATCTTTTTCGCTTAAAAATAGTGTTTTCCTGCACCCTGTTCCTCCCTGTAAGATACTTGTATGTCTCTATCATATCCCCTCTCTCCCTCCTCTCCTCATGAAGGAATCCAAACTCAAGTTCAGAACACCCCATCCAGCGAAACTAGTAGTTCAACTTGCGGACAGTGCCAAGACATTCGACATAGCCGAGGAAGCGGCACGAGAGTTAGCTAAATTTGGAATTTATATCCCACCTACGCAGAGAAAGACGAACGCTTCACTTGCTACTAAATTGGCCTACAAAGCATGGTCTAAAATACCTCCAAGGTACCAACTTCGGAAAGAGGGCACTACGGCTATACAGCGAATAATATTGGACCTCAGACAGCATTCCATGGATCCCCTCGAGACCCCTCCAATCAACCAGGGCCTGAAATGAATCGACTCAAGGAACACTTGCGCATTTGTCAGCCTTGGCTGCAGGTAGGCCGACCTGATTGCTCCCCCCATGCTACTTTAAGGCTCACTGGCGGCTACTCCCTTGATCTGGCTCCCTCTGTGGATCCTCTTGACCCTTTGGGCCACCAAGTTTACCTTGCATAAGTGGGTGTTCCCCCCCTCAGAATAAGGGGGGCGCCTGTTAGAAGTTGTGGCATATACTTAATCCGAGGCCTCATGAGCGGCCTAGGCCACCTGTGTCCTCTGATGACAGCCATGTGGGGAAACACTGGGATGGAAGACAGAGGGGACCTCGTAATGGGTGGTATGGGTCGGGAGGTGGCTACTGGGGGGGCTCAGGATGGACTCCATTAATGGAGACCTCAGCCTACACAAGCCAAGCTACCTGAGACAGGTCAGTGGCACCCTCCTCCATATACTAACAACTTTGCAAAAGCTCCTTTAATTTTTTTTTTGTTTGTTTGTTTTATTATTACTTCTTTTCCTCTGAACTGCTCGCTGTTCCTGATGGTACCTGCAGTGGACTTTGATTTATGTTGCTTGTTTGACTATTGACCTCACGTTGTTTGGGGATAATTACCAGCCTCTCATGCCAAATTGTACTCTAATGGGTATGCTGTGTGCACTTGTGTCCACCTGGTTCACCCCCCCACTAGCTGTACCGAAGGGGGCAACCGAGGACTGGAGACCCACCCGTATGTTTCCCACACCTCAGGGTGTTTGAGATCACTGTTTTCTATAACATATAATGAGTGTGATAAACTAAATAGAATTAGAACCTCCTTTTTTCCCCTCTTCTGGTTGGGTTTAACTAAACCCTGTAATAGCATCTTGGCATGAGGCATGCTCACTTCCCACCTACCCCCCATCCCCTTCTACAAAAGAGACAATACCTTCTCGCCTATCTAACAGGTAAGGCCCTGCCAAGAATCCTTTTTTTGGCATACCCTAGAGGCTACCCACTTTTTTTTGAGTGGCCGGCCTCATGGAAGCCCAAAATTATTGTACAGTATCTGCCTGGTTGGCAGAACGCTGTGTTAAACAGTTTCAGCAGTTAATGTTTACTCTGTACTGTTCGATATTAGAGGAACTTATTCCTCACATTTTCTCTTTTAGACAGTCACCCCACATACGCTCTGATTGTGAGCCAGTAGCTAGATATACAATAGAGCTACAAGGAATACAGGTACAAATGCTCAGTCCTCATCTTTGTTTTTTAAATGGCTAATGTACCACTTAAGATTTTTTCTTTGAATGTAAACAGACTGGGTAGTCCCATAAAAAGATCTAGAATGCTCTCTCTACTTAAAAAGACACAGGCAGGCATAATGTACCTCCAGGAAACACATATGACTGCCAACGAATATGAGAAGCTGACCAGGGGAGGGATTGCTTGGGTCTTTTCCTCCTCTTTTAAGAAGGACAGGAAGAGGGGTGTTGCCATATTGGTTTCCAGCCATACCCCTTTCCAACCCATATGAATGGGCGGACTCTGAAGGTCACCTGGTGGTAGTACAGGGCCGCTTACAAGATAATGAGATCATCCTGGCTAATATTTATTTACCCCCTGGTTCTCCTATTTCAACCATTAGAACCCTCTTGGAAAGGGTAGCTCAATTGACCAGAGGTATTTTAATTCTAAGTTGAGACTTTAATATTGCCCCTAGCCCTCACCTGGACACTACCAGAGTTGCCAGAGGCAAACAACTAGTCTCTCATAAATTCTTTAAACTTTATATACAAGAGGTGGGCTGGCTGGACGTGTGGCGAACCCTTTATTCTAGAGACAGACGATACACCTTTTATTTAGTGGTGCATGGCTCATACGCCAGGATAGACCACTGTTCTACACAAAAAGAGAATTTGGATTCCCTCAGGGAGGCCACTTTCGGAAACATAATCCACTCCGATCATGCTGTTGTGGTTACGGAGTGGGAGATGGACCTGGAGAGGCGAAATTCCTTTTGGAGATTCAACCCAATCCACCTAAAAAATGCTCACTTTCGGGAGTTCCTTAATGATAAAATTCAGGAGATCCAGGGGGATAACCTGGGCATGGAGGTTTCCTCTGCAATAAGATGGGACACACTGAAGGGGTATTACGAGGCCACCTAATAAAATATTCTTCAGATCAGGCGAAACAACGTAGGGAAGAGCAGTCTAGATTAGAACAGACCCTCTCATTTCTTCAAATAGTGCACCAACAAGGAGATGATACAGTACTACCACAACTTAAACAGACTAAAATAAAATTGGAGACACTAGCAATACAGAAAATTGAAATTGCCCTGGCCTACTTAAGGCAGCGATATGGTGAAGTAGACCTCCCGCCTACTGGCATTCCAGTTATGCAAGCAAAGGTACCTTTCAACTATACCCATAAATCAAGACCCAGCCACAGGTGCCCAGTGCACAAAGGTGAGCCAAATTACTCAGGTATTTAGCAAGTATTTTAAAAAACTTTACACCCCAGACCACCCCTCAGAAGTTGATGGCATCAAGGCTTTTCTCCAGTCCCTGAGCCTCTCTAGGCTGACCAGGGAACAGCAAAATCATTTGGTTTCTCCCATTACACACACAGAGCTCTTGGCTGTCATCACCCATGCTAAAACAATGAAAGCTCCTGGTCCTGATGGCTATGGTGCTCAACTTTATAAATACTCTGTGCAGATGCTCACACCAATCCCCTTGCAGGTGTATAATGAAGTCCTACAAGGGACAATTGACCCCCCACCCAGTTGGTCATATGCAGCAATATCCCTGATCCCCAAACCTGGCAAGGACCCACAAGTGTGTACATCATACTGCCCAATTTCAGTTTTAAATGCGGATTATAAATTCCTTATGTCTATTATGGCCAAGCGCCTGGATTAGGTTTTGCCCTCCCTCATTAACCTTGACCAAACTGGCTTCATTAGTGCTAGATCTACCACAGACAATACAAGAAGGGCACTACATTTGGTCCAGGAAATGCAATCCCGTAGTTCCCCATCTATCCTTCTCAGCTTAGATGCTGAGAAGGCTTTCAGCAAGGTCTCTTGGCCCTTCCTGTTTACAACTATGACCACAATGGGCATTCCTCTCCCTTTTGTTTCCATAATTAGAACTCAGTACTCCTCTCCTAAAGCATGTATTAAAGTCAGCGGACATCATTCCACCTATTTCCCCCTCTACAGGGGCGCCCGTCAAGGATGCCCTCTGTCCCCAGGTTTGTTCGCCATTTTCATTGAACCGCTGGAACAGGCCATTAGACAGTCTCCCTTGGTAGAAGGTGTAGACGTTGAAGAAATAGATCACCAAATTGCCTTATACGCTGATGATGTCCTGTTATTCCTCACGAATCCTTCCAGGTGAATCCCAGCGGTATTTAATATAATTGAGCAGTTTGGGTGATGCTCAGGATACAAGCTTAACACCACTAAAACAGAGGCCCTGGCATTTTATTTCTCCCCCTCAGTGGAACTAGCACAGAGATTCCCCTGCTGCTGGGACGTGGTAAAATTGAAGTACCTGGGCATATACCTGTCCCGCCGAGCTGAGAATGCCAAAAGATTCAATTATGACCCCTTCACTACGCAGCTTCAATCGGATTTGGCCCAGTGGAATATTCTCCTATTAAATCTCATACAGAGAGTAGATGTAATTAGAATGGTCATTCTGCCCCAAGCCCTATATTTGTTCCAAAATATGCCTATACATATTCCCGCCAAGATATTTCAAATATGGAACAAATGTATCAGCAGGTTCATATGGTCTGGGCATCGTCCCAGAATAACATTCTGCACTCTGACCCTCCCAAGAGCTAAAGGCGGTTTGGCTCTTCCAAACCTTAAACATTATTACTGGGCCTCGCACGTCTCATTTATGATATACAGACTGTCAAAAGCCAGCTTGACTCAGTGGAGAGAAATAGAAGAGGATCTCGTCCCACAATGAAAGTGGGCTTGATTAGTGTTACACTGCTCCACCTCCTATCCGTATAACTGGTTCCCCCAGAACCCGTGGATCCTGTCCCAGTTGAAGGTATGGACTGAGATCTGTAAACAACTATCCCTCACTATGTACCTTCCCCTGGTCTGCCCAGTGGCTCTCCTGGAGAATGTCACCTCCGCCTCCCTTGACCACACCTTTGAAACCTGGGGCCATCTACAACTCTCTCACCTCTCGCAGTTTCTACATGGCAGGGACTTTAAGTCCTTTTAGGAATTCAGCTGTACCCATGGACTTCAACAGTCAGATTTCTACAGGTACCTGCAGCTGAGGCATTTCTTTTATTCCCTTTCCCTTGAACTATGAGACCCTGAAGCCATTTCTCCCCTGGATACTTGTCTTCAGCAATGCATTATGTCTGGGGGGATGCCTCACATTATTTCAGCCCTGTACAAGGCCATCATAGAAACCCTAGGATCAAACACGGATGAATACTGTGCAAAATGGAGCCTAGAATTTGGGTCTGATGTGCCCCTGTCACTATGGGAAAGGGGCTGTAGAATAACATCAGAACTTACTTTCTCTCATAACTGGAGACTATTTGCCTGGTAGGTAAGTCTTAGGTACTTTCAAACCCCAGCAATAACTGCTCATTTCACAGCGACCCACCTGGGACACTATTGACATCAGTGTGGAGACTCCACTGCACACCACACACATGTATTCTGGCTTTGCCCCAAAATTCAGCCCTTCTTGAACTCAATACAAGCTGAATTAAGTGAATTGTTGGGTACTCCATTTATACTTACTGCTGAATTCTTTATTCTACATATCCTCCCCCCCAGACATAAAGGCCACCCATACACGCTACTTGATGGGGATTTCCCTTTTAGCAGCAAAGAAAGCCCTGACACGGAATTGGTTGACTACCAGGATACCCACTGTGCTAGACTGGAGGGAAATAATGGCCTATATATATATAGGTCTGAAAATATTTCTTACTCCCTAAATGACTCCTCTGACTTATTCACTGAGAAATGGGCTAGGTGGGTTATTCACATTATGTTAAGAGACACTACTTTCATCCCTTGAATAAATTACACTATGAATGTATATAGTTATATAAGGCCCAGATATTGACCAAGTTACCCAAGCACAAATAACTCTGATGAATATGTGGCTTGAAGTGATGTATGTATACTGCTGTTATGAATAACCTAAGCTTTCTTATATGTTCTGAGAAAGGTCTGGACTACCAGTTCTAGCTATCATTAATTTGTACCCAATAGCTAATTAATTATATGGATCAAAGTGTATCTGTAACAGAATATCTAAATGTATGGCTCCATTACAAATGTCTGTACAATTATGAAATATGACTGTCAATCCAACCCCTGTAACCCCCCGTTAAGTGGAAAAACGTAATAAAAAAATATATTAACAAACTGCTAGCCTTGGTTGATCTGAAATGGATGAATCTCAAGACAGTGTTCATGGCTGCAATTCAGCCAGGACAGGCAAGCTGCAAGCCTTGTCCTGCAGAGAACCATACTTGATCTTCCATGAAGACAGGGTAACACAATCCCTTCCTTCCTGCCTAGGGCCACCTCAGATTTTCACCTAAAACAGGCAGTTGAATTGACAGCTCATGTACCTGCTGCAGCGGGCACAAAGGACACCAAACTACACTTTAGAAATGAAGCAGGTCTTTGCTACGTACATCAACAGAATGAGGTTCCCAAGCCGAGGTGTGCAATGATGCCACAAGGAGCAAGCATGCACGCTTCCATATGCACTCCTCCGAGTGTCTACCTCATCTCCTCCTTCAGTAGCATTGGCGCTCCAGCATCTAGCCTCCGCTATTGGTGTGTCCCCTCCACAGAGAAGGAGAGCAGTCCTATGGATGCTCGATCCTTCTCCTCCCCTGCTGACCCCCAGTGGCCCATGCTTGTTCCCGAACACAGGTCATTGGCATAGCGTGAGCTAAGGCATCCAGTGCCTCAACCCTCAGCACCACCAGGCTGGCCTTTGAAGTCGCATATGCATCAGCAACCTATCAAGTGAATATAGCCCTACATATAAGGATCCTGGAGTGCCTCAGAGAATATATACCTGCACAGTCACCTTTACTAGGTGAGTAAACTACCATTGCTAGAGCCTGGATTTTCTGTGCAATGAACACAGAAGCTGAGGACATGCCTTAGTTCAGAAGTCCAGAACTGTTGCTCAGGGGACTGGTTAGGGATCCGGGCCAGTCCAGGGTGTGGTTGTAGGTAATGCGGCTGCAGTGGCAGGATGAGCCGGATAGTGTCCAGAGGGTAAAAGGCTTAGGTGCTGCACCTTCAGAGGGGACTGGGTTTGCACCCATTGCTTCCAATGGTCCAGTTCCAGGGAAGGGGAGGGGACTGTCACCTGTGGTCTAATCATGGGGTAAGACGGTTGAACTTGGCCAGGGCCCCACAGGTCCATTGTTAAGTTTCATGTGCCAGGAGTCTTGTGGGTTGTGAGACTTCAGGCACCATCTTGCCCTCCTGATTTGTGGCCTGGGATCTTGTGCAGTGTGAGATCTCAGCAGCAGTGTTGGTCATGGTAGTGGGTGGTCTGCAGTGGGACCCCTCAGACCTGAAGTGCACTCAAATGTAGATAATATACAAAATAAATAATAATGGCACATGCACAGTAGGGGCCAGGATAGGGTCACTAATCTATGGCAGGCATGTTGGTGATCCCAGAGGTGCGAGGATTGGCATGCAGGCTGGGGGGACACACAACATGGCAGCATCAGGTCAGACCTGCCATTTTATGTGTGGCAAAGGCTGCTACACATAACCCAATTACTCTGAATAAAAAAAAAAATAATATTATAAAATTAAAAGTATATATAATAAGTGCATATTGAGGCAAATTTTAAGGGACATCTGGTGGGGATGAGCTGTGCCATGGGGATTGCACAGGCTAGGGCCCCTTGCAACTTGGGGTTCCTGAAATGGGTTCAGGTCCAGAGAGACCCAACACTCGGGTCATGATCTCACACTATCACTGGAGCATTATAGGGTTCCACCTGGCACTGTTCCTCCCAGTGCTCCCTAGTTGCAGGGCCTTCTGGTAGACACTCCCCTCCAAGGTTGCACACCCACCTCCACAAAAACAAAACAAAACAAAAAAAAAAAGTTAATTTATGCCTGCCTCCCAGTTGAGTGGCAAAACACCATCTCCATCTTGGGGAGAGAGATGCTGAGCCCTAGAGCTAGAATGGGTGGTCAGTCTGGGGGTCCCTCTAATGTTTTCCTCACTGCCAAACCCATCCTCTCAACTGCATCACTATCCAGGAACAGTTCTCGCTGTATTTCTCTAGAGGCTCCTATTCCACAGGGAGAGGACTTGTTCCACGGTAAGCTGGTTAAAAAAAAATTACTAAATAAATAAATGGGAATGAGGGAATATATCAGCAAGGACAGGAAAAGCAGCAGTAAGGCTCTCGCCACTGCTAGTGCCCTCTTATGACAGGTCAGGGGCACTCCACGCCTGTACAAAAAAAATAAAATAAAAATATGGGGAGGTCAGGTAGCTTGGTGGTGATGGAGCCAGTACACCCCTCTTGTTATACCATATGGTGCATTACCTAATGAGCCTTCCATGGTGGGGAGTGGCAGTTCTCGCTGCAGGTGATAGCGCCCAGCCAATTGAAGACGCTAACAGCGAAGGTAGTGATGGCCCTGGAGGCTCACTTGTGAGAGCTGTATCAACACAGAGGAAGAGCATGGCTGGAGGCATGCCTGGGAAGCATGGAAGGTGCATCAACATCAGCATCACTGAGACAGGCCCCCTTGAAGAAGCATCAGGTGTATCAGGTAACGATATCCCCTGCCAAGGTACCCAGAATCCCATAAGCAGGTGAGGTGGGGTTGGTGGCTTGGCTTAGATTCCTGAGGAGCAATTGCAGGGTAAAGGTTTTGCAGTTTTAGCTGGAGTGGCCCTAACAGGTATGGTACCGAGCCCTCTGGCAATTTTCTTAATTGAACCGCTGCAGGGTGGGTGTAGGCCTAGGTGCCGGTGGTTTTGGTTTGGGGGCAATGAGGGGCCATGAGTGGCTCAATGGTTGATGAAAAACTGTATAAACTCATAGACTTGGGGGGATTGGCCACCAGGATTTGGAGCCTGATACAAGCACAACAATGGAGATGGGGGTTCAGTTTCCCAGGTATGCTACTCTTACAACCAAGGAAGCTGCAACAGAGTGAGCTGCAAGTTTGAGCATGTATGTGTGACCTGCAGGCAGCAGCATTTCTTTGTGCAGTGCAGATCACCCTGACCAAAGAAGGTGGTTCATTGGGGGCTCAGTATGAAGTACAGCAGGTCACAGGGAAGTGAAGCAGCCCACCCCAACCAGGATTGACACGGTAAGCCCCAGCTGGCTCAGTACCCGGGGGATGGTAGCCAGCCTTGGGGTTGAAGGGGTCACACCGGGTCTGTGGGTCCCACACCCAGGTGCTGGATGGGATATGGGGTAGAGGGCTGGAAACTTGAGTGAGTCTGACCTCAGATGGGTATATAAATAAAAAAAAAAAGAAAAAAAAAACAGGGGCATAAGTGGTGGCGTAAGGCCTGGGGGTGAGTTGCCATTCACCACCCTGCCCTTTGAGTCTTCCTGAGTGGTGGATACTACAGTGGATTGCATGGGAATTCAGGCACTCTACCAATAACCTTAAAAATCGCCATTATGGTCCTCGGCCTACTGGTGGAGTGCACAGGAGGTTGACGGGCAATACGGACAAAGCCTACTTTGTCAAATGTGTGTCTGCTGCTGGTGCACTTTGAGGTTAGGAATGGCCTGGTGAAGCAGCTAAAAATTGGTGTATCAGGAAGGCAGTTTCAAACATGGGGGTGTGTGGTAGCATCAGCTGGCCACAGGGGGTGCAGCTCCTTGTTGCAAGGGGCCAAGGCATAGAAAATGAGAAACGTCGTGGTCATGCATTACAGCGAGGGCTTACAGTGCAAGGAGGGAGCAGGGGTCCCTCGCAAGTGAGTTGACCCTGGCCTCTGGAAGCAGTGGTACTGAAGGAGATGGATCCAGCCCCTCCTGTAGAATGGGCTGACCTTCATGGGCAACATAACCCCCAAAACGCCAGGCAATGGGTAGCTGGCCAGTACAAGTAGCCACACCACAGTAGCTGGGAATGGAGGTGCTTCAGTTGGATGTGCAGGGCATAGGGACTTGCAGGCCTAATTTCAGGGGGTGGCAGCATGGCAGGAACCGGGGGATGGTCAGCCTCAGTAACAGTCATGGATGTGGTGAGAAGGCAGAGAAGGGTTTGTGTATATTCTAGGTTGAATGATGGATGGCCCAATGGCCACGAAAGCGGGTGGCATGGTCTGCACATGTGAATTACACTCTTGGAATGTCACCCAAGTGGTACAAGTTGGGTGCATTCAGAGCCCCAGGCAGGGAACCAGCTAGTCCTCTTCTGACCTCACAACACGGGCATCAAGCACACCACTAATGGCTTGCTCAGGCCTGAGGGCCCCTTGAGGATTCCAGAGGCACATTACCTGAGGGAGCATGCTCCGACTATTCTGTTTTGGGCAGATCTAATAGCTGGCATGACCTAGACAGTTTGGCACTGTGGCCAAGGGGGCCTGCCCCCAGGTGATAGAGCACTTCCTAGAAGCTCCAGAAAAGGTAAGATGCATTGGCCAGTACCAGTAAGTCAGCTGTGTGGGTAGCTTAAGTTAACCAAGGGTAGGGGACACTATCTCTCAAGGACGGCAGAGCTTATTGGGGACTGTGCATCCTGATACCACCATGGCTGCCAAGGTGGAAGACCGTGAAGGGTGGGGTAGGTCCCATGGTACCTCACCGGACAGGTGGTGTCTGAGCAAGCTGGTGATCTAACCACAACTGGGGTGGCATTACCCTTGGTGAGTTGGACCGATTGCTAGGTAGACGGTTTGAGCCCAGGCTACTAGAGGCATTCAGGAAGGTACCTAGGAGTGGGGAGGGTGTCTTACGGTTAGCAGACAGCAGGCATGTGACAGCCTGCCAATTTGACATATCATGGATAGGCACATCTACATTCTGGGATGGACGCATGAGAGTTGGTACCTGTCTTTAGGATAGGGGTGTCGAAAGCATGCTGAAGACAAGGATTATCTGGGGAAGAAATCCGTGTGTGGTGGCAAGAGAAGGCACAGGCATTCTTGCATTACATCAGTCCATATTTGCAGTAGCTCTCTGTTATCTCTTGTAGGTTCCCCTGAAGGCACCATGAGCAGTGGATTTGAAGTCATTTCTGCATTTGCTGTGCGGTGGCATGGGCAGCCATCTGGCCCGGGGGGAAGTAACCTAAAAGTACTGCAGGGATGGAACAAGTTCACTGGATGGGAGTGAAGGGTGTGTGCAGGTGGAACCTGCTCCCGAGTTTGACAGAAGAGTCTAATAGGCAGAAGGCACCAGCCGTCTAGCTCATCCTCCATGGTTAGGGTGATCAACTGGTCACAACCGATGCAGCTAGAATGCTGGCCACATGCGAGGGACATGGGGGTGGCTTGCTGCATGCAATTGGGTTAATAATGAAATGAGAACTTTATGGAAACTGGGGAGGGGGCTGAGGTGATAGCTCCCCTGCAGGGTTTGTTGGGAAGGGATGATGGACAGTTGCAGCACAGAGAGATAGAAGGTGTATTCATTAGGCGGGTCTCGGAGACGCAATTGGAGCAAACGGCTTGGGGGTCCAGACTGAGTCTATCCTGTGGCAGCTTGGGAGGATAGCAGACTGAGGGTACAAGGGGAAGAAGGGGGAGATGAGTTGAATTCTTCCAAAGGCTCATTGTTTCCAGTCGGCATGAGGCTGGGGAACTGCAGGACTCAGACCCTGATGGGAGGGGTCGCTGTCCACCATCATCAGGATTATCCTGCAAGGGCCGCAACACCAGATGTGGGGCAGTCACAGGGTCCTTGACCATATGACCTCCCCCGCTTCTGGTGGTGGGGTCCCGATTCAGGAGGTACATCAGTACATCAGTCATTAAAGCCTACACTAGGGTAGCTCAGGAAAAAGGGGGCAGGAGTGCTGCCCAAATCCACCAATGAGAGAATACAGCATCACAGATTCATTTTGCTCTTTTATGCTCTGAAGTAAGTCCCCAAGGGGTTACAGATCATGGGCATATCTGCTGTTCTGGAAATAATCTTAACCACATTTTGTTAGGTAAACTATCATTTCGTACTTTTCGAGTGTAAAATCAATCAATAAAGTTATAGTCAACACTTATTTAATGTGACATCAGATGTGACTATAAATGTTTCTGTGTACTGTACATCTTACTTCTTGTGAAACAAAAAAGTTGTGTTTTTTTAACCAGGAAGGGCAGGACAGGAATTAGGGAAAACATTTATACTGTATCTTCTTTGGGGGTATCTCAGTCATCAGGTTACACTGTAGAAACCTTCGCCATCAGTGAAGGGGAATCCACATGGAAGATTTTCAGCAGTACAACTGGGGCTGCCCACGCTGTCGACATCCACCGATATCACTATGCCTATATAGGCGTGGGCGGCCCCACTCCCTCCTCAGTTCTTTCCCGCCATCGACTTGCAAGCACAGTCTCTGCAGAAGCTTCCTTGCAGTGTCCACGCCTCTTTTTGGCCAATGGCTGTTTTTCCTACAACCCTTAGCCAAATCTCTTTTTAGAGATATTTTCTTTTTGTTTATGTCGAGAGTTAATCCTTCCTCTACTCTTTTCCATCACTGCCACTGTGGAAAGAAGATGAACACTCTATTTGTGTCTGCTGTCTTGAGCCTGACCATGACATTTCCAACTGTAAGCTTAGCCAGAAGTTTAATCAAACCACCCACAGGTGATATAGGAAGGCTCTAGAATAATTCATGGAATAACAGGTAGCAAGCTCCAGGCAACGGTCCTCTGGGGCTCTGACTTCTCAATCAGATCTTTGAGCTCCCAGGCCTCGAAGACCCAAGACATGTCCTTGGAGAAAAGTCACAAAAAGACCAGAATTGCGACCGCTTCCCCCGGGGCAATCCCATTCTCTGTCGGCCTCTTCCTTGGGAGGCTGTTTGTTAATGGTGGCAGCCTCGATGAAGAGACCAGCTGTCCAGGTCTCTGTAACTACCAGACCCATACCAACAGCTCTGCCACCCGACTTCCAGGGCACTCAGCCATAGACCTCCGGGTCGTTGGCCCCTCCACTGTCGATGAGGGACATGTCAATGATGACTCTGTCAAGGCCTGCCCCTTCCTTTTGGAGGCTACTGGCTCATCTGACTCCCAGGAAGGAGGGTCTTCTGCTCCTGTGCCATCAAACCCACCTCCATTGATGACTACCATGGATCTGAACGAAGTACTTGTTAAGTTTACAAATGTGCTAGTTCAACAGCTGGGTGCCTTCAATAGGCCCTCGTCGACTTTACCATTGACAGTAGCTTCATCATTGACACCTGTGGGCTGTCATCGGTGCATCCGGTGTCTGACCCAGATGAGGAGGTCGACATCGAGTGGGAGTATCATCCTGATCTCATCCTCCCTGATGACATAGAGAATGTAGAGGAAGAGGAAGAAATCCTCCTCTCTGATAAGTCCACTGCCTCTTCTGTCAGTGAGGACTCAGTCAAGCATACTCCAAGGTCTCCTACTGAGGATGACACCTTTTTCAATGTCATGAAACAGTTGTCTGCCACAATGGGCTTCCAGACTGAGGAAGAGGATGTCACCAGGAAAGACCTAGTGGACTTCCTGGAGGTTCCTGAATCTCCTCCTAAGATTCTTCTTCTTATGCTGCCAGCCCTGAAGAATGCCACTATGGCAGCCTGGCACAGTCCAGACATGGTGCCAGCTATGCCCTGCAGGGCAGACAAGCTTTATAATGCCTCTCAGGGCCTTCCTTACTTTGCTTCCCAGGCTGAACTGACTCAGTGGTCATCAAGGCAACCCTTGACAGATCTAAGGTGCCTAAACACCTTAGTTCCCTTCCCCCAGACAAGGACAAGGAATCCCATAGGATTGACCACTGGGTTAAAAGAGTTTATACCTCCTCTACTCTGGGCCTAAGGATTGTAAACTACCTATCACATATGGTGAAATTCCAGAATGCCAACTGGAGAAAGGGCAAAGTTGCTGCTCAAGCCCATCCCGATGGCTCCCAGAAGCAGGAGTTACTCCAGTGTTTGAAAACTGTGGAAGATGTCAGTAAACATCTCCTCAGGGCCCTGTATGACATGACTGACACAGTGGCCAGGGCAGGGCAGCTGCCACTGGCATATACCTTCATAGGCACTCATGGCTTAGAGTCTCTGGATTTGCAGCTGATGTGCAAAACAAGGTGCTTAATGCCCCTTTCAGTGGCACCAGACTCTTGTGCCCTGATGTCCAGGACCTTATTAATGATCTGCAGGCCTCTGGCACAGCCATGAAGTCTGTGCACTCTCTCTGCCACCCTCAGCCCTGTGGCAGAGGGTGGTCTACTTTGCATAGACAGGCCAATAGGCCAGGCTTGGGCCCCTGCACCCCAGGAAAGTGCAGAGCCCTGTCTTCCTTGCCCGCCCCTCCAATACTTGAGCAGCAGCCAAGCATCCCAGAAATGATAGACCAGCCTCCACAGCTGGTCCTGCCTCAGCTTGACTTCTTGCCAGACCTCCCTCCTCTTGTCCAGACCCAGGAGGTGGTGGTTGGAGGTAGGTTCTCCCTCCATATGAGTCAATGGAAAACCATAACTTCAGATGCTTGGATCCTACAGGTCATAGAGAGCAGTCACACCTTGGAGCTTATCCAGCAGCCTCCAGATACCCCTCCACCACCCTCAAACTATGCCCCCAGCCCACTGACATGGTGGCAATGGAGACTGAGGTGCTAGATACCACACTTTGCACCATGCCAGCGACACGGGTTCGAGAATGAGCCTGGGTTGGTAGGTGTCAGCAGGGGCGAGAGAGGATTGAGCACCTGGAGGACTGCTCTCCTCTCTTGGGGAGTGATAGATTGTCATCTCACCTGCTGATTGCTCTCTGGTGGGGATTGGAGGGTGATACAGGTCAGGAGGCATCTAGCCAGTGGGCATGGCATGTGGGTGCCCTCACATGTGCGCGATCATGCCATACGCTGGAGGGGAGGAGGTGTAGGAGAAAAATAGAAAATTGGAGCTGGCAGGCTCCATGATGGCCCGGCAGCACCAGCACCGCCTGCCCCCACCCCCAGGAGTCTATATGTTGGTGTCAGGGGGGAGAAAAGTTGACATTCCTTCACCCAGTCCCTGCCATGGGGGCAACCAGTGGGCGACTTTCCAGGAGGGTAGCGTGCGGGAGGATTCGGGGCCAGAGAACGAGCCTCTCTGAGGAGAGGGGCAGGAGCCACCTGCCAGCTCCATAGGGGATAAAAACCTTGATTAAAAAAAAACAGTTATGCCCCAGTCCACTTGTCTGTTTTCTGGGAGCAGGTACAGTCTCTTCTGCACAAACAGGCAATCACACTGGTGCAAGGCATCAGAGAATCAAGGGGTTCTATTCCAGGTTCTTCCTGGTTCCCAAAAAGACCAGAGATTTGAGATCCATTTTAGATCTCATGGACCTCAATATCTTTATCCCTTACAAAATGTTCCGTATGGTAACTTTGCCAGACCTCATGCCCCTCCCCAAAACTGGGGACTGGCTCAGCTCACTGGACAAACTAGACACTTAACTGCACATGTCGGTCTTTTTTCCCCACAGGAGGTTTCTTTGTTTTGTCTTTCAGGGCATGCATTACCAGTTCAAGATGCTGCTCTTTGGCATATCATCTGTGCCGCATGTCTTTACCAAATGCTTAGCAGCAGTTGCAGCAGTTGTCAGAAGAGAGAGACTGCATGTTTTCCCTTACCTGAATGATTGGCTTCTCAAGGCCCCATCCAGGGTACAGCTCCTGCGGACTCTGGAGTGCACGCTCCAGCTCTTTCACCCTCTGGGCATAATGGTTAACCTGCCCAAGTCTGTTCTAGTACCAACCCAAAAACTGCAGTACATAGGGGTGGTTCAGGACTCTGAGCAGGGGAAGGCCTTCTTACCCCAAAACAGGGCAGTATGCCATAGGTCCCAGACTCAAGAAGTCGCTCAGAGTTGGCACATTCCTGCCAGACTGTACCTAAAGCTATTGGTTCTAATGGCAGAGGCCATTCTCACCATTCCACTGGTCAGACTTCACATGCGCACCCTTCAGTGGACCCTCAGAATGCAATGTGACCAGCACACAGATGAGTTGGACCAACAAGTCCTGGTCGCCTCTCCAGTTCACAAGATACTTCAGTGGTGGATGGGCCCCCTCGAATCTTCTTCAAGAGGTTCCTTTCCAAATTGTTTCCCCGCATCAGATCCTAACCACGGATGCTTTGGGTCTAGGCTGGGGAGCACACCTGGGTCCCTTTCAAACCCAGGGTTCCTGGTCCCAGTGGGAAGCCACCCTGCATATCAGTGTCCTAGAGATGAGAGTGGTCCTCTATGCCATGCAGGCTTTTCAGGAGCATCTTGCTTCAGTCCAACTACTGGCACAGTTGGACAATCTGAGTGTAGTCTACTACATCAACAAGCAGGGTGGGACTCACTTGTACCCCTTTTATAGGGAAGCCATGATGAGAGTATGGTATTGGGCACTGGAGAACAATCTGACACTCTGTGGTCCACATGCCAGGCATCCTAAACACCCTAGTGGACAGTCTCAGCAGGACTCAGTTCAGCATGCATGAATGGGAGCTTCTCTCATCTGTAGCAGAAGATCTGTTCAACAGAGGGGGTTATCCAGAGATGGACCTTTTTTGCATCCACACTCAATGCAAAACTGCTCAGTTTCTGCTTGCTAGATTCAGGGCCTGGAGTTTTCTGTCAAGATGCATTGTCCCTGTCTTGAAGAGGGAGATTTCTGTATGCATTTCCTCTGTTACCACTAATACAGAGGGTGTTGCTCAAGCTACAAATGGAGGGGCCAGCATGATTCTAGTAGCTCCATTCTTGCCTCACCAGATATAGTTTCCTCTGCTCAGCAGCTGGCAGAGGAACCTCTGGTCCCTCTGCCTCTTTGCAGGAATCTGCTGACCCAGGATCCATCCCAACAATAGGTCCCTCCATCTGTATGCATGGCTCCTGAGGAAGTAGCCTTAGCCAGGTTGGGGTCTCTAATAGGGTGGCGGACTTCCTGGTGGCTGCCCGCAAGCCTTCCTCCCATGCCACTTATGCCATGAAGTGGAAGCAGTTTGTAATTGGGGCTGCAAAACATTCCCTAGACCCTTTCACCTTTCTTGTGAATCATATTCTGGACTACCTGATTTCTTTGTCTGACTCAGGCTGCCAGTATTCTTCCCTCAAGGTCCACTTTTCAGCTATTTCTGCCTTTCATGAGCCCGTGGGTGACCGCATGATCGCTCAGCTGGATGCCTCCCATACCTTTCTCAGGGGCATCCTGCACCTTAAACTCCCAATCCATTCCTGGCCGGTCCTGGCTTGGGACTTAAATTTTATTTTGGAAAAATTGGCCCTGTCTCCTTTTGAGCCAATCACGACTTGCGATTTGTGCTTTTTCTCTTGGAAAGCATTCTTTTTAGGTGCAGTTACTTCTGCTCAAAGAATTTCAGAGCTTCAGGCCCTCTGGTGCGAGGAGCCTTATTTGACTTTTCACAAAGACAGGGTATCTTTGAGCACAAATCCTAAATTTCTGCCTAAGGTGGTCGCTGAGTTCACTCTTAATCTATCCACCTTCCTGTTTATTTTTCTGAGCATGCCAATCCAGGGCAAGCACTGCTCCATGCGTTAGATATGCACAGAACTTTGAAGTATTATCTGCTTTGGACTAAAGAGTCCAGAAAGTCAAAGCATTTGTTTGTTTCTTTTGCCCCAGGTAGAGGGGGTGCTTCAGTTTCTAAGCACTGTTTATCCAAATGGTTGGGAAATTGCATTGTGTTCTGCTACAGTAAGTATAGCGAAGAATTGCCTGGTGCTGTCAATACTCATTCCACCAGAGGCATGTCTATGTCAGTGGCTTCTTTCAAAGGGGTCTCAGCTGCTGACATTTGTGTGGCAGCCACCTGGAGTACAGTCCACACTTTCACCAAGCATTAGAGTCTGGATATTGCCTCAAGAGCCCATGCGGTATTTGGCAGGGCTGTGCTACAAGGACTTCTATCTTAAGTTTATGGAGATCCAACCTCACAGACTGTCTGTTTTCACTAGTCACTGCTTGGTACTCATTCCTACAGTGTAACCAGATGACTGAGTTACCCCCGAAGAAGATAGAACAGTTACGTAAAAACTTACCATAAATTTAGGGCTATGCCCGTAGTTAAGTGGGGGAAGAGCTCCTCCCCCACATCCTATTTAAATCAGCAGGCTACACACTGCTCTGCTTAGAGTGAGTCGCACTCCCCACCATCCTCCCCTGACACCTCTTCCTTCTGTGGCACTCTTATCCCGTCAGGGGGTCTCATAATACTGGACTAAGCATCCTTTCTACAGTGGGATACAGAGAAAGGCCAAAACTATCAAATCATAACAAGTAACTCATCAGTTCAAGCATCTAAGCACCTTGCATATACTATCCAGTTCATATGTACTGTAATCACTGACTTGCTCATGTCTATGTTAAAGTACCTAAGCATGAATCATTTCATACTACTAGTACCTTGCAAACATTATCCTACTTACTGGTCTGGCCTCTGTATCCAAGCACAGCCTACAGCATCCAGCTACAGTATGTAACATAAGCACTGAGCTCTGAACCACAGTTAACAATAGATCTTCAAGGGGCTCTCTGTCATCAGGTCTGATTTCCCCTCCCACCATCCCTCTTATTGGGGATGCTGTTCAGGACCTAGCTATCTGTTGCATCCATCTTTTCTATCTAGAGCTGGGTCCCTCTGTCTCTCTTCAGTTCCCCATGGTGTGAGCCTTGCTCCCTTTATCTCCAGAGGGAAAGAACTGAGGAGGGAATGGGGCCGCCCATGCCTATACAGGGTTGGTGACATCAGCAGACGTCGACGGCGTGGGCAGCCCCAGTTGTACTACTGAAAATCTTCCATGTGGATTCCCCTTCACTGATGGCGAAGGTTCCTGCGGTGTAACCTGATGACAGAGATCCCCTCAAAGATTTACTGTTAAGGTAAGTTCTTACATAACTGTTCTTTTCAGCCTTGCCACCGTATCCATCTAACATTAACATGGCACTTTAACATGTTTTACTTTGCTAGTTGCTATACATTAACTCATTGCCTCCACAGGAGCTCTCTGAAGTTGCACTACTTGTCTCCTGTATACTGTTAATAGTAAATCCTGGGCCTTTCTAAGCAAAATCAAGCTATAGTCAGCATGCCACAAACAAATCCTAATAGCTCAAGAACCATAAGTGCTAGACGCAAGTATGAGTAGCAAAGTTATTCAGCACAAAATTACCTTTCCAGTGGTGGTATGCAAAGAATAATATGTAATTTCATTTTTTTCTATGCTGGTTGAAACAGCAAAAACATTTTTTTCCTCTAAAACAGGCAACATAAGCCATACACACCATGCCATAAACAAATACGAATAACTCCTAAAGTATACATGATATACACAAAATATCAGTGGCAAAGTTGTTCAGCACAAAATTACCTTTCCAACGGTGCTATGCAGTCAAATATATATTATATTCTGTTACATTATATATTAAAATATATAAGTGACTTCTCCAGACATTGTCAGGGCACACAGGAAGTCAGTAGCTGACTTCTGTAGGTGTCATCAGGACACACCAGTGTATTTTACTGACGCCTACAGGCGTCGGCTAGGAGACAGTGAGTTAATATTATAATTTAGTTTTACAATCATTGTAAAATCCTTTATTGAATGATTACTTACAAAAATGTATTTTGTACCAAAATGTTTAATTAGGTGTTATTTTGTATTGCAAATAATGACAGGCAAATATGAGTTACCAGTTGCCCCCCCAGAAAAAAAACAACACATTACTTAAAATTAAATATTGTAATAGGTTCAAATGCTCTGTTGGAATCTTACTGTTCTCTGAACACTGACACTTAGGGGCCTGTTGTTCAAAAAGAGTTTTCATATGTTGCACATACTGGACATTTTCCCAAGTATGAACATACCCACTGGAGCAAACTAAAGTCCCTGGCAAAGATTCTTCCAGATTCAGAGGCTAAACATGACATTCTACTGACTGTTAAGCAAGGTATTGAATCTGTCACCAGCTCAGAACCTCTGTGGATGCCTTTGATGCAGCATTTCGCTGTGTGCTGCATGCATCTGCATCAAGTAGTATTTCTGGCTGCAGACTTCTGGCTTCACCCAGGATGTCCAGTAACAGGTAATGAATGCCCCCTTCAGTGGCACTTACCTGTTCAGACAACAGATGAACAGTCTCTTAAGGTGTGTGATGAAACTAGAATAACTCTTAAGACTTCCAATCCAGTTCCCTACAACTCCCAGGTAGGCATGGGACATGGGTCTTTTCACAGCAGGAAGTCCTTTCATGGCAGAGTCAGTGGAGCCCAAAATAATTAAAAACAGCTTCCCAACCTCAGAAGCAAACTTAGCTAAAGGCACAAATGTCAAAAGCAATTAGTTCCACTATCTGAAGCTCCAGCCATGGTCATGGTACAGCTGCCAGACAGCCCTTTCCTTCTCAGTGGGGGGGGGGGCTGCTTAACCCAGTTTTGCCATCAATGGGAATTCATCACGATTCACTAGTGAATCCTCAACATTATCTGAGAGGGGTACTACCAGGATTTCATAGAAACCCACCTAGATTATCTACCCAGAAAGCAACCCTCTTTGTCAGCTCACATGTCAGAGTTCCTTGTACAGGAGATTGTGAGCCTTCTAAGCAACAGAACAGTGGAATTAGTGCCAAAGTCTGAACAGAACACAGGGTTCTACTCCCACTACTTCCTAGTTCCAAAGAAATCATGGGACATTGGCCTCATTCTTGACCTCAGAAATCTGAACAAATTCATTGATCGAAAAAAAAAATTCAAGATTATTTCTCTGGGGTCTCTGCCACCTTAACTGAAACCTCAGGACTGGCTACCATCCCCGAATATGCAAGATGCATACCAGCACATACTGGTGCATCCCAGCCACCACAGATACCTTTGTTTCATGGTGCTGGCACTGGCACCACAAATCATTACAAAGTGCTTTGCAGTACTCGCAGTGCACCTCAGGAAATTGGAACTCCATAGCTTCCTGCACTTGGAAGACTGGCTGATATCAAGCCCATCCAAACGGGACAGAACAGGCAGTAGCCATTGCCTCTCAGTTCTTAATATGCATGGGAGAATTTCTGAACCTCGACAAGTCTCAGCTCAAACCCTCCCATCAACTGTTGCTAAAAGAAGCTATTCTGGATACAACTCGGGGCCTAGGCTTTTCTTCCAGAAATCAAACTATGAGCAATCCTGCAGATGGCATGGTGCATCATGGAGTGCAAGATTGTGCAAGCCCATGACATGCAATGCATGCTTAGTCTAATAGCTTCCTCACACAGTGCCCCTGGCATGTCTAGACATGAAGATGACCCAGTGGATGCTCAGTGCCCAGTTGTCGTAAGCATCACACCCTCAGAATTACCCCCATTTATGTGATCAAACCACTGATAAGATCCCATCAGTAGAAGAAAATCTCCTCCAAGGCTTCCCCCTCTCCCTAGCAGAGCCAGAAGTGGTTCTCACCATGGATGCGTCCCTGTTGATGTGTGGAGACCACTGCCAATGCCTTCAGACACAAGGTGTTTGGAAGCCAGCAGTGACTCATCTCCACATTAGTGTTTTGGAGATATGAGCAGTTTTGTACAGTTTGAAAGCCTAGAGGAGTTAGCCACAAAGCAGCCCTCCATCAGACAGACAAGTCTGTCATGTATTATGTCTAAACACAAGAAAGGAGCATACTCTTACCCTCTCTGCAGGGATGCAATAAGAGTGTGGGAATGGTGTTTGGAATAAGGGATTCTGCTCCAAGCAGTCTATCTGCCTGAAGTCCAGAACACACTGTCAGATGAGCTCTGTCAAACACTTATGGGTAGTCATAGCTCCAGATATCATGAAATTGCTATTCAGTGAGTGGGGTACCCCAAATGTGGATCTTTATGCATCTACACTCAACACAAAACTGCCTTGAATCTGGTCTAGAAATCCAGGACATGGTGTTTTCTGTCAGGATGCAATGAGACTGCAATGGCAAAATCATTTTCTATCTGCACTCCCCCCGGTGCCTTTCCGGGAATGTTGCTCAAGTTGAAGGCACATGGGGCAAGATGACTCTAGTGGCCCCATGCTGGCCTCGGCAGATATGGTTTCCTCTGTTGAATAGATGTTCAGTCAGTTGACTGAGGAGTCTACCACTCGGGATGGACTTGCTTACACAAGGTCACCTAGTCCATCCCAACTGCAATCACTTCACCTTTAGGCCTAGCTCCAGAAGAGAGAGAAGTGTACAGATACAAGGGATTCCATATCATAGTAGCGACTGTGGAATGGTGACTCATGATAATGGCACCAAACCCACATTGCGACCACATCTGGACCAAGTGTTTTCTTGCAGGGGATATCACCCATCGTACCACACCCACCACCCCCCTATTATAGATACTAACTCAGGGAAGGGGGGCAAAGTCAGGCCTGGAAGGGAACCGGTGGTCACCCAGAAGTGTTGGCGCCGTGTTTCAGTTGATGTTTTCACATGTCACCATCCTGCAGTCATCATCTTCACTGAATAAGATATCTCAGGGGGTCTCAGAAATACTTTCCACTGCTCATAAGCCTTCCACTAAAAAGTCATACATAGCCAAATGGAAAAGATTTTCGATCTGGTGCTCCAGAACACACATGGACCCCTTTCAGTATCCACCTGACAAGGTTCTGGAGGATTTACTGGACCATTCTAATGCTGGCCTGCAGTATTCCACAGTAAAGATCTACTTATGTGCTATTTCGGCATACCATGAGTCTGTTGGCACTCTGTGCCTGGTACAGCTGCCACTGCTCAAGAAGTTTTTCAAGGGCACTTTAAACACAAGGCATCCCATCAGGAAGCCAGCATCTCCCTGAGACATCAACGTTGTGTTGAATATGCTCACTTGTAAGCCCTTTGAGCCTATTGCAACATGTGACTTAAAGCTCTTATCTTGGAAAGCAGCAGGCTTCCAGGAATCATTCTTCACCATTGAGTCACACTAGTGGTCTTTGGCTGAAGGCACTAGGACCCTGCTGGAGCCTGAACATTTCAGAAGGGCCGGCCCAGAGGCAAGCTGCTCACATGTGTGGCACCACAAGACTAGCTCACACTGCATTGCTTACCTTGACACCAGCCCTGAACTGCCTCAGTTCTTTTTTTTGCACCATCGAGTGTGCATCAGTAACGACATCACTCGCCTGCCAGGAGTCAGAACTTCACGTCTATATGACAGTGGTGTTCAGTTCTCTCAGTTCTAGTGTTTGAAGCTAGAGTATGTTATTTTTGTGTCAGTTTAGTGATTATATAAAACATATTCTGTCAGTCACTCTCAGCCCTAGCAAGTCAACGGCTGATGGCCATGGATGACGCCGGTAGGGAGCCTCGTCAGGCAAGTTTCTACAGCAGTGGGACCTTGACTGATCCACTTTCCCCATCGGGGAAGGGTTCCTGATAATTGGCAGTCCTGTGCCTGAGAAGAAGGACTGTTCTGTTCTCCAGGAAGCACAATAAGAAGCAGGCTCATTACTGATCCCAGTCAGGTTCTGAGAGCCACTCAGCTTTGAGTTCTTCCTCTTCCCATTGAAAAGGGAAGATGCGCTATTACTTGAGGTCAGTCTCTGTGAGGTCTGCTATGAGTTTATGGGACTCTCAGAGTTGGAGGCCTTCACTGGTGCTGTCAGCATCACCGGGGGCATCTGATACTAGGAATTCAATGTCTTAGGCCCGGAGCCCCCCTCTGTCTGTAAGTTGAACTCTGGTGGGCAGTTCCACCATTGGGCAGCTCTTATGGAGCAGTGGGTGGAGCATGGGGCTTGTTCGCATCTGCCAGTGGAGCTGGTCACTGGTCTTTTGGGACTGTTGAACCTGGAGCCACAGGTGGGGCCCTCAAGGCAGGTAGAGCATTTGGCTCCAGCAACAGCTCCCTGGGTCCTTGCTGATGACCATGCCACTGACTCCTGTCCCACTGGCCGCACCCCCATTCAGTGTTACTGTAATAGGACTGGTGCAGTACCATTTCCAGTCACTTTAGCATCAGCTGGATTGTCTGCGACAGGGTCAGTGCCAGTTTTAGGCCCTTCTAGTTCAGGCTTGGTTCCAGCTCTGGCACTGATTCTGGTGCCATCCTTGGTGATGGGGATCTCCCTGGTTCCTGATTCAATTCCAGGTATGGCACCTCTTTTGGCACAGCCCCTCATACCTTGAGGCTGGTGTTGCTGGTGTTGCAAGGCCATGCTCTGGAATGGTGGGCCTATGATCTACCCCCCTCTATGACCCTCCCTACAGGGAGGATGTGGAGGGGGATGAGTCTGATCCCGACCTCATCATTTCTGAGTGTGGTCACAAAGACTCTTTCTTTAGGCTGGATTCTTCGGACCCAGGCCCTTCTTCTGTTCCACAGTAGGACGTAAGTGCCCAGGTTGTGCTCTAGAATATGCACTCTGCACTTGAATTTGAGTCTTCAGTCACTGACCCAGGTAAACATCTCCATTTGCTGTGTTTAAATGTTCTACCATGTCGGTCAATTTAGTTCCTCCTATTCCGAATGGTTTTAAGACCTTGTCGGATGTGGTGTGGAATATACCTGCTTGAATTCCTTCTGCCTGAAAGCAGACAGACAGAAAATACTCTGCCACTAGGATAGACCAGTGTGTGTTTCTCAACCTATAGCTGATGCCATTGGTATTCTTGTTGAGAATGACAAAACCATTCTTCCCCAAGAGGTCATTGTGCACCCTATGAACAAGGAGTTGCACAAGCATGGCATTATGGGCAAGAAGGCTTTTGCAGCAGCTACCCTTAGCATGCAAATTGCTAGTTACAAAAGGGATTTCTCAAAATATGAGTATACATTTTGGAGCTCACTTAAGTCTTTGGCAGAATCCCTGCCTGTTTCTGAAGCTAAACAAAGGATTCTGCAGACTGCCACACATGGAACTGAGGCTAAGAGTCATCAGCTCAAAGCCGCTGTGGATGCCCTTGATACTACCTGATGCACTGCTGTGGCAGTCATCTCTATCAGAAGGCATTCCTGGTTATGTACTGCTGGTTTTTCTCAGGAATTCCAGCAACAGGTAATGAACATTCCCTTTGATGGTACTTACCTGTTTAGACAGCAGGCAGAGAAGTCTCCTGAGGCATCTCAGAAAATTACAACCCTTAAAACTTCCAGGCCAGTTCCAGCTAACTCTCAGAGGGGGAAAGGATGTGGTTTCCTTCTCCTACTCCCTCTACTTTCTAGTTCCAAAGAAATCAGGGGGCATGCAATCCATTCTCAACCTCAGAAACCTGAAGAAGTGCATGGTTCAAGAAAAAATAAAAATGATTTCTCTGAGGCCTCTGCAACCGTTCCTGGACCATGTAGTGGCCAAGGCCTGTCAGTTCCTTACCTCCATGGCAGTTCTGCTTTATGTAGAAAAGTCTCAGCTCCAACCTTCTCAGCAGCTGCTGTACATTGGAACACTTCTGGGTATGATCAAGACCCAGGCATTCCTTCCAGAGAACAGAATGCAGGAGATCCTGCAGATGACATGCTGTATAATGGAACACAAATTTGTTCAAGCCTATTCCATGTAATGCTTGTTGGGTCTGATAGCATCCTCTGTGTTCACAGAGACCCTGGCATGGTTGCACATGAGAATGACCCAATGAATGCTCAATGCACAGTGATCACAATCATCACATCCTCAGACCTTACCCATTCAGGTGGCCAAGCCCCTGGTTTGGTCACTCACATGGTGGCAGTGGAGGACAATCTCCTCCATGGATTTCCATTCTTCCAACTGGAGTCTCAGATGACTCTCACCAGAGATGCCTCCTTTTTGGTGGTGGGGGGAAGGGGCCACTGCCAGGGCCTCCAAACACAAGGTGTCTGGGACCTCTCAGAAAATCATCTCCACATCATTGTGTTGGAGATATGAGCTGTTTTGTGCAGCCTGTGAGCCCTACTGGATCTTGTCAGCCACAAAACAGGCCTCCTGCATACATACAAGAAGTCCGTGTAGTATTACATCAACAAACAAGGAGGAGCACACTCTTACCCTCTCTGCAAGGAGGCGATAAGAGTGTTGGAATGGTGTCTGGAGCAGGGTGTCCTGCTCCAAGCCATTTATCTGCCAAGAGTCCAAAACACTTTAGCAGATGAACTCAGCCAAACAGACATGGATCCTCATGAGTGGTCACTAGCTCTAGATGTGAGATCACTGTTCAACAAGTGGGTCACTCTAGATGTGGACTTTTTTGCATCCGCAATCTTTAACAAACTGCCTTGATTCTGCTGCAGAAATCCATGGTGTGGTATTTTCTGTCAGGATGTATTCAGATTGCAATGGCAAAATCTATTTTTCTATGCATTCCCTCCAATCTCCCTAGTGCAAAGGGTATTGCTTAAAGAGGTGGTGCATGGGGGCAAGATGATATTGATTGTCCCTGCTGGCCTCAGCAGAGATGGTTTCCTCTGTTGAACAGATGGCAGTCAGAAACCAGAGGGATTCCTCCACTTAGGATGGACTTACTGACACAGGGTCAACTGGTCCATCCCAATCTGTGTTCCCACCTTCAGGCCTGGTTCCTGAAGAGATAAACATGAACAGATACAAAGTGTCTCAGAGGATCTCTGAAACATTTTTGGTTTGTAAATTAACTTTCCACTAGGAAGATTTACACAGCCATAAGGCAAAGGTTTTCAATCTGGTGCTTCAAAACCCACATGAACTGCTTTAGGTGCCCACCTGACAAGGTTCTGGAGTACTTGCTGGACCTTTCTGACACTGGCCTACAGTATTTCACAGTTAAGGTCCACTTGTGTGCTATTCCTGCATATCATGAGCCCATCAGTACTATCTACTTGGCACAGCTGCCACTGTTCAAGAGGTTCCTTAAGGGCATCTTGCACACACAAGACCTCCCCTCAGGAAGTTGGTGGCTGCCTAGAACATCTACCTCGTGCAGGATATGCTCATCTGCAAGCCTTTTGAGCCTCTTGTGGCATGTGAGCAGAAGGTTTTGACTTGGAAAACAGCATTTCTAGTGGCCATCACTTGTGCTTGCAGAATGTCTTACGTTTTAATTAGTTTATTGTGAAAATGGTTTGTTTGTTACGTTTTATATTTTACTTTTGTTGTATTTTAGATTGTTGTATTTTATTATTGTATATTTTTATCTCTGTACAACGAGCCTCTGGGGATGGGCACTGTATAAATACAGTTTTACTTATTTAATTACTTGCTGTACATGCCTTGGTCACAGAAGTTCTGTATACTGTTTTCCATAAGGACAAGGTAGTTTTCCACATGAACCCAAGTTCCTACCAAAAGTGGTATCAGGGTTTCATCTGAATCAGCCACTAGTGCTGCCTACCTACTTTGCAAACTTCCAGAATGAAGGAGAGCACACTTTCCATTCTCTGAATGTTAAGAGTGTCCTTAGGTTTTACCTGGACAGAACGAAGGACTTCAGGCAATCCAGACAGTTCTTTGTCTCCTTTGATCCTTATCAAAGGGGCCAGTGAGCTACCTACCCACTGTTATGCCTTGGCCCAGGTTAAACTTCATGGCTCAGTATGTGCCTACTTCACTAAAGCAATTGCCACATCCCTGGCAAAGATTCACTGTGTACCTATCGGTGACATCTACAGAGCTGAAACTTGGAGCACAGTGCACACTTTTGTTAATTACTATGCCCTAGATATCTATGTCAGGCAGCATGCCACCACTAGCAGGACAAACCTGAATATACTTCTGTCCTGAGTGAACCCTTGGCTCCTGCTGCCCTAGTTCTGGGGATTTTTTCAGAGCTTGGCACTCTGATTCACTAGTATGAATCAATGGTGAAGATTGATTCCTGGAAGATATGACATTAGATATTTATCATAATTCCTGATCTTCTATGAATATTTTATTTATTTATTGAAATGTTTCACCAGGAAGGCACACTGAACAACAAGGTGCTCATCTCCCATTGCAACTTGGGGGGAGGGGTGGTACAGCAGGATGTGTAAATTTAGACATACAATTAACATATATCAGAACTGTGGAAAAGCACATACATTAGCCTTTTAAAATGACACATGCATTGTGCAATAGTAGGGTGGCTTACAGAATTCGTAGTTAACATGACTGAGAATTATACATACAGTAATATGCTCTGCCCAGGCAGGGCAGGAAGTGCAATTGTTCAGGTATGAGTGAACTAATACCTGATTATGTGCTGAGAAGTAAGGAGTTGGGGTGAAGGGGGGGATGAGGGAAGTGGACAGGGAGGGTCAGGAATGGCCTAGAGCTAACTCCACCAGGTTGCAGAGAATCCTGCTAGGGGCTGGAGTGTGTGGAGGCCTGGAGGTAGGAAAGAGGTGTGGGTAGGGAGGGAGAGTGGCAGGGGAAAGAAAGGGGGAAATAGATTTGGTGAGGGGAATGTAGAATAGGAGGATGGGGTCGTGATGAGGGGGGAAGGAAAGAATCTTGCCTAGTACTGGCCTCTCCAGGATGCTGGGAACCCTGCCTGAGGTCAGATTAAGGGAGGGCAAGAATTGAAGGAGCAGCATAGGGGATGGAGGCGAGGGGAGGAGAGGCAATAGCCCAGTAATAGACCCCTACAGGATGTGGAGAAGTCTGCCAGGGGACAAGGCTAGCACAGCTGATATGGGACTGGGGGTCGGAAGGCATAGGTAGAAACAAGGGGGAGGAGAAAGTAGAAAGTGGGAGTATTGAGTAGAAAGACTCCTGGGGGAGGGAGGAGTTGACAGCAGTATGTTGATTGAGTAGACAAGCAGGCATATAGGGGAACTTAGGGAGGGTTAAAACAGGAGCAGTTAACAGAAAGGAAGTTATGTAAGGCAGAGGGTAGGGAGTGAGGGGAGGAGGAATGTCATATCTGGGGGGGATCTAGATTTTAGGGAATGATGAGAAAAGCCTGATTGACTAATAAGGGTGGTATGACAGGGGACCAGCAGAGTATGAGTGTCAGTGAATCTGAGGGAGTGGGAGAGAGGGGAAGGAGAAGAGAGGGAGCATGAGAGGTAGGAAGGAAGTTCTCCTAGCCAGAATTTAAAAGTGAGTTTGGCACAATGAGTGAGTCATTTGTTAGCAAGTGGGGGAAAGGATAAGGCATTTTATAGGTCACAATGATGAATGCGAAGTGGAGAATCAAGGGCAAAGCAACAGAAGGAGTTAAAGAGAGAGTTCAATCTGGTTAAGGAGGATTTGAGAGCGGCACCATAGAATACATCAAAGTAGTCAAAAATGTGGAAGATCATCTTCTGGACAAGTTCATGCTCTGCCGTAAAAGGGATGCAACTATGGTTTCTAAATAAGGCATCAAGCTTGGGGCACAGTTTTTTTTAGAATGGCACCAATGTGGCCAGAGAAGCTGAGGTGTTGGTCCAGCCAGACCCAAAAGTATCTGAAAGAGGAGGTGTCTTCAAGGATTGTCCCATCAAGGGTATGGAAAGAGGGTAAGGGGTGGAGCCCAGAGAGTCTCTCCCTAGTGCTGAAGGTCACGGAGACAGTCTTTTTGGCATTTAGGAATAGCTGATGTGAGGCAAACTAGAGCTGATCCTGGTAGAAGTCATACTGCAGGGTAGTTGCTACATTGTATCTATACATCCCCCCTTCTTCTTCACCATCTCTTATCTTCACCATTGATTCACACACCCACCTGCCATTTCCTGACCTCACTCCAGTATACCAGCTAGGGTCCAGTGATCATTGTATGGTGTGGTTCAATGTGAGAACAGTGGAGGAGTCAAACCACATGAAAGCATGGGTCCTGGATTACACACAGGTCGACTTTGTAAAAAATGGAGGAATGTCTCAAGGAAGCCCTGGCAGGAGGAGGAGAAGAAGAAGAAGAAGAAGAAGAAGGGGAGACTGTAGAGAAACAATGGAGTAACCCTAAGGGAGTCATAGCAGAGGCAACAAGACAAGCCTTTGTGTTAGGCAACTAAGCAAAATGAAGAGAAAGAAAAAAACACTATGGTTCTCAAAAGACGTGGCCGGGAAGATAAGAGAGTAAAAGTTAGCTTTCAGGAGGTACAAGGAAACACAGTGGGAAGAAAGGGAACTGTATATGAAAAAGCAGACGGAGGTGAGGAAAGCAGTCAAGAGTGCAAAGGTGCAAACAGAGGAAAAAATGGCCCAGGCAATGAAGAAAGGAGACAAGACCTTTTTAAATACATTAGTGAAAGAAAGAAGATCAGGGGTGACATTATGAGGTTAAAAAGGGAGGGAGGAGTGTTTGCAGAGGGGGACCTAGAAAAAGCAACAATCCTGAACAAATATTTTTTTTTCAGTATTCACAGAAGAAAGGGAAGGAGAAGGACCACTATTGAGTGATAGGGGCACCAATGAGAGAGAGAGAGAGAGAGAGAGAGAGAGAGAGGTAGATACCATCCCATTTATGGAGGAAAGGGTCCTAAAGAAACTAGAGAATCTGAAAGGGGACAAGGCTATGGGGCTGGATGGGATATATCCCAGATTATTAAAAGAACTAAGAGAGGTGCTGGCATCACCACTAACAGCCCTATTCAACAAATCAGTAGAAACAAGGGTGGTTCCAAGGGACTGGAGGAGGGCAAATGTAGTCCCTCTCCACAAATGTGGAAACAGGGAAGAGGCTGGCAACTATAGGCCAGTCAGCCTGACCTCTGTGGTGGGGAAATTAATGGTGTCACTATTAAAGGAAAGGATTGTAATATTTCTTGAATCCAGTGGAGCACAGGATCTGAGGCAGCATGGATTCACAGTGGGAAGGTTTTGTCAAACAAATCTGATAAATTTCTTTGACTGGGTGATCAGGGAAGTAGATCAAGAAGGGGCGGTGGATGTGGCCTACCTAAATTTAAGCAAGGCTTTCTACACCATCTCACATAGGAGGTTGGTAAATAAGTTGGACAGCCTGGGAGTGGGCCTCAAGGTGGTAAACTGGGTCAGAAACTGGTTGAGTGACAGGACACAGAGGGTGGTGGCAAATGATGCTCAATCCGAGGAGAGGATGTGACTAGTGGGGTACCACAGGGATCAGTGCTGAGGCCAGTCCTCTTTAATGTCTTCATAAGCAACATTGCAGAGGGGCTGGAGGGGAACAAATGCCTCTTTGCAGATGATACTAAGATCTGCAACAGCGTTGACTCTTCGGGGGGAGTGTGCAAAAAAATGAGGAAGGACCTAAACATGCTCGAGAAGTTGTTGAGTGTGGCGGATAAGATTCAATGCAAAGCAGTGCAAAATATTGCATTTGGAGCACAGAAATCCAAGGGACAAGTACAAGATGGGGGAAGAGGTACTGATGGCCACCAATCAAGAAAGAGACCTGGGGGTAATCATATCAGATAACCTAAAGGTAACCAAACAATGTGAGAAGGTTGTGGGGAGAGCCAGTGGGATGCTAGGGTGCACAGGGAGAGGTATCACCAGCAGAAAAAGGAGGTGGTTATGCTACTGTATAGATCACTAGTGAGACCTCATCTGGAGTACTGTGTCCCGTTTTGGAGGCCACATCTCCAGAAGGAAACAAACAAAATAGAAGCAGTTTGGAGAAGGGCAACAAAAATGGTGCAAGGACTGCACCAAAAGTCATCTGAGGAAAGACTAGAAGACCTCAATGTGTATTTTCTGGAGTTGAGGAGAGGAGAGATAAGATAAGATAGGGGGATATAATGGAGACATTCAGGTACCTCAGGAGTATAAACAAGGTTTATTTTATTTGTATTTTAGTCTTTGGTAACCGGATAAGGCCCACTAGACACAAGTGCCTGTTTTCGGGGGCAACCTGGGAGCACTGGGCAGTTAAGTGGCTTGATCAGAGTCACACAGTATGCAAGTGGAAGTTGTAAGAATCAAACTCAGGCCTGGTTTGCCGGATGTACCAAGCTCGTTCACACCTCGTTCCTCTAACCTCCAGGCTATACTGCCAACCCCAAGGTACAGAAGGGTAGCATCTTTCAGAAAAGTAGGGGTACAAGAACAAGGGCACAAGATATATGGCTATGGGGGGGTAGGCTCAGGGAAAACGTGAGGAAGTACTCTTTCACAGAAAGTAGTGGATGCTTGGAACAGCCTACCTTTGGAGGTGGTGGGGGAAAAATAGTAGTGGAATTCAAGAATGCATTGGATAGACATAAGAGTACTCTTGCAGTAGGAAGAGAGGGTAAGCCGCAGATCAACTAGAGTCTGCGGTTTTGATTAGGTAGGTAAAAGTGGCAGACTAGGTGGGCCACAGGGTCCTTATCTGCCATCATCTTCTATGTTTCTATGTTTAATAGATCTTTACCACTTGTTTTTTGTTTTGGCTGTATAAATAGGTAGGTAAATAATTTATTGTTCACCATAAAACATTACAATGGCATGTAAAAAATGTTGCTCATGCATAAATACGTATACAAAACAGTACATAAAAAATATAAGCCCACAAGTTGCCCCAGGCACAACCGTGCAATGTGCCCCAGCACGATATTCAAAAGGGGCATTTGTGCAGTGCAAATCCTGATGCGCCGGGGTGCATTGCAATTGTATGCGGTGCATCTGAAGGGGGCGTGCCCATGCATATTCGGCACATCCAGATATTGAGCCCAGGATGTGCGATGCATATGCTGGCACAGCACCCAGATGCGCCACAAACCTGGGCGCAAAGTTGTACCAGGAAAACCCAGGAACAACCACCGGCCACCCACAGGCGGGCTGCTGTATTGCAAGGTGCAACACAGCATACAGCCGTGGTGCACACCCACCTACCTAGAACACTGTCCACAAGCACACATATCATCCCTGGTAGTCTAGTTGTACCCCCTCCTTCCTGTAGCTGCGATCGCTAGTAAAATGTAATCACTACAGTCCCTGGAGGTCAAGTGGTTCCCCCCCCCGCCCCTAGCTCCGATTGCCAGTAAAATGACTTACACGCATTCCCTGGTGGTCCAGTGGCACCCTCACCCCTCCCACGCACACAGGACCCCTTGCCCACCCCACTTCCCCCATCATCAGTGGGTGGCTGCAACCTGCCTGCATACAGTTTGGTAGCTCGAGGTTGCCGGAGGTCGTGAGGGTCTGCGGGAAGTGCAGCCCTCCTGCCGTACGAAGCACAGCCACCGGATTAACCAGTTTGGTAGCCTGAGGTTGCTGGAGGTCATGAGGGTCTGCGGGAAGTGCAGCCCTTCCCCATAAGAAGCACAGCCGCTGAATTAACCAGGTAGACACTGCTTGCCACGCTGTTCCTCCTCCGATCCTCTAGCTCTGCATTGGCACCTTTCTGTTTTTTAAATACTGCTAAAGTGGAGCGCAGACAGAGAACTCTGTGTGTTGTTCTAGAGACTTTAAATCCCCACACATGTAGAGATAGTTTTTATTTTACTGTTTTTCCAACTCCATTTTAGCCCTTGCTGGCACACTTAGACTCTTACCTTAATAGTTTTTATTTTTACTGTTCCAGCTTCATTTTAACCCTTGCTGGCACACTTAGACTGTTACCTTAATCATCGATTGCATTGCTTTTTTTTTTCTTTTAATTTACACTGCAGTTTCTGTCTATGCCAAATTTACTTAGCCTGGTTACTTTAATCATCCTGTGCCATATTGATTGCATTTGTTTTTAATTTACACTGCAATTTATGTCTTTGCCACATTGTATTGCTGTATGTCGGCTAGCTGGGATACACTATGCAGCCTTGCTAATCCCCTGTGTGGCAGGAGCCTTACCCTCCCCCACAGGTACTCACCCTATTTCTTGATACTCACCGTCCCCTTCTTTCTGTCTCCACAGTTTGGTAGCCTGAGGTCGTTGGGGGTCGTGAGGGTCTGCGGGAAGTGTAGCCCTTCTCCCGTACGAAGCACAGCCACCGAATTAACCAGGTAGACGCTGCTTGCCATGCAGTTCCTCCTCGGATCCTCTAGCTCTGCATTGGCACCTTTCTGTTTTTTAAATACTGCTAAAGCAGAGCGCAGGGAGAGAACTCTATGTGTTGACCCCACCGACGCAGAGCGTTGGCTCCCCACTGCCCCCACCACCACCCTTGGTGGGCTTTCAGTTATATAGTGAAGGAGAACACGCCCTTAAGGCATTTTAACCTATCAGCCAGCTTTCCCATCTGCAGCTTATACCAGCCCACCACTAGGCATCCCCTCCTTCTCCTTGCTCTGACCTTACATTACTGCTTCATTAAGCACACAAAAATGCTCCTGATTGCCCTTATTACTCTCACATTACTGCCCCACCCTTCCTCCATCTATCATAAACAATGGAACACTAATAAAACCCCTATGCCCCTGGCTAATGGTAACTCCCCCCATGGCTCCCCCATCCCGAGAGTCTGCTTACTAGCCCAGGCCACCACCCAGTTGCACCATAATATAAATACTAAACTTTTCACCTTCTCCATCTCCCACAGAGTACTCCTCCCTAGGAAAGGCACCCTATGGAGACCCTCTTTCTCTTCCCAGCCCCTGACAGCCCCCTCTTCTCCGTGCTTACCCCCATTGCCCACATCCTCCTCCTATCTGTCCCCCATACCCTAAAACTTCCGATACCTACCATGGGATATCCACAGTGGACCTGCCTTCGGCTAAGTGCCCGATCAAGTAACAAGCATGTCAGGTCTCTCATCCTCCTCCTGCTCTTGACAGGCAATGTCCACCCCAATCCAGTCCACCAAAATGCTCCCCTGCCCCACCCTCAAGCATCCCAAGTGCTCTGCATTGCATCTCTCAACATCTGCAGCCTAAAAAGAAAGTGGGACTCCTTCTAAGGCTGGGTACTCCAACACCATACAGACATCATAGCCCTGAGTGAAACCTGGCTCTCCCCCAATGTCCCTGATGCAGCGGTTAACTTCCCTGGTTATCTCCTCCTTCGCTCCGATAGGCTTGGAAAATGAGGGGGCGGTTGCGCTCTATACCTAAAAGACACGCTCTCAGGCCAAGTACTCCCCCTGCCACATCTCGCAGCAGGGGCTCAGGCCCTCACCATTAAAATAACCCTAGGCAAGTTTACCTCCCCGCTCCTAATCACTACCACCTACATCCCTCCCAGGGACCAGAAGCTTGCTTTCCAAGACATTCTGTCCCAGCTCTCCACCTTTCCCATGCAGTATGAAAAACTAATAATGGGAGATTTCAACATAAATTGGCTGGCCAAGACAGCCGCTCCATTCATTAATGAGGCCGCAGTGCTGGATCTCATTCAAGTAGTCACTGACCCCACCCGGGTAAACCCTCAAACAGGGACATCCTCCTTCCTAGATCTTGTCTTTACAAACTGTCCCCACAAAATAACCAGCCCCGTGGTCCTCCTGGATGCACTAAGCGACCACTCCCCGGTATTTTCACCTGGTCCTGCTTTGCCCCCAAAGTCCTCCCTAAAATTACCTCCCAATGCAAACTGGGGCCCGGTTAACAAGCCCAGCTCAAGGTCTACCTCAAAGACTGATACTGGTCTCCCCTAATGAACATCCTCAACCTGGATCAGGCACTTGAGCTATTTACTGGCACGTTCAACGCTGCCTGTGATAAGTTCGCCCCCCTAACCAAGAGAATGTCCAAGGGAAATCATGCCCCCTAGTTCTCAGACCACCTCCTGGGCCTCCTGTGGCACCGGGATGCCCTCTGATTCCGAGCAAATGAAACCCAATGGCCTGAGGACAGGCTAAGCTACAGAGAGGCCCGAAACAAGTGCACTTGGGCCACTCGCTCCACCAAAGCAGACTACTACAAAGCTGCTCTAACCTCCACCTGGGGCACCGGCTGACAAGTTTGGAATAATATTAAGGAACTATGTGGCAAGCCTACTAATCTGGCCCCTGACCAAATATTAATTAATGGTCACCTCAACTAAGATCCCTACAGGATAGCCTCAGCCCTAAGCTCCGCTTTCACGGATCTCAACCATGTCCTCCCTCCTAGTTCTTTGACCCACCTCCTGCCCAAGAACACCCAGTGCCACCCCATGCCCCACATTTCTATTTACGCATTCTTACTCCCAAAACAGCCAAACCCTGCCTTTCCAAATCCCTTAACCACGCTTCCCCCAGTAATGATTCCCTAGATCTCAGACTTCTCTGCCTCACCCTCTGGGAAGTCCTCTCCCCGCTCACCCATATTCTCAACTGCTCCCAGTACCAGGTGAAATTTCCTGTGCGGTGGAAAGAGGCCTGTGTCACCCCAATACATAAGAGCAGGGACCGCACTTCCACAAACAACTACCGCCCCATCTCCATCCTACCGTCCCTATCCAAAGCACTAGAGCGCATAGTCGCCGACCAAATCACTGACCACCTCACTAAATATAACCTCCTGTGCAGCCAGCAACATGGCTTCTGCAAGGGTCATAGTACCACCACAGCCCTCCTTGAATTTACCTCTCATGTCCACTCTGCCTTGGACCACAGACACATCTCAGGAGCCAACTTCGTGAACCTCTCGAAGGCATTTGATACAGTCAACCATTCCCTCTTACTGAACACTCTTGCCTCCAGTGGTCTCTCTAAAGATCCCTTGAACTGATTCAACAGCTGTCTATCTGACAGAACACAACTAGTTAAGATAGGCACCATCCTGTTCCCCAGCCTCCCAATACACTCCAGTGTCCCACAGGGATCCATTCTTGGCCCTCTCCTTTTCTGCCTCTACCTTAACACCCTCCCGGTGGCCTGCCCCAGCAGACTGCTACTCTATGCAGATGATGCAGTCCTGTTCGCTTCTGATCCAAGCCCCCTCAAATTACACCAAACTCTCCAACACGCTATCCATGAATCTGAACATTGGCTCACCACCCAGTGCCTTATCATCAACTATAACAAGACTAAAGTCATGATTTTTGCCCACCCACAAAACCCCCTAAAGAGCCTCTGCCCCCGATTTCTAACCATTAATCAAACCCCCCTTGAACAAGTGGACACCTTTAAATACCTAGGTGTCACATTAGACCCGGTGCTCAATTTCTCTCAACATATCCACCTACTATCCACTGCTCTTAACTCTAGACTAGGCATACTCTACAGGTACAAGCACTGCCTCACCCCTGAGGCACTGTGTCTTACCGTTAACTCCTCTGTGCTCTCCCTCCTGGACTACGGCATTCTCATCTACAGTGCAGCCCCCACCTCGGCCCTTGACAGACTCCTACTTGTTCTAAACAAGGCCTGCCATCTCATCCTTGGATGTGAGTGCCTCACCCACACCTGAGACCTCTACAGTACTATTAACTGGCTTAACTTAGACAATAGAATCAAGTACCACACCTGCCTTATGACCAAAAAGATTTCCCTTGGCCTTACCCCCCCCACCCTAAACAAAATTATTTTCCCTGCTGCTCCTGCCAGAACCACCCGTAACTCAACCAGACCTCTACAATGGGTACCCCACTGCCGGACTTCCCAATATCAAAGAACGTTCAGCTACACAGCCCCGTCCTGGACAAATGCACTCCCTAGTCTAATCACCGACAAAACAAGAATAGGCCCTTTCAAATCCGCTCTAAGTAATCAGTTCCTGACCAGAAATCGATGTGACTGCCCCTAACCTGTTGCCACCAGCTTCTCGATGATTGCCTCACTGATTGCCGCCAAACTTCCTACTCTGACAAACAGCCTCACTGACCCTTTGTGGCTGTGCTACAATTTCTGTTTTCCATATCATCCCTGTCTTCAAGTCATTCTCTGTACCGTGCATGTTTCCTGCACTGTGATGTTATGTAATGACCTGAAACTCTGTCAATGTTATCCATGTTCCTCTATATGTTTGACATAGAACTTTGTAAATGGGTCTGTGACTCAAAGGTCTTTCTGAATACCTCAATAAATAAATCAATAAATAAATACTGCCTGTCCGCCCACCAACTGACAGCTTACAGAATGGGCTGTAAACACATTGGTCCACACTGTGGACCAATGGGCTTGCAGGGCATTCTGTACTAGACAGTCATAAATATATGACTGTCTAGTACAGTATGCACTGCAAGCCCATTGGTCGCACTGTGAACCAATGAGCTTCCAGCCAATTCTGTAAGCTGTCATTTGGCGGGTGACCGGGCGGTATGCAGCAGGTTGCAGCCGCCCACTGATGATGGGGTGGAGTGAGGTGGGCAAGAGGTCCTGTATGGGTGGGTGGGAGGAGTTTTGGAGGCCACTGGACCACCAGGGAATGTATTTATGTCATTTTACCGGTGATCGGGGCTAGGGGCGGAGGGGGAACCACTTGACCACCAGGGATTGTTGTGATTACATTTTACTGGTGATCACGGCTACGGAAGGGAAGGGGTACCACTAGACTACCAGGGATTGTGTGTTAAGAACTACTACCTATGATCATGGCTACATGGCAGGGGATGCCCTGGGACCCCCTCAGTCCACACGTCATTCTGTGCAGGGCACCAGGTGCATTTCACCGGGCTGCCCTGTGCAAGGCATGCAAATGGGGCAATAATGACATGTGAATTACCCCATTTGCACCTTGCATGTTTTATGGCCTCATTTGCATGTTCTCTTCTGAATATCATGGGTGCTGCACCCAGTGCAACTGTGTTTGCACTGGTACAGCCCCATGCTTCCTATCTGTGGCTTGCGCTGGTGCAGTGCCGCATAGCCATGCACAGTGCCACTGCACCATGTTCAGTCTGTGCCATTTTCAATGGTGCTGTGCCATGGCACATCACTGTTGAATATCACCTGGTCCAGGCTACAGCGCATCCCAGATGCGCTGTGCCCACACTTGCGCCATTGCCAGGTGCAGTCTGAATATCCAGGCCATAGTGTACAAGTTCATACAGAGAATTTTTTTTGTCAGTAAGATTTTATTAAAAATATTCCAAATTATAAACAATTAACATTGTCATACAGAGAATGTTAAACAGCTACATACTAAAATACTGTGGCCTGGATATTCAAACTGCACCAGGCTGTGGTGCAAGCCTGGGCGCAGCTCAACTTTGTTGTGCAGGGGAGTGTCCTGGGCGATATTCAATGGAGCTGCACTATGGCACAGCAGCTTTGAATATTGAACCCTGGCCACCCCCACTGTGCATGGCGCAGTGGCACTGCACCAGTGCAAGTGGCCAGAGTGGAGCATGGAGATGCGCTGGTGCAAGTGCCATTGCGCCATGCACAACACCTGTGATATTCAAACAGGGACATGCAAATGGGGCCATAATTTATGCAAGGTGCACAGGGGGCCATTTGAATCTCATTATGGCCCCATTTGCATGCCATTAGCATGCAGGTGCACCGATCCCCGACGACTTGTGCCTGGCTCCCTGCCAGGCAGCAGCTGTCGGGGACCGATGCCCCCTGCAGCCCAATCATGGGCATTCCTGTAATATAAATGAAAAAACATCCAATATCCCTGGTGGTCCAGTGGACCATACTGAGCCTGATCGCGGGCATCAGTACCTCATCAAAGACTCCCACTACCCTGGTGGTCTAGTGTACCCCCCACCCCACCTGCCCACTGAGCCCCACCACCCCGCTCTCCCCGTGTGCCTGCGGGTGGCAACACCCCACCCGCCTGCCGCTCCGCTGCCCACCGACTGACAGCTTGGTAGGGCTACATGCCCATTGGTTCACAGCATGAGCCAATGGGCATGCAGCTTCATACCTACTATTCAGTCCAGATATGTGAATGAATTCATTCACATATCTGAACTGAGTAGTGTAGAAGGCTGCACACCCATTGGCCTGCTGTGAACCACTGGGCATGCAGCCCCACCAGCTGTCAGTTCGGCAGGCAAGGGCGGCAGGCGTGGAAGTGCTGCCGCCCGCAGGCTGACGGAGGGAGCGGGCGGGAGACTCCTGTGGGTGGGTGGGGTGGGGTACACTAGACCACCGGGTAGTGGGGGTCTTTGATGAGGTACTGATGCCCGTGATTGGGCTCAGTGCGGTCCACTGGACCACCAGGGATATTGAACTTGGGAGGTTCGCTTACAGATGCCCACCTTGGGGCATGGAGGGCACTGCCAGGTGCAGCAGGAACTCGGGTGGCCACCCACAGGTGGCAGCTGCTGCGTTGCACCCTGCAATGCGGCAGCTCACCTGTGGGTGGCCATCACTTGTTCCTTCTTTTTGTGGCGTAACTTTGTGCAGGCGCAGGTAGGGGTTGCACATGCATGACTCTGCATATCCCGGGCTGAATGTTGGGCTGTGCGGGTTATGCATGGGCACGCCCCCCTACCTGTGCCTGAATACATTACTGATGTGCTCCGGCACATCGGGATTTGTACGGTGCACTTTTCCCTTTTGAATATCACACCGGGAGACATCAGTGGGTTGCGCATGGCGCAACACTGTTGCTCCATGCTCAACCCTTTTGAATATCTTGGCCTGTATGTAATATTCATTAAGGATATGTCTATTTATGCAATAGATGTGGAGCCGAAATCCATCACATAAACCCATTTTTCTCCACATATGAGGAAAAAATCTCAGCAACTAAAATGTATCCCACATATGTGGGATAAATGCAGCCTGTCAATCAACCCCCCAATTTCACCCGCTGGCACTCACTTCCAATTACTTTCAGTTTCTTCCTTAACTAGCCATTCATCCACTCAACATCTCCTCTGTAACTCTTTTTCCATATCTGTGAGGCATAAACAAGCCATCTGTTCAACACTGCCAGTTAATGATCAAAGGTTTCTTCCTCATTTTAAAATAAGCACCTTGTTCATTTTTTCCCCATCGACGTAATAGATATCTGAAAGCTTCCAACTGCTACACAGTTTTACAACCCTGCCCCCTCTTCACTCTGTGCTCTGGTCCCTTCTAAATATTCTGTCACAACCTTTTCATATTTCCACAACAACAGAACCTCTTCTTTAACTGAAATATAGCTCATCTATCCCCTTAGTCCTTTGTCCGACTCCTGATCCACAGAACGACTCCCACACTTAGGCCTCTCATCCACTATGTTGATGCTCCAATCACCCACTCCACAACCTTGAGTCATCTTCCATCTACAACTCCACGACTTTCACCCGCAGTCCTTCAGACCATGCCAAACATGGCAACTGTGCACGTGCCACTTTGAATATTCTCCTCCCACATCCTCTTAATGCCCAACTGAAAAAGAAACTGCTCATACCCTTCAGTCATGCCCGTAATATCCAAAACCATATCCTCCAACCAATGAGATTTATTTTCCCATGCTCTTCCATTCAATCACAACATGCTGATATAACCCATTCACACTAGTCACCTAATCAGAAACTACTACAAAACTCCCATTCGCAACCACACCAACTCCATGGAAAAACACATAGAGACTAAAAGAGAATCCCACAAAAAAAAATACACTTAAAAATCACATCAAAATTAAAAAAAATACCAAAAAATAAATAAAAATAGCTCTATTGCATAAATTGGATATGCGATGGGAGGCCGTGGGATAAAGAATTTATTTTCACTTGTCCCCCAGTAACCTTGGGTAAATCACTCGTGGCTCCGTTACATTTCGCCACTCGTGAGATTACCTGAGGTCACCAAGGCACTTGTGAAAATAAATCCTTTATCCCATGGCCCCCCCATCGCATATCCCCTATTTATTTATGTAATCAGATGAACACCTTTGAGCAAGCATGCTCATTTACAAAGGTTCCTCGTCAGTAGCAGATAATGAAACAATGATGAAAAGTATCCCAGTCATGTTGATATGTTCTTATCATGAGAATTAAAAGTAAACAAACCAAATCCTGACTGTTTAGTCTCATATTCCCTAAAATTCTGCCCAGTCATTTGTACTATAGGCAATAGCAGTAAGGGCAGATAAAAATAATGTGCATAGGTCTTCTGTGCATTGACGATGACATGAACACACACTATTTAGGCTCTGTTAAGATCACTATTATATCCTCTTTCTAGAAACTCCCCTGGATACATCCCAAATCGTAACTTTGTTGGAATAAATCTTATAGAAGGGTCTGTTATTAATATTAAATAATCTTCTATCAAGGTATCTTTAATTAGATGGCCAAGAAGAGGGTGACAATGGTTACTCTCTAACTTAGACCTAGTAATTTTGAAATGATAACTCCTTGCATTGCCTGGTCCTAAAGTTAATTAAAGCCCATTTCAAAAAGTATATTCCTAACAAATCAAGCCATTTTGAGTCACATTATTTTTAACGAACAAGATTGCACTTTTCTCTCAGGCAACTCAGCACAAGACCTTGCATGTGTTGAAGATGGAACCAAAATTAATTAAAGGGACACTGTCAACCTGTTTTTCATCTAATTATTTCTAGCTGAAACCCCACATTTTTTGATTGCTTACCCTCTCTAAAAGTCACTGATGTTGCTATTTGATTTGCCATTTTTCTTGCTTAGTAGAACTGAAGTGCATGGCAATGTATGTTTATAAGCAACCTTGTTTTTGTTTACAACCCTGGTTCTGTTGTTACTGCATACTTCCTGAGCATTAGAAACACACCCAAATAGTGCAGTCACTCATAAGAAAGCAGTTTCTTAAATTCCCACTGCATAATGATGGGCTAGACTGTATTTTGGGTGTTCCTAAATCCAGGAAAAATACATTTGGAGTTGATCAAGGAATGCAAACAAACCTGTTTTGGTGTGATAACACCAGTATGTTGGCCAGTCTGTTTTTTACCTTTTTAAAGAAAATAAGAATCAGAATCAAGCTACCAGCTACATCAACAATCTTTACAGAATGCTGGCAATCATAAAATGTGTTTTTACACTAGGGACACTTTGAGACCTAAGGGGTTGACAGTGTCCCTTTAACTTCCATGTGGCTATAGTCATAACGGAGGGTTGTCCTGATTCTAGTTGTAGGCTATACCCTGGGATTGATTGAGGAAGTGACAGCAGTCTTCTGTAAAAAAAAAAAAAACAATTAAAGGGATCTCTAAAGTATCCCCACTTTGAACACCTACATCTCAATAGAATATAGATATCATGCAAAAGCCTTAGCATTCAGGACTTTAAGTGTGGCCAGCACTGTCTTACCACCATATTTAGAATGAAATCTGAGGACACTAGCAAAAGCTTGCTTAAACTTCTTTTGGACTGCAATAGTATGTTGTGTCAATGTTGAATGATTATTTATAAGTAGACCCAAATAGGTGTATTCTTTTACCACTTCTAAAGCTGTGCCCCAATTGTAAATTTCAGATGGATTATCTTACTTATTGTATTCTTTTTAACAGTCAAAACTTTCCTTTCCTCATATTTAATGTTAAAATCTATGTTACAGCAATAATCTGTGAATTTGTCCAATTGAGACTGCAAGCTATGCTGGGTAAGAGAAATTAAAACAAGATTGCCAACATAGGCTAATATTGGACAAGATACCATCTTTATTTTAGGGAAGCTATATTCAGTACTATCTAACATATATAAGAGACAATTAATATGAATATCAAAAAAGCATAGAGGCCATCACACAGCCTTGTTGCACCCCCACATTAATATAAATTTTATCTGTGACGTTCCGGTTATTATCATATCTGATTTTACACCAGTTCTTGTCATAAAGTTCATTAACTATATCAATAAAGGAGGGCTGTACAGTAATCCTGCCTCTCTCAACTTTTTACCTAATATATTTCTATTGAGAGAATCAAATGTTTTCCTGAAGTCAATAAAAAATATTGTTTCCTCATACATGTACATATTTCTCTAAGATATGGAATAGAACGAAACACTGGTTTATTGTAGATCTCCATTTCATAAACTCAACCTGCAATTCTGATATGATAGCATATTTCACCAAATTTGCTAATATTTTGGTACATAGGATACTAGAAAGAATTTTGGAGGCTGCATCCAACGGACTTATCAATCTATTCATTTCTGAGTTATTAATATTCGGCTTTTTAAAAATTGGAAACACAAATTCTCTTTTCCATGTGTCAGGAAATTGTTTCTGTTTCACATACCCATTCATTAATGTAGTTAAAATGGGTACCCAAATGGTAGGATTAACTTTAAACAAAACCATTGGAATTCAATCTGGCCTGGGGCTTTATTCCATTTAGTTATATACAAAGCTAATCCCACCTTCTCTTCTGTAATACTGATACTTTCCACCTGAGTGGGTACCAATCTTTCCCCCCAAAATAGCTTGATTATAAACTAGGGAATAATACAATTTATACCAAATATCTGGATGTATTGCAGCATCAACATAATTTTGCCAATTGGTGGAGCCAAAAGCAACTCATTTCCAAAACACTCACCTATTGGAGTTTCTCACAGCCTCCAAAATCCTATTCCATAAAATATTCTGATAAAATGCCTTTTTAAATGACAGAAAATTCTTATATTCTCTTTGTTTCAGTTAATAGTTTAATTTGTTTTCTAGTGGGATTATTCTTGGTTTGCCTGTCTTATTCAAAACTGTTTTTGTAGACTTGTCATCCCTATCAAACCATTCTGCAAATTCACTAGTACATTTTTTTTTATCTTTATAACAATATGAGAGGCATAACTCAATTCAACTCTTATTGCAGTTTTCTATCATTCCAACATCAGGTTGCATTAAAATAGTGTTTCTCAAAAGCAGACAATGTTCTGTATCCTGAAAGGTTGAATTTTTTTTTCTTTTTCTAAAACATTCCAAGTTATCCTTCACTTATGAAATACTTCTAGAGATTTTTCTTTATTATTTAAATTAATAGCTCCTCTAACTAGGTTTCTCTTAAGACTACATGGTAAATGATCACTTTCTGATCTATCAATACTAGATAATTCTATACAGTTGGATGTTTCAAAAACAGAAGTAATAGCATAGTCAAGTACTGAAGCTCCAGACCCAGAACAATGTGTAAATGATCCATGGAAATTACCCCACATGCAGTCATTTAAAATACATAAATTCTAATTGTCACAGAAGTTGAGTAAATTCATCCAGTGGCATTTAAAATTTTATATTGAGATTGTCTCTGTATAAGACAAGAAGTGTTTCATAAATCTATATCATCTAAAAGAACATTAGCATTCCCTAGTTGTGCATTCAGATCACCAAGGAGAAGCAGTTCATACTCCTGATTTTCAGTGACCGCCATGATTTTGTGTTCCAGGACCTCTAAAAAATTGGATGTAAAATGCTTAGTGCTTTGCAGGGGGTAATATAGGTTGTCTAGAAGGCATTCTTTTCTAGGTAAGTTTAAAATTAAGATTAAGTTATCAGTTTTAAAAACAATTTGTATGCATTTTCTGTCAAGTGTTACTTTGATACCAATTATTGGGTCACCAGTACCTCTACCATTCTTATTCTTTTTGGCATGAGTTTTAAGTAGAGCAAAACTATTAAGAAAGAAAGTGTCATCTTTTAATAGCCATGCCTTCTGAAGGCAAACTATATCACTAGTTGCCAAAAATGTTTGCCAGTCTTTATCCACTGTCTTGTTTAATGCCACTGCAATATTCCACAAAATTATATTAATTATATATTGTTCGATAAGTCTGCTGTCATTGTGCCTTCTGTGTTATAGTCTGTCTTTCTCTGATTGGAGGGCAGGTAATTTATTAGATAGATAAATGATATTCACATTTTTAGAGCTTTCTGGGTTATCAGAGTTTAATTGTTGTAGTCCTACAGATGCCTTAAACTTAGCTGAATCTACTATATTAATAGCCATTTAGTCCAGAATACCAGCTTGATCCAATGTCTCTTTGGCTAATGGTTTGTTACACAGTGCCAGATTAATTTGTCCATAGCCATTCCAACTACTGCTCCATTTTATATGCCAAATATCCTCCTCCAAGCATTTAATTTTTGAAATATTCTGAAGTATAAAAAATATTTTACTAAGCAAATAGATTTTAGGTTGATTTTCTTGCCCCTGCTATCCAAAGATAGAAAAACTTGGATGTTGTTGATTGCTAACATCATTTGTGCTTAGCTTATGCTCCAGTAAGCAAGCAAGCAAAACCTTACTTAAAGCGCATTCATTTCCAGTTGGGCTCTGAGCACTATACAATGTACAAAGAGAGAAACAAAGATCACTGCTCCATTCACATCAAATAAAATCAAACCAAATACATAATCAACAAAAATGACTCAAATTAAACAGAAATAAAACTATGTAAATATAAAAAACTTAATAAATAATCAAATAGCCATAGAATAGTCCTAAAATGTAATAAAATTGCATAGCCCAAGTGCTAGGGTAAATAAAAAGCTGCTGCAAAAAGATGGACCTTCAGACCCTTCTTAAAGGCTTCCAGTGAGGGGTCCTCCTTCAGGGGTCTGGGTAGCAAGTTCCACAGGGTTGGGTTAGCAACATCAAAGGCCTTCTTACTGTTGATTTCAACCAAACCCTGGGAACTGCTAGGAGGCCAACCTTGGAAGAGCGGAGGGGTTGGGAGGTCTGGAGAGGAGACAGAAGGTCTTGCTGGTATCCTGAGCACAGTCTATGTAGGACTTTATAGATGATCATGCCAACCCTAAATGAGATCTTCCACCTCACTGGCAGCCAATGCAGTTCATGCATTGCAGGACTGGAGTTATATGACAGGACCTTGACTGGCCTATCAGTAACCTAGCTTCAGTGTTCTGCACCAACTGGAGTCAACGTAGCATCCCTGCCTTTAGCCCAAGGTAAAGAGCATTACAGTAATCTAGTCTGGACATAATGAAAGCTTGTATCAGTGAGAACAAATCACCAATCTGGGTAATATTTCTAAGCTGGTAGAAATCATTACAGACAATGTATGACACCTGAGCCTCCAGTATCATTTCATTATGAAAAATAATGCTCAGGTTCCTCACCTTATCTGAGGTGGTTAGAGAGGAGAAACCAAGAACTAGTCCTATCTCCTCATCCCCTACATCAGTTTCCCACCTGCAACCAGGCTCAATCACTAATACTTCTGTCTTATCAAGATTTAGCCCCAGCCAATTAGAGGACATTCAGTCCTCTATCTCAGCCAGACACGGATTCAGAACCGAGACTGCACCCTGTGTCTGTGGTGTAAATGACATGTACAGTTTGGTTTCATCTGCATAGCAGTGAAAACCCATACCATATCATCTAATGATATCACCCAGTGGTACCATATACATTGTGAATAATATGGATGAGAGGATCGAACCCAGGGGAATGCCACAGGATGGGGCATTGGGCAGGAGGAGTAAGTTCCCATCACTACCCTTTGTGTCCTACCTGTATGGAAAGACTCTAACCAATTGATAACAGTACCAGTGAGACCACAGAAATCCCAAAGGTGGCCCAACAACATGTTATGATCCATGGTGTCAAATGCTGAGGATAGATCAAAGAGCACAAGAATTGACAGTTAACATTGATCTCTTGCCCTGAGGAGATCATTCTGCACCATGACTAGTGCTGTCTTTGTATTGTGCCCTGACCAGAAACTGAGCTGAAATGGCTCATATATGTCAAAGGCAGCAAGATGTGCCTCAAGCTGAATGGCCACTACTCTATTAATAACCTTCCCTAAAAAGGGAAGGTTAGAGATGGGTCTAAAATTTGCAAGACAGTTCTGGTCCAGAGATGGTTTCTTCAGCAGGGGTTTCAACAATGCCTGTCTGAGTGCAATGGAGAACACCCTTCCCACATGTTGCATCGACTCCCCACTGCCCCCACCACCACCCTTGGTTGGCTCTGCATTGTATAGCTGCAGACACGTGATAACTGAAACCAATCAGCCGAGTTTCCCATTAGCAAGCTATCATTTCTCGCCACTAGAGGCAGCTACTGCAACTTTTCCTTCTTTTTTAACCTCTCAGCCACAATGCTGCATTACCCAGTTTTGTGCCTACTACTTCAATTTCCTCTTTCCTACAGAGTGCCTACCTATCTTGCTCCTCCCCATCTTGGCACCCCTTTGACTACCTATCTCTCTTTCCCGTTCCGTCCCTTAGGAATACTTCTACAAATCTCTCTTTGACCCCCCCCCCACTTTACAACCTCAATTCCTCCCCTCCCTTTCACCTATCCTCCCACCTTCCCCACCCACATTCACCTTCCCCAACCATTCACCTTTCACTGCTTCACTCTCACCTGCTGAACCTTGAGGCCTTTCTCCAATGCCTAAACCTAAGTACTCCACCCCCCCGCCGGGCGCAGTACATGTAACAGTAAGAAATCCTCTCCCTTCTCCATCCCCCACTACTACTACTTCTGGCAGATGATATCCACCCTAACCCGGGCCCCCTAGCGCCTAGTCAGTCCATGCCAGCTCCCGCTCCCTCATCAACTCAGTACTCAGATTCTCTCCCCAAGAGCCTCCATGTATTCCATATTAATGCAAGGAGTTTACTCCCCAAACTAGATGCCCTTTCCGTCTGGGTAAACAAGTATCAACTAGATATACTCTGTGTCACGGAATCCTGGCTATCTGCCAAAATCTCCAACTCCACATTTGCTATCCCTAACTACATCATGTTCCGACAGGACTGTGGCAAGCGAGGCCGGGGGTAGCGCTGTATGTCAGGCATTCCCTAACTTGCTCCATCAGCTTCAAGAAATCCTGCCCAGCCTCCCATGAATCTCTAGTAGCCCTCCCATCCTTTCTCTCATCCTCCCCCCTTTGCGTTGGGGTTCTATACGCCCCCCAAAGACCTCACCTGACTCCCTCAGCAAGGCGATCACTACAATCTCCTTGGTTGCAACAAATGGTGAACTCATTCTACTAGGTGATTTCAACCTCGACTGGCTCTCCTCCACCGCCAAAACCACTGCTCTGAGTATCGAAGCTCTAACCTCTCCCAACTAATCCAGGAACCCACCTGCCTAAACCACCGGTCTCAAAATCACTCCTTTCTGGACTGGATTTCAACCTCTCATCCTTACAGGATCACTGCCTCGGGCACCCTCTTCGATACCCTTAGCGACCACTGTATCACTTACTGCATCCGCAAAATCCACTCACCACAGTCTGGCCCCAAATTCATTTGGTCTCGCCCGCTACACCTCCTCGATGAATCCACCTTATAGTATGACCTATCCAATGCGGACTGGCTCCCAGTCTTTGCCTCCCAAGACATTGGCCTCACCCTATGCCACTTCTGCAATATCCTCCTAAGCACCTGGGACTGCCACACTCCCCTTAGGAAAGCAGAGTTAAGTGTTACCATCGCCCCTGGATCACTTCTGACCTCATCACCTTATGTCAGGCCAGGGACAAGGCATGGAGGCTGTACAAAGCCTCTCTTGCCTCTTGCGACCTCCAAACCTACAAACATCTAAGAAACAAATGTACCAATGCAATTCGGAAATCTAAAGCCTCATACTTCAAAGCACAACTTACCTGTAACCAAACCCTCTCCTCCAACTTTCTGGAAGGTCCTAAACTCCCTTATAGACCCTCCCGCTAAGCAAGCCAGCCCAGTTCTCAACCTAAATAGCAGAACTGTATCTGATCCTACTTCTGTAGCTGAACTCTTTAACTTTTTCTTCACCTCCTGTGTCCTGCCAGACTCAGCCCCTCCACCCTACTCCACAAATTCCTTCCCCTCTGACTCCAGCTTCCTCTTCCCCCCTTAATGCCCCCAGAGGTCTACTCTGCCCTCACTACTCTAAACCAGTCCAAAACCAACCCTGATGGCTTGCACACTAAAATGCTCCACATCTCTGCCTCAGCCGTAACCACTCCCTTAACACACTTAATCAACCTCTCCTTCTCAACAGCTATGGTCCTGAATGCCTGGAAAATGGTCAAAATCCTTCCCCTGCATAAAGGTGGAGACCCCTCACAACCAGGAAACTACAGACCCATCTCTTTCCTCCCCCCCTCACCAAACTCCAAGAATCCTTTATGCTATCCAAACTGTCAACTTTTCTCTCCACAAACAGCTCCCCCTCCCCATTTCAATCAGGTTTTAGAAAACATCACTCCTCTGTCACCACCCTGCTATGTGTAACTGACTCTATTCTCACTGCCATGAACAAAGGCCAAACCACCTCTGCCATTTTCATTGACCTGGCAAAAGCCTTTGACATAGTCTCCCACCCCTTGCTACTCTGCAAATTAAGCTCCTTCAGCCTTGCTCAACCTGTCATCAACTGGTTCCGCTCTTACCTCCAGAACAGGCAGCAGTCGGCTCAAATAGGGGACACTCTGTCTCCCCGGCTATCTATCCTCTCAGGTGTTCCCCCAAGGCTCTATCCTCGGCCCCATCCTTTTCTCCCTTATCATAAACGACCTCCCCTCCACCTGCCTCTCCTCTAACATGCATCTATAAACCGGTGACACCATCATCTTTGCCTCAGACCCCTCACATGATAGCGTGATTCCAGATCTTCAAAGTGACTTTAACAGGGTCCAAACCTGGTTCCCAAAAAATCAGCTCAAACTAAATGCCAAAAAAAATGGTTACTGTGGCATTCGGTACAAGGCAAGAGCTTGCCTCCCTACCCCCTCCCCCACCAATCTGCACCCTGGAAGGATCTCTCCTTGAGATGGTGCCTGCCTTCAAGTACCTGGGAGTCTGGCTGGATAATAACCTCAACTTTTCCATCCACATCGAAGCTATCTCCTCAAAACTCCGGCCCAAGCTGGCCAACCTTTATCGCCACAAAGTCAGCCTTCCCCTCACCACTCGTAACAAACTCATACGCAAAATGATCCTACCTGTCCTGACTATGCAGACATCATATACGGTACAGCCCCAGCCTCATCCCTCTCAAAACTCAACATCCTTCTCAACTCCTTCTGTTGTTTTGCTACTGCCTCTCCCCAACTTACTCACCACTACCTCCTCTACTCTTCTCTATCCTTGATCCCACTCTCACACAGGAGGACCATCCACAGTGCCTCCCTCTTAGCTAAATACTGGTTAGGCTCCCTACCTTCCTACCTCTTCTCCCACCTTTCACCTCTCATACCCCCTCTCTGCCTAGGGACAGGCAGCCTTTTTCTGTCATCTCCCCCTTGTTTGGAACAATCTCCTTCCCAACATCCATCAGACCCCTCCCTCGCAGCTGTAAAACTACTCAGGCTCCTCCCTCCTTGCCCCCAGTTGCTCATCTGGTCCCACCCCAACTCAGGCATAGCCTACCATGGCTGGTCCCTGATGGTAATTCTGCTCCAGTCAGCCTCACCTTTCATTGCATCGATAATTTTTACTGTCCAATCCTGGTTCTAGTCCACTCTATCATGATACTATTTGTGTAAGCTGTCTATACAAACTCTGATTTATGCTTTATGCCGATTACGAAATCATTAGGCATGAAATGTCCTGGATGCTGAAACCCACGTCCGAACAGAAATTAGCTCTGCTGACCTGCATACTATTGTTGTACTTTAACGTCTGTAACAAGAAATTGTTGTATTTCTCTGCTTAGTTTTCTGTGTACACCTTGTACCCAGGTCGCACCTGGAAATGGGCCTTGGCTCAGTGTGCCTTTCCCAGGCACCAATTTTAAATAAAAAAAAATAAATAAATAAAATTACCAGGGGCATTGAGTCCAATAGCCAACAGGTTAAAACTGCAATGGCTGCTTTTGATGCTGCTTCTCAAGCAGCGGCAGCAGCGGGCATTTGTACTCATCGCCACTCTTGGCTACATACTTGGGGCTTCACAAATAATGCCCAACAGCAGGTCATTGCCTTACCCATCTATGGTATGTATCTGTTCTGACCCCAGGTGGAACAAGCTCTGGAAACCACACAGAAGACTAGGTCAGCCATTAACATAGCTTGACCCACACCCGGCCCCTCTCAGGGGGGGTGCCAATAAGAGTCAGTTTCACAACCGTCAGTCCTTTCAGGGCAAAGGCGGGGGGGGCTTTAACAAAAGTCACACCCCGCAGCCACAAAAGAAAATGCAGCAGAAGGCACAAGCCCCCAAAGTGCCCAGTGCCACCTTCTGAGTTCTTGGCCCAGATCCCACCTCAATTGCCTGAGGAGGACTCTTCCTCGGTGGTGGGGGGACATTTGACTCAGTTCTACGACCGGTTGAAGTCTATAACATCAGACAAATGGATCCTCCGGATAATTTGCAAGGGGTATTCGCTCAATTTTTCAGAACCCCCCCCGGATCATCCCCCCAAATGACAGCCCAGGCTATCGGCAGTAAAGTCAGACCTTCTTGCTTCCAAGGTGCAAGGCCTTCCGAACAACAGGGCAATTAGAAGTAGTTCGCTGGACCAACGAAACACAGGTTTCTACTCCCATTACATTTTAGTTCCGAAGAAAACTGGAGGCGTGTGCCCCATTCTGGATCGCAGAAAGTTAAACAAATTCCTTCAGAAGGAAAAGTTCATGATAATATCTCTAGGTACCCTTCTACCTTTGATTCATCAACACGAATGGCTAGCCTCCCTGGACATGCAAGATGCCTACCAACACATTCTTATACACCCAAAGCACCACAAATACCTGAGGTTTGTGGTGTTGGGTCAACAGTATCAGTTCAGAGTCTTGTCCTTTGGGCTGTCCTTGGCGCCGCAAGTTTTTACAAAGTGTTGTGCAATTCTCACAGTGTATCTCAGCAAACTCAGAATTCAAATGTTTCCATATCTGGATGACTGGCTTCTAGCAAGCCCTTCCAGGCAGGGAACTCTGGATGCCATAACCAAGGCTTCAGACTTCCTCATGTCCATGGGAGTCTTGCTAAATTAAAACAAATCGCAGTTACAACCCTCCCAGAAACTCCATTTCCTAGGAACTCTTCTGGATACCTCCTGTGTGAAAGCTTTTCTCCCAGAGGACAGAAGGAGCAATATCCTGCTGATGGCCCAATACATCAGAGAACACAGCTCGGTTTGAGCTATCTCAATGCAACAGATGCTGGGTTTCATGGCATCCTCGATGTTCACTGTACCGCCTAGCTCATCTCCACATGAGAACCTCTCAGTGGATGCTCAGTACTCAGTGGTCCCCAACCACTCACCCTCAGTCCTTTCCCCGTCAAGGTGACAAAATCTCTAAAGAGGTCACTCACCTGGTGGTCGCAGGAGGACAACCTTCTGGAAGGGTATCCCTTTGCTCCTCTGGAGCATAAGATCTCCATTACCACCGACACATCCCTCGTGGGGTCGGGAGCTCACTGCCAGAATCTCCACACTCAAGGTACGTGGACTCAGGATGAGTCCTGGCTTCACATAAACTTCCTGGAAATGAGAACCATCCTCTATGCAGTCTGGGCCTTGAAGGACATACTCTGTCACAAGAACATTCTCCTTCAAATGGACAACAAAGCAGTGATGTATTACAACAACAAGCAGGGTGGTGCACACTCTTACCCATTATGTAGGGAAGCTATGAGAGTGTGGGAATGGTGCCTGGAGCACAAGGCTCTAATCCACATGGTTTATCTACCAGACATGCAGAAAGAACTAGCAGACCGTCTCAGCAGAACGGAGACAAATCCTCACGAGTGGTCTCTCAAATCAACCATTGCTCAGTCACTCTTCAAAGAGTGGGGAACTTCAGACCTGGACCTTTTTGATCCCTAATCAATGCAACACTGCCTCTCTTCTGCTTCAGAAATCCAGGACCTGGCATTTTCTGTCAGGATGCATTCAGGCTGCAGTGGACAAAACACTTTCTATACACCTTTCCTCCTCTTCCTCTAATTCAAAGGGTACTTTTCAAATTCGAGTCTCAGAGACAGAATGATTCTCTTTGCTCCTTTCTGGCCTCAAAAAGATATGGTTCCCGCTGCTCAACAGTCTGTCGGTAACCTTCCCAAAGGCACTTCCCCTTCAGATGAACCTTCTGGCCCAGGGGCTCGTGGTCCATCCCAGTTTCAAGGTGCTTCACCTTCATGTTTGGCTCCTGAAGAGATAGAGGTGAATGGGTTCAATGTTTCCCGTAGGGTTTCAGATATTCTCTTGGCTGTGTGTAAACCAGCCACTAGAAAGACCTACACAGCCAAATGGAAGTGTTTCTCTCTCTCATGTGCAAAATCCTCTTTGAACCCTTTTTCCTGCCCACCAAATAAAGTCTTAGAGTACCTTTTAGACCTCTCAAATTAAGGTCTGCAGTACTGTACTGTCAAAGTTCATCTCTGTGCCATTTCAGCTTATCATAAGCCAGTACATTCCTTGTCTCTGGCTCAGTTACCTGTAGTTAAGAGGTTTCTTAAGGGTATTCTGCATATCAGACCACCTATCAGATGTCCAGTCACAGCCTGGGACATTAACCTTGTGCTAGACATGCTCACTCAGAAACCTTTCGAGCCTCTAGCTACCTGGCAGTTAAAGTTCCTCACTTGAAAAACGGCCTTCCTGGTGGCCATCTCTTCAGCATGTAGAGTTTCTGAAATACATGCTCTGGTCACAGGGATGAAGTAGTTCTTAGGACTCACCCTAAGTTTCTTCCTATGGTTGTGTCAGAATTTAATCTAAACCAATCTTTAGTCCTACCTACCTACTTTCCTAATTTTCAGAATGAAGGTGAATGTACCCTTCATTCTTTGGTTGTTAAGACAGCACTGCGATTCCATCTGGATAGAACAAAAGAAATTTGAAAGGCTCAACAACTGTTTGCTTCCTTCAGTGAGACCCGGCTGGGTCAACCTGTCACTATTAGGTGCATTTCAGTGTGGCTGATAGCATGCCTCCACCACTGCTATTCTATGGCACAGGTTATGCTAGAAGGCAGAGTGTACACTCACTCTACTAGAGCAGTCACGGCATCTCTGGCAGAAATCCACAATGTGCCCATTGCAGATATTTACAATATGGCTACATGGAGCTCAGTGCATGCTTTCATTAAGCACTGCACTTTAGATGTCCATGCCAGACGACATCTGTCATTTGCTAGGACTATTCTTAACGGACTCTGTCCTAAGTATCTGAGCTCTCAGTTTCTCCTGCCGCCCATCTCGGGGGTTTATTAGCTTGGTACTCTCCCATTAGTGTGAATGTGTGGTGGAGACTTTATGTCCAGGAAGATATGGAAATTACGTACCTACCATAATTTTTGATCTTCTTGGACGAAGTCTCCAACACTCATTTACAAGCCCACCCACCATACCCCGAGCTCACGTTTCTGTTTTTGGTCTTCACTCCCTCAATGGCTGGCCTGTGAAGACTCTATTGTTGACCCTTCTTACATGGGTCATTCAGACTATCTTATGTCTGATTTTGTTAGGTTTGACCTCTAAGTTAGCTATACTGTACCTCCTCTGAAAAAAAGGTTCTGAGGTGGTTAGAGGGTCGATGTCGAGGTAGTCTTTACTGCATGAGCCATGGCTCACTGTGACACTTTCTCATGTCTCCATCTCTGGCACTGACCCTCTTGAAAAGTTTGCTCTCGCTGGGTCCTAGCACCTCAGGCGTAGATCCCATTAGTGTGAATGAGTGGTGGAGACTTCGTCCAAGAAGATCAAGAATTATGGTAGGTACTTCATTTCCATTTCCTGCCTCTCACATTGATGCCCCAGGCCATTCTGTCAACACCAGAAATCCAGCCTCCCCTGTTAATGCAGCAGGGCACCCCAGTGACACCGACCACTTTTGACATCAAGAAGATGATCTCTTCCTTTATGGAGCTCATTCAGCGCCTTGCTCCTTCTCTGGACTGGGTGATGCCAGGGCCTAATAGACCAGCCCCTGTGTTGACACCTACCATGCCGACATGCCTGGTTCCCTCCAGGGTGTCAACATCCTCACTGCCTTCCTTACACCACTCAGAGCCCACTGGCAAGGATTAGGAATACATTCCTGACCTTACCTTACCTTACAAGAGGAGGAGGAAGATATTGATGGGAGTCCCTCTAGGCCTAACTCTGCTGTCTCCTCTGGGTGTGAGAACTCCACAAAATATACCCTAAAGTCCCCTCCTGAAGACCTCCCCTTCATCTCAGTGATGAAACAGCTCCAAGCAGCAATGGGGTTTAATGCTGAGGAGCAATATATTACCAGGAGAAACCTGGTCGAGTTCCTGGAACTACTAGATTCTCCCCCTCTTATTGTTCATCCTCTACTGGCTGCACTAGAGGATGCCACCACAGCTGCCTGACACAGGCCAAGTTAGATTCCTACCATACCCAGAAAGGCAGACAAGCTGTACCAGGCTCCCTCAGGAAGCATTTTTTCACAGGGTAACCTCAAGCTGATTCAGTGGTGATAAATGCAACCCATGATATGTCTAAGTGGCCTCAACACCTCAGTTCTCTTCCTCCAGATAAGAAGTTAAAGAAACTGGGTCTCATAGTCGAGAGGACCTTTACCTCTGCCACACTTATCCTTAGACTTGCCAATTATCAGGTCCATATGGTCAAATTCCAAAACACTCTCTGAAAAGGGTCAAAGCCATGGCTCGGACCCTCCAGAGGGTCCCTAGACACAGGAGATGCTTAAGGCCCTCCAGACTGAGGCTGATGTAGGTACTGTAAGCATCTCTTGAGGTCTACCAATGACATCTCAGATGCATCGGCCAGAGCAACTGCTGCTGGTATCAGCCTCAGATGCCATTCTTGGCTCAGGGTGTCAGGATTTGTTAGTGATGTTTAGCAGTCCATCATGAATGCCCCCTTCAGAGATTATAAAATCTTTGAGGTGGTTGTGCAGGATATCCCTTTTGATCTGCAGGACTCAGGAAGGATTCTGCAGGCAATCCACTCACTTTACCACGCCCAGTCAAAAAGTGGTTAGAGGGTGCCCTTTTGTCATGCCACCCACCGACCCAGGTCAGGAGCTTGACAACAGGGTAAGTGCAAAACAGGAGCAGCCATGCCCCCCCACATTTACCACAGGAAAAGCCCCTAGAGGTGGAGATGTGGCCCAGGCCACCAGTTCTGCTTCAGCATGACTCCAGCACTCTAGTAGGTGGTGGTAGGAAGCCGCTTCTCCCTCCACCTGGACAGGTGGAGGCAGATCACAACCGATGCTTAGATCCTGCAGCTCGTAGACCAAGGCCATACTCTAGAACTTCTGGAGTTGCCTCCTGACCTCCCTCCAGTTCATTCAAGCTACTCTCCAGACTTCATACCGTTGCTACTGGAGGAAGTTCGCACACTGCTGCAGAAGAGGGTATAGGGCCAGTTTCTGTGGATCAGAGAAACAGAGGTTTCTATTCCAGTTTCTTTCTAGTCCCCAAATCCACAGGGGATTTAAGGCCCATCCTGGACCTGAGAAATCTAAGCTTCTATATTCAGTACAAGAAGTTCAGGATTGTCACCCTGCAAGGCCTACTGACCCTACTGCAGAAGGGAGACTGACTATGCTCTCTAGACATGCAAGATGCATACCTGCATATCAAGGTTTGCACACTCCACAGGAAGTACCTCAAGTTCCTGTTTCATGTGGAGCACTACCAGTTCAGGGCATTGCCCTTTGGCTTGTCACCTATGCCACAGATCTTTATCAAATTCCTAGTGGAGATGGCAGCAGCCCTCAGGAGGGAGACACTATATGTCTTCCCCTATCTGGATGACTGGTTGCTTAGAGCTCACTCCCAGGAGTGACTGGCTCACACCCTAACACATACCATACAGCTGTTCAGTGCTCTAGGGATCATGGTTAGTCTGCCCAAGTCTGTCTTGCCTCCTTGCCAGTGCCTCCAGTACATCAGAGCTATACCAGACACTGCCAGGGAGTGGCCTTTCTGCCCCAGGACAGGGCAGAATGCCTGATTGTGCAGGTCCAGCTACTTTACAGCAACCAGTATGTCTCAACCAGGACATTTCTGTGGCTACTAGGCCTGACGGTGACAGCCATTGTCACAGTTCCTCTGGCAAGGCTGCAAATGCAGACCCCCCAATGGACATTAAGAGTCCTGTGGGATCAGCGCACTGACGATCCACAACAGAGGGTTCTAGTAAATTCACCAGTAATGAAGGTGCTTAATTAGTGAATGGAACCCAGCAATTTGTTTTTAAAATTGATTGTTTGTTGATATTTCACAAGAAAACAGTACAACTTAGCACATACAACATATACCTTCTCAGTACATGGCCAGGGTGGAAATTTGCCCCATGGATTACTAGCTAAAGGAAATTACTAAGATTAATACATATCCACACAAGGAATCATGTGATGCCCACAGCAATTCCCAGTGTACAGAATGGCATGCAATTTCTACATATACCTGAACTGTACAGATGTGCATATATATAAAAACACAGTTGCTCACCCAGAAAAATCCATCTCTCGTCTGTATTTAAACCTGAGTGTAGAGTAAAACACATAGGCCCGGATATTCATAGGGGTTGCGCATGGTGCAACAGAGTTGTGCCAGTGCAACCCCGCTTTGTGCACCATTGGGATATTGAAAAGGCTGCCTGGCACAGTGCAAATCATGATGCACCGGGGTGCAATGTAAGCGAATGTGGCACAGATGCAGGGGGTGTGCCCATGCACAAGCGGCACATCCTGATATTCAGCCCGGGATGTTCAGTGCGTATGCTGACACAACTCTACATTGCGCCACATGGGGGGCTCAAAGTTGAGCTGGTGAATCAGTGGAACAACTTCTGGCCATCCACAGGTGAGCTGCTGTATTGCAGGCCACAACACAGCAGCCACCAGCCGTGGGTGGCCACCCGCCCACCCAGAACACCGTCCACAAGCACCCACATAGCATTGGTAGTCTAGTGGTACCCCCTTCCTCCCATTGCCATGATCGCAGGTGAATATCCTTACAAACTCCCTGGTGGTCTAGTGGTAATCCCCCCACCCGTTGCCATGATCACGGTAAATTGCCCGATGTAAATTCCCTGTGATCCATGTGAATGACTTCATTCACATATTTAGGACTGTCTAGTACAGTATGCCCTGCAAGCCCATTGCTCCACACTATGGACCAGTGGGCTTACAGCCCATACTGTACCTGTCATACGGCAGACGGATGGTATGCAAGTGGGTTGCAGCTGCCCGCCGATGATGGGGGGAGTGGGGTGGGCAAGTGGTCCTGTGTGGGTGGAAGGGGTGGGGGTGCTACTGGATCACCAGGAATTTACATCAGGCAATTACCATGATCAAGGCAACGGGTGGGGGGGGTACCACTAGACCACCAGGAATGTTACATACGGTGATCTACTGTGATCGGGGCTAGGGGTGGGGGGGTACCACTAGACTACCAGGGAGTTTGTAAGGATATTCACTGGTGATCGCAGCAATGGGATGGAGGGGGTGCCACTAGACTACCAAGGAATGATTTCACGTACTTTAACAGTGATCAGGGTAATGGAAGGAGGGGTACCATTAGACCACCTGGGAATTTCATAGGGCACTCAATGGTGATTGCAGCTACGGGGCCGGAGATGCCCCTTGACCCCCTCCACACACATCATTCTGCGCAGGGCACCAGGTGCAATTCTCCAGGCTGCCCTGTGCAAGGCATGCAAATAGGGCCATAATGACATGCAAATGGCTCCATTTGCACCATGCATATATTATGGCCTCATTTGAATGCCCTCTTCTGAATATTGCGGTGTTGCACTGGTGCATCCCCATGCTCACTATCTGTGGCTTGTGTTGGTGCAGTGCCACTGCGCCGTGCACTGTCCATGCCATATTCAATGGTACTGTGCCATGGCACATCACTGTTGAATATCACCTGGTCCTGGCCCCTACGCATCCCAGTTGTGCTGCGCCTAGGCTTGCACCACTGCCTGGCGCAGTCTGAATGTCCAGCCCATAGAAACAATATCAATTATTCAACCAGTCAAGAAGGAAGTATAAAAAGAGAGAAAGCAAACAGTAAGTGATAAATGGATAAGCGCCACTGCCCAACATGATAGGGGTGGGGGAGGCTGGAATGGATAGACAAAATCCTCAGTCTTAACAAACAAGGGTAGTATAGGCTAACCCTTACCAAATTGCATTTATGTAACAGTAGGGATACTGAGGGCTAGTGAAACCACACCCGACATGGGCTGGATGCCATACTGAGTAAAAAAAGGGCCCCAAACTTGTTGGTAATGGTGATGCTTGCCTGATGCTATATACAACAACCTTTCATATCCTGCAAGTCTAAACATTCCATCCATCCCTTCCTCCATCAATGGTATGTCTTTACTTCACCATCACTGTAGCAGAAGTCGCTTTGCTGCTGTGATAGCAGCCATAAACCAAACATGTTGAAGCTTATGACAGGAAAGTAATTCTACAGTATTGCCCAAAACCAGCAAGGAGGGGTCTCCTGGGATGACAAAAGTAGTGAATGGCTCCATAAGAGAGATCATCACATTCCACCACCCTGTTTTTCCAAGACAGTCCCATAAAAGGTAAAGAAGGGTACCCTCTGCCATTTTACAGCTCCAGCAGGCAGAATTTGGTAATAAATTCATCTTGTGTAAGAGGGACGGAGTATGATGCCTGAGGTAAAGAGTCTTAAGTTGCATCACCTACCCTCTGTATCCTTATAGGCTCATAAGCATTAGCTCATGATTGTACCCATTCATCAGCCGTGAGAATATGCTCTAAGAACTTTTCCCACCTGGCCTTTAAGTGAGTCATGGCAGGGGTATATTCTTCAAAAAGGGCTTTTTAAATATATCCTATATGGGGAGGGGTAATGCATTGCTTCCCACCTACGGTGCTTCTGAAAATTTCTTCCCACTAACCACTACCAGCTAGCTGGAGCTGTGTACCTACTAATTTAAATAGCAGATGGCGAATCTGCAAGTAGTACCAGTGGTGTGATGCTGGGAGAGAGGTTTCCTGTTGTAGGTTGGAAAAAGACTTTGTATATTTAATGCTGGGAGAGAAGAGATTCCCCACTTGCACCAGGACAAAGGTATACCCTCAGTTTTCAACCATGAATTATGTTGCAGGGGCCAACATGAAATAGGAGTGTCCCAAAGTGATTGAAGAAAAGTCTCACTGTTTTCCACACATGCAGGGCAAACTCCTGTGTAGGGGTACAATGTGCCCATTGCACCACATTCCACAGGACCACGTCTGGTGATACCCCACCACCAATATATAACTCCAGATATAGCCAACATGCAACTGCCCTGGCTAGTTCAGCTTTAAACCACATCCATATTTGCCTTAACTCAGAGGCCAGGTAATATCACTTGAACCATGGAGCTTGAAAGCCATCCTTGGTTTGTGAAGCAGGTAAGCATAATGCAGAAAGACAGGTTTGTCACTATCCCATAAAAAATCCAAGACAATAGCAGACAGCTGTTTCCAAAGAGAATAGGTAATTTTAGGGGCAAGTAACAAATTACATATAATAATTTAAGGAGGGCCATCATTTGGAGGGATTGCACCTTTCCCCAAAGAGATAATTGTAAATTCTTCAATCTGGAGGCATCTTCTTAAATCTTTTTGATGTAACTGGGAAATGTTTAGTGAGGCACACTGCTTCAATTTCAGGAAAATCTGTATCCTCAAATATTTAGTGGTCTGAAGAGCCTATCTCAACCTGGTGCCTGAAAGCAATTGGTCAGTATAATAAGAATTTAAGGAAAGGAGTTCCATTTTACTCCAATTGTTTTGGAGGCCAGAGAGTTCTGAAAAATGTTCAAGGAGGTGAACCAATGCTGGTATCGAAGTAGCAGAGTTTTTAATTGTCAATAAGATGTCATCAGCAAAAGCATAGTCTTACAAACATCCTACTTTGATACCCTGTATAGACTGGGAATCTCACAACTTCTGAGCTAGGGGCTCAATTGCAAGCACGAACAATGCTGGGGATTGCCCTGCCAAGTGCCCCTGCCTAGCTGAAAGGGCAAGGATAGTCTCCCATTAGTAAAAACAGCAGCTTGGGGGGGAAGGGGTACAAATTATTTGAATCCAGTAGATAAAGTTGTTGCCCAATCCAAATTTCCTAAGGATGGCAAGGAGATTTATTTTTTTTTAGTTTATTTTTATAAAGTATTTTACCAGGATGAGGCACTATGCAAAGCCTGTTTTCAGGGCCACCCTGTTTGTGAAATTACAAAACATTTAGCACAAAACATAAGAAGACAGATACATGATTACAAACCCAATATAAATAATATAAATACACATTGTATAAAATTCATAAATAACAAGTACACTTAAATGAGTAAGAGTCCAGCAAAGCAAACTTTAGGGTTTGCTAAGTTGGCTTGTTATGTACAGTAGGGGAACGCAAATTCCATTTGTTGGCTGCAATATAGTCAACTCTCTTTTTATCAGATTTGGTCTTGATGTGTGGGACCTTCAAACCCCTCCCTCTAATTTCCAGCAACGGGTAACATGATGTGTTCGATGTCATTTTGCCTTTAAGATATTCTGAAACAGAACCATTTACACATTTATACAGGAAATTACTCAAGATTCGGTGACTTGTTATTTCCAGTGGTACCCAATTCAGTTGTGATAACATTTCACAATGATAATGGTTAATATAAGGGCCCTTGAGTCCCAGAACAAATCTAGCTAATTTATGTTGTGATCTATCCAATTTTTGTAGATTGCTCTGTAGACCATATACCCATAATTAATCAATAGTACAATAACTGAATTTACCAGTATTTCCCTAGTACCCTGAATCATGCATTCTTTGTGCCTTCTTAAGGCCCCTAGTTCCTGTGAAACATTATTACAGACTTGTTCAATATGAAAATCAAAGTCTAAACATGAATCAACCCATAAATCTAAATACTTGTATGATTCTGCCTGGGTAAGTTCCTTACAGTTTCCAGCTTTTATAGTTGTTTGTTGTCATATCCCCAGACCTTCTAACTTTATTTTGTGATTAAACACCATTGTATTTGTTTTCTTTATGTTCACTACTAGTCTACAATCAACCACTTCTCTAGCTTACCAAATTTCTGCTGCAGAACAATTTCAACTGAGCGTAATCTTTTGCAACACAGAGTAATGCTGTATCATCAGGATACAACTTAACATTACTATCTATTCATATTCTAGGAAGTTCATATATGAATATGATGAACAGAAGCGGCCCCAAGATCGAGCCTTTGGGCACATCTCTGCTCACCTCCCTTGATTCCAATATTGCTCCATTGGCACTAACTACTTGTCTATAGCCATGAAGGTATGAATTAAACAATTTTAATGCCTCAATACCAATACCCTTACATTCGAGTTTATTCAACAGTAGTGGATAATCTACTGTGTCAAATGCCTCTGATAGATCCACGAACACTGCTCCCATGCACAGTTTATTATCCAGTGTGTGGGAGATGGTGCCCATGAATTCTATGAAGGCCATACTTGTAGAATGTAATGTTCTGAAACCAGACTGCAGAGGAGCCAGAAGGTTGTCTGAGTTCAGGTAATCATACATTTGTTCATGGACATCTTTTTCAAAAATCTTTGAGGCAATAGATAATAAGGCAGGGCTATAGGGCCCAGATATTCAAAAGGGTTGCACATGGTGCAACAGTGTTGCACCATGCGCAACCCACTGATGCGCCCCGGCACAATATTCAAATGAGAATTGTGCCTGGCACAAATCTCAATGTGCTGGAGTGCATCAGTAATGTAAGCGACGCAGGTAGGGGAGGAGTGCCCATGCATACTCTGCACATCCCGATATTCAGCCCGGGATGTGCTGAGTCCATGTATGCACAACCCCTACTTGTGCCACACAAAGTTGATCCAAAAAAAAAAAGGAACAATGGCTGGCCACCCACAGGTGAGCTGCTGTATTGCAGGGTGCAACATGGTAGCTGCCACCTGTGGGTGGCCACCCAAGCTCTGGCTGCAACTGGTGCCCCCCATGCACGACGAGGAATGTAAAAGTAAAGAACTCTATATCCCTGGTGGTCCCATGACTGCTGTCAGGCCCGACACGGGCATGTGTGAAAATGAAAGATTTCAATATCCCTGGTGGTCCAGTGGACGCTGTTATCGATCATGGGCATTTGTATAAAGAATGTATGTGCACTATCCCTGGTGGTCCAGCGGACCACCTTCCCCACCTGCCCACTGATCTCCACCACCCCACTACCTACCGGTCAGTGGCGGGCGGCAGCACCCCACCCGCCTACCGCCCCGCCACCCACCGACTGACACTGTAGGTAGGGCTGCACACCCATTGTTCCACAGCGTGAGCCAATGGGCATGCAGCCCGTACTGTACTACACATTCCAGATATGTGAATGGATCAAGTGGACCACTGCCATGGACCCATTGGACCAATGGGTATACAGCCCTACCTATGGTGTCAGTCAGCGGGCTGCAGGGTGGAAGGCAGATGGGGTGCTGCCACCCACCGCTGACCGGGGGGGAGCAGGGTGGTGGGTATCAGTGGCAGGTGGGGAAGGGGGTCCGCTGTACCACCAGGGATACTGGACATACATTCTTTATACAAATGCCCACAACTGGGCTGAGAGTTGTCCACTGGACCACCAGGGATATTGGAATCTTTTCATTCTACACATGCCTGCAATCGGGCTGAGAGCGGTCCACTGGACCACCAGGGATATTGGAATCTTTTCATTTTACACATGCCCGCGATCAGGTTGACAGCGGTCCACTGGACCACCAAGGATATAGGACGCTATTCTATATTTACTGAAGCCTGCGATCGGGCTGTGTGGCACATTGCCGCACTGCAGAGGGTGTTGATCCCCGACAGCTGCTGCCTGGCAGGGCGCAAGTTGCTGGGGATCAGCGCACCTGTATGCAAATGGGGCCATAATGACATGCAAATAGCCTCATTTGTGCCTTGCGTACATTATGGCCCCATTTGCATGTTTACTTTTGAATATCACGGTTGCTGCGCATAGCGCAATGGAACTTGTGCTAGCGCATCCCCTGCTCCACTCTGGCCAATTGTGCTGGTGCAGTGCTACTGCGCTATGTGCACTGCAGGTGGCCTGGGTGCGATATTCAATGATGCTGTGCCATGGCACAGCTATGTTGAATATCGCCCAGTCAATGCCCCTGTGTAGCCTGGGGCAGTTTGAATATCTGGGCCCAGGTCTATAATTGTCAGCCAGTTGTGGGTCACCTCCTTTAAAAATAGGAATTATTTTCACATTTTTCCACATATCAGGGAACATTCCAGAGCACAAACTTCAATTATATTTTGTTAATGGTACAGCCACCTCTTCTGATCCTTCCCTCAGCAGTCTGGCCTCCAGACCATCCAATCCTCCAGACTTAGCTAAGTTTTACTTCTGTAATTTTTTTTTATAGCTCTTGAATTTAGAATCCTAAATCTAAACTTAGGATATTGTTTTCTCTGTGCTTTCCTAGTCTGTTAACCAGATTTGTCTTCTATGGGCATAGCTTGGTTTTGAGACAAAGTTGGTAGCTTTGCAAAAAGTCATTCAAGATGCCTGCCATCTCTTTTGAATCTGTTAAAATTTCTTCATGTATTCTTAACCCTTAGGCTGCCGACAGAATTAGAACGTATAGGAATTTTGGACTGATATATCAGTCCATGGCACAGCAAGGGTTAAAGAAGTGTAGAGCTTTGCATCAATGGGAGTTTGTATTTGTTTTATAGTTTTCCAAAAATATTTAGCATTTGTTGCCGTTTCGAATTTGTCTTATAATATTTTACGTTTCTTCCCTAATTAGGACCTGGCACTTATTCCTTAAAGCCCTGTATTTGTCCCAATCACTTTCCCAATTTGACTTTCTAGCTTTTTTTCTATAATCTATTCCATACTCTTAGGTGTTTCACAATTTTTCCTTTATCCATGGCAGGCAGTTTTGTTTTCTGTTTGATTATATCCTAGGTGCGGTCTTTTCACAAACTGCTAGAAATTCACTTACAAAAAATTTAACTGCATCATCCAGCTCTGAGATTAGATCCATTCTATACCACTTCATATTTTTCAGAACACTAGTAAATGCTAGACAGTTACATTTCTTATAAGATCCAGTAAATGTGGAAAGCATATTACTGGGGCTATAGCGCTGATTCAGTCTGACTGCACATTCAGTTTAGATAATGATCCCCTAAAAACGAGGCCCCTACTTGACTCTTAAACTCTGAAATGTTCTTAGATATAAAAATTAAATCAATAATGATTCTAGTGTCACCCTTATGGCAAAATCTTGTAGGCTCATGTATTGTTTGCAAAATATCTAGGGGATCCATAACTTCTTTTAATTTTCCCCCCACGGACCTCCTCAATGGGCATTAAAGTCCCCCATAGCTATAATATTCTCTGAGGCAAGGTGGTTTCCCAGGAATGTAGCCAACTCATCAAAATAATAAGGACCTATATGTGGAGAGGAATAAACTACTACTGCTAATACTGTTAACTCAAACTTCTTAAATTCGATAATAATGCCCTCAATACCATCAATATTAAAAGGAGTCTTCTGGCTATATGGACCCAGGGATTGATTTATATACAATAACACACCAGACCCTTTTCTGTTTTGGTCATTTCTTACTTGGTCATAATCATGAATTTGTATTTCTTTGTCTGCTATATTGCCATACAGCTAAGTCTCTGATATTTCCAGAATACTAGGTTTTTGTACATTGCACCATAGTCTCAACTCAACTATTTTGGGAAGTGAACTATGAGCATTTGTGTGAAAGATTCCAAATTCAGTTCCCTTGTCATGCCCTGGGGTGCTTTCTATATCTCCTGCCATTAACAACGTATAGAAGCAAATCCCATTTTTGCCCTGTATACCATTAAATGTAATCCCTTGTCCAATTTGTATTCTACTATGGCAGATTATTATGGCATTTTTCTTTCTTATATATGCTATGACCCTTAAGTGAGTTGCTTGTGCATTAAGGGCTATCACCATGCTTCCTCTCTTCTCATGCAATTGTGCTTCATCTCCTGTTTGTTCATTGAAACTTAGTTTGTTATTTGAAACTTGAATGGCCCTTAACTGCAAAAATTAAGACACCTAGTACTTCTGTTGCCCTCATCATAAATAAATATGTAATCACAATTTAAAAATGTTTTCTTTATCAATAAATAATACTAATGCTCAAACTTGTAGTCTATACCAAACACTAAAAACAAGAAACCATAAAACTTAAAGTTAGGCTGCTCGGCAAATCACAGGAGTCACAATATAGTTACAAATTCACTATTTAATTTCGTTCATCAAACAGGCATCTTCATGCTCTTCAATTGTGATTACCGAGCAGTCAAACAGGCATAAAACTTTAATAAATTTAAAATATACTGTAGATACCATTAAAACATTCTTCAAAGCAGTGACATAACACACCCTATACTTTTATTTCCTCTCTGGAATGGTGCTCGGGCCACTCACGCTCACACAACACTCACGCTAGTGGGCGGCGCAGGTTTTTAAATCAGTCAGACTCACTCCCTGGTAATGTCATTCAGCAGCTGGCTGCCCAGAGTCCCCTACACACTGAGAAAAGTTGTGGATAAACTGAAAATATTGCCCCACACACTCTGGCAGCTGTCCTTCTGTGGCTTGATGTGATGCTTGAAACAGCATGGCAGTTCAGGTCTTTCTGCTACAAGATGTATTCTGAAGCTGCTTCTGGTGCCTGTAAACAGTCTCTCCTGGAGGTGTTCAGTGACAACGTGTGATCTGGGCAGTAGAGGGCAGCGCAGGCTTTTAAATCATCAGACCCATCCCCCTGGTGATGCCACTCGGCATCTGGCTCTCCTGAGCCCCCTACTGGCCGAGAAAAATTGTGAATGAATTGGAAATACTGCCTCACACACTTTGGCAGCTGTCCTTCTGTGGCTTAATGTGGTGCTTGAAATAGCATGGCAGTTCAGGTCTTTCTGCTACAAGATGTATTCCAAAGCTAAGATATAAGGCCATTCGACAAAGTTGAATGCCTTTTCAGTATCCAGGGCTACAGTTGCCATGGCATCCAGCAAAGCCCCTGAGGTTCATATCAGACCAACTAGCTGCCTGAGGTTGCCCACCCCATCTCGACCTGCCAGAAAACCCGCCTGGTCAGGGTGGACTAATAGTTGCAACATTTTTATAAGGAAATTAGCAATTTTCTCAAAGGGGTTCCCTTCCTGATCCCTTCCCCTCATCAGATTCTCAGCACGGATACTTTGGGGATGGGCTATGATGCACAACTAGGGCCTCACCAGACCCAAGATGTATGGACTGCAGTGGAGAGTTCCCTCCACACAAACATCCTGGAAAGGAGGGCCATTCTGTATGGTCAGAAAGTCTTCCAGAATCACCTATCTCCAGGGCTTCTGCTAGTGCAGATGGGTAACATCAGTGTAGTGCACTACATAAACAAGCAAGGGGGGACTCATTCATACCCCCTGTATAGAGAAACAATAAGGATTTGGCACTGGGCTCAAGAACACAGTCTAACACTGTCAGTAGTCCATATTCTTGGTGCCCAAAATGTCTTGGCAGACAGACTAAGCAGGTTGCACTCCAGAATGCGTGAGTGGGAGCTACTGACCTTGGTAGTGGAAGACCTGTTCGACAGGTGGGGTCTTCCAGAGTTGGACCTTTATGCTTCCCCACTGAATGCAAAACTGCTGCATTTCTGCTCACTCACTCTAGGGCTTGGAGTTTTCTTGAGAGACATGTCATCCCTCTCTTGGAAAGGGAGATTCTTCTATGTCTTTCTTCCCTTCCATCTAAATTAGAGGGTGCTTATCAAGGTTCAGATGGAAGGAACAACTCTAATACTCCTTGCTCCCTTCTGGCCTTGTCAGATCTGGTTCCCTTTACTGCAGCAGTTAGCTGTGGAACCCCCAGTCCTCTTGCCCCTGTGCAAAGGTCTGCAATCAGAAAAGCAGGGCACACTGGTTTATCTAGACCTCAGTCATACTATCTTCATGCCTGGCTCCTGAAGATATAGCCATGGTTAGATTTGGGGTATCCCACCTGGTTTAAAACATTGATTTATGTTTGGGGATGCAAGTTATGTTATAAATGAAGTCAGCACTTCAATTTCATTTCAAATGTTCATTCTTTTATTCACCCTGAGATTTTACTCATAAATAGTGGGCTTTTTCAAAGCATTTCTTTGCATCTGTAAATTGATATATACATTTATTATTTATACAGTTCACATCATCATAGTCAATTAATTGTGTATACATCAGTTCTGCTAATAACGTGTTTACCCTGCTTTTTCTTTGTAATTCCTGGTATTCTGCAAGACATTTATATGTTATAAGCTTATTCCTTGCACTAAAAATATAATAAGAAAACATTTTAGCAATTCCAACTAATTTAACCATTCCTCCATTATCAAGTGTCATCACTTAGCCAGATCCACATCTCTTCAAACCAGTGCTTGACACTCTTACAGAAATATGAACCATGTCACCTTCCAGAAATTTACACCCCAATAAACTCTCTTACATTTTGTACCCTGCAACCCTCTTGAATTTCATACCATGTAACCCTCCTAAAATAATTGACCCACATTCCTTGTAAAATTGGCACCCCACACACCACTTGAAATTGATGCCGCAACCCTCTCAATATTTGGGGAGGGTTGTATGGCCAAAATTCTGAGAGGTGTTCACATTTTGTGAGGAGTATGGGATGCAGAGTTCTGGAGTGAAGCAGGGTGCAAATATTGGAGTGATGCAGGACACAGATTTTGTGAAGCATGCAGGGTGCAAATTTTGAGAATGGTGTTGGGTATAAATATATTAGGAGGACTATGGATGCAAATTTTTGGAGGGAAGTGGATATATATTTCAGGATGGGTGTGAAGTACAACTCTCGTGAGGGGTGTGAGATACAAATCTTGGGGTGGGTAAAAGGTACAAATTTAGTGTGTGATGTGGGGATGTAAATTTTGTTTCTAGGGTACAGATTTCATTAGGGGAGTGGATCACAAATATCAGTAAAGGGGAGGAGCACATTTAAAGGACAACAAAACAAGGTATTTTAAAAAGAAATATTTTAAAAAATCTGGCTTCACAGAGATGCAAAGGAAAGGCTACTGTTTACAATGATTCTTGAACTGCAATTGTGTAATAGGCAAAGCAAGGCAAGGAAAATTTAATTTATATGATGTTCAATCCCAGAGGCTCTGGGTGTCTTACAAGAAATACAATGAGACAGGTAATAAAACAAAATAAAATAAGATTAAGTTAATATGATTAAAATGTTTTCAGGATACCATAATCAGGGAATGAACAAAAACAAGATGTAATTTGGTAATCATTAAACACCAGGCTAAAGAGGTGGGCTTTCAGCCTCTGCTTAAACACCTCTAATGAGGGGGCCTCCCAGACTGCAGATGGAAGCAAGTTCCACAGGGTCGGCCCAGAGATGCTAACAGCACAATTTCCAGAAGTCCTGAACTGAACCCTGGGAACATCCAGGAGGCCCCTCAAAGAGGAGTGGAGGGAGTGAGAAGAGGTCACCAGTGTCGGGAGCTTTGACAGATAGCCAGGACCCAGTCCATATGGGGCCTTAAAGGTGAGAAGACTCACCTTGAAAAGGACCCTCCACCTGACTGGCAGCCAGTGCAGGGCATGCAGAATCAGGGTCACATATCTGGACCTTGAAAGACCCATCAACAACTAGGCTGCTGCATTCTGCACCAGCTGTAGTTGGCAGAAAGTCCCTCCCATGACTCTGAAGTACAGAGCATTGTAGTAGTCAAGCCTAGAGGAAACAAAGGCCTGTACTAGCATTGGCAGGTCCTTGGCCAGAACGATGGGCTTAATCTGGCTGATGTTCTACAAATGGTAAAAACCACTGCTGACTACAGACGACACCTGATCTTCAAAAAGTCAATCTGCTATCAAGGATCGTGTTCAGATTTCACACCCTCGGAGAAGCCACCAATGATGTTGAACCCAGTACAAGACCAGAATCAGCCCTAGGGGACAACCCATCATGCCCGCAACCAGGCTAGATCACCAGCACCTCTGTCTTAGCCGGCGTGAGTCTCAGCTAGCTGGAAGCCATCCAGTCATTGATTTTAGCCAGACAGTTGTTAAGCACATCAACAACTCTGGATGTTCCAGGAGCAAATGACAAATACAGTTGGGTGTCATCTGCGTAGCAGTGAAACTCCACACTGTATTATCAAATGATCTCACCCAGGGACTTCCAGTGATGCATCATGCGGACTAGCAGCTTCCCTGCACAGCTCCAGCCACCCATTTCCAAAATTCAGTTTAAAACCCATAAACTGCACTAATTGGACATCGAAGTGAGCACAAGAAAGCATTGCAACACCGCAAGACAAACTTGGGATACACTTCTCATCTCTGCATGGAGGCGGATATGAAGAAAATGGTGCCTAAGCATACACCTCCTGTTACACCCGAAAAGGCCCCGAAAAAGCCTAGAGCCTCGGGCTCTAGTTCGAATCTAAACACTGGCTCTTCCTCTGGGGACAGTGAACCGCTTACCTTACAACGGTTTTTAGAAGAGTTTAAACTGTTTCAGGATGATCTGCATAAACTGGCATCCGACTTCAATTCCTTGAGTCTAAAGCTGAATGAGGTTTCACAAAGAGCCTCTGACAACTCAGCCAGGCTCTACTCATTAGAGAAAAAACAAGATAAGCTCGACCCCGAACTTACTACTTGTAGACAACGCCTGGCCAAATTGGAATTAAAAGTGGAGGGTCTTGAAGGGCGTAGTTGAAGGAATAATGTGGTCATAATAGGGCTTCCTGAAGGGGAGGAAGGGCATAATACAATCTTTTTTATCCAAAAACTGGTAGAGAAGCTAGTTGGCCCCTCTTCCTTTGGTGCTAAATATATCATAGAAAGAGCGCATAGAGCTCTCCGATCCAAGGATCACCTGGCGCCCCTCCACGTCCTATAATATTTCGATTTCTGAATTTCTTGGAAAAGCAGTACTTCCTACAGAACGTCAAAGAGCTCCAGGAAATCAGATGGGAGGGGAAAAACCTGAGAATAGCTCAGGATCTGCCGGCATCAGTACGCCTTAAGAGAATGGCTTTCCACCCGATGGTGTCCAAGTTAATTGCCACCGGCATCAAGTATAGGATGGCGTACCCAGCTAAACTGCATGTTCTCATCTCAGGAGCCTGGACCTCCTTTGAAGACCCTGAAACTGCCTCTCCACAGTTTAAATCTGCCTTCCCCGACCTTTTCAAAAATCCCTTACTGTGATACCAAGAAGACCCTGGCCAAAGAAGTGGAGTTATAGGGGTAGAAGGGGAGATGTCTCTTTTGTTGGGGCTCTATATGTCCAGAGTTATCTCCTGCCTACCACTATCCTGTAAACAAAATGGGACATCATGTCGCTAGGTTTATTGGACTTTTGATTGCTTTACACCTGGCCAGACTCTCTTCTTAAGCTTGTGGGGCGTAATTAGACAGAGTCCCAGTATAACTTTTACACTAGCAATATTCGGCCCTGTTTTTCGAAGAAATCTTCACTGTCAAGTTCTCCTTTCTGCACTTCAGCACCTTAGTGGCTAGAGGGAGCTCTGACACTATTAATGACTGCTGACCAGATCCATTGCCACTAGCAGTGTAAGTAATTAATGACTTCTGATGTTTGATCGACTGCCACCAGCATCCTGGACATATCAGCTGGATTATCTTGCTGCTACTCGAAAGAACTCTTTTGTTTTCAAGATAGGGGCCAAGTGGTTCTTTGTGAAGAGACCCTTTCTAGTTAGGTTATTAAAACATGGTCTAAGGATTTGGGGAAAGTGAGCGATAGACAGGGTATTATTTTAAAATTGCTCATGTGTAATCTCAGTTGCAATGTAAACTGGAACTGAATATTTTCTTTCGTTTGTACCTCACAGCCTGAGAGTTGTCCTCTAAAATATTGATAGTTATTGGATAAAAGCTGTGGAGAAGGAAAATTCTATTCCAATAAAGGACACTTTCTGTTGTTAAACTAAATAATCTTGTTTGAACCACTAGATGCCTCAGCAGCACCTTAGAGTTATTACAGATCTGTCATTCTAAACCACATTTACTCTTGTAGTTTAGAAAATTTTCCACTGGCAAATTGATGTTATATAGTTTTAGATGCTGTAACCAAGTTCATACACCTAGGCAGGTTGTGTTTTCACAGATGTTAGGTAGTGTTTATCTTTATCTTTTTATTCTTCTATTGTTAGGTTCTGTTAGGGTGGCTGGAGCGGAAGGGAAGGTTGTAGGGCATGAGGCAAAAGGTGAAGCATAGAAGAATGGGTGGGAAGGTGGGCTAGGACTGGGACTCAAACTTACACAGTTCAATAAATGTTTGTGGGGGTTACTTAGGGTTCAGGGGGAAGTGGGGGGTTCACTTCACACAAGGACAGCCTACTGGGAAAGTTATGTGATATATGTCTCACACTTCGACTAGTTTACAAACTCCCATGGCTGGAGCACTGAGAATAATTACCTGGAACCTCTGGGGGGCTAGACAAAAAGTTAAGCAGTACCAGATCCTTAAACACCTACATCTGCTGGCAGCAGACGTGTTTGTGCAAGAGTCCCACATATTAAACTCCGAGGCAGTTATAAATTACATAGGTAACAAATAGGTCAATGCTTCTCAGCTGAG